>JARBWK010000001.1:88149507-88749507 GCA_030556195.1 Anolis apletophallus | reverse complement strand
ATGTCTATGCTAGGAGACTTTGCACTCAGTTAGCAAGATGTGTATTTAAAATTTTGCCATTGCTTTTAAGTTAGTTAGATTGTTTCCTGATTCAGTTTTTGTTGATGATTGCTTATTTAATTTAATATAATCTGTGTTTTCACTGCTTTGTAAAAAAAAAAAAGGATGTACCTGCAAGTAGGCAAAATTCAAGCTGATTAGAATCTCATTCTGAGGGAAATACAGAGTATAAATCCAATTCAATAAATAAGATAAAGACCTGCATGTCAGTGTTGAGACCCCTCCCATCTTTAAAAATAGTTCCGTTGTCCCTGAAAACTTTGTGTGTCTATTCAGCAGTTAAGTTTTGCAAGTCATTTGCTTGGATGTATACTGCAAGTCGCTTTTGGTGTGAGAGAATCAGCTGTCTACAAAGACATTGCCCAAGGGACGTCCAGATGTGTTACTATCCTGTGGGGAGGCTTCTCTCATGTTCCCTCTGCCCTGCCTCATGCACAATGGAGGACCTCCTTACAGCAACACCAGAGGCACTCTGCATTTGGTCAAAGGAAAATTGAGTATAATGCCAAGTTTAAAACTTTGCTTGTGGTTTTTTTATACACTATAACTGTGTTCTCAAATCACTTCTAACATGATAAATAAATAAATTGTACTGATTTCAAAATAATTTTCTAGTAAAAGTGAATTTGACTATATTGCACTAGAGTGTAAAATCCACTGAACTGAATGAGATTTAATTCTTTGAAAATATTATTGCTAACCAATCACATTATATTTGATGGACTGATGTAAGACTGCTTCAATAAGACTTTAGTTAATGAGTTTCTCTTCATTTCATTCTATTATTTTAAGAATGAGTGGTAAAATGTTTGAGATAACCTTTCATTTTAGCTCTAACACCTTTGTGCTTACTAAACTGTAAATTGTGTGTGTGTGGGAGGGGTTATAATGGGGAATGAAAAAGAAAAAAGTAAAAAAAATGACCTTTCATTCCAACTTTGAGTGGCAACTTTGTGTCTATGAAATGACAAGTTAATTAGTAAAAAGTCAAAGGACGTACCAACTGAAACATCTTTAGGTGGTGGGCATACCAAAAGAAAACATTGGATTGACTGGGGTCCTAGATCAGCTGTTCAGTTAAGCATACCAAGTAGCATGTACTGGCTTGATCCTGACTTACTGGGCAGCAGCCATTGCGAGTAGCAGAGGTCTGTTCTGTTGATCCGGGCACAGTGGACTGAAGTTTCCCTCCTCTGCCACCAACCATCTCCAGTCATGATTGCTCCTTGCACTGGGGAGCATGTGTGGGACTGAGGTGAAAATGTCAGTCTACTTCACTTATAGCAGTGTTCCTCAAACTGTGCTCCTCCAGATGTTTTGTGCTTTAACTTCCAGAAATCCCAGCCAGCTCACCAGCTGTTAGGAATTGTGTATAAAATCCACATTGAACTGTATACAATCCACATTGAACTGGATTATATGGCATTGTAGACTCAGATAACCTAGGGTCCTTTCACACAGCCCTATATCCCAGAATATCAAGGCAGAAAATCCCACAATATCTGCTTTGGACTGTGTTATCTGGGATTTCCTGCTTTGATATTCTGGGATATAGGGCTGTGTGGAAGGGCCCCCAGTTCATTGTGGATTATCTGCCTTGATATTCTGGGTTATATGGCTGTGTAGAAGGACACTTACAAAATAGACCTTTATTGCTCACAGTGGCAGCTGCTGCCCATTAAAACAGGATTGGGGGATTTACAATCTTGGCACTATTGCCACAACCATCAATGCATAGGTTTCTGGAAACAAATAAGTTACAGAATTCAAGCTACAGTCAGCCTTCCACATCCAGTAAGATTAGAGGCACTTAAGCCCCAAGAAAGTGAAAAACCATGCATGAAAATGCTACTTTTCATCTGGGAAAACATGTTTCCAGGAATTTTTAGGTCTCTTAGCATGACTCTCTAGTCAACTTATTCTGGAAGGTGACCATGGAATACCACTGGGTGACTTAGGGCCCTTCCACAAAGCCATATATCCCAGAATATCAAGATAGAAAATCCCACAATATAGGGATGTGTGGAAGGGCTCCTAGAGATTCCTAAAGAGGTGTGCTCTCTAGGAATATTTTTGATCTTCAGTATTATTCTATGATCAGGTCTGCAAAAATCAAACCTGTAAATGTGGAGGATGACTGTGTTTCTTCAATTCTAAGATGCCAGCAAATGTAAAATGTACACTAATTTCAGTAACACCAACAGAATAAAGCTATCTATATCCATATCGATATTTATATCTATATCTCTCACCTGTGATTCTAAGAGGCACCCCATTTTTAGAGTTGTTTATATGGGGAAAAGTTGTCTTAGAATCGAGGAAACAGCAATTGTATTTTCAAAACCTTTTTACATAGGCATTACAGCTTCACCAACGATCCTCCTAGGATACTCAGAAACATTTTGCTGTGAACTTTGAAACTGCCAAAATGAAGGCAACAGTGTGAAGTAATTTCTTGTATACCTACTTCCAATCAACATATAGTTATAAATCTAAAAACCACTTTCTAGTATCAAATTTTCACATGGCTACATGTCTGCAAGAAAGAAAACATAGACAGTGTAAATACTAAATCAAGTATCTTATATTTCTTCTGTTGTTCAACAAATCTCCAAAAACCAGGACCTAGTTTGAGTAAAAGGGAGAACAACTACACTCACAGTATATTGTGGACCAAATACTAAACAATTCATGGTTTTAAAATGAAAGATAACAAATCTACTCTATTTGCCTTTTTTTCTTTTTGTAGGTGATCAATTTAAATATCAAAGCCAAACTTTTAAAGGCAATTCAACACCAAAATGAACTGATTCAATCATTTCACAAATGTAGTGATCTGCAGAAAAAGCATTCAGGTTTGAAAGAATAGCTTTGTACTCCATGAATCACTTGGATGTTCTTGCAGAAGCTATGACATTTTCTATCTTCTGATCCATTATTCATCAAAGAGTCATGTAGTGAAAATGGAAGTTAAAACATCTGTTTTCAAGTAAATCTCTTTGGAGATCTAATTCCTCTGAAGTTCTTAAACCCACAAGCCAAATATCATAAATAATTAGAGAAGTGATGTTAGAAACTAAGATAAAAACCCTAATTTTTCCAATTACACTTTTTTGCTATTTTTGGTTCAAATAATATTTTGAGTTTTCATGTGTGAACAACATCATAAAAGTGATTCCTAAGTAGTCGAATGAGACCTGTTGACAATTTGCAAAAGAGCTTCCTGCTTGTCTGCAAATGAATGCTGGGAGAAGACAGCTTAGGGGTGCAATGTCTACATCACCATAGAACAAATGGATATTATTAGGCTTGTTCATTTCAATTGAACCTCAATCAATTTCTCCTGGCCAAATTTTGGGAGACCCCCAATACATATTTGTATGCCTCCCAAAAATGGGCGAGTTGCCGAATAGCCATTTTTGGTCTACAGCCGAAAAATGCAGCTAAACCTGGCCCATTGTTTCCTTACTGTAAGTTTCTTAACTTGGGAGTGAATAATTATGAATATTTCTTCCATTCCTCCTAGCAACCCATTTCCCCTATTTTCTGCCTCTGTTAAGTTTGGAGAACATTGTATGTTGGGAAATATTGTCTGGGCTAATTCAATACCATCCAAGGCAAGGGGCCATTTTAAAATCTTACCTTGTGATTGTAGCAGTCTTTTGCAAGAGGTAAATTATCCAGTCAAATATAGCTCAATACATTCCATGACTTTTCTGCCTTGCCCTTACCCTAAAAACACAGCTATCTACATTTGGAAAGCTATACATTATATGGCTGTTGAGTTTGTTTGGCATGGTGGATGTTTTTTTTTCTCTACTTTTTAAATATCGCTTATAAATATGCAGTTAGCAAAGTGATTTATACAATGTGTGCAGGCATATAATATAGAAATCACTTCCTGCACTGCAAAGAAGGAAACACTGATTTAAGAATATATATTATATGTTTAGTCATTTTCATTTGACACTTTACTCAGTAGAGGGCGCCTCAGTCTACAGCAAAATGTATGTAGCTGTGAAGGCTGTTATGTCTGCTTTACCAGTGTCTGTCAAATGCAAACACTGCAGATCAAGTTTCATTGCTGCAGATATTAGCATCTCAGCAGGGGAAGAAATGATACTTAGAGACCAGGGTGTACAGAGTGAAAGTATGTGAAATATTCAGAATACAGACTGAAAAACGTGATACAATACTTTTGTTATGAGCTTAGAAGCCAGGTTCAGGGTTTACATTAGAGATTGATGGAGACAGCCATTGAGCATAAACTGAGAGAACATGGAGAAAAGAATAAAGAAAGCACATCTCCTGTAATAGTGAACAGAGATGGTGAGTGAAAACTGCATTTGACCCAAAACACAGTACAGCTGAAGACCAAGAGGAGAGATGGCAGTATCCCTGCGGGAAACGTGAGCTTTACAGTCAGAGTTTTGTTGAAGTGTGTGTTTTTTTTAAATAAAAAAACCCCAACAACAACAGTGAAAATTATAGTTAGGCAAGAAACAGATACCAAAACAGATTGATGGGAACAGAGCACACACATGAGTAGCCACAGAATACTGTGTGTCAGTTGAACTGAAAATTGGAGAAATGGGTAGTTAGGATGAATTACTTTGATGGAAAACATGCCTCGTTACCCAGTTGGTTACACAGGAGTGCTTCAAAGAGGAGGGGGTGAGAACATTGCCCACCTTGCAAATAATAATTCTGCCCCCAATGTAGTTTCTTCATTCCTCAAATTTCTAGCACTGCAGAGAGCAAAACACTGGAAATCATTCACACCTAGAAGTTGTCTATTTGCTATATTTACAGTGCTTTCTTGTCCTTGCTTGCCATTTTTCTTTAGATAAACACACTGGTTTTTTTCCAGATGCATATTTAAAGTTGCTAGAAATGGAGGGACTGAAGGCAAAATTTAGTTGGAAAGGTGCAATTCTTCTTTGGAAGGCCTTTGTCGTGCCCCCATTGCTACACTTGTTGGTATCTCAAACAGGAAGAGAGTTTGCAATAGTTATTTTTGAAAAACTACAGTTCCTAAAAATGTTTAATCATTCTGAAAGTAATCTGAGAGTTATTGTCCCAAAAGAATGTTTTGCAGCCTCAGTATTTAATTCCTAAAATCAGTGCTTCATAAGTCAAGCAATATTATTGGTCATTTATGTTGGAGGAAGTTGAACACTTGCATTGAATGATGTGGTTCCCATTGTGGACTACTCACCATACTTATTTTTATTGTTGCACTTCTGTTCAAAAGGAAATGTAACATTTAATCAAATTTACCCATTCTTATTTATATGTATTGATGTTACAGTAATTTGTTTAGAAATACCAGAGATCTCATCAAACTGGGAAGATTGTTCCCAAGTCAGGTGACAGATTGTTCCATTTTCCATTTTGGACTTTTTTGGTTTAGTAAATATAAAGCCCTGATGGGAACTATTTAAAGAGCCACAGGAGGAGAAAATCAGTCAGAAGAGGGCTTAAATTTATTTATTTATTATAAAAAGTCTGAATAGTAATAATTGAAAGTGTTGATGGGGGTAAATCTAAATATAAACAGGTGACCCATCCCTTTGTTTTCAAACTGGAAAAGACAGAGCTGCCTGAGAGTTGTATGCTGCAGAGCTGTTATAAGCAATGGGGTTGCTCTCCTTGACTACTGGCTCTAGCTCATGTAAGGAATTCATATTTCATAAAGGGTAAAACAGTTATGGTACTATGGGACTTTTGCCACTCAGGTTGGCAATGCTACATTTGATATGAAAGCAGGTAGGGAAGAAGGGCAAGGATCAAAGACAGATCAAAGATTTATGGCATTAATTAATCAGTCAGATAATTAATTAAATATCCTGCTTTTTCCCCAGAACACAGCCCAAGGCAGCTATGAGTAAACTAGTTTCAAGGTTTAAATGCCCATGCTTGCAAAAATTGAAGATTAAATTGTTAAACTGTAAGTATATTGGAAGCTCAGAATTAATGATTTAATTGTAACATGTAAGCAATGGTTGCATAAGGAGAAAGTAGCTCAACAGTCTGTAAATGCTATTGTGTCCTTGTCACAGAAATGAAAATAATTCGTAACTATGTGTGGGGGGGGGAACTTATTACTTCTAAACTCTGCTCTTGGCAGACCTACGTGGGAAGATGTTCTGCAATCTTTATTTTGCAGCTTCAATTTGCCATGTGTTATGCCTGGCCTTTTTTTTTACACAATAGCAAAAATGAAAAGTGTGATAACTTTTATCCCAACATGCTAAGAAATGAAAATAAAAATCACAGTGGGAAAGGGAATAATAATCTCATTTGTTCTTTTCTTCCCAAATACAACAAAGTTACTAAATAGGTGTTTTTTAAAAAGGTTTTTACAACTTAATCTGCTGCAGCTCAGAATCCACCCACTCAGATTTTTCCTTTTTTAAAAAATTATAATGATTTTAATTATTTTTAAAGTGCCTATCAAGAAAAAATATGTCCCATCCTAAATTGATAGGTGTAGAATATGCTAAAGTTAAAGTGAGGTATCCCCTATCTTTGGGACTCCTGGCTCTCTCACAAGAACTGAACCTGATATATTTGATTGTTTTATTAGTTTAAATGTTTCTGTCCAACCTTTTATGGACAAAGTCCTCACAAGGCATTTACAAACAGAAAACAAAAAAACAGCACAAGAAAAATACGATACCGTACAATTCAAATCCTCCATTATTTTAAAAACTATTAGAAAGAAAGAAGCCAGTATACATTTAACTGGAAAATACCTAACCTTTCCTAAGATTATTTCTTTCTTTCTTTTTACAAACAGACAACATAAGGAACATGCTAGAGATACTGGTGCAGAAGGTTCCCTAAGGTGCTGATCCATCTTTTGTCTATGGGCGGATCTAGACAGCCCCTTTATTGTGGAAACTTCCACAATAAAAAAGGGGGCTGTCCAGACAACGTTCTGGACAATCCCAAATTAATTTGCCACAAACCAGGAAAACCTTGGTTTGTGGTGAATTAATTTAATAGTGAGTTTATTCCACACCTTCTTGGAAGGTGCAGGATAAATCCACTACTTCCAGTGTCTGGACTGACATGCCAGTAGAATGGGAAAGGGGGGGGGAGGAAAATCGCTTAGGGGTTTAGGGCTTTTGGGGAGGGGTAGAGTCTCCAGGTGTTCTCCCAGGCCAGTACTGGAAGAATATCTGCACACTCTTTCTGAAGGGGTGTGTGGAGAGGGCCCCAGGAACATCCGTGTTTTTAAAACGTGGATGTTCCTGGGATAAAGCTCTGCCTGGAAAGGCCTGATGATACTAGTTAATCTCATTTCACAGAATCTCCTAATCATACTTTGGTTAGAAGAACAGTCTGCATTTTTCATTTGCTTTTATTTTGGTTGGTTGACAATTGTGTCAAAAATATAATACTGTGGTGTATTGGGGGAGGGGAAATTAAGAGGTAACATGATAGCCATATTTAAATATTTGAAACAATATACTAAAGATGTAGCAGGCAAATTTCTGCTCTTTCAGATATTAGGGCATGAATCAAGGGATCCAAACTACAGAAAAGGGATTCCACCTACACGTTGGCAAGAACTTCTTGATGGTAACATCTGTTCAGTAGGGGAAATGCTGCCACAACATAGTGGATCTTAATAGCAGCTAGATGGCTCTATGTTAGGAATGCTTTGATTGTATGTTACTGTGTTACTGCATGACACAGGGCTGAATTGGATGAACCCTTGAGATCTCCTCCAACTTTATGATTCTATGATGTTTTGTAGGTACTCCCATCACTCCCAAAGAAAGTGTGATGTTCCAAGAACAGGCATTGCTGAAAGAAAATCAACATAGTTTCTGCAAAGGCAAATCATGTTTTACTAACTTGTTAGAATTCTTTGAGGGTGTAAATAAACACATAGATAAAGGGGACCCAATTGATATTGTTTACCTTGACTTTCAAAAGGCTTTTGACAAAGTCCCTCACCAAAGGCTCCTAAATAAGCTCTTCAGCCATGGAATCAGGGGACAGGTCTTGTCCTGGATTGGAACCTGGCTAAACTGTAGGAAACAAAGGGTGGTAATAAACGGACATTTCTCTGGGTGGAAAGAGGTGAGAAGTGGCGTACCCCAAGGTTCAGTTTTGGGTCCGTTACTTTTTAATTTATTCATTAATGATCTGGATGTAGGAGTGTATTCTGAGGTAGCAAAGTTTGCAGACGACACTAAATTGTTCAGGGTAGTTAAAAATGAAACTGATTGTAAAGAGCTCCAGAAAGATCTCTCGAAATTGAGTGAATGGGCAACAAAGTGGCAAATGCATTTTAACCTAAACAAGTGTAAAGTCATGCACATCGGGGCAAAGAACTCCAACTACACCTACCAATTGATGGGGTCAAAGCTTTCCGAGACAAACCAGGAAAGGGATCTTGAGGTCTTGGTGGACAGCTCAATGAAGATGTCAACCCAGTCTTGCAGCAGCAGTGAAAAAGCAAATTCTATGCTAGGCATGATCAGAAAGGGAATCGAAAATAGGTCAGCAAATGTTGTATTACCTCTCTACAAATCGATGGTAAGGCCACATTTGGAGTACTGTGTACAATTCTGGTCTCCGCACCTTAAGAAGGATATAACGGAACTGGAAAAGGCACAGAAAAGGACAACAAGAATGATCCAAGGGATGGAGCAGCTCCCTTATGAAATCAGGTTGCAACGCCTTGGTCTTTTCAGCCTTGAAAGACGGAGTTTAAGAGGTGACTTGATCGAAGTGTATAAAATCATGCATGGGATAGAAAAGGTGAATAAAGAAAAATTATTTTCTTTGTCACAAAACACTAGGACTAGAGGGCACTCCCTGAAGCTCCAAGGTAGGAAAATTAGGACTAATAAAGGGAAATATTTCTTCACCCAGAGGGTCATTGGGTTATGGAACTCACTTCCAGAAGAGGTTGTGACAGCTGTCAGCCTGAACAACTTCAAGGCAGGATTAGACAGATTCATGGATACCAAGTGTATCGGTAGTTACTGAAAAGGACATTCAAGTGCCACCTCGGAGTTGGTTGAGGTAGGCAGGATTTTCCTGGGTACTGGTTGCGGGGGGTCGGGAGCAGGTCAGGGTTTTGCCCTCCCTTCTGCTCGAGATCCCCGTGTACAACTGGTGGGCCACTGTGTGATACAGAATGCTGGACTAGATGGGCTGAGGTTCAATTCAGCATGGCTCTTCTTATGTTCTTATGTTCTTAAGAATATAAAAATCCTGTTGTTATTATTATTATTATTATTAGATTTATACCTCACTTTATACCCCAAAGGGGACTCAAAGAAGCTTGACATAAAAGCATTAGTATACTATTTAAAATATACAAACATACGAACATTAAAACAGAATTAAACACAAACAGCAGTAAAAAAAAAATCACAGTTAAAATCCATCAAACTACAGCACCTCTACATTTCCATGGAACTCATGATGGGGTACAGATAAATGATAGAATCAAAATACTGAGACTATGCTTTCGAGCCATTCTACTTGTGTGGTTTTTCCTGGAGTGCTTGAGGTTGCCAAAAGCAATTTAACAGCTTCCCTACACCAATACCTATAGTGTGGCCCACGTGTTGGATAGAAACTGCTCATCTGCACTAGTGAATCACCATGTGACAAGGGCTATTATCACCCTTTGGGTAGACCAGATTATTTCATCTGAATGGGACCCAAATTAAAAGCAGTATGGAGCAAGTATGGCTGGGTAGAGAGGCACTCATTATATTTACCCATAGAATGGCCATATGACAAATTAACACAAATTCCTGCAGATGAGGTTAGGAGGGTGTGGGATAGGTGGTTGTGTGGGAACAGTTGCACCGTAATTATTTTCCCTTTATACAAGTGCTAATAAGATATTTCAAAGTGAAAGGAACAAAAGGTTCTTGGGGCTCCTTCAAAACTAATCTGGTGATATCCTTTCATGTATTATGAAGTTGGCAACATATTGGCACACCCAAGGCTAAATTTCATGGCATGTGAGTTCAAGGAAGAAAAGAAGATGGAAACCAGATACTTATTTTATATCTGCCCTTCTCTTCCCAGCATAAAGATAAATATGATTGCCTATTCACTATTTTGCCTCGAGATCATCAAGTTTACTCATAGGCTACAGCTTGTTTGCTCCAATGAACATCTCATTGAAAATAACAACATGGAGCAGAAACAAATTAATTAAGATACCATTATGAAAGTAGTCTTGTATATGAGCTTAATATGGGGAGACATTAAACTCAATGGTGTGATGCATGAACTTAGTCATCTAAGGTGAAGGTGGTGAATGCTCGTTGGGATTTTTCAAACTGAAAAAGTGCAACTCTCCTGCCTTTTTCTGGCAGTTATGGCTCACTTTCTCCCCACCCACGCTTTTTCACATCTATATTTGTGGTTTCCACTCAGATCAAAGGAACTAATGCGTGCTCAGTAGCAAAGAATTATCAGGCCAATTAGTCATGTGCCCTATAAAGTGCTGTGTTCCCAAGCCTCCGCCCTAAAGTGTCAAAACCTTGGCCTTTCAATATGTTTTCCTTTATTAACTGTGCTTTTTAGAACTCTCTGGATGCAGTGCTGAAAGCCTTGTAGGGGAAAACACTCAACAAGGGCTAAATCAAAGCAGGAAAAGAGAAGCCTTTCCCCTCCTCTCTTTTTGGACATAGCACTCTGCTATTCCATGATATGGAAGGAGGCTTTCAAATGGTAATGCATTGGGAGCACCCCATAAGATATATTCATGCTACCATGCCATCTCCCCCTCTCTCTAACAAATATTTGTGCACTGGGTTCCTATTCTCTATTGTGAGCTTCTTTGCAAACTGAAATGTATTTTTTTTATTTATTTACTGCATTTGTATACCACTCTTCTCAGCCCTCAGGCGACTCATGTATTTATTTATCATATCAGGGGCAAACCAATGTATTTGAGAAAACACAAAGTTTAAAAACTTGAAATTCTATTAAATGTCCTTTGACCAATAGCTGGCCACTTGGAGTGCCTCTGGTGTTGCTATAAGAAGGTCCTTCATTGTGCATGTGGCAGGGCTCAGGTTGCATTGTAATAGGTGGTCTGTGGTTTGCTCTTCTCCACACTCGCATGTCATGGACTCCACTTTGTGGCCCCATTTCTTAAGGTTGGCTCTCCATCTCGTGATGCCAGAGCACAGTCTGTTCAGCACCTTCAAGTTGCCCAGTCTTCTCTGTGCCCAGGGCAGAGTCTCTCATTTGGTATCAGCCATGGATTGAGGTGCTGGGTTTTAGCCTGCTACTTTTGGACTCTCTATTGTTGAGGTGTTCCTGCGAGTATCTCTGTAGATCTTAGGAAAGTATTTCTTGATCAACGAATCTGAAATGACTGTAGCCTTAGTCAGTGTCTGGGAAAGTTCCAGTTCTGAACCACAGCTCCTCGGAATCTGACCAGAGATCATTATTATACAGATTTCTGGATGGAGAATTCTGGGAATCATAGTTCAAAGTAAAAAAAAACTTTGAAAAAAACTTCTACAAGCTCTGATTATGATAAATTGAGGATTATTTTATCAGACTTTTTCCTAACATATCTGGATGACTAGGGGGTTCTGCCTATATATTTTCAAAGAGGGATAAATAAACCTGGGACCTGCCTGTAGGTCCACACACAGATTTGCGAGTCCTGGGCTGTCTTTCCCTATCATTCTCAGAGCCCTTTCTTGTTTTGGAATAAAATGGAGGGCGGACGGGGGACATCCGCCAGAAGATTTTTTAAAAAAATTACAGTATATACTGATCCTCATATGCATACATGCAAATACCTAAATATCAAATATGAGGAGATTCCCATGTGTGCATGAGGATCAGCACATAATGAAGGGATTTTTTTATTTTAAAAAACTGCTTCCAGATTTCTCTCTTTCCCCAATTGTGTTTTCATGCTCTGTTTCAGTTTAGAAACTTAAAATAAAGATTTTCAGTGAGCTCTAATGGCTTTCCTTCCCTCTCTGTTTAAGCCAGCTGGAAATCAGTGCTCTCCATGACAGCCCGAACTGCTGATCAGCTGTTTAAGGCTTCTTTGAAACAGGCCCACAGTCTCCATGGCGGGGGGGTGTCAGTCTTGCATTTTTCATGACTGCAGGGATAGACAGTAATGCAAAAAATGTGCACTTCCCATCCAGAACTGGGATAAAAGATAGCTTATTTATCCCGCATTTGTGCTGCATTGCTCTGATTCAGTGCGGATTGATTGGTAACATCATCTAGCCACCCCCTCTTTTTACCCTTTCTCTCCCATTTCCTTCGTGCTGTGTGAAAGGGCCCTGAGAAAGGAAATCCACTCAGGCATCTTCTACATAGCTGAATAAAATCCACATTGAACTGGATTATCTGACAACGTAGACTCAGATAATCAAGTTCAAAACAGATACCATGGATTATCTGCCTTGTATGTGTCATATGGCTGTGTAAAAGGGTACTTAGAAACCATCTGAAGGATGAGAGATTCTTGAAAAGCCATGTAGTAGGGGTGGTTGATCCATAAAAAAATTGATTCTAAACTCCGGGGGGGGGGGGGATTTTCGTTGCTGGGTCGTTATAGAAATTAATCTGAAAAATTTTAAGTAAATTTTGTAATTGAAACGTAATTACTAACAAATTTTTGTTATTATACATTATGCCAGCTGCGAGGGAAGAATGGAGGGCAAGCCCTGCACTCTTCCCTCCCTCCCCCCCCCCCCCAGGGGAAAGAAGTGTGTGTGGATGCAAGGCACACACACACATCTTCCTTCTCCCGCCCTCTCAGTGCTATCCCGCGTTATATTTAACATGGGATGGCTCAGAGGTGCGGGGAAAGTGTGGAGGCAAGTCCGCACCTCCTTCTCTACTTGGGAGTAAAGTGAATCAAGCCTTATTCATTATAGCATTATTCCCATGCAGAGAAGGAAGAGGGGACTCGACTCTGATTGGCTAAAGGGAAACAGGTGGCTTCATGCTACCACCTGGTCTCCATTAGCCAATGAGAAAGTAAGGGCAAAGAAGACATACGAACTAATTACCTGCCCATTAGAAAAATGGCGGTGCCCAGGTTCGGTATAGAAATTACACTTCTGGGTTGGGCCCTGAGGGTCAAAAAACTTTGAAATTAATTTTAAATATGAAAAATAACGGATTTCAAAGTATTTTAAACCGGAGATATCCACCTCTACCATGTAGAGTGTACTGAATATACTGATTTTAGTATTTTATTTAATTTCACAATAAACAGCACAGAGTAACATTGTTATTGTTTTGTGCTTTTAAGTCATTTTTTACTTATTGAAACCCTAAGGTAAACCTATCATGGCGGTTTCTTGGCAATATATGTTCAGAGAGGTTTTGTCTTTCCATCCATCTAAAGGTGAGGGAATGTGTGTCACCTGAGGTCACCCAGTGAGTTCCTGTGGCTGAGTGGGGATCCAAACCAGAATTGTAGTTCAACACTCAAACCACTAGACCATGCTGGCTCTCTCGGTATAATGTACAATTGTACATATATCCAGACTGTTAGAATGTCAACATATGTTAAGTGATGCATGTTTAGGTCAAGGAATTAAAAGGGAGAAATACACCAGCCTTTTAGTATTGTTTAAACATATACAGTGCTCACATTTTACATTGCCAGCTTAATGATTTTTGCCATCACCACAAAAAAGGATTCTCTATTTGTGAATTACGTTTTCACATGCCTACTAATGGATGATGTACTTTGCCAAGTTCCTCAGTGCAATTATGAAGGAAAACACACGAGTACAAATGAAAACCTAAGGTTGTCTGCATACAAATACAGAGCCAGCAACCACTTCTTTGAAATGTTATTGCATTGGTAACTTTGCAAAATAGCCACACTAGACACTTTCCACATAATCAGAGAACCAGGTGTGTACCTTTGTGGGAAAATGTGATAACAATCAATTAACTGGCATTTGAGAGCAGGAGAAGAGCCATGTTGGACTAGATCCAAGGTCTGTTGAGTCCAACATTCTGTTCATGCGGGGACAAAACAGTTGATCCCTCAAGCAACATGTTCCTTGAGACCATTTATTTTATTGTTTATTCCATCCTATCCTACTTTTCATCCACAAAACTTAGAGAAACATACATGCATTTGGGTAGTTCAGGAACCTTAATCCTTTAACCTACATAGAAATCCTAAAACTTTACTATTTTAACTATTATATAATACACTAGCTTTTCCTTTAGGCAATGTGCAGCCCAGCTCTAAAAGCTAAAACCTCTCTCAAAAAGCCTTCTGCTTCTTCTCTTCCTCTGCTTCCTAGCCAGATATACTGGGGTGTTTGTGATTAGAACTGCTGAAGAAAGAAAACCTATTCAGGAACTGGTAAAGAGGATAGACACATGCTAGAGTTATCAAGGAGCTGATAACTTTGGGAGGACAATTTGATGGGATGTTGAGTCAAAACAAATGGGTGCTTGAAAGGAAAACGTTCAGAGCTGCAAGCTCTTCTGACTTACCGACAACTATGACGTTTCAGTTTCTGTGGTTTCTCTCTTATTGCCGCAGAACTGCTAATCCTCTTGCTTGGTTACTTTTCTCACCTCTAAATAGAGAAAGGCAATATTTCATTTGGCCCAGCTCCACTTATATGCAGTTAAAAAGTCAAAGGACCTCTGGAGGAGCAGAAGACCTTCAATATATTATATGAGGGGAATGCAACCTTTTGCCAGAGCTGCCCAGGAGATTTATGAAGATAGTGGCCCATCAGGTATTTTTAGGACTCCGTTTCTGGAACTTTAGAGAAAGTGCTTTGCTACAGACTCTTTGCCATGTTGTGCACCCGAGATCAACCAATGCTCCTGCAAGGATTGGAGTCTCAAAACGTTGCCATCTCTCCTGTGTTTATTCCCAGGGTTGTGCCATCTGCCTGGGCTTTATATATCTCCTCCTCCAACCCATACAAAGGTAAAGAGGGGAGAGGGAGAAGGGGTTTTTTTTTTTGGGGCTGGGGCTCTTTCATTTATGCGAGTCTCACAGCCATAGGGGGTATTTAACTTTCTGCCCTGCTTGCTGTAATTCTCTCTCCAGTGGATATACAGTTCAGCTCAGGTTCCTATTGCTGTGATGACAGGCATTCAGCAGGCACTATAATTGCAGAGTTAAAACAGCTCATTTTCTTACTGGCAAGCTGTAGTTAAAGAGGTGCTAGGAGGCAGCCTGGCTGTCTGCATAGAAACTGATCAAAGACCTGAAAGGCATCTGGATTGCCTCTGTTTTCTTTCACCACCCTCCCCCTCCCCTTTTCCTCAAAAAGGGGGAGGGGGAGGGGAGGGGGAAATAAGAAAAATTGGTTTAAAAAGTAATTTAAGAAGATGAATACCTATCCCTTTCCTGAGGCTAAAAGGTGGCCACTTATTAGAGATATTAAACCTACGCAGAGTGGGTTTTCTTAGACTGCAGACAGTTTCTAATAAGAGACGTTAGGCCGGTACTCATGCCTACTTAGATGTCTATTCCCATTAAGTCATGCTGTGCAAAATTTCTAAGCTATTGGATTGGACTTTTCACACTTGAACTTATTTCCTGGTGGCGATGAAACTTTCCCCACCTCCTTATACATCTGACATTGTCAGAAGTCTACTTTGCCCTCCATCCCCATCCCACCTGCATTTGCTTATAGAAAACAACAATGGTACTTCATCTTGACTGCATTTGGAGCATGGCCCAATGCAGACTGGCATGATACTGTTGGTTTACTGCTTCAAACCATTGCATTCATTTAGTATTCCATTCGTACTCTCTTCTAAGAGCCAGCACGGTATAATGGAGTTCAACTCCAGAGACCAGGGTTCGGATCCCTGCTTAACCACAGAAATTCACTGAATGGTTTTGGATAAGTCACATTCTCTCAGTCTCAGAAGAAAGCAAAGGGAATTCTGAATAAATCTTGCCAAGAAAACCCTGTGATAGGATAAGTTCACTTTAGGGTTGCCATAAATTTGAAATGAGTTGAGGGCATACAACAACAGCAACAAGTCTCTTCTAATGTCTCCCTCTTTTTTCTAAAAAAAAGCAATTTTTTTAAAAAAAAACTTTTCAAAGCAATTTTTAGATTGAAGAGAAAAATCATATCTCTAAAAAGTAGGATCCAAGAAAGAAAACTTACCCCCCACCCCACCCCACCCCCCGCCTCAATGCTAGAATTAGCTTTATTCAAGGGAACTGTTGGAGACAAAAGGGGTCTTTATACGAAGACAACTGAAGGTTATGCTAGCAATCTATTTTTGTCCTTTGCACAGTTCAAACTTGTGTATCAGCTGTGACCGGACCTCGAGAAGCCGGACTTGGCCACGGTGGTCCATGCCTTGGTTACATCCAGATTGGATTACTGCAGTGCACTGCATGTGGGGCTGCCTTTGAAGATGGCCCTGAAACAGCAAATGGTAAAAAGCTCTGCAGCCAGGCTTCTAACTGGAGCTAATTGTAGGGAATGTCTGAAGTCCCTATTAAAGCAGCTCCATTGGCTGCCAATAAGTTTCTGATCCCAATTCAAAGTGCTAGTTATGACCTACAAAGCCCTAAATGGTTCGGGCCTTGCCTATCTTCGAGGTCGCATCTCCCCCTATGAACCAGCATGGGCTCTAAGATCTGCAGGGGAGGCCCTTCTCTCGCTTCTACCACCATCACAAGTATAGTTGCTGGCAACCATGGGAGAGGGGGCCTTCTTGGTGTGGCCCCCTAACTTTGGAACTCCCTTCCCAAGAAGATTAGGCAGGCCCCCACACCCACCTTCTTTTGTGGGGATTTGAAAACCTGGATGTTCCAGCAAGTTTTTGAGAATAATTAGTCGAGGCACAGTTCCCAGGTAGCCAGATCGCACTCTGTCCTGCATTTCATCCCCTTCCCAGGCCCTATGATTTGCTGTTTGCACTATTCCATACCCAGCCCTCTTATAGTTGACCATGTCCATGTGTAACCCTGGCCATTGGTTTTGTTGAACCTCTACTAATGGAGCTACAATTAAATGGGGTTTAATGTGTTTATCTTTAGTGTGTTTTAGTAGATTTTTCGCAATTGGTGATGTTTTTAGTTGTTGTTTATTTTGTCTGTTAAGTTCAATTAGATTGTGTTATATTGTTGAATGTGTTTATCTTGATGTAATTGTCTGTATGGTTTCTTTCTGACAATTGAGTGTTTACTTTACATGCTGGAAACTGTCCTGAGTCCCTTTGGGGAGATAGGGAAGTATACAAAAAAAATCATTGTTATTATTAATATTATTATTCCTGAATTGTGTAAGAACTGCTCTGGTGCTGCTCCAGCCCTAATCCAAACCCCGATTTGGCCATGGGGACACACTGGGAAATCTCTGTCATGCTACCACCAGGTCATTCTTTCTGTTCATCCTTTCTAGCATCTGGAACTCTGAATCAATACACTAATTGAACTTTACGCATCACCAGCTTCAAACAAGATCTTGACCAAAGAGTGGACACTGTATGCAAACCTGGGTGAAGAATGTTTCAAGAATACTTTGGAAAATAATCCTTTTCTGAGAGGCAATGTGAAAAGAAATTCTCGAGAGTTTTTTTTCAAGAATTTTTTTTGCTTAGAAACTTTAGCTTACTCCCAATAACTAACCACCTAACTGCTATGAAATCCTGGGATTTGTAGTTTGGTGAGGTACCATCTTTCTTTGGAAGGCTAAAGACACTGCAAAACTTCAGCTCTCATGATTCTATAGCATTGGGCTATGACAGTTAAAGTAGTGGCAAACTGCACTAATTTTACAGTGTAAATGCATTCTCAGGCATTTCTCCAGTTAGCTTCTGAGAGTGTTTCGCCCAGGAGAATGAGATGGTAAACAGATTTCTAAGAAATAATACATTGAAAAGATAAACCTAGGCCTTTCAAATGTAAGTATGTTTAATGATAATGCATTCTCCTATTAAATTTGTGAAAGTGTTAAGATTTTTTTCAGTATTCAAATGCAGTCTACCCCATTGTCTTACAATTAATAACCAGGCTACGATCAGTGTGAATCAGGCTTAGATTTGCGATGTAGACTTAACCTAGGTTAAAGGATCTGGTGACCTACCAAAGCCAGTTAACTGAAGGGATTTTATTCCCTTTTTCAGAGTTCCCTTGTTTAACTATATCTTGTTTCTTAAAAGTGTAGTAACATATTGACAACTATAATAAAAATCTGTTCTAAAGATAAATATCTAAATAGGGCACCAGAAATACCACATTTACTACAGGATATATTTGCTACAGGATATATTAAATAGTATGGCATCGATGGGGTGGGTGTTAAATATTGTGGGTATTGCTTTGTTGTTGTTCCCTTCATGGCATGTCATTTCCTCACTTGTAAAATTTTCCCTTTGTTCCTTCCCAGCTTTGTAGACAATTCTTACATTTATTTATTTATTTATTTATTTATTTGTTCCTTCTTGTATTCCGCTCCTCCCAGCAGGCTCGGGGCGGATAACATCATAAAACCGGCTGACATGTAGCATTCATGACGCCGTACAATAAAACAGCATAAAACAACATAAAATACACATTGGTCCCGAGTATAACAATTGTGTCAGGCCATGGCATTCCAGGGTCCGGGTACTGGTCAGAAAAAGAGTACATTTGGCTTATTCAGCCTAGCCAAAGGCCAATTTGAACAGGGCGGTCTTACAGGCCCTGCGGAACGAAATGAGCTCCGTGGCGGCACGGACATCATCTGGGAG
The DNA here is from genome assembly GCA_030556195.1 of Anolis apletophallus. Lineage (NCBI taxonomy): Eukaryota > Metazoa > Chordata > Lepidosauria > Squamata > Anolidae > Anolis > Anolis apletophallus. The sequence goes on along the minus strand of JARBWK010000001.1, from coordinate 88,730,718 downwards.
AGAGTTCCAGAGTACCGGGGCCGCCACTGAAAAGGCCCTCTGCCTAGTGGCGGACAAGTGGCAGGTGCGGACTGATGGAACCAGGAGGAGATAAGACTCCCCTGAACGTAGTGATCTCGGGGGTACATATGGGGCAAGGCGGTCCCTCAGGTACGCAGGCCCTAGGCCGTGTAAAGCCTTAAAGGTTAACACCAACACCTTGAAGGCAATTCGGTACTCAACAGGCAGCCAGTGCAGCTGCCGAAGGATGGGCGTAATATGCTCCCTTACCGACGTTCCCGTCAGCAAGCGAGCTGCGGCATTCTGCACCAGCTTGAGTTTCCGAACTGTCGCCAAGGGAAGGCCAACGTAGAGGGCGTTACAGTAGTCTAATCTCGAGATGACCGTCGCTTGGATCACCGTGGCCAGATCGTCCCTGGAGAGGTAGGGTGCCAGTCGCCTAGCCTGACGTAGGTGAAAGAATGATGCCCTGCTGGCCGCAGAGACCTGGGTCTCCATGGTCAGCAGGGGGTCCAGCTGAACACCTAAGCTCTTAACAACAGGCGACGGGTTAAGCCGTTCGCCGTCCAGGGTAGGCAACCGGCACCCCCCCCCCCAGGCCGGCCGGGCCACAAGATCTCCGTCTTCGACGGGTTCACCTTCAGCCGGCTGGCCCGCAGCCAGCCAGTCACGGCTTCGAGGCACTGATGGAAACAATCGGGTACGGTGTCCGGCCTGCCGTCCATTCTCAGCAGAAGCTGGGTGTCATCCGCATACTGATAACACTCCAGACCAAAGTCGCGGGCCAGCTGGGCCAGGGGGCGCATATACACGTTGAATAATAAGGGGGAGAGGATGGCCCCCTGGGGGACCCCACAATCAAGTGAGGATCTCCCGGAGACCTCCCCGCGTTGTCCCCGGCCCCGGAGGAAGGAGGCCACCCATTTAAGGGCGGTCCCCCCGACCCCGGCGCCGGCTAAACGGTGGGTTAACAGAGCGTGATCTACAGTATCGAAAGCTGCCGTCAGATCTAACAAGACGAGCAGTGCCGATCCACCCTGGTCCAGCTGGCGGCGAAGTTGGTCTGTAATGGCGACAAGCACGGTCTCCGTCCCGTGCCCAATACGGAAGCCGGACTGGTAGGGATCAAGTCCAGCTGTGTCTTCCAAGAACTGCTGCAGCTGATCCGCTGCTGCCCTCTCAATTACCTTGCCTAAAAAAGGCAAGTTGGAAACTGGCCGGTAATTGGAGGGAGCCGAAGGATCTAAATTCGGCTTCTTCAGCAGCGGTCTCACCATTGCCTCTTTTAATCCCCCCGGGAAGACTCCTTGCTCAAGGGAGCTATTTATGATCGTGCCTAGGGGGGCCTCATAACCCCTCCCAGCAAGTTCTAACAAGCCAGGAGGGGCACGGGTCGAGGGAGCATGTAGTTGGTCTGGCTGCAGCAAGTAACTTGTCGACAGCTGCTGCGTCCAGCAATTTAAAACGGGTGAAGGTGGGCCGCCCGTGGCGGCGGGGTCTCGAGTTCACTAACTGTATCAAATGTGGCTGGAATGTCCCGGCGGAGGGTCGAAATCTTGTCGGTGAAATAACTCTGAAAAGCCTCAGCGGAGGGAGCCAAACCCCTATCATTTGGGACAGTTGGGATTGCTGTCAGCGACCGAATTATCCTAAACAATTGCGCTGGGCGCGAGTTAGCCGACTCTATCAAGGAAGAGTAGTAGACTTTTTTGGCTTCCTTGATAGCATGCTCATAAACCTCTTTAAACTGTTTATAAGCCGATTTCGACACTTCGTCACGGAGATTCCGCCACACGTCCTCTAGCTGTCTCCGCCTCCGCTTCATCGCCCGCAACTCCTCGGTAAACCAAGGCGAGCGATTCCTGCGGGGGAAAAGAGAGTGCCTGGGGGCGATCTCGTCTTGGGCCGCGGAAAGACTGGTGTTCCAGTAGTCCACTTGCCCGTCGACTGAGTCGCTGGGAAGTTCCCATTCCCTTAGTGCATTCAGGAACCTAGTGGGTTCCATAAGTCTCCTTGGGCGAACCAGAATAGGTTCGGCACCCTTACCGGGAGGGGGGGCCACCCCCAGCCGGACTTCCAGGACCCTGTGATCCGACCATGGAACCTCCATAGTGGAGGCTAGGGTCACACTAATTCCGGCGGCGAAGATCAAATCCAGGGTGTGCCCGGCCTGATGCGTGGGACCGGTCTTACAAAGTGAGAGTCCTAGTGCCTCCATGGTAGACACCAGGTCCACGGCTGCCGTTGAGGGGGTATCGGCGTGGACATTGAAGTCCCCCAAGACAACAAGCTTAGGGAATCTCAATGCCCACTCCGCGACCACCTCCAGCACCTAGGCAGGCTCCCCGCCGGAGCGTTGGGGGCACGGTTCCCCAGCCGGAAGGCCACACTCTCCCTAAGGGCCCACACCAGGCCCGCGCACTCCATCCCCGGAATGTTCGCCGTCGGAATCGTCCTGGAATTAAAAGTGTCTCGGCTAAGGATGGCGACCCCTCCCCCCCCCGCCTCGCTGTCCTCATCTGATAACTGGCCACGAACCCAGGATGCCACCTCGTGCATGACGACCTCGTTCCCCTCCTGGAGCCATGTTTCTGTCAAACAGGCTAGATCGATCTCTCTCTCCAGGAGGAAGTCCCGGATGGTCCCGGTCTTGTTACGCACGGACCTGGTGTTGGCCAGAATCAGAGTTGGAGGAGAGGTACTAGGGAACTTCACATCTGCGTGCCTAGGGATAGCTCGTAGGTCAGAAGGCGGACGAGCCTCTCCATGTCTCCTCCGCCTTCTCTCATTAGGCCTACGTCTACCGTCCCAATTGCCCCTACCCGAGATCACACGTATTGCCCGCCCCCGCTCTACATCTTCTCCCGGGCCCCCTAGGTATCCGGCCTCCTGCCCTCCCTCCGAAAAGGGGGGTTGCGCCAGTGATGACCTTCCTTCCCCATGGGGCAATGGGTTACAGATGAAGGCTGAGGTGCTCTTCTCTCAGCACAGTCTTGTATTGTCCGCGATGGTGAAGCAGGGTCTTGCTCCATGTCCAATAGTTCACCAAGATCTCCAATTTGTTTGGGTTGGGAGAGTGGGGGTGCAGGGCCGGGGGTTTCTCCCCGATTCCCATTACCAAAACCCGCTCCCCAGAAGGTCCTTGTCCTGAACCGTCCCCTCCCGGGGCTCGCCAGGGTCCTGGCAGTGGGGCCGTTGATGTCATTACGTCCTCCCCTCTGCCTTCCTGATGAGCCCAGGCCTAGGCACTGTCTCTCCACGGTGGACTGTGCAGCCAGATCCAACTCTCCATCGGGGTTGTTGGCCTGGGGCCGCAGGATGGTGGTGGTTGGGTCCATTCGTGGTGGCTTAGTGGAGGTGATTGAGCCCTCTCGATATTCCACCTGTTGGTAGTTAGTCTGTGGTGGTGCAATATGGCCTCCCGCCCCCAGATGGCGCTGGAGCTCTTCATCCTTCTGATGGTGTTCTCTCTCCTGCTGGGAGGGGGGGGAGGGGCTTCCGCCGCACTGGGAGGCAGGTCTACCGGAGGTGGAGGCAAACTCGCCTTACGACGGGTTCGTCGGCGCCGCCTGCGCCGCCGGCGATGCCTTCGCTTCGTCTCCTCCCCCTCCGCCAAGGGGGGAGGGCCATGTTCCTCTGATGACATTTCCGGTGGAGCGTCCAATGGGGTGGCCAAGGAGGCGGTCGCTGAGGGCTTTCTCTTCCGGCGCCGGCGCTGGTTTCTTGTGCGCCTGCGCCTCAGCTCCTCCTCACCCAGTTCTAGAGGGGAGGGGGGCACATGTCCTCCTTGCGCGTCTCCAAGGCCACGCGCCATCTTGCTCCATGTCTGCAGTTCCCTCCGGGCCGAACGCGAGAGCGAAGGGCGTCTCAGCCGGCGGCCCGCCGGGCGCTCCAGGATCCGCTCCACGTCGAAGGACCCTTCCTCTCCGGCCTCCCGTCACCCATCCAGCTCAATCTCCGGATGGTCCTGATCAGGTACTCGGGGGCAGCCCTCCAATTCTGGGGCCATCAGGGCGGCTAAGTGGTCCATGCCCGGGGGGTTCCCTGTTCTTGTTGTCCCTCTTATGCTTAGCGCCCGGTCTTCTGACCGTAGTCGGTCAGCTGTTAAAAAGTCATCCGCCGGCGGATTATCCGCCCGTGGGCTTGGCCGGGCCTCCATCTCCAGATCCCATGAGTGATCCCAGAGGAAATCTGGGGAACTCCTGGGGTTTAGGAGTGGGGCAGTCGGGATGATAATGTCCTCTACGGCCCTCTTCTCCATGCTCGAGGGGGGTCTGGCTAATCCGGGGCAGGTATCCGCATAAACTCGGTCCAGCTGCTTACCGAATAGCCTGATCCTCTCCTCGAGCCATCCAAACTCCTCTCGAAGTTGTTGCAGGGTCAGCTGTCCGGCCGGGGAGGCGAGGGCAGCCCCTGCATTTCGGGAGGCCGATGGTGATTGGAGTTGGGGCCTCTCCTCAGTCGGAAGGTCTCGTTGGGCCTTCAAATCAGCCTCAAGTCCCAGGCAGTACTCATAGAAAGCCTCAAACTCATCTGCTGGGCCGAATGTCGCCCACTGAGGACCCACACCGGCCTCTAATGAGGACCGGGGGTCTACTACAGTGGGTGCCCAACCCTCTCCTGGGCCACGGTCTTCCTCGGGTGCCTTGAAGCCAAGAGACGGCAAGTCCGGGAGGAGCACTCCTGCAAGTTGCTCCTGCACCGGCGCCATCTTGATTGTCAATATGTGTTGGAAAGGACAAGTTCAAAGTTCGGAGAGGGAGGTCTCCTTTATTTTTGTTTCCTCCCTCAGTTTTTAACCTAGTGATGAGACTGTCATCGTTATACAGCTTTTCCCAATATTATGCCCTCTTTATGTATTGGATTGTAGCTCCTATAATCCTTCATAGTGTGTTGTGCAGATTGGGAGGGAATGGGTATTGTAGTCCAACATAACAGATGCTAAGGAGGAAAAGAAGAAAAAAGAAACTGATTATTTTTATGGACACACTTTCATTGGCTTCTATGTTCTCAAAAGGTTGTGGGAATCTTGCTCTGTCAGCACTGAACAGGGTCTCAGCCAGATGTTTTGGGACCCCTTTTCCATTCTTTTTCTAATTTTTTATAATTGGTACCTGAACTATGCCTGAATTAAAATGTTCAATTTAATGTTTTGTCAGATGAACACCACCCCCTTTTGCATGCACCAATTTCTCATTTTATTATTATTGGAAATCTTTCTAAGGACCCCTGCACACAGTCCAAAATTTGGAGCCAGTGGTGCTGGTGGCTGTTTTTTTACCCTTTCTCCATGGAGCCCACCGGCTCCCATCACACTCAGTAAAAGTGCTTCTGGGATGGCTCCGTGGTGGAACCATTGCAAAAACCCTGCAGCCACTGAAAAATTACTGGTGGTGCATGACAGTAGGTTCCTTTTCTTTCCATTAGGAAATATGAGTTGAGCCAGCTTACTGTGCCCCCCCTTGCCCATGTGATGGGGTAGGGGGGAAGTCGGGCAGTGTGGGGTGCAGGATGACAGGTCCCCACATCTCCTAGGCAGGCACCACTGAAATCATCTCAATTTGCGGCGATATTGGGCGATTCCGTCTGCACCTGTGAAGAGTTCTTAAATTTACCATCCAGACTCATGAGATATTTCAAAGACAAATCCTAGTAAAATCTCAAATATACTTAAGAGAAAGGGAAAAATATTTCTGCTTGATCCTCCTAGCTCATTGGTTCCCAACCCTTTTTTGACCAGGGACCACTCTCCAACATTAGTACCAAAAGGGTTACGAATCAGTTTTTGGTCAACTTTAGATTCAGTTTGGTTATTTGGGGTGCTGATTCGGAAAATTGCATTGGATAGCCTACATCAGTTCTAGTTTCTGATACAGAACAAATGCCATCCAGTAGTTACCATTTGCTCACCAAAAGAAAATCATATTTAATAATCTAGAACTGATGTGGTCTATTCAAGGGGTCAGGGCTGGTCAGCGACAGGGAAGAGAGTGGCAGGTGATGCAAATGGAGCAGAGACAAAATAAATAAATAAGAAGGAGGCTCATGGGCCAGATTTTTGTCCTCACAGCCCATTGGTGGTTTGCAGCCCACAGTTTAAGAACCACTGTTCTAGATGATGACTTGCCTTCACATTTTTTTATTCTAATAATAGACAACTAGTTCAGCATCAATCTCTCTGGGGCTTTTTTAAATTTTACAATCCATATGTTTGTTCTCTGCTGGGTAGCAGTTAATTGATCCTTTGAACTTTTGGGATTTGTAGTTTTCTTATTTATTTCACTGCTCTGTCAGAGAGCACTGATGCCACCAAAAACCACAAACAGCAGGATTCCTTAGGATAGCCTATGGCATTTAAAATGGTGTAAAAGTTCTATAATTCGGAAGTGTGGATGGAAGTCACACCAACTTGAATGATAAGAAGACCAGTATGAGAATGATGTGGCAGAACTCAGAAGTGATAGAAGATACAGCATTCATTTCAGATAGGAAATGTTACTTCCAAATGCATAAAATTATAGTTTTACAAGCCTCCCTGCAAGTAGAAACTAGGATAGTAATGAGAAATATTATTTCCATTTCCTGCTGCACCAGCTTTCTAATACAAGGAGAGTTTATGCCCTTCTCAGGTAGAGACTCAGCTTGCCCCTTCTCTCCTTTTGTTTCACTGGCAAGCAAATATGTTTTTGTTCAAGAAGACCTTTTAATATGTAATCAGTCTCAGGGAAGCTTTCTATTGGCGTATGGGCTTTATTTATTTTAGTTTTGTATAATTTAAAAATAATGTTACACTATTTAAAATTAAGTGATACACACACACGTAGTTAAGTTTTGATCAATTCAGGACTTGGACTTTCCCCTGTGTTTTTTAAAGGGCATTAGGCACCCTTCCCCTGGATAAGTCGTAGAAGCCTGCCTGTGTTTTGTAGATGCCCACAAGCTGATTCACATTTACATCAACCTAAATGGACAATGTAGAAGCACCTTTGGTGAGGCACCAGCATTCTTTGACAGAGAAGGGTAAATATGCACTGTGGCTCAGTGCAGCAGTTAAAGTGGTGTCAAACTGTATTAATTCTACAACGTAGATTCTGCCTAAGATGTATATTTCATATTTTGATTCACATTCAATCCTTCTTTGAGGGACAGGAGAGTACAGCTTTTATTCAATAATGGTTTCAGGGTTAATTTTCTTGTGAGGAGAAAGTGCTTAATATCAACCCAGTGCTTCCAAGCTGAATGAGGTTGAGTATGTGGGATGGACAGTAGGCATAGATATGTCTTGAAACAGAATTAGTCCTTCAAAGCAACTTCACATTCTTAAAGCTTCATGCAGCTGACTCTTTCCAGGCCCATAGTGTTATCTTGATACCTACTACGATGCTCAAATCCCAGTGCCTTGAAGTTGCCGCTGCTGCAGAAGTAATCAAGACTCCAGAATAAAGGATCCATATAATACAAGTAAAGATGCAAACAATGCTAATTTATATTACCCTTTTGGTGAGGTTAAGTTGAATGGCAAGCTTTTCTCTCTCGCTCCCCCCTCCCCCCCCTCTCATGCTTGGATAAGACCTTATTATGAACTGAGGATCATGTATATTCTGCATCGTATGTAGCATCTGTACCTCATTTTCTAGAAACAATTCCCAGGATCGTGATTGGTGTCACAAGTTTCAATCTTTCCCAGGGAGCTGGACTGACCCAGAGTCTAGTCTGCTTTTGTGAACCACAAATATTTAAAATAAAGAGACAACTTCTTAGAATCATGAACGGAGTTTCAAAATCATGGGTTATGCCGAACCATAGTAAATCTGTGGTTCTTTTTATTGGCCCTCTAGGTTTTGAGTCTTTCAGATATGTTGCCTTCATAATTTTAACTTTCTTTCCGCAATCACGAACACTAGACAAGAATTTGAAAATTGAGAAGTGAGATTTTTCAGGAATTTAAACAGTGACCACAGACTCATTGAGCATATGAGAGCAGGAAAAAAGCAGCTCTTTCTCAGACGATGTAGTAACTACACACAATAAAGGGCTCACTGACCAAATCCTCCTGTGGATCAGCCAGACCTTCATTCTACCCAATGGGAAGAGTTCATATTCCCTTACTCTTATATGCCTTTTGTTGTCCCTCCATCAAACTAAAATGTTTTTTTAAAATGTTTCATAATTTCTCTTTTATAATTTGTTGACATTCTTCTTATAATGCACTTCCTTAAAATAAATGTAGTTTCTAGGTGTGGCTGTATTTTTTCATACATATGTTTATGTGTGTGCTGAAATTACTTTCAAGCTCCTTTGAAGGAATGGATATATTAAAGTAAATCTCTTTGAAGATGGAAGAAAATTTTCTTTGCAAAAGGCAACAGAATGATAGTATATTTGCCGTCAGTGGTTTCCTGCCATAACAGCTCAATTATTACCCTGGTAAGAAATTATTTAGCTTTACTAACATGTTGCAATTCAGATAGAAATACTATGGTAGCAGCAACACGTATTAACATAATTTACAATTAAAAATATGTACATGAATAAAATATGTTTGAAGGACCTTTAGATAAAACATAAAAAACTGCCTTAAAATAGATTATTCATTGGTTTCACTGCACATACTGTATATGTCAGTTGACTGCCTGCATCTTGAACGTCTTATAAGAGAGCATAACTACAGTATATTGATTTTTAAATCTGTATGAACACAATTGTACAGTAATAGTAGAAAAATTCTTGAAATTCATCTTTATAGAGTACTTTGCAGTCAATTGACTATCCCAGGGTAAGCAAAATAATCCATGGCTCCTCTTCTGAGGCCCCATTTACCTTGTGCTATAATGTGCTGTAAGGGGCGCATTAACATGAGGTGTCCAAGCAATGCCTCATGATAATGAACATAATGTAGACTATGCATATTATCATAGAAACCCAAACTTCTGGGTTTATTCCAGGTAAAAAAACACCTGCAACGGTCCGGACCTTTCAGTAAGGTCTGGATTTTGCAAGTGTTCCTGTGGAGGGTGGGAGTGGAGATTGTTCCCGGGATTGCAAACAGAAATCCCTCCTCTGCAGGTTCAAGCAGCCCATGGAGGAGGGATGGCAGTGCCATCCTCATCTCCTTTGCCCCAATTTTTGCCATAAAAGGTGTAAAAAGAGCCTCCTTACACATGCTGGAAAGTCTCCTTTGCACTGTGGCATCTGTAAATGATGCACAAAACATTTAAGGGGGAATTCCTTCTTCCCTGTCAAAAGTACAGGTGCTACAGAGCAAATGATCTCATCACAAAGGGCAGTGGATTCACCATGCATCATGGTGAATTCATGGGGTCCCAGCAGGAGGTGTGCAGAACCTGCCTGACTTAACTGGACCCCTATCCCATGGGGGAAAATGTTGCTACCCAGTTTCCCCCCCCCCGCTGATACAAAGGAAACAAGGGAAGCCTCCCATGTTGCTGTGGCAGCAGCGTATGCCTCTTGATTTCCCCTTTTGGCATGAAGCCTGGGCGGAAGTCTTGTGTATCATCTAATGGGCCCAGTGTCAAAAGTGAAGAGCAAGCAGTGTACAATGGGTAAATAAGCCCATTTAATGAGGTTGGTAGTAGGGAGGCTATTTCTATACTTTCTAAGGATAAAAGAGGGGCGAGGGAGGGCAGGGGACTTGTGGCTATATCCATCTCCTTGACAAAAATGCAAGCTTTGTCCCCCTGTGTGGGCACCAAATGTGTTAGGAATCAGACTTTTACACTCCAGTCCCCTGTACATGTTTTTTGCTATCTGGAAATGCCCCCAATCTAATTTTGACTTCCTAAAACCATTGCCTGAATTACTAACTTTCCTCCACAGCAATGCTGACACTGAAAACATTGTGCATTTAGCTAAAATTTGGTTAGTTACTGGGAATAATGAACTATACTTAGCAAAGTCTTTTCTTTCATTTCATTTACATTTTTCGTTTCTTTTGTGTGTTTTTTTAAAGGACCTTTGCAATCAACTGTGAAGAATGTAAAAAATACCCTCATGGAAGCGTAGGTTCACAAGGAGGCCCACGAGAATCCTTTCCTCTTAATTTGAAAAAACAACAACAACAAACACATTTGCTATTGCATCCTCAGTTGTCACTGTAACATATGTTGTTGCCTTCTTTGCCCCCACATTTGATATGCCATTTCTTATGACACTGAGGCTCCATGTGTGACAGTGTTAATTTCATGTTTGGTAGTGTACTTCTAAATGCATATTCTGCAGTTCCAAGTAAAATCTTTAGTGAGATAGCTAACGTGTTTAAACATATTCCTATCATATAAAGGCATAATGCTATCAGCTGGCATGTCTTTGAAGTATGGATTTAAAATATGCAGTCGGCACAGTTGTTGATAGTTTCTGTTTCATTTATATTCTGTTTTCATTTTAAACTTTGGTGTGAATCTGCTTACAGAAACAAAGAGCAATAAAAGCACGCACAAAGACATAAGTAAAAATAGATTCAAGTTGTTGATAAAAGGTGGTTGAACAATAGAATTTAAACCATTTAAATCAAATCCACTGAAATGCCCAAAGTAAAAAATCAATAGAATCGTACAGTGGTAAAAGCTGTTGAAATTAATGCCTTCCCTTAAAAGTTACTATAAAATTGCCCTCTAATAGGTAATCCAGGATGACTCTATGGTAATTTCCAACAAAAGCATACCATAGAATTGCTTGGAGGACCAATAAAATTATTTGAGAGGATATATTTTGTCAGGTGAAACCATGGTACCATTCTTACAAGTATGTGGTTCATACTGTGTAGTAATTTGATATTGAACAAACTACTATGGCTGCACCCAATGAAATTCTGGTAATTGTAATTTGATGAGTTACCAGAGAGGGGAAGAATTTTAAGTACCTTATGAAATTGCATCAAGGTGGAGCCATGACTATTAAAGTGTTGTAATTGTGTAATATGATAGAGATTTTAAAGTCTAAGTAGGTTCAAAGAGAACGATATGGTTCTTCAGATAGCATGGACACAAGCACTTTGAATAACACCAACTTGATACTACTGTTGCTGCATTTCTTCATGTATGAATTCTGCATCATAAGCACACTTGATTTAGAACTGAAGTGTAAAACATTTGATCTTCAAGAAATCTTGAACTACAGTTTCCACTATCTTCTACAGCTAGCTATGCTGGCTGAGGCTTCTAGTAAGTGAAATACAAAGCATTGGGAGGGTCCTATTTTCTTCACTCCAGACTTAGAAGCAATTAGATACTACCACATAAAGATCTACATGTTGTTTTTCTTGTCACAGCGCTGTATTAATAATTAGACAGTCTTTGGCCTCATCTTCACTAGCTTCTTAGATTGAAGTAGGGTTAGGCCAGCCAGTGGGTAGCTAGAAAATACATGTGGGTTGCTCTGCATTAACTCAAGGAAAGATGGCTAATGCAGCTGAATCCCGAGTTAATATAGCTAAGAAGAATACCCAAATCCTGCACCAGGATTTAAATTATCCCCCAAGTTATGGGATCCCAAGAACTTGTCACACGGGCTGATGGAATCGTCATTCATTGTAGTGAATTCAGTGACCGTCATCTGGGGGGAGGGTGTGGAGAACATTTGACCCCATGCCCCACATCACCCAGCTTGGCTGGAAGGTGATCCCATGGGGGGAAGCATTGACCACGCAGCTCCCCCCCCCCCCAAAAGCTTCCTGTGCAACATGGGAAGCTTCCTGTGTTGCAGTGGCAGCGGTATATGACAGCTCCACTATAGTTGACCCACAGAACCCTGTCGGAAGTTCCTCTGCATCATGAGATGTGAGCCAGTGGGCTCTGTGGATCAACTAGGGCTGAACAAGTATATGCCACTGAAGTAAACCCTGTCTGATGAGGTAGCCAGACAGCCACATATAGTTCCTAAGTGGAAATGGCTGTAGCTGTCCCAACAGCCATCCTGTGTCCCATTCCCTCCTACTGTGTCATTGCTGGCTACAGCAGGGCACAGCAATGTACCTATGCTGAGGGCTTTGTCAACATTTTTCTGTGTCTTGTGAGGATGAGGGGAGGGAAAGGATGATGAACACCCCCCCCCCCAATAAGTAGGCCATGCTGTCACTGTTGTAGCCAGCAGTGACATGGGAGAATGGGGTTGTAGCTGGACCTTGGATGCTGGCTGTGGTCCATCTTTTTGGGTTGTGTAGAACTGTTCTTTGAGACACTAGAAAATCTTAACAGTTCCCAAATCTCTGTAATGATGTCATGAAGGGTCAGTGTACCAAATCAACTAGGGATTATGCACAAAAAAACACATTTTTTCCAATGTAGGGCAATATATTCATATCATTTGAAAGTGTTACCTATTGATTGACTGCACATAGATCTGCACTCATTGAATAATTGCAGTTTTCACATGTGTAATATGATTATGAGATGAGTCATATGCAATCCTCAGCCTTAAAAAAATCATATGCAACCAGCTCAATCAGCTATTTTTTCCTCAACTTGCAACTCCTAACCTAACTTTCTCACACCCTTTCCCCCATTCCAACTGTGTACAGAAAATTCCTTGTGAGCAAGAATCTTTGTGAGGCCTAGCATGTATGATGTTTTCACTGTATAAATAATAAATAGTGGTGTGGATAGAAATGTCTTGCTTCCTGCCTCTCTTCATTCCCCAAATTCTACTATACAAACCAAAAGCTTGCCAGCAAAACTTCCAAGATCTTGATAATTGCTTGCTACCGTATGATACTTTGAGAATTTTGCAGTTTAAGTGAAGTAAACGTTTTTCCAGAGGGTCAAAGGACAAGGAGATCTTGTAAGCAGATTAAGAAAGGCCAAAGGCACCCTAAGCCTTTACATTCCCAAAGTGTTGTGTTAAGTGGTAGCCCAAGGATGTACTTAACTCTGTAGGTCAAATGAACTTGCAGCATTTCAACCATAATCAATCTGGAAGTGTAGCTGTTTACAAAATATGTTCAAGTGAGATCCAAATAAAAATGTTCAATTTTCTTCAGACATGGCTAACCCATGTGAAATTCCTGCTGTTTTATGCCAGTTGTATTGGCTTGAAGCAAATATTGTGGATTTATTTAGTTTATCTGGCCACAGTGCTCCACGCTCTGGTTACATCCCGAATAGATTATTGCAATGCGCTCTACGTGGAGCTGCCTTTGAAGACGGTTCGGAAACTACAGCTAGTCCAACGGGCGGCAGCTAGATTACTAACCGGGGCGTCATACAGGGAGCATGCCACCCCCTGCTATGCCAGCTCCACTGGCTGCTGGTCCATCTCGGAGCTCAATTCAAAGTGCTGGTTTTGACCTATAAAGCTCTATAGAGTTCTTGCCCAGCTTACTTGTCCGAACGCATCTACCCCTACGCCCCGCCTCATAATCTAAGATCATCCAGGGAGGCCCTGCTCTCGCTACCATTAACAGCACAAAGGCATCTGGCAGGGATGAGAGACAGGGCCTTCTCGGTTGTGGCCCTCTGCCTAACGAACACACTTCCAAATGAGGTAAGAATCGCTCCCTCCTTCCTGGCTTTTAGAAAAATTAAAATAATGGTTCTGGGACCAGGCTTTCGGATAGTAGATGTATGTAGCAGTTTAGAGGGACATTGACTGGGATGGCGATTTGTTTTAATGTTTGTTGATGTATTGTTTTAATTATGATTTATGTTTTATTGTGGTTTTACTATTGTAATTGCTTGTATTGGCATTGAATCGGTGCCCAATGTAAGGCATTGAATTTTGCCATTTTATGTGTAAACCGCTTTGAGTCCCCCTAGGGATGAGAAAAACGGTATATAAATACTGTAAATGAATAAATAATAAATAAGTCTTTGTGTGAGTAAATGGTCCAATTTGTATACATTTCTCTGGAAAATCTACAGATTTTTCTTTTCACTAATTCTATTGAATGGTCTGTTTTCTTTCGGCAAAATCTTATTGACAAGTGTGATACATGAATTCAATCAATCAATCAATTTTTATTACTTACTTATTTGCCCTCCACCAGCGGTGGTCTGGGTGACTTACAACATAAAACCAATAAAACACTTTAAAAGAATTATAATTAAAATAACTAATCAAACACTCTGCCAAAGAGCCAAGTTTTCAGTGAAACAGTAAAGCAGCTCGGTTTGCACATGGCTTGGATGTCGGGTAGCAGAGAGTTCCACAGTTTTAGGATGGAGACTGAGAAAGCTCTCCACCTAGTGATCTCTAGGTGGATTTCTCTAGGGCCCGGTATATGGAGGAGGTTCTCTTAGAAAGATTGTGGTGGCCACTGGGGTTGATAGGGGGAGAGGCGGTCCCTAAGGTGCGTCGGCCCCTGGCCATACAAGGCCTTAAAAGTCAATACCAGCACCTTGTAGGAGATCCAGAATTTGATCGGTAACCAATGCACCTGACACAGGATAGGTGTTATATGACATCCCACAGGGGTTCCTGTAAGGGGCCTGGCAGCTGCATTTTGAACTATACGAAGTTTCTGGGTCGCCAACAAAGGAAGGCCAATGTATAGAGCGCTACAGTAGTCCAGTCTTGAGATAACCATGGCATGGATCACTGTGGCTAAGGCCTCCCCAGAAAGATAGGGCGCCAGCCACCTAGCCTGGCAAAGATGGAAAAACGCCTGTTTGCTGATGGAGGAGACGTGGGCCTCCGTCATCAGCAAGAGGTCCAAAATGACACCTAGGCTTTTCATGGTGGCAGATGGAACAAGAGGCTCACCGTCAATGGTAGGCAATGGTTGCTCCACTCCCCCAGGGCGGCCAGGCCACTGGATCTCTGTCTTTGCTGGATTCACCCTCAGCCTGCTAGCATGCAGCCATCTAGTCACGGCTTCAAAGCATAGAGTGAAATTATTGGGTGCTGAAACTGTCCCGGTCTCCAAACGCAGAAGGAACTGGGTGTCATCAGAGTACTGATTACACTCCAATCTGAAACTCCATACCAGCGATTGAACATAGATGTTAAATAAAAGAGGAGAAAGGATAGCCCCTTGAAGTACCCCACAATAGAGGGGGCACCTCTCAGAGACTTGTCCCATCCATTCCACTAGCTGTCCCCGGTTCTGGAGAAATGAGCTGAACCAATTAAGGATGAGCCCACGGACTCCAGACATGGTGAGGTGGTGTATCAACAGATCGTAATCAACAGTATCAAATGCTGCACTGAGATCAAGGAGCACTAGCAGCGCCGATCCGCCTCGGTTGAGCTGGCAACTGAGCTAGTCTGTGATGGCAGCCAGAACAGTCTCGGTCCCATGCCCAGAACGGATACCGAACTGGAACTCTGTACCAGCTGCATCGTCCAAGAATTGCTGGATCTGTCCTGCTACCACCCGCTCAATTATCTTGCCCAGAAACGAAAGATTCAAGACTGGGAGGTAATTGGCAAGAACCGAGGTGTCTAATCTCGGCTTCTTCAGCAGGGGCGGACTACTGTGGGACAAACTGGCTGAGGGCAGGCCTGGCGGGCAGCCACGGTGCCTCAAGCTCACTTACCGTATCAATCATGAGGGGCAACTCTTCATGGAGCAAAGCAATCTTATCTGCAAAGAACTTTTGAAATGCCTCAGCTGTGATAGCCGAATCAACCGAATTTTGGACCAAGGGGGCTGGATTGGTCATCGAACGAACTATTTTAAAAAATTGTGCTGGGCGAGATATAACAGAAGCTATTAAAGAGTTGTTATATACTTTTTGGCCTCTTTAATAGCTGACTCATAGGCCTTCCTAAATGCCTTAAAAGAAGATTTCGTTGCTTTGTCATGGGTGCAACTCCATGCACTCTCTAACCATTTCCATTCTCGTTTCATCAACCACAGCTCCTCAGTAAACCAAGAAGAGCAATTTTGGCGGGAACAGAAAGGGCTCTTGGGGGCGATCTTCTCTAAGGCTGTAGACAAATTAGCATTCCAGTTGTCAACCTGCCCTTCGAGAGAGTCGCTGGCAGCTCCCCTAGAGCATTCAGGAACCTGGTGAGTTCCATAAGTCTATTTGGGCGAACCAAAATCGGCTCAGCACCTAAGGGAGGGGGGAGGGGGATCTCTACCCGGACCTTCAGAGTGGAGTGGTCAGACCATGGTACCTCTACAACTGAGGATAAGACCATCTGCATTCTGGCACTGAAGATGAATTCCAGCATGTGACAGGCTTGATGGGTGGGACTGGTCTCAATCAATGAGAGTCCCAGTGTTGCCATGGTTAATACCAGGTCCTTTGCTGCTGGTTATGCCATGTCGGCATGAACATTGAAGTCCCCCAAGACAATAAGTCTGGAAAACCTCATGGCCCAGTCTGACACAACATCAAGCAGCTGGGGTAGGCTTCCCCCTGGGGCACTAGGCAGGAAGCCTATGCTCTCACCCATGTCCCATTTCAAGCCAATACATTCAATGCCAGCGTTCCTCAGTGTCCGAATGGCCCTGATGGAATAAAAGTCATGGGCAAGCATTCCCACCCCTCCCCCCTGGCCCTCAGTCCGAGGTTGCTGGAACATCACAAAGCCTGGAGGTGTTGATTCATATGACAGTATATTATCTCCCTCACGAATCCAGGTTTCCGTGATGCCCGCCAGGTCTGCACTTTGTTGTAAGATAAACTTCTGAAGGGTTGCGGTTTTATTTACAATAGACCTGGCGTTAATCAGCAGCAAGGAGGAAGTGGGGTAGGATGGTGAGCTGTCATTGACATACCTGGGAATAGGACGCAGTCAGAGGTGTTCCGAGTCATCTTACGACTCAAGTCACCTCTCGAAAACGTAGGCCTGGGCCTCACGCCATAATTCCCCTTCCCAGTGATCACAGGGATTCCCTTGGCCTGTAAGGCCATTAAGTTCCCCTAGGGGTCTGTTTTCCAAAGAATAACAAAAGGACTGCATGTGTCATTCTGAATTATATACATACCACCCTATAAAATATAAATGCATACAAAACTCAACACTCTTTAATGTATAGATTCTCAATATTCCAGGTACTGGCTTCAATTTAAAACAACCCCTTTGTAGGATAATGTTACAAAAGGAGTTGAGAAAATTTTGCCTTCCAGATACTGGACTACAATTCCCTTGTTCTTGGCCATGATGGCTAGGTCTGGAAGAAATTGCAGCCAAATGCCATCTTCAAAGATATGCATCCCCATTCCTGTCTAAGATTGTATTGTCTACATATTATAATAGTAGAGTGTTATCTGTGGTAGCATGTTGCATCACAGTTTTAATGATGTCATGGAGTGTATTGTTTTTAGTTAATTTTACTGCTGTTTTAATCACTGTCATTGTTTTTTTATTGTGCCTATTTGGCTCCTGTGAGCCGCCCCGAGCCCTCCCGGGAGTGGCGGCATAGAAGCACGCTTAATAAATAAATAAATAAATAAATAAATAATAGAATCGATGCAGTTTGACACCACTTTTTAACTACTATAGTTCTATGGCGTGGAATCATGAAAATATGTGTGCCCCCCCCAAGCTTTTTTAGCCTTTTCTGCAAGAGGTCTGGTGTCCCAGGATTCCATAACATGGAGCCATGGGTGTTAAAGAGATGCCAAACAGGATTAATTCTATTAGAGTTAGATGCACCCATAGGTTCTACTGTGGAAGAGTAGCTCATGGTTCACATGGTGGCTACCTTTGTGCATTAGTTTTGATCCTTCTCTATGATTCAATAAAATAATTTCTTAATGCTTTTCAGAACCTTTCCAAATATACTCTCCTGAGCTCATAAATACTCATAGTGCACCACAAAAGAGAATATAGTCATTTTTTTTATATTTTAAATTTCATTCCAATTAAAGAGTGGTCATTCTTGCTCTTTTTCTAAACTAGCAAGGACTATTTGCTCTCCCTTTTCTATTATCAACCTCATTAGATGGCCACCGTAATCACCATGCATTGTAGCGATTCTGGCTGTACCTGTTGGGGCGCTTGGAGAACACATTGTCCCATGCCCTGCATTACCCAACTTACTCATCACCCCATCCCATGGGGGAAGTGTCTGCTGCCCGGCTTCCCCCCATTAATCCAATACAACATGGGAAGCCTCCCATGTTACCTCTGCAGCTGGTAACAGCAGCATGCAGCAGTTCATCTATACCTTTCTGACAGAGCTCTACTGGAAGTTGTTTTATGTCGTGGGATGGGAGCTGGCAGGCTCTTTCGCAAAAGTATAAAAGCATGCTGCCAAAAATTACCTCACATGATGAGGTTGTATGAACACTGATTAAGAGAGTTAAGGGGATAAAAAAACTCTCTGCAGCTCTCAGTCACCTGTCTCAAGACAAAAGGATCCAAATCTTCTACTTTTTGAATATGAAAGGGACACCCCATAGCTGAGCATTACAGAAATATAAGAATTATCAGTTATCAATTCAGTTGTCAAAACACTGGCATCTCTCAGGAGGTTCCATAGAAACAGAGATGAAGCATCAATGTGTGTCATCTAGAAGTACAAGATGAAGTCACTCATACTTAAAATAAAACAAGACAACTTGTTATAATACAGAATAATTTGTTCAAATAACACTATGGAAAATTCCATTGGGAATGATTCTGAGGTGGGACTTTTGGGGCCATTTCTCCTTTCCATCTTCTGCCATTGAAAAGTCTGATGTGTTGACTCAAAGACTAGGCAGCCATACAAGGAGATTAATGTCTTTTCCATTGTGTTATATGGGCAATCTTCCAGTTCTACAATGTGAGAACCAGAAATACGTCAACACTTTTGGCCATGGAGAAATCTAATTAAGAAGTCATTCCTGCTGTTTGTGCAAACCAAACCGAGCATATGTGAGTGCTTTGATTCTACCTTTTCTACCATGAGCATTAACGAAGAGGAATCTGTGCAATCTGAAAAGTCAGCTCTAGTATCTATATTATGGAATAATAGCAGTTTGACATTAATTGCCATGACTCAATACTATGGAATTCCAGGATTTGTAGTTTTGTGATGTACTTCAACTCCTGCTTCTTCCACCCATCACTTGATGATGATGATGATGATGATGAGGAGGATTTAGTTAGTGTTCATTGTTAGTTTGTAATCACAATTCCTCTGTATTCACTGCTTTGGGGAATATGTAGAAACTGTGAAAGTTTCCCATTTCCACTTAATGGGCAACAGTCATTGCAAGTGGCAGAAGTCTTTTATCCTGTCTATCAGGAAACAACTGGCTGATATTTCCACATTCACCACCACCCCAACACATATACACACTCTGAGGGGGGACTGTGACCAGGGGCGGTCTAAGGTAATTTTATATGGTAAGAAAACATTATTTTGCCCCCCCCAACATTATTTTGGTCCCCCCCATGTAAAACAAATATACAATTATAATATCACAATACCATTAGTAGTATTATATTTTATCATTGTATATACAATATATTATAGTACATACTCATACTATATTATATCATAATTATATTATACATTACAACATAATTATATTATAATATATTGACATTATAATATAATATAACATTCTATTATATTACTATTATAAAATAATAAACAAAATTATTTATTTAAATAAAATTATCCTCTACTAAATATTTTCATTACTCCTATAAAACTCAAATAATCCAAAATAAAGTAAAATTAAATATTATATATTACTATTTGCAGTTGCGCCTGTCTCTCCTTGATGCTCCTGGCCGGCGCGCATGGGTGGATGTGGTAGGGTTCACACGTGATTGGGCCTGGCGAGGGAGTTCACCTCAGCGCGCGGCGGCTACTTCTGGTGGCGGCTGTCAGGAGGCAATACGTCGCCAATACCCCTTTGGCTCCCCTCCCCTCTCCCTTTGTCTCCGCCCCCTGCCTGCCCAATTGGGTCACTGTATTCGGCGGCAGGGCGGAGACAAAGGGAGAGGGGAAGCACTCCCTGCCTGCTCGATAGGGAGTGCTTTGCTTACAGGCTTCTGCGCACAGGAGCTACTGGGCATGCACGGAGGTTTTCGCGCATGCGCTCAACTTCAGCTCCGGAGCAACTGCGCCTGCGCAAAAACCTCTGCGCATGCCCAGAAGTGGCGTCGGAGCGCACAAGGCCAGGGCCCAAAAGCAGGCAGCCATGACGCTGCCTGAGGAAAATCAGCAGGGCCAGGACGCTGTCTGGTGCCGGCACCCGGCGGGCAGGGGAATTCACCCCTTCCCAGATGGCGCCCTATGCGGCCGCTTCCTTGGCCTACCTGTAGGACTGCCCCTGACTGTGACAAAGACCCTCCATTGATCAATAATCAAGTAGTACAATACAGCAATAATAACAACACTTTATTTATATTCCACCCTTCTCCCCAAAGGGACTCATTGTGGATTACAGTATATAAAGCAGACACAGGCAAACATTCAATGCCTTGTTACAATCACGTACAATGAGACACACAAACACAGATAAAGGCAAAGGCTTCTCCTTTCATTTCTGGCTCTGGAGGTGGTGCTCATCTCTGGCCCTGGGGAGGTGATCTTCTCCATTTCCAAGCTGAGGAGCCTGCGTTGTCACATCCTGATCGTGTGGCCAGCATGATTACTTGTATGTGCTCACAAAACTTTTTCAATTTAAAATAAGATGCAATCCATCTTATTTTAAGATCTGTCTGAAATTTTTGAGTATTTTTTATGCTATTACCAAAGCAAAGTTGAGAGAAGAAGCAATTATCCTTCCCACCCACTCTTCCTTCTTCCATTGAAATAGTTGTTTCCTAACTCTTTTTATTATGAAGTAATTTTATAGAGCATTCAAAGCACCAGCCAACAGCGGTTGGGAGGGGGGGGGGAGTTGCAAAGTAGATCTTGCATTTATTAAATAGAAAGATCCACACAGAAAAGCAGACAGGAAAATTTGGCACATTGACATTTCTTTTTAAAAAATCAAAGTAATGCAGAAACACTTTTATGTTCTGAGAGATCGTGAGCTCTCTAATTTAAGGTGTGTGTGTGATAATTATTTCCTATTAGCACTCTTTTAAATGCTTCATCTGTTGTTTCCCACCTTCCTAGCATTAAAAAGAATAGTAAAAGTCAAGTGACAATGCTAATATTCCATTTTAAAAATGATATCAAATCTTTTTAAACGGCAGGGGGAGAGAAATGGCATCAGAAGGTCTCCTTATATTCCATTCAGCCTCATATTTATGGAAAACAGAGACCATGTTTGTAGGATGTTGGAAAATGAAAGCTGACAAATACACTCTGAGATCCCTATATATTTGTATATTCTTATGGTCATAGTAATAGCCCCTGTCTGCCAAGATAACCTATCTCATATTATTACTATGCTTAACATAGAAGCAGCTGAGACCCAGTTTCCAACCCAGTCCTTGGAATCCCCACAGCATGGATATGAGAAGGACCTCTCTTCACCTGGTACCATTTTATTTTTCCCCCAAATGTACACCTAAATGATTTGAAATTGTTCAAAATATTTGGACTATTTAACCTTGTTGTTTGTTTGTTTGTTTAATATGTTTTAGACTATCCTTCACAGAAATACATTTATCACGTAACTATATCTCCCAATTTGTCTCGTAAGCCATGCAATCCTCCCTTTATTTATAGCCCATTCTATCTTTCTGAGGGGACCCAGAAAAATAACACAAGGCCAAACATTACATGGCAAGAACAACAAATAGCAAATCAGACCAGCGAGTAAAACTGTCTCAATAAAAATTATAAAAATAACAACTTAAATCAACATAGCACAATGCAGAACAAACATTTACAACAGAAATTCTTAAAAACTCTTTAAAAATGGACTAAAAATATTAAAGCTGAGATGATATACAACTTCTAACAGGTGAAGGCCGTTGTCCAACGACTAGGCGAGGGCATATAAAAGGAGACCAGTGAATGAGCATAGATGGATCCTGCTATCTTTCTGTAGCTGGATGCTCTGTGACAGCCAACTGCAGAGACTTCCAAAGGTACTTAGGCAATATCTGTATATGTACTTGCAGCAAATCTAGCCAAAAGGAAATACTTGGATGCATCCTTGCTCGCCCATCGAAGAGCATGGATATACATATGTTTAGGGACACTGTGCTGCTTTGAAGGTGGGATTGAGAGTTTGTGTCACTGTGTCTTGAGTTCTCACGGCATAAGTCCAACTTGAACCATTATAAATCACTACCAGGATGCCAGCCATTATTTTTTATTTGCATTTATTGTACTTGCACATGACTAAAATCCCTTGACACTGAATGGAATTAAAGCTAAAATAACAAACCAAGCCATAAGAAAATTGCATTGCAGATGGACTGATTCTGTTTGCAAGACCTAAACAGGGCTGTTCATAGCAGTGATTCTTGAAGGTCTCATTCAATAGATAACCATAAATTGAAGCCAGTTTACAGCAGTTAACAACCAGAGAAGATTTAGAGGCTTCTAAAGCCTAATCACTCAGGTAAAGCAGGAGTCCCTATATGTTTGACGACACAAGTCTGGAAAACATCATTTGAGATTTGTACACCATTATTTGGTGGTAAAATAAAAATGGTTTTGCAAAGGGATAGCTTTTGATTCCAGAAAAATCAACTTAATGCTATCTCCTTTTCCCCTTGTCTTCAAAATATGGGCACCATCTTGCCGAAATAAAACCCCAAACTCTTACTAATACTTACCTTTAATTTTAGGGAGAATTCATTTTCGTTTATCAAACTTCACATTGGCCATTTGTTGCTCTTTGACAGCAGCTTTTTCTCCTTAATGCTAGGGCTGACCCTGCTTTGATGAGCTGTGCGGGGGAGAAATGGATTCTAATGTGCCTTGAAATCCAAAAATAGAGGGTATAGAGACATTGAGTAATGTCTGAGCAAAGGAGTAGCACTTCTCATTTTGCAGACACCTCCTTATTTCTGCATGTTGCTTGATACGTTTCTGAGAATTGAGAGACTTATGGCCATGGGCAGCATGTCCCTTAAGATGGGCCAAGTCAACCAGTCAGTTTAAATGTGAAGTGATGACTGCCGTCTTGACTTTGCAAAGTCTCATTTGGTCTGTTTTTAGAAGGCCATTGAAGATAAGATAATAGGAGCAAGCTGATTTTAAAAGACTGGAAATTCAGTGCAGATGGAGAGAAAGGCTACTGATATGGCTCCAGTTAAAGAGAGATGGGTCAGAAATTAGTTAGGAATCAATCCAATGTTGCCCCTTCCCCATATTATTGTTGTCTTCATGGTCAATTTCACCCTCCTCCTCTTATTCTTATAAATACGAGTAGTGCCTTTTGTTTCAACAGTGAATTTTTTTAATGAAACTGTTCTAATGTTCAGTTCTTTTATCTCCCCCCAAGAAATGAAAAGGCCATGCAGTGAATCATCTAATGCTGATATATGTCAGAAATAATCTGAGGATATAGAACAGACAGTGCTTTGCTGCTCTTTTTCATCTTTTCAAAATATGATAACCCTGTATTTATCTGCAAGACACAGCCTTCTTCACTTGAACAGGAGTCCCTATGGATCTGTTCTGGAGAATTGTTCAAAGGTGTCAATTGGAGTAGGACCTGGTGCCTGCTTGGCTTCTCGATGGAAGTGAGGAATTGTATGCAGAAATGCAGTACCAAAACCTAGAATATTTGATGACTTCTGTGGCATGGATCTAAATCTAAGCAAAGTTAGTATTTGGTAGCTACAAGTCAGATAGCCCAGTTCAAAGCAGATATTGTGGTATTTTCTGCCTTTATATTCTGGGTTATATGGCTGTGTGGAAGGGCCCTGAGTTCACAGTGCCATACACCTCAGTTCAGAGCAGATACTGTGGGGTTTTATTAAGCTGTATGGAAGGGGCCCAAGAACGCCCTATGGTAGATTCACTCCAGGATAAACTGGAAACAATTGGAAGTCACACAATGAATTAAATATATATAAATATACATATAAAAGGGATAGAGCAGTACGTGAATCTGTTCTTCTCCTGTCCTCCCTTTTCCTGCCCCCATTGCCACCTGATACCTTTATTTGATGTTTGGGTGTTTTTCTCTCTCCAGAATCTTAACAAGGACATCTCCGAAGCAGCAAAAGTTCCTCAACCTGAAAAAGATCTACCACATACATGAATCAAACTGAAACATGTAAAGGAGGAACGTTTCCAGCAGTTTCTCTCCTTCCCCAGCCGTCTCCTCCTCCTCTCCCCTTATCCCCAAAAACTTTTAAATTTCCATTGCAAATTGACCTCTCTCTCTCTCTCTCTCTCTCTCTCTCTCTCTCTCTCTCCCCCCTCCCTCTGTGGGAATGTTATCTTTCTAAGTCTAAGAGCTTTAGACTAGGAATGCATTTACACTGTAGAATTACTGCTATGGAATCATGGGAGTTACTGTTTTATAAGGTACTAGCCGTCCCCTGCCACACATTGCTGTGGCCTAGTCTGGTGATATAGAAAATAAAGTAATGAGAAAGTGTTGGTTTCTATTATATATAATTTCTTCTTGTGGGTAAACACAATGTTTCTTGCTGTTTCTTTGTCAGTGTTAATGTAGAAATTGTCTGGTTTGCCTACTCTGGAACATGCAACATATTACTGTCTTTCTTTAGGGGTTCCTTTCAAATCTATGATATTATATCTGTCATATACATACATTTTGTGTGTGTGTGTGAGTGTGTGAGTGAATCATATCTATCTCTATCTATGGCTAGATGTCTCTTTGTCAGGAGGGCTTTGATTATGTTTTCTTGTCCTGGTGAAGGGAGTTGGACTGGATGGCCTTCAGGCAGCATTTCTCAACCTGGGGATTGGTACCCCTGAGCAGTCGTGAGGGGGTGTCAGAAAGGTCGCCAAAGACCACCAGAAAAAACATTATTTTCTTTTGGTCATAGGGGTAATGTGTAGAAGGTTTGGCCCAATTCTATCAGTGGGTTCAGAATGCTGTTTGATTGTAGGTGAACTATAAATCCCAGCAACTACAACTTCCGAATGCTAAGGTCTATTTTCCCCAACCTCCATCTGTGTTCACATTTGGGCATATGGAGTATTCGTACCAAGTTTGGTTCAGATCAATCATTGTTTGATTCCACAGTACTCTCTGGATGTAGGTGAACTACAAGCCCCAAACACATGATCAATGCCCACCAAACCCTTCCAGAATTTTCTGTTGGTTGTGGGAGTCCTATCTGCCAAGTTTGGTTCAATTCCATTGTTGGTGGGGTTCAGAATGCTCTTTGATTGTTGGTGAAGTGTAAATCCCAGCAACTACAAATGACCAAATCCATTTTTGAGTGATGGTCACTCCTTGGGTTGGTAGGTGTATTGTGTCCAAATTTGGTGGCAATTCATTCAGTGGTTTTTGAGTTATGTTAATCCCACAAACAAACATTACATTTTTATTCATATAGATTTAGCTTTCTCTGCCAAAGATGGCTCACCAAACTACCAATCCCAGGATTTCATAACTTTGAGCCATGGCAGTTAAATTGTTAGCAAACTGCATTAATTCTACAGCATAAATGTACCCTAAGATTTAAACACTTAAAATTTGTGTTTGTTCCTGAACTAACTTGCACCACACATGCCTCTAACTATGTCCAGTAGCATGGCAGCAGTCACATCATAATTATGCTGGCATTGTAACTCCTCTGGTTTGTGGCATAAGAATTGTTTGCTCTTATTTTGGTTATGATCTGTGATCCAAGTGCAGCTAGCTTTTCCTTGTCTATTCTTTGAAACATTAGGATAAAGCTTTCTAAACTGTGTGCCGTGACATGTTAGTGTGTCGGTTGCAATGTGTAGGTTGTGTCGCATGAATATAATGAGTAACCTCTGAGTATATGAAATAATACCAAAATGCATGCATTTTATGCAGCAAAGGTGCTGATTAGTATCATGCACTAGTATATTCCCCTTCTGTCATATCCATGTATGCATACATATCTTACACATTATATATTTTAAAAATATAAATGAAATATTTTAATGATATATGTTGTGTTTCAATACCGTTCATTATTTCAATTTATGTAAGTGTCCAAATCTCCTATAAAGATTTGGTTTAACCTCTGGTTTGCTAGTAAAACTGAATTACTGTGTTGTGAAATAATGCATGTCTAAAAAGTGTATCACCAACATGAAATGTTCCGAAAGCTCTATATTAGGATGGTTTGAAACATAATGACATCCTAATGTTTCAGGAAATTGATCTGGTTGGCTTTTTATCTCAACTTCAGTTATAAAAACAAGTTTGAATACGTAATTTAGTGTCTCATATGAGACATGAGTGGGAAACCTAAAATAAATTTTGTAGTAATAATTGTTAATGTTTTTCTTTTTGAATTTGGGTTGTAGGAAACTGAGAAATGATAGTACGCATCAAAGATGGAAATTCTTTAATTCTTTAAGGCAAAGCTGTTGTGACTTGACTTCATTTATAACTTGCAATTTGTGTTTTGTGAAATTCTGACAAGTCCCCACCCTTTATCTTCCTTTGTTTTATCTTTGAGTAATATTTCCTTAGGGCTGAATTTTGGAAAGAAAAACATCCACTTGGGACAGTTGCCTTAATTTATCATGTTTTCTTTTTCCCCATGTTTTATGATATATTAGAAATATAGCTGACTTGTATTATAGACTGTCTACATTAGGTTATTTCAGGGCACTGACACTCTGAGATGGGTGTGTACAAAGCAAACCAAGAACATTATGGAAACGGGGAGGATGTTCCTGGCAACTGTTCCCTAAACTGATTTATTTGAATTGCTTTTGATGTTTTAATTACAATATTGAGCAGTAGGTCTGGTCTTTCTTACTTATAATTCATATACATGGTTTTCCTGTATCACCTCCATTCTAGTGTCATAGGGTGGATCTACATTGACCCCAAAATGGGTCAGACAATCACTCCCCTGGTCACTGAGAAGATGGAAGGGAATCTTGATGTGGTTTGGTGCCACTAGACAGTCACCATTACTGATCCCTCCCATCCTCCATGCCATGCTGTTCTTCTGCAGTGATGTCGGCTGGGGTAAAAAGGGAGGAGAATAATAACAGTAATTTATTACTAAACCATCCTATCACCCCTAGGGGACCCAGGGCAGTCTCCAATAAAGGAGGCAAATATTCAATGCCAATAACATAAAAAAACAGACAAACTCAAAAGCAATAAGAACAATCGCAGTATAAAACTTATAATAATTATAATATAATAATCTGTAAAAAAAACAGAAAAATTATCAACATTAACAACTTAAATAAACAAAATAAACAAAAGCCTTTACCACATAATTAAACAGGCAATTAAAAGCATTAAATATGGAATGACTTTGGGCAACCAACAGGACTTAGGTAGGAATCCAGTATGGAAGTAAGGATATGTATAAAAATGAATTTTCTTCCTCCTCTTAGCCAAAGTGCAAAAGTGGGTTTTAAAAAGCTTCTTAAAGGAGAGGAGAAAAATGGCTATTTTTAATTCTTTAGGGAGGGAATTCCAGAGACGGGGTGCAATTACAGAGAATGCCTCTTTTTTCATTCTTATCAACTGTGCTTGAGATAGGGGGACTGAGAGGAGAGCCTCCTCTGCTAACTGCAGTACCTGTGCTGGTTTGTAAAAGGAGATGAAGCTTTACAAATAGTCTAAGCCCAAACTGTTTAAGGCTTTATAGGCAATAAACAGCACTTTATAGTTAGCCCGGAAGCAGACTGGAAGTGGAAGGGAAGGGAAGGAATCACCCATTATCTTCCCCTCCTCCCCCACCCAAAATCACCCTGTCAGATGTCACTGCAAGTGATGGTGGATAGGTAGGATCCATGTCACAGCTAGAGACTGCCATACCTTTGAGGATGGGAGGTGACGGTAAGTGCCATCCCATGTTCCTGGCCACAGTGAGAACAGCTGCAGCCAGTTCCATTTTGGAACTAGCCCAACTCTTCTGATATGTCTAAATTCTAGCCAGAATTCAGACTGTCCCCCAAGTTTGGTTAATGTGGGGCAAGGCCATATTAAAGCTGCCACAGAGCCGATCTGGAGCCCATTTGATATAAGTAATCAGTGTATATATGCCCCTAGAGTCAAAAGAATAATCAAGTTGGAAGGGGTCACCAGGAAGGGGTCACCAGGTCACCAGGTTGTTCTCACCTATCTTTTCCAGAAGGCCTACCCAGTCAATTTTAACTTGTGAATTTTAACCTATATTTTTTGATGTGGTCTTGTGTTAAATGTATTTTAATAGTATTTTATTTTATCATTCTGTTTTAGTCCTGTTCTCTTTGAGCCACAAGGAGAGGTGGTTAATATATTATAGATTTATTTGTACATAACAATACAGCACACATACATATTAGGTCCAAATGTCTGGGATTAGTCTCTGAAGAATTATTATTAGTAGTATTAGTATTCCTCTCCATTGGTGCCCCCTTGTCATGGGGGAGAGGCTTGCATACTCTAATGAAGTTGTGAGCTATGCTGGCGGTGGCATAATAGCCACTGGTAGGGCCTCCCATGCCAGACAGGTCACAACCGAAGAGTCTGACAAAGAGCGTCAATGGGCAGGATGGGCTCTCTAGCCTTTTGGCAACCATCCTAAGAGAAGGAAAACTCTAATTTCAAACCCGGGCAGATGGTGCTTGTCTAACCCTGTAAGGTCAACCATCTAGAGAAGGAAACTCAAATCAAACCTATGACCTGAGGACCTCGCTGCCACCGTCCAAGCTTGCTAGGGCCCGGCAGACGAACCTTTGGTTTAAAGGGTGAGGCCAGTTCTGTGCACACTACGCTCCACCAGAAAAATCCATTGCACAGGCTCGAAGGACACATCCAACCTTAGTCATCAACGTGCTTGTAAAAAGCGTGGGATGAGTCCTTCCTAAGAATCTTCGTTCACGAAGTAATGCCAGAGAGTATTTGTATTATGTGTTTGGGGCTGGAAGAAACTGGATGTTATGTTGATGTCCAGGACTGTAAGTGGGTCCTCTAACTTAAAACCATTAGGGCTGGTCCTAAACTTAGGAGCAGCAAAGAATCATGTCATCCCCTCAAACTAAACTATACTGCTTTCCCCCTCTAAGTTATACTGAAGTATATTTCCATTTTGGAAAACGTCAAGCAAGGTGAACAGTCTAATGTGTTAAACTAACCAGAACCACTTTCATATTATTGTACTCAATAGGCATAAACTAAGGGCTCACATGAACTGGTACAAAGCCACAGGATCTGATAATTGCATCTATTCTGACCAGTGTGTGCATGCGTGTAATGTGTGTGTGTGAACATACTTTCTGTCCTGATTTATTCCAGGACAAGCCATTTTTTTAAAAAAAAATCAGGATATGGGTGATTTTTTTCCCTCTGTCCTGGCAGTCACCCCTGTCCATTTCCATCTTCTGGGTTTCACTCCCTTCTCTATTTCTGGAGGACTTTGACTGATGATGTGTTAACTGTAGAGGATGAAAAGGGAAGAGGACCACACTTAGCCCACTGCTAAACACACTGTGGGTAGGACAAAAATGATGCATCAAACCCTGGTATATTGATAGCATGACTGGATGCAGAGATGTGCCCTCAAGAAATATACTAGTCCAATATTTGCCAAGAGAATTGGTCTTCTAGGAAGCCATCATTATTAGTGATTGCCAATGCCCCCAAACCTCTATTCAAGTGGAATGTAAACCACAATCTGGATTTTGGTTGTGGGCATGCCCCCCACCCCCCAGACCTGAATGTGTCTCTACTGCTTGGAAAAGTAGAACCAGTTCATTGGATCTTGTTGCATGTGTGCAGGAAAGTTCTTGAACCAGTGAGATACAAAAACATAACCATACCATGTCTCATTAAAGCAAAAAAAAGCATTAGTTAGGGCTTTCTATTTCTCAACTTTTCTATTTCTTTTGTTACAAAACACCATATACCTGCTTTTCTATCCTTCTGTTTTAGATTAGAATTTTTTCTCTTTTCTTTTTTAGCATTATAGAAACCTTTTTGCATTAGAAAAAAACGGATGAAGGTGAAGATTGTAAGGTGTTAAAATGCTCCTAATCTATATCCACTCTTATATATTTGCAAAAAAATATATGGAAAAAAAAGATAAGTGACTTGCACCCATTTTTCTGATATCATCCTGGAGGTGACTGAAGTAATTTCCACCCAGTGCTTTCTTCAAGTTGCAATTTTGGTTATTTTCAAAGGCAATTAAACATTTGATTATCTTCAAACAATATGACTGCTAACCCAAAACATTATTTTTATTCAACCTTCTGATACCTCTACAACACTTTAGCCTTTGTCCAAAACATACCCCTCAATTACAAGATATTATTCCAACTGCCATTGCTTTTTTTAAAAAAAAAATCGTGCCAAAGGCAACTTGAGAAACTGCAAGTCGCGTCTGATGTGAGAGAATTGGCAGTGTGCAAGGACATTGCCCAGGGGGTGCCCGGATGTTTTGATATTTTACCATCCTTGTGGGAGACTTCTCTCATGTCCCCGCATGGAGAGCTGGAGCTGGCAGAGGGAGCTCATCCACGCTCCCCCCAGATTCGAACCTCTGGCCTGTCGGTCTTCAGTCCTGCTGGCACAAGGGTAAGCCCATTGCACCACCAAGGGCTTCTACTGCCATGGCTGCATCCTATGAAATTATGGAGAGTGTATTTCAGGGAAAAGTAATTAGATTTCTCATCCAAAGAGTATCTGGAAGCAGACCTCAGGCCCTGAGTTAAAGCAAAATCATAGTGCTATAGCTGAGATCTCAAAGAGATCTCAGGGCAAAATGGGCAGCTGTAGCAACCCAGTTCTCTTTCGTGCCTGGGGGGCAAGGGGCAGCACCGGGGGTCCCACTTGCATTAGAACCAGTGGCAGCTGAGGAGGATTCTTAGGAGGATTTGGAAGGATTGGAAGAAGGGGTTAATGAGTTAGCTGGGCCTTCTTCTCCCACAGAGAGCCTGGCCTGGGATGATGGATGGCCTGACCCGTACGAGAATGTGGAAGGTCAGAGGGGTTCAGATAGCAGTGATAGCGAAGGCTATGAGAAACCGGGGGGGCTTGGTTCACAGGAACGAATGTGGGAAACGGAGGAGGATGAGTTCATGGAAGCGCAAGGGGAGTTTGACTCTCACGAAGATAGGGAACCAGGTGCTGGGAGGCAAGGTCGAAGCTTTGATAGGAGACGGAGCATTGAGGCTAGCAGGAGGGGCTGGCACCACAGCCTAGACCGGCCAAAGGGGGCGAGGGCCCGAAGCACAGATTGGAGGCGTAGCCTAGAGCGTCGGGGTCCTCGCCAAGGGAATTAAGTATAGGATCCGTGGGAACGGATCCTCAGTACCTCGGCCACTTCTATCTTAGACAGAAGTGAAGCGAGCGTGGTCTCTGAAGCCAAGCCAACGGCTCGTGTCTTGCCAAGAAGTTCTTGGGCCCTGTTTTGGACTTTGCCTTGTTCCCTGATCCGCTTTGCTGGCGGAGCCTTGCCTAGCCGTTGCCAAGTTTGCCAAGTTTCCCTGGCCTTTGGATTTACTACGGATGCTTACTTTTGGATTGACTTTTGAAACTCTTCTGGACAATTACCATTTACTTGTTCTTTATTCTACAATAAAATAGTTAGCTGATCAACGTCTCTGTGCGTGTGTGATTAAGGGGCCGGTCCGAGTCCGTGTATTGTGACAGCAGCATTCCAGGTGCAAAAAGTGAAAATGGAGGGATCCTAAGCCCTGGCTCCTTCCCCGCTGTGGTGAACTCATTTGGAGATCCAAGGGGAAAAAACATTTGCAGCCACTGGACATGAGCACATGTGGGCTTAATTTGTATTTCAGGCTGTGACATTATGCCACTGCATTTCATGCTTTCTCTGGAAGCCAGCAACCATTTGAAGTCACTGTTGCTCTTGGTTATAAGCTTCAGCATCTTCCTCCAGAAATATGTGAGGCCTGCATTCACTTAAATAGCATATAAATAAAAAGCAGAATGTTGCTAAATAAGGCCAGCTTCTTATCTTTTCCTTGTTTGAATATATTTCACCTTAAAAAGCCTTAGAGAACTGACATATAAAACAAACACATGAAGAAATGTAACATCTGGAACTCTGCTTAACACTTTCCAAGTCTCTTATTCTGTAGACCGTTTTGGCATAATACCTTATGATTCAGATAGATAGTAGTGACTGGAGCTCTCATGTTATTGTCCGAATTTTGACAAGACTTTTAAGGGGATATAAAGAAAACTGCCTCATGGAATTGAATTATATGTTAGTCTCTCCCTTTCTCTTTTTTACATGACACAATACACTACCTGCTTTTTCTGCTGATTCCCAATGCAACGCGAAAACATGACTTAACTGTACAAAACAAATCTGTATCCTGTCTTTTCTTCTTGAAGGTGAGAGAAGCTCTTATTGGGCCAACACAGTAATGTGTGTTTAGAGGCAAGCAGGATGTTAAAGAATAGCTGTGCCAAATATACAAATCAGAAGAAGACATAAAAATGCATAGGAGCTGTTGTGGCTTCTGTGCAACTTAGCAGAACACATTCTCCCAGGAGCCAAAGTTATAGATTAAAAATCCATTGCCCCTCCATCATGACCTCAGAGACATTGTGTTGCTCCATTGGTATCGGGTTTATCTGGAGACACTCTTACTACCCTGATCATCTACTGAGTAGGTGAAAGAATGCTACTGAGGGAATGTTGTAAACATCACCAGGGAGATTATCAAATAACCTTGCCAAATAACCCTTTTTTTTGGTACCTCAAAGGCTTGGAAGAGACTATGGAAATGTCTACAACAAGGATGACTTCATGAAGAGAAACTAATTAAGCATCATCCTGAGCCAATGAAGTTTACCCAGATTTCTTATCTGGGCAGATGTAAGATGAAGTACTTCAGAACTTCAACAAGCAATTCCTACATTTCTCCTTTAAAAAGAAGTAAGAAAAATGGGGGGGGGGGTGTTCTGTGCAAGGTAAAGTTTCACTCCCCCCTTCCAGATATTCACAAGTACACATCTAAAGCAATTACTTGAATGTATATTTCACAGATATTAACGTTACTGACTCCAACTGGTAATTGCTTTCCAGGGCATTCAAAAATGGTGACGATCATGCCCCATTTACACTGCCACATAAAATCCAGATTATCTGCATTGAACTGGATTATATGGCAGTGTAGATTCATATAATCTAGTTTAAAGCAAATAATATGGATTATATGGCAGTGTAGATTTAACCTCAGTGTCTTTAGATCCTGAAAAAGTTACTTTTTAATTCCAAGTCCTCGAATCTCCCAATTAGCTTGGATAGGGCTTTATGGGTTGTAATCCTTTAAAAGAGAGAGAGAGAGCTCTATTCTACTACGTGAAAGAATATTTTTATTGAACTTGAGATCTTTTGTGTGCTAAAGGCGTGCTTTCCCACAGAGCTATGAAGCTGAGGTATCAGTTTCCTTTTGCTAGCATGGATTGAGGATTCTGGTTCCATGCCCTCATGGGCACATTGCATGGGCAAGACTCTGAAGTGCTGATCTATAATAACTTGATATTTCTTAATCATATGAGTGAGGGGGCAGAAACAGCTTGGGAACAAATTAGTACATATATTATGCTGAAATCATTTCAGTGAAATATTCTAAAGTTTTCAAAACTAGGATTTGTTTTAAAAATATCCTCCAGATGGTTCTACTCAACCGAGAAAGTAGTAAAAATAAACTTTTAAAATACAAATTGTTGCCATATTTCAGAAAAGGGTATGACTAAGTTCACACACCCAGCAGGACTTTTGATCCGCCCTCCCGTTCCCTTTTCAGTTGAACAGAAGCCCCCATGGGCACAGCAAACTGCTTTTGAAAAATCTGGGAGTGTGAAGGAGAGGCAAACAAGAAAAAAAAGAGTTTGCAATGTGGCATGGGGAGGGGAGACCGTGGGTCAAACACGTTTTAGAGGTCTTTTAATAAGCTGCTTAGAGTTCTCTGTAATATAAGTAGGGCTACATTTATTTTAACCAAATATAACACAATTGAGAGGTCAGAAGTCCCATTTGGTATGTGCAAACCTCTGGATGGGTTGGGCTAAAAGAAGTGCTGCAGACTGCCAGCCTTCTTGATGATTTCAAGTTTATGTTACTCACAGTAGGCACTAGAGACTGACTCCTTGATCTTACACCAGAAGCAACTCAGTGATGAGGTTGCAGGTAGCACTGTCTCACACTGTCCTCCAGGGGAATCAAGTGGGCAAGGCATTCATCTCATAGAGTGAACCGTTTTGCCCGAGGTCCCTGAATGACATTAAGGTCAGCTTTCTTTATTCTAATGACGAAGCTATAGGTTCATTTCTGTAGATGTGAGACTCATTTGCTGATTCCTTGAATGTGTAATATGTAAATTGTTACCTATCAGACACCTTGTGCACTGTACAATGATATAAGTGTGTGTGCATGCATGTGTATACACACACACATATACATATACAAACATACCTACACACTCATACACAAAATGCAGGGAATACTGTTGAAATGGAAGAATAATGCCTGTGACTGAAACTAACTAGTTGAAACAAACTAAGTTAGAGCTTCTGTAATGAAAAGAGGCAACTTAATTTATTTTTTCTGCTTCAGTTGTAATTTTAGCGTTTACTTAATTTCCAAATGAAGGTATTAATGGACTTAGTACTATCCATAAATGAGAAATGAGGCTAAAGAGCATAGAAATGTTGCATTTCTCACCTAACTCCCTTGGTTTTTGCACAATTGTTTCCCACGTTTTGTTCCTGCCGAACGTTTAAGGAATTAAAAGGTTTAGATCACACAATTCAAACAACAAAAATAGTTCTTGCAGGAGGAACTGTGCTTAGTTTAAGGAGATGAAGGGAAAGACAAAAGAAAAAAGGAAGAGAAGGCTTTTGCTGGAGTGGGTGAAAAATGGAGTTCATTTAAAATATGTAGTTGTTTCCTTTTCTCTTGGGATCAAGAGAGGATGAGCAGAGGAAGACTAAAGTCATGGATGAAGTTCTGTGAAGGTTTTTAGTACAGTACATACATTCAAACTACATTTCAATTGTGGTAAAACATAAAGGTAATTGTTAAACTTTCACCATAATAAAGTATAAACAAAATAGATTCTACACCTAAGACTTAACTGCAGGGAATCAAGTTATGCACGAAGTTTCAGGTTTTTGAGCAATGTGACATTATATAATATTAAAATTTCAATAACGAAGGACATTCTTTTCTGCCTATCTAATACAGGCAAGGAAATAAGAAGCAAAGATCTCTTTCTCGAGAGGCAGGTAGTTTCATTAGAACTCATTTTGAATGTCTACCAAGTTGGCTTCTTTAAGTTTCAGGGCATACATTAGGACAATCTATTATTTACTTGAAAATCAGTAAATAAAAATGCTAATTAAATGCTCTCTTGGTCTTTATCTATATTAATTGGTTGTTGTGATTTTTAAAAAATGCATTAGGATTGCTACCAAATGTGCAGAGTATTTCATGAGAATTATTTGTCTATGCTTCCAGGGCTTCCTGGGACTTGTAGTCCAAAAAAGTAGTGTTTCCCCCTTGTATCAGTGTGTCACACTAGGAACAATTTAGGCTGGGAGAAAGTGGTTTGATGAAGGCCACATAATATCTAAGAACTATGGACTTCATGATCCATAGGCCTGTGTCTTAGCTGCTTTCCTTTAGTTTCAGGTGTAAACTATTTCACAATTCCTAACAAAGAGTACATCTGCACTGACAATTTAATGCAATTTCAAACTGGTACTGAGGAAAATGGTTTCACTGTGCATGTTATTACATAGGAAATCCTGGAACCAATTTGGGGCTTGGATTGTGATTACACAAACCACAAAGTAGTGGTGTACATTAAGGGATTATTTTGGGAATTTTTGTAGGTCACCAAACTTTGAAGCTAGCTTCATAGTGCATTAAAGGGTCAGTGTAAGTGGGGCTTAAGTCTTAATTTTAATAAAGAGACGGTTTTGAATTTGTTCCATATATTTGTAAATATTTTCTCTTATGCTAAACACAGTGAACATGTGCTATCCATTGGTCAAATATTCAGTTGTATATTTCAATTGTCCTTGTTTTAAATAATTTGAATGGTTATGGTGGCATGACATCATTGCATGAACTACATCGTAACTCAGACCAGAAAGAAGGAGGAATAGGCATGTCAGGAAAACAATAACTGAAACAGTAGGATATTTTTTTCTTTAAAAATGCAAGAGTTTTATCCAGTCCTATTTAGCTGCATTTGGTTGTACTGAAATAATGTGAAAAGTTAGTCCACCATTATGTCGCATTGATTTCAATGCTGTAAGAGTCTGGAGCTGACAAACCTCAGGTTACGGTACTTATTTTCTAAAAGTTGTGTTACATTTGATACAGTGTTTTGGAAAATAAGTTATCATGGTTAGTTAGCAGCACATGGATAATGCTGAAAACAACTTGAAAGGTTTTTTAAATCACAAAATTGATAATGGTACAAAATGTGAAAAAATCCACTCAAAAATGTCTCCAAAATCCCTACATCTGCTCTTTTAGAAGTAAACAGAATATAAATACAAATTTGCCATATTCCCACCACTAAAGTAAGTAACTAAGACCCCTTCCACACAGCTGAATAAAATCCCACATTTTCTGCTTTGAACTGAAATATATGGCAATGTGGACTCAGATAAGCCAGTTCAAAGCAGATATTGTAGGCTTTTCTGCCTTGATATTCAGGGATATAGGCTGCATCGAAAAGTCCTTGCTGACAGGGAGGGAAGCATATTAATTGTAACTCATTACTTCAGAGACCATCAGGTCTGGTTCCTGATGCTCCTTATGTAAAAAGAACAGAGAATGGGACTTCCCAACTTCCCAACTTCCTTGCTTCTTGGGTCCCTTGGGCTGTGGGTGTTTGGGAATGTTTTGGGATACGGTGTGGGGGCTGCAAAATGGAGGGTGGGGATTGGCAGAAATTGAGCAGAAAAATAGCTTGGTCACCTTACAGGTAGCGACAACACATGCATTATTAAATGTTTGAGTTGGTGTGTGAATGTATGTATTAAGCTTCTGCAGCAAGGGATAAAAAAGAATGCTTCCATGTTTCAATAAGGAGGAAGAAGAGCATCAGTAATCAATACAGTAGTAACAATAACATGCTTAGAATGAAAAGAGGGTGCCTTTCTGACAACAAAAAATTAAAAAGAAATGAATATTAATGTTTGTGGTCAATTCCCAACAAATGCCCTGTTCAAAGGGAACCAATTGCATTTTTAACTGAAACGTATGACGGATAGCTGAGTCACTAATGTTTTTCACTGTTAATAAGGGCGATATGGAACAGAGCTGCTTTAGAATATATATGGCAAAGTGGAACTGCATGCTTTGATGACTGCTATAAAGCAGGCCAAAGATATGCCATATTCAATTAATGTCAATAAGGAACATCTGTATTTAGGCACCCAAGTTACTTAATGCAAACATTTCATAATTATATACTATAGCACACACAGAGCATTATGAGATGCGGTGTCCCAGTGTGAAAAATATTCACATTTTTCAGATCAGTCAGCAGTCTTGGTCTGGCTTTGGCTCAGCTTGCCGTCTCCCCATAAGAGTATTCCTTTATAATATTGAATTAAGTACAATCCACATTTTTTCTCTTATCTGTGAAATCTTGTGGTTGCAGTTTGACTGTTTTCATAAAATGAAAGATCCAAGTGCACAAAGTTAGGAAGGCTTTTCACCCATCCCCTTTCTTTTTAGTGAAATACATCTGTTCCTTCCCCCTCCCCACCTCACAGGAACTTTTTTGGCTAAGAAGCGAAGGCTTAGTCATAAAGAATATAATTTGAAAGACTCTAAATTTGTACCAGTGTGTACTATACTGAACTATATGGCTATATGCAAAAGAAAATAGTAAACTCATTTCAGTCTCCCCCTGCAGATGCTATTGAGTATAGATGGCTCACAAATGACGTAGAGGGAATATTGGTAATAGAGGAATCCCAAGGATTCTGAAGTGAGAAAATTGACCATCCTTGCTTTTCTTCAGGTCCGGTGTTCCCTTCTGTATTGCACCATAGAGTATATTAAAAGGATTAGCTCACAAATATACTTCATGATGCATGATTGGAACATCATATGATCAGCTGCATGCATAAAGTGGCCACCAGAGATTTAACTCCACAGACTGACTTTTCCTGGCATCATGAACACAACATTTTAAATGTATGCCAATTCACACTTCTTCCTAATATCACTAATCAGGTAAATGAACATCAACTGTGCATATGCATGAGTTAACCAGTCCACAATAACATCATTTGCCTTCCTTTCTTCTTTATTTGTTTTATATCCTTTACTTCCTTCTCCATCAAGGGTCATTTCACACCACATGACTATAGTGGTGTAATTCTACTGTTATTCCTATGGGTGCAACTATAGAACCCTGGAGTTTGACATCAGAGTTGCTCTAAATACTCCCTCTCTCAATTGCAAATCCTAACCTCCAATAAGGTGTTGCCGTTGCAGTTAAAGTGTGATCATATTGTTGCAACTGTGTAGTGTGAAGTGGTTCCAGGTCTCCAGGTGGCTTTCAAATCAAAACAGATACAATATTTTTTCATCAATGTCCTTTGGCCAAACATGCATTCTTATTATTATTATTTATTTATTTATTTCAGACATTTATATCCCTTACTTCTCACCCCTGGAGGAGGACTCAGGGCAGCTTACAACCAGCAACCATGAGATGCCAACAACAATAATAGGTCATCCATTCTAGTCGCTGTCTAGTGATATTTTTTTAAAGCCCACAAAAGTTATAGGCGACAAACCCACAATCTGATACAATACAAAATAGAAAAGGGGAAGAGAAAAAAGGAAATTCAAGTCTGAATTGTTAAAATTATAAAAGAGAAGGCGAGAATTACAAAGATAGGAAAGGACACTGGGAAAAGGATGCCAAGTACACTTTATTTTATACACTTTATTTATATTCCGCAGTTCTCACCCCGAAGGGGACTCAATGTGGATCACAGAACACATACAGTAGACAATCCCTGCCATTTTTGACGTACAAGACATACAACACATAAGTGGTTATATTTGCTCCTCCAGTAATCAAGTGTAATGGCTGCTGAGAAAAGAGTGTGTGGAATCTATTCTCATGTCAGCTCTTTCCATCTTGCCATTGATCCTTTGGCCCATAATTTACCTATCTCTTCTCCCTGAAGTCTCATTAGCACATAGTGTACGTTCATGTTCCTGCTGCCTACACAAGGACACTGACTGTCCCTTTTTTGGATCCAAAGATGTCTCAGGCCACTTCCAGACAGCAAATTAATTTGGTTTTACTGGAGATGTCATTTGGATGCCTCCAGTAAAACCATGGGAGCTCCTACATTATGGGCCCTGTCTGGATGAGCCCTCAGTGGGTAAACCTGATCAGTAAAAAAAAAATCTCTAGGGTTGCGCTAAAACTGGAAGCCCTCTTCTTAAAAGTATTATCTCTCACAAATAAGCCTTTCCAAATCATTGACTATTTGGGTGACATGTGAATGGAAACAAACATATCTGCATCTCAAAGTGCCAAGTGAAGGAGCTGCTTTAAGGGATAAAATTTGCAGCAATATGCTTAGCCTGATTTTTCTGTAATTTATTTTTTGTTGTTGTTGCCAATTTTCACTTTAAAGGAGGCAGTCTGCAGCAAGGTGCCACTTGTTAGCAATTTTCGAGGTGAAAGGTGCACTGGGTTTAAAGGAGGAAATCACCGTTTTAATATCCAGTATGATCCCTCCCTCTCTTTTTGCTCATGTTTTGCCAAGATATATGCAGAGGTGTGGGGATGGATTGCAATCTCACCTTTAAAAAATTCTTTAAGGGGATTTCCCTTAAGAGACTAGTGTGCTTTCGAACAAGGAGGAGGAGGAAGAGGAAGGAAGGGGGTGATACTCCTGAAATGACACATTTCACTAGAAAAATGAGCTCCATTAAAATTTACCATAGCCCTTGTCTGATTTGATCAGTGCAAAAACAGCCTTAAAACAAAACAAAGTGAACTTCAAAACTTTGCTACGTTTGGGGATAAATCCTGGAAAACAGAGGTTTAATGTACTGATGTTCCTTTTGTATCAGAAATCTGTTGCTGAATGTTTTTGACCTATGTTTCTCTAGTGTTTAATGAACTTGGAGCATATAATTGTTCTCCACTTATTCATGATTGTTGATTTTTAAATGTCCATCAAGGAGATCCTGTTAGAATGTGTCTTATATAAGAAATAGGTTTTGGCACCTGAGATTGCCTGCGTAGTCACTTAATTTTTAGTTCCCAGCAACCTAGTTTTACTGGTAACTCAGGCACTGAAATTGGCTCAATGCAGGTGAAGGAAATTGTATAATTTCCAACCCTACTTCCCTCAATCAAACACAAAAGGTTATGATGAAAAATAACCAAGGAGTAAATGGTAAAAGAACTCATGCTTGTCTTTTGACTGTCTGGGCTGAGGCAGAAATATTTGGTTTCTAAGACCCCCATCTTCACTACCATATAATGCATTTTCATATTGCAGCTTAACAGCATTGAACTGCATTATGTGAGCCTGCACTGCCATATAATGACAACTGCATTACGAAATTGCATTATATGACAGTGTTGATGGGGCCTAAATGTGACTTTAGAATCAACAAGATAAGGCAAAAGATATGACAAATTGGGAATTTTTTTGGTGGGAAGGAAGGCATACAAAGCCCCTCATGTTTTATGTCCTCTTCAATAGGAAAAAAAACACTCAGTCCCCCACATGCTTTCTCTTCCCACCCCAAAGGGATTTTTTTAGTTAGTGTTTAATTTTAATTGAATTTGGGAATTACAAGAGATGTAGCCTGACATTTCAGGAAGGAAAATGGAATCTCTGTTTATGTTAGAGAAGGACATTTCAGTATCATCCTGCACCTTAGAAAGTTGATATAGTTGCCATTGAACTTTAGTGGTAGATTTTGTAGCTGATGCTACATTTTAGCAGTGGATGAAGCAGAAAGGACAGTACACAGAGTCTCATAATCTGGGAGGTATATTTATTCATTAAACGGAAGGAACCTGACATCACATTAAACTGTAATCTCTGTACTGAAACATATGGCCTCCCTAAAATTATTTACATTTAAAAGGGTATCGATCTTTTTTAAAAAATGGAGTTGCCAGTAGGAGATATTAAATATTAAGGGAAATTAGCATTCCTAGGCATTAACTCATTTTCATTCAAATAATGGGATTTCCTCAGAGATGCATGCTCCAGAGCAATCAGGTTTACAAATTAAGGTCATGCCAAGACCAATTCCAAAGCAAAACACATTAACTGCATAATATGGAGGTGAGGAAAAAGAATGTGCTGACAATCAGACATCTGTCACCCTTGAGGAAGTAGCTCTTCTAAAAATATACTAGTTGATTGTTCAAAAATAGCCCATTGTAGCTAGATCTCGAAAGAAATGTTAGCTTTGTGACCCATCTTACTATAACCCATCTCACTATAATAGCTCCAGACCTTTTGAACCCTGCTAGTAGCCAATAACCATATTAACAAGGTGGGTTATATGAATCTTACTTACCTGTCATCTATGCAGAAAGGAGCTATGGAGTAAGTGTTCTGAAACAGGGGTTTTCATACAACCGGAGCCAGAACACACTGTCAAAACTAAGAAGAGAAAGTGAAGAAAGATTATTCAAATTTTGAAAAAGCTCTTGGAATTCTCTGTTGAGAAGGAGGGAGGGGGAAAACCACAAGCAAGTTATCTCTCTAATTATATTTATTACCCTTGAAGAAAGAGATCTTAAGCAAGATCAGAGAATACTGAGATAATTAAATTTACTTTTTAAAAAACTTTTACAAAGAAGTGTCAAATTTCATCAGCTTCTAAGAACTCTAAACAAGCTTCTAAGACCTCTAAACAATCTCTAGATAGACAGACTGTATATAAATATTAGAAATTCATTTTGCATCTACTGTACATCCAATTTCCAAGTTATAAACAAGATAGTTTATATAGGCTTGTTCTTAAGTTGAATTTGTTTGTAAGTCTGAACAGACAAATTTTTAGTGTAACTCCGCATGCATATATATATATATATATATATATATATATATATATATATATATCACTGGATAGCATAGGGAAGGGTTAACTGTGGTGTTTGTTTTGCTGTCTGTGCCCTGGTTCACAAGATTTCACCTCACTTTTTGTCCCTGTGAGAACTGGATTTTGAAAAATGTGATTTGTTGTGGAAACAAGGATTGATAATAAAGCTTCATTACATACACATTTTTCCCATGATAACTCTTTCAGGAGTGAATTTCCCTTTCTAGGGGTAGATTTCTCTCACTTCCTGTTCTCTCACCCTTGTTTGTAACTATGTTTGTAATTCGGGAACTGCCTGTAGAGTTCACTGTTTTTGAAGCTGAAATTCTGATGCAAAAAGGTATATCTAATTTTTCACGGGGAAATTGTGATAGGTAAACTGGAATCAAACCACTCTAAGGACCTCATCA
This sequence comes from Anolis apletophallus, assembly GCA_030556195.1. Taxonomy (NCBI): domain Eukaryota; kingdom Metazoa; phylum Chordata; class Lepidosauria; order Squamata; family Anolidae; genus Anolis; species Anolis apletophallus. The sequence continues at coordinate 88,688,299 of JARBWK010000001.1, read as the reverse complement.
CAGGAGGAATTTTAGCATCCTAGGACACTGGTGGGGCTCCATTGTTCAACTGGGGTGGCAGCATCCTAGGACACTGTGCCACCAATATGGGAGCCTCCCCATGATTCATTAGGAAGAATGGGGCTCCCAAGGAGACAAGCCACATGAAGATGCTCCCCCACGTGTGATGCCGAAACATCCCTGCCAGCCAGGAGGAGCCGGGATTGCCCCACTGCCCTGCCAATTTACCATGGAGGCTGGTGAATCGGCACAGGGAACCTCATGAATGTGATGAGGTCCTATTTGCTCTATGTGGACATAAACTTCTTGCCTGTATCATGCATATTTACATTGTGCTGAGTCAAATATTATCCCATCAACTTACTGAAAAGCCACCCCACAGAGCCAATCCTTTTTTCATAGCAAGCAGGCAGCTTTGGAGAAGTGTTTGGTTAACATCTCAAAGCCAGACACAAAACAATCAAAATAAACTATCTTGGAGAACCATATTGGTAGGAATTGAAAGCATATTGAGGATACGTTAGCATGATGCTGCAATCCTGCACCATTCTCATGATTGGGAATAGCAGCAATTTAAGGGCATAGTAACCTTCATAATCACGCCGCTACTGGTATCACACAAATGGAGCAATCAGATACTATTGTCAGGTTTTGCCCTTCAAAGGCTGGGGGTGGATACATTGTGGCAGATGTATCCAGGTGGCAGATCAGTAGCAGATATTGCACAACATCTATGCCTACTTGCAATAAAGTGTTCAATTTAACAACTGATGATATCAGCATTGAAAATCACTGGAGCAAATATGCTTTGAATGCACACCGTTTCCAAGTTCACTACCAACATAACCATGTTAAAGAAAGGGTGTGCAATGTGTGGAATCTCATGTGGTAAGGCTAGGGAAATCAGACTTGGCTATACTGGGGGGAGGGGTGTTATATGGCCTTCTGAATGTTATTGAACTAATTTGGGACAAAGCAGGGTTTTCCCACTTTGTCCTGAATTGATTCGCTTTTACCTGAGGCATTATTTGGACATCTCAGGTAAAATTCTGAGAGGACCCATGTTTTGGGCCCTGTGTGCATGGCTCCTGAGTTCAAAGTACAACATTAATACAAGTATGCACCCAATTAAGTCAGTGAGAAAACAGGAAAGATAGGGGCAGAATCCTGCCCTTCTCAATAGGAACAGGCAGCCATAAATTGCTACAGCCTCTCCCATCTTGTCTGTTCTTCTCAATTATAACATTTGCCATCTTGACTGCATTCTGATATTGATTGGTTAAATACAGTATGTAGTGGTTTTCACCTGGTATTGAGAAGAACCTGTTTATTTTAGCCTACTTATATATATATCATTTCATCCCACTGAAAGCTAATATAAAAATACCTATGGCAAGATAGCTAGTTACATTATGCACACACCAGCTATAAACATGGACATGGGAGGGAAAAGACTCTCAAGATCCCAGAAGCATCCACATTTTTAAAAACGCAGATGTTTCTGGGGGCCTGTCCATACCCACCCCAGAAAGTGTGCACTTTCTGGGGTGGGTGTTCAAACTTTCTCTCAGGACTAGCCCGAGAGAACATGTGTAGGCCCTAACCCCTCCCCCAAGCCCCCAGTCCCCTTAGAAAAGTAATAAAAACTTATGTGGCCTCTGTTAGAAGTCTCAGCCAGCTCTCCCAGCACATAGAAATGATGCACCAGGAGAGCAGGGAAGGGAGCTGCTTTCCTGGCACGTCATTTCTACTCACTGGGACAGCCGGCCAAGGCTTCTAATGGAGGTCATGTAAGTTTTTATTACTTTTATAAGTGGTCTGGGGGCTTGGGGGCAGGCGGTGGGTATTCCCACAGTTTACCAGTCTTATTTATTCCAGTAATCTGTGGAAATACTGCAGCCCAGACCTGGAAATAGTGGATTTATCCCAGGGCTGTCCAACTGCCAGCCCTGCAGGTGTTTTGGACTTCAACTCCCAGAAATCCTAGCCAGTTTACCAGCTGTTAGGATTTCTGGGATTTGAAGTCCAAAACACCTGCAGGACTGGCAGTTGGACAGCCCTGATTTATCCCATGCCTTCTAAGAAGGCATGGAATAAATCCACTATAAAATTAATTTGTTACAAACCAGGTTTTTCCTGGTTTGTAATGCATTAATTCAGTACTGTCCAGAACATTGTCTGGACAGCCCCTCCTTTATTTTTGGTAGATACTGCAATAAAGGTGCTGTCTGGATGGGCCCTAAGTTGCTCCTAGGTTGTATTAACAAATAATTAGATTTCTGTCTCCTCCATTGCCTCCTCCCTTTAAATACTTTGAACACAGTTTTTTTTTATTCTCCTCCCACCCACACTCTATTTCTCCCCACCACTCCAATAAAACACTGGAAATAAAAAAAAAACTCCAGTGCATTTGCAAGTTCTAATTATAACATGATAGAAGAACATCACACATCAGGACTGGCTTACTTCCAGGGGAAAGAGTTGTATTTTTCAAATGGTAGAAAGTCCCTTATTGCATCGTTGTTGCTCGGTGTTTTTTTGCCTCACCATTTCAAGTGCCAACATGGTTTTTTAAATAAAAAACAAAAACTTCTTTCACAAGTGGGGGATTTTTATGAGGAAATAACTGATAAGTTGAGCTGGATGTGTGTCAAGAAAAATTGTGCAATTAACTACATTACACTTTTCTGAAGAAATGATTTTGCTAAGCAAGTTTTTTAAGTTTTGCATCTGAAGATTATGAAGTTACAAATTTAGGAAACTGTCAGTAGGGTGATTATGGACCTAGCAATGTTGAATGATACACTGAATAGCCAAATTTTAGAATACTTATCTGTGGGAAGGTAGCACATTATTAAAATGCCTGCTAATACAAGGATGCCATAAAATACAATAAAGTACTAGTTTCAACTGAGATGAAATGTAAATTGAATAACTTTAACCCATGCAGTTGTGATTTTTTTCTGGCTAGATGGATTGCCTGTTTAAGGTATATTTTCAGTAGAGATAAAAACAATATTTAGATAACATGTTAATTAGTATACATATGTGTTCACAAATAGAAGCTGCTTTTTAATACACTTATGAATGGAACTGTGCAAAGATTACAGAATTAGATTGACCCAATGTATAGGAGATAGTATCTTTGAAACTTAAAAGGTTTACAGAGCAGTCTGGCTCCAGCCCAGACTTCAGACTAGCTGTGTGCTTCAATCTTAAGATATTTGAGAAAGGTTTTCCCTCTCTCCGAACACCATCACAGGGCAGTGGAGAGAACCTTCTCAGGAGCTTTTCCTCCATTGTGGAATTCTCTCCAACAATGGGCCCTTCCACAAAGCCCTATATCCCAGAATATCAAGGCAGGAAATCCCACCCCAGAAAGTGCATGCTTTCTGGGGTGGGTGTCCAGATGTTGTACTAGGACTTCCTAGTACAACACCAGGACACTGTAACCCCCACCCCCAAACCCCTAAAGCCCATTTTAAAAGTAAGAAAAACTTACCTGGCCACCCTTACAGTCTTGCCAAAGCTCTCCCAGCATGTAGAAATGATGTGCCAGGAGACCCCGGGGGGGGGGGGATCGCTCCTCTCCCCCTCCTGGCAAGTCATTTCTACAGGCTGGGAGAGCTCTGGCAGGACTGTAATGGAGGCTGGGTAAGTTTTCCTTGCTTTTAAAGGGGGGTTGGGGGCTTTGGGGGAGGGGGTGGGATTCCCACAGTTTTCCAGACTAATTTAGTCCAGAAAACTGTGGGAATGGTGTCTGGTCTGCAGTCCAGATATGAGAAGCAGTGGATTTATCCCGCACCTTCCAAGAAGGCGCATAATAAATCCACTATCTAATTAATTAACCAGAGCTTTCCTGATTTGTGGCAAATTCATTGTGAGTTGGCCAGAATATTATCTGGACATCCCCCTTGTATTGCAGAAGTTTCTGCAATAAAAGTGCTGTCTGGATAGGCTCTGAATCCATACTGCCATATATTCCAGTTCAAAGCAGATAATGTGTAGAAGGAGCCCCAGATTTTCAAAGTAGATAATTCACATTATCTGCTTTGAATTGGATTATCTGAGTCTACACTGCTATATAATCCAGTTCAAAGTTGATAATCTGGATTTTATATGGCAGTGTAGAAGGGGCCTGAGGCTGATTCCACAACTGAAAAATCATTCATTCATACTCCATTCCTAATGTTGTTGGAACACAAAATATTCCTTCATTTTTAAAGTGAAACTGCTTCTTTTTAGGATTTTTTTAGGTTTCTAGGTTTTTTTAGATGTGTAAAATTTAATTGAGTACTCCAAAATGTACAATAGCCTTCATTCAGTGCTGTAGTTAATTATATCAAAAGAAATACAGGTACTGTTTCATTATCCAGCCAGAGGCCACTAGCGGGCACTAGAGAGAGAAGGATAGTCCATTTTATTGGGGAGGGTGGAGTTGAAGGAGGAAGATAATTTCCCCATTTTTGCTGGTTTTTCCCTTTTCAGCCTTCTCATATTGTAAACAGGGGTTGTTTCCACAAAGGGGACATAGGTTGGAAAGAATAACAGGAAAACATGGGGAAATGGTTTTACTCCTTCAACCCAGCCTCCATCCCCATAAAATGAACTATCCTTCTCTCTAGCACTCCCTAGTGGCCTGGATAATGGAACAGAACCAGAATTCTCTCATATATATATATATATATATATATATATATATATATATATATAGCGCTTGGGTAGGTTCGGTTGGAATCTTTGTAATTTCAAATAAATTCAGATCAAATTCCTTTTTGACAAGATTTTGAAGCGATTTGGGAATCTGAAAGTATCCTTGCCATTTCGAAGCTTTTTCCGCAATTTCTCTTATGAAATTGTGGAAAATTCCTTTCATGTCCTTCCTTCCCGCAACAGACCTGGGGCAAGAGCCACATCCAAACTGGGTTAAACACGGCTCTCGCCCCAGGTCTAACGCGGGAGGGAAGGACATCCAGTTTGGACCTAGGATGAGTAAAACCAAGTCAGTACTTGTATTTAAAATGGGTCAGTCTATAAAAACCTTTTATAGAAACTTTGAAAAATTGCCAAAAATCCATGGATAAGTCAAAAGTTATGAAATTTGGTGAGCTAGCAGTGATCCATGTGTTCTACCACTGTAGGAAATTTCATCACAATTGGTCTAAATATGAGGGAAGGACAATCCCCTGAAGTTTCCCCAGTGCCAGTTCTGTTTCTTTCCTACTGCGCATGCGTGTCTGCCATTAACGAAGCAATTCTGAAATTTCTGAAATTTTGAACTTTTCCCAGAAAATTTCGGAAATCATTTCAAAATTGAGTCATCAGTGCCCCCTACATCCGAAACGAGTTTTGAACCATTTTTAATCAACTAGTCCTAATACACACACACACAGAGGGGGGGAGGGAGGGGGCACTCTTCTCACCCTTGTGTCATTATGCTTAATGTAACAGATGGCAGAACATGAAGCACTATCAATTGAGGTGATATAAATATGCTGATAAAATGGCCAAGATCCAGAATGAATAATTAGTTTAATTTACCTTTTACATACTTTAACTATATCACCGTTTAAGTTGTTAGCTGCTTTACGTACTAATAAAGGAGGAGGAAGAAAAGCTGCTAACAATTCTGGGTTGATATTATGGGAGGTTTAGTCCATTGCATCTAATAGGCAGCAGATTGCGGAAGTCTGCTTTATGATGAACTTCTGCTATGAGAGACTGTTCAGTTCTAATAACAATGGCCCCTTCCAGACAGCAATTTGTTGTAGGAGAAAAAGGGTTAAAGTACCACTTTTATCCCGTGCTGCTGCCCACACAGTGGCACAAAGGAAGCGGGCTTTCCAGTGTGTTGTCCCCATTGTAGCATTGTAACAAGAAAAACTTACTGAGATGCCATTATGCCTTTCGGCATGCTTTTTGAAACATCCCAATGTAATGCTAAAAGTCGGGGTGAGGGTGGGGGGAGTCCTTTGTTTAATTTGTCTCGAACTAATTCAGTTTTACCAGAGACATCATTTGGACATGGGAGCTCCCGCATTATGAGCCCTGTCTGGATGAGCCCAATTACCTAGTTGTGAAACTTATTTAATTCCTACTAGCTGGGAAGGAGGGGGTTTGCTAATCAGAACTAATTAAAATGTCCTGGGGAAATTGTCACAAGCATGATGTTTGGAAGTGGGAAAATAAAGGGATCTTCCCAATCTGTCAGAGATTTTCCATCAATATGGGAGCTGTTGACATATTAATTCACTTCTGCAAGTGCTTGCTTTGAGATTTCTTGCCAGTGCCGTCACCTTTTAATTTTTTTAAAAAAAAACACATACACACAGAGAGAGATGCTTTTTGAAGTATTTATGGAGATCTGCCCTCCCTTGATTCATTCATCGGATTCTATAAAAAGGAGACAAACATCTTGTTTTATGTTTCCAAGATGACACAAGATCAAAACCCTTGCATATTAAAAACCTTAATTACAGATGATAGGTTGATTTTTTAGAAATCCCTTTTGAATTATATTAAACAAGAATTACTACTGTATTCTTTGGAATACAGACTGTAGCAATCATTGTAGCCCTGAATATAAAATTATTAGGTTTGGCAGTCAAGGATAACACTTTCCTCACTTATATAATTACAACATACATCTTCAAATTACTAGTTCCAAGACCAGTAGCTCCACAACCCCTCTCAAATTATGCCTCATGTCAATAACTTTAACACCAACTCTTCCTTTAATTTTTGCACTTGCAGTAGCTTCCGAATGCATTCTTGTTCTACACAAGATTCCTTTGCATGGATTGATTTCATTTTTGGCACCCTCTGGAATCAAGGGAGCCATTCTCAGGATGTGCATACACAGAACTTCAGTTGGGGTTGGATGCTGCATCAGCCCATCAATTCCCATTTGTGCCTCACAAAGGGTGGTTCTACATTGACAACTACAGTGGGACTGATCCAGCCTGTGAGATGCCAGATCAGGCCTGCTTTGCAGCCCATCAGGGACTTGTTGAGCCACCTCAGTGGCAGTGAGGAATCCCCTCTACCCAGCCATGCCAAGAACAGTTTAGCACCGCTGGATATGGGCCGTATCTGCTGCCACCCCTTCTCTTTGTGTCTCTGTTGGCTACAGCAGCAGCATGGCTACCTACCTTATCCTTGGGGATCCTCCTTGCTTCTACTGTGTCTTGTTACTCGCAATGAAAGCTGGTAAAAGGGAGTGAGTCATGAAGGAGCCTAGGAGGAGGGAAAGTCTCCCTTTTCTCCTCTCAGCCTCTATTGTGAGTTATGCAATGCATGGATCCCACCCCCCAAGATCAGCTAGGTAGCCCTATCACTGCTGTAGGCAGCAGTGATAGGTGGTTGGGGGTGGGGGTGGGAAATGGTTGGGGGTGGTTGGGGGTGGGATGTACCCTAGGCTGCCTTAGCCTAGAAAGCATGGAGTGGCTATTTTGACAGGGCCAAACCCAAGTGGGAACCCAACTCCCTCTTGAGGGTTTTTTCCCCCCCTGAGTTGACTTAACTCAAGGCATTAAGTGGCTTCACAAAGGATAAACCTCTGTGTGATATTTAGCTAGTATACTAGGGTTTGTTCCATGGGCAATGTAATATAGTATAGTTCCTTAAAAACCCTGTGGTATTACTGTCACTAATCAGTTACCCATAGGGAAAAATAATATTTTCCTAGGACCTTCTTGGGTAAGCATTCAACAGTGCTGTACAGATGCTTATATGCGTATCTGTAATAGCATTGCTTTCAAGTGTGAGATTTGGCAGAGTTCCTACAAGTACACCCTAGTTTTTTGGGATGGGCCACTGCAAAGCTTTGAAAGATGAAACTGTAACTTATCAAAGGGTTGGTTCCTGATAGTCCACCTGTCAGTCACTATTAGATTTATTGCAAATGATGCAGTCTGGGAAATTTTTTTTCCAAACCTTATTTTCATATTACAAAAATGACATCTTTTTTTTTTGCACAAATCTGAATTGCAAAGATAATACAAATTGAAATTGGCTTGTCAATTGATTAGAGGAGATGTCCATCCGAGAAACTGCATATTGAGCTAACTCGGTTCAAATAAATCATTAGATTTAATCCTGGGGAAGGTATTATGGATAGAAGGTATTAATGATAACATCAGCTGACAATTTATCCTCAAAATGTATATGAGAACACAGTGAACCACCCAATATTAATTCACAGTATTGATCTACTCAGACAAATTGCGAGTAACCTATTCAGACCAGGAACAGCTCTTCAAGAGGCCTTTGCCATCATCTGACGTTTGATCATTTTTACTGGAGATGTTGGAGACTTGGCATGCAGCTTTCTTCCTGCAACATATGTGGCCTACCACTAAGCTATGGCTGCTCCCTAGCCTTGGTTGAATTCTGACTATAAGTACAGTTTTGCTGGCCAGAGCATTTCCCTTGCTGCTCATAATCAACAATGAAGGACTGTGATTATGGTCTTGTACACATTATCAAGGAGTGAGATGTGCATCTCATTCTGCTTGGCTGGTATACAAGCAGAAAAAGGAACCATTTCATTTGAATAAAAAATGTTCAGAGGTTTGGAAAAACTTACCTAATTCTTCCCATCCTCATTTTATCTGAAACCATATGCAGAAAAGTTATCCTACAGAAGTCAAAGATTCTTATGATGTTTCCAGCCCAGATGGAATAAGAAACGCTCAACTGTTCCATTCTCAGCCTGATAACTGTTTGGTAAGTATTTTAAACTGAAAGGCTTTGATGTTGATCCATCCCCACCCCATATCAAATGTTAAAACTATCCTGGAGTTTCACTCTGCTTTCTGATTATTCATTCTGAACTATAGTAACAGAAATAGTCCAGCCAAAAAACAATTATGAAGCATAGCTTGCTTTGAACTTGCCAGTGATGAGGTCTGACTAATTTTAACCACATATGATGATAATTATTACCTAGAGTATTTGCCAGTGAACTCAGGAATTACTGATGTTTATACAAAGCAGACAACTTGATTTTGGGGCTTAACATGAAAATGTAATTAGTAGCTGTTCAAAGTACGATCCCAACTTTTTTCCTTTCAGTTTTGAATATTACTTTAGTGAATATTTAAAGAGCAGGGACTTATCTTTTGATGCAACAAAAACACTTAAAGGTTCAATTCTTCACTATCACGCACTTATGTTCTGTATGTTCGCTGCTTCTGCAAAAACTCCGATGATGGCAAGATAGATTTAAATCTAACTGCTTGTCCCAACGAGAGCAGATACATTGACTCAATGAATCAGTAGTAAACGGATATTTATGTTAATCTGAATTATTGCATTTATAGCCTATTAAGTATGCATAGGTTTTTAGTCTGGGAGTAAGCCTCAGTGAACTAAACATGGTTAGTTCTGAGTACTATGCATTGGATTGCATTATTAGATTATCTTTTTTACAATTATTACTGCTATATGTTGGTGGTATTGTTGCTGTTTTCTAAGTGTGCAAATAAATACTATATTTTATTTATTATTTACCCTATTTGTATCCCGCCTTTCTCTACCCTGATGGGAACTCAAAGCAGCTTACAAATGGCACCTACACAGTGCCTCAAAGCATACACTATTCACTGAACATGATTTAGATTAAAATTACTTTCACAATAAACATTATTAATTACATATACAATGTAACTCTTACATTTGACACAAATTTGTTATAAACCTACTGCTGTCCTCTTTTTAACAATCCTTAGGATATTTATATAGTAACATTATTTTTAAAAAATATGAGTCACAGTAATCTGATGATTTTGAGATTTGTTCTTATTGTAGGTCTTCAAGTATTCTGATTTATGACTGTCCTAAGGCAACCCTGTCACAGAGTTTTCTGGGTAAGATTTGTTCAGAGGAAGTGTTTGCGTTCCTCTGAGGTTGAAAGAGGGTGAGTTGCTCAAAGCTATTCAATGGATTTCCATGGCTGAGCAGGGTTTTAGACTCTGGTCTCCACAGCCCTAGTCCAATACTCAAACCACTAAACTTCGCTGCCTTTCTTTGAAACTTGCAACTGCTATTAAACAGTGGTAGACTTTTAATGACAAGAGTTGTTTATGTGTGCCATTCATAAGATTTATGTTTGTGCTTCCACGTAGTGCTTCAGATAATAGCCCACGCAGGTCAGGCACCTGTTGAATTCTGTGTTATTCAAATTACAAGTTCCAAAGATTTCCCCTCACTGTTCATAGGCTTTTAAATGGCACAGAACAGCACTTGCTATTAAAGCATGTGTACACAAGTGCATACATACACAGATTTTTAAAAAAACCATAGGTATGTTATATAGCTGAATATTAGGATTCCATAGTTTATTAGTTGTGTACAATGTTCCTGTTCAGTTATTTTCACATTTTTATTTTAAATATAGAATGTTAGTGCTTTCATGAGCAATGTAAGGTAATTGCATTTCCAGTTTTTGTATACCCAGGTCAAATGTCATTGCTTTTAATTACCAACAAGTAAACTTCATATTATGGTGATCCCATTAATGAAAAACCTCCGGGTCATTCTGTCATCAACGGCTGTGCTCAAATCTTGCAGACTCAAGAGTGTGGCTACCATGATTGGATAATGACTGTAAGGGCACTTCCAGACAGCACTAAATCACAGGTTTAAATCAGGGGCAAAAAATCCCAGAACTTCCGAAGAGGTCCACATACAGACCTGTTGGTCCCAGGATATCTGGTTCTGTTGTGCAGACTTAATGCTTTCTTGCGAGATTTAGAGGCTCCCAAGATGGCTGCCACAGGACTTTTGCCTTTTTCTAAAAAAATGTTTTTTTAAAAACCTCATGATGTGGATATGTGGAGAATCACAGCAACGAATCACTGCAAAAGTTCTGGTTTTTGTCCTGGCCAGAGAAACTGTGCCCCGGGAGCAATCCAGATATAAAATTCCATGATTTCCAACAGACATGCAAAAATCCACATATTTGACTCAAAACTGAAACATTCCCACACCTGGAAATCTTGCTTTTTTGCCTTTTGTAATTATTGCTTCCATGTTTACTGGGAACTGCATCTGGTCACCCTCCTGTTCGTTGCATCAACTGTGAACCTACTTTTGCACTTTCTCATTTGGCTTTCTTCAGTAGCCAATCAGTGTCTTTTCTGTTCTCTGCTAGTCATGTTTCCTTTTGTCCCATCTCAGAAATGTTATGATGAGACAAAAAAACCCTACTTATTATAGCTTTTCCTTTGATTTTGATTATGTATCTCAATTCTGCTCAAAACATTACGTGTTTGCTTAAGAAATCAAACATTATGACAATTCCTAAACTGATTAAATTCCCATGGTCATTCTGATCAATATAATAGTATTGTGCATTAGTGTTTGTGTTTTTTTAACATTACATTTCTGTGTTCACAGTATAATACAAATCGTGGGGAATTTTTAGATTGAAAGAAGGTGTGCTTAAGTCTCTTTGAAATTACGGGAATGAAACAATACAGTTAAATTAGTTTTCATCCTTTTGATTGCAATATAATTCCTGCATGCTAACTTTCACTAGACTGAAGCCAGGGTCTTTGCCTTGTGGGAATAGTAATCTGATTTCCACATAAGGTGGTTCTATGATTGGAGACTGGAAGGAACAAGTCCACAAACACCCTTTAAAAATTAAAAGGAACACCAAAATGAAGTATTCTTCTCTTTTTTGTTCTCCAGCTAGCAAAACAGAGACATTTTATTGCCTCGCAATCCACCTGGCTGTGCTGTTGGCCAAGAAGCCTCAACCCCTCTGCTTCCCCAGTAACCGAGAGAAAGTGACTAATCCATTTGCAGTCTCCCGTGAATCAACACAAACACAGCACAGTGACAGCTAATATAGCCTACACCACTCTCCTTTTTAGAAGTGAAAGAAAGAAACTAGTGCTGGTACCTAAGCAGACCTTGCTAAGGTTTTTTCAAAGCTACTTTGTAGCGTAAATCCTGGCTCCTTTTGGAATTTAGCCCACTCTGGAAGAGCCCTTAAAAGGAGATAACATCACTCCTGTTGATTTTAACATCATTCCTGTTGATTTTAGCTACAACTTTTTCATGCAGCTGCTAGCTCCTGTTTTCCCTTGTGCTGCTGGATGAAAAAAAACCCCATCTTGCTTTGAAATAATTAAAAGTAAAAAGAAGAGAAATATTATTCCTATTGCAATCATAAGAACAGTGATAAAATTGTTTTTATGGCATGGGCACTATAGATATTTTAAGTGAATTCCTATATACTACCCACATGCTATGCTGATGAAGTTATGAGTATTATTATTACAAAGAAAATGTGTTTTATAATGCAAATTAGCATTCTGGTTCATGGTTTATATTCCTATTACAAACCATTGATGCAAGAACACCTTATGCATTTTGGGGCTCTTAAATTCTTTTGGAAACCTTCAGTATTCAAGATTCTGAGGTCACCAAAAACTTTGGGGGAAATGGCACAGGAACTTTAATTAATCTGTTAAGTCAGAAGCCCTGTTTTACATCTCATTTGGATAATTACATTCTAAAATCCTAGAGGCACTAAACAAATAATATGTGGTAAAAGTAAATGAGATGTTTACAGTCCCCTTCCCAAAATTTTATGGCCCAGATAATTTTGCTTACACAGCTGGGAATGTCTTTATTTGTACATGTGACTTGTTACTTTGAAAATGTTTAATTTCAGACTGCATACATGTTGTTAAAAATGGAAAAAAGAATTCTTTTTCCCATGGTGAATACTAATTTGGCAAGTATAATATGAAAAAAAATCAGTTCTACCAAAGGAATTATGGCCAAAAGGCTTTTAATATTTTATAACAACAATGCCAAGAGCACTACAGTGGTGACCTAAGGGCACAGGTACCTGGAGTGTGTGCCTCCATGTGTGTCGAAGAATGAGATGTGCTGACTATACCTCTGATTTCTGCAGTTATGCTGCAGTTACACACAGCCTGCTTTGATTCCACAGCTGTTTCCAAGGTAACTAAATGTTAACTTTCCTTTGAGTAAGTAGATCCCCCAATCTCTTTGTTCTTGACTTTTGACAGAAGAAAAAAGCTGCCCCCTTGTGGGGGGCATTTAAATCTCTACCTGTGCACAGTGGGTTCATTCTATATTAAACGTCATTCACCTACTTGCATGGAAAAAAGAAGAAATATTTAGCTATGCATTGAAAATTGTTGTTTGCCTTCAGATTCTTGGATTTAAGGCTACCCTATAATGTTGGGTGCCCTCAAGATGTTTCTGAAAATTGGCGACCCTTTCATAGGGTTTTCTGAGGCTGATGACATGTGACTTGCTTTTCACAGAGTGCTTTTTTCTCCCAAGGTTTATTCAGAGACGTTTTGCCCTTCTTTAAGGCTAAGAGCAAAGAACTTGGCCAATGCTTTTTCACTGGTGAGTAAGGATTCAGACTCTGGTTTCCTAGGGTTCTAGTTCACACTTGAACCACTATACTGAACTGATTTACTTTTAGAGTGTGGTAATAATATGTAATTATTATAGCTAAAGTTGCCAAATTCCCATAAGCTGGATTTTTATCTGGATACTTCTACCCAAACCTGGTTTGTAATATCACTGACCCAGATTCTAACATAGTTAGCTAGTAGAAGTGAGCCTTTTTTGTTAGTCCTCATAATTCAGATTAAATTCAAAAAATTAAGAATCGAAAATTACCCCTTTGTTTTAATTTTGTAAATCTTGGAAGGCTCCCAAAGTCAATTTCATATCGAGTGCAAGGAAGCGAAGCTGAAAGCAAAGCCAAAGGCTGCCTTAGTACCTTGCTTTTCCATAAATTAATGGAGTCTCACCTATAAGAGCAGGGGAGTAGAGAGCTGTGTTTTATGGGAACAGCACAGAGCTCTGGGAAATTGGGAAGGGAGGAGCACTTTGCCAAAGAATTCAAAAGGAACTACATTTTTCAGAATGCAATGCACTGCTCAGCATCAGAGAGATTTGCCTCTCCATAGACAGCCAGAGTTCCAATAAATTATTATTATTGTTCCTGGGTTAAAAATGGAATTTTCTAATTGGTTATATCATAAAACATGGTGAAAATTTATTAAACTGAAATAAATTGTCTTTGCACGAGGGACATCGTGTTATATCACATTTTGTTATTGAGTCCATCCATTTAACATTGTCATCCACCCATTTAAAAAGGTTTTTGGCATATGAACTTTCAAACTAGGAATATATTTTCTTTATTATAAAAAGATGTGGTATTCCAAAAATCCGTGGATAAGTGAAACATTCTGAAATTTGGTGGGGTAAGAGTGGTAAATGTGTTCTACCATTATAGCTAGTTTCACCCCAATAGCTGTAACAACAAATGAGAAACGAACCCCTGAAGTTTTCAAAATCATAGTAATTGTATCCAATTACTATAATGAAATAGTAACAAAATTTCATTACTTTTGTTATAGTAACACTTTTTCATTAACTATAATTTAGAAACACTTTAGAAATGAAACACCATCACCCCCCCCCCCCACACACACACACAAGTTTTGTAATGACTTTTGAACCATTTTGCACATCCCTACAAAACTAGCTAGTTTTCTTGCCTGCCTTCCTTTCTTTTAAAAATAATCTCAGAGCTAATATTAAAGGGCAAATTGTAAAGTAATTCTTCTGATCAATTGTATAGTAAGAAACAAGTGCCTTTGCCTTTCAGCTCGTCCAATAAATGTAGCAAAACTAAGATGGACAATAATGTTATATAGTATAATTGCTCTTCTGCTGGCTGTAAAAATGGAGACAAGAAGGAAGAAGAACACAACAAACAAACAAGGTGACACTAGTGCTTTCAAAACCCAAGGACTCCAAAAGGCGATGAAAGATGCCATGAAGGGTCTTACTAATCAAGTCTAAAGGTGACATTTTCCTGTGAAATATGATCTGACTGACATCCAGAGGCAACCTTTGGTTCAGATTCATAGTTGCACAAGCACACACACCAGGGAAAACACAGGACTAATCCCATTATTACTTCAGGCAGCTGCCATAATCACCCAGTGACTATCCTTTCCCACCCAACAATGAACCTTTCACCCAGCAATGGACTAATCACTGGTCAGCTAGAAAAGTCACCTAGGGTGCTTACAAACAGACCCAAAATGCATGTTTTAAATATGGAGCAAAAAATTGCAGGACCTGACAGACTTGTCAGTTTCAGGAAATGGTCCACTGCTGTCCTCAGACCTTCCTTTGATGAAGGGCAAATGGTAAATATCCAACAGAAGTTGTTTTTTTCAACAACAAAAAAACAAACGTAAAGCACTCTGTTATGCACTGGACCTCATATGTTCACAGGCAAATAGCTTAATGTAAACAAGCTGATTTCTTCTCTCTCTCTTCACTCAAATGTTAATTCAAGCTCTGTTTAATATTTAAAAGTTTCAAAGAAAAAGTTTCAGAGAGTTCTAATTACTTTCCACTTGTGCTTTCCTTGAGCCACCTGTGTGTCCATGGCTCCATGTTTCCACAGCCGAATGAGCTGATCAGCTGTTCCAGGCTTTTTAAAAGTGTGTGCGCACTGGAGCACTCTACACAGGGGGGAAGGAAAGGAAAGCACATGTTTTACATGACTGCAGGGATATATACTCATGAGAAGGATATATCGTCATGACAAGATGAACATTTTTGGGGTGCTATTGGATTTTAAGCACCCCTTTTTAACCCATGCTCTTCAGCTGTTAACCTGATTCCTCCTGCACTTTGGCTAAACATCATTTAGCCACTCCATCCCCTTTTCCCCTGTTTACTTCCAGGTGTTTAGCACAAGTCACCCAGCACCCACTGAAGGTAGCCACAAGCTTCAAACTGAGAAATGACTATTTATTAAAAATTTCTACCAGACACGGAAACCAATCACCTGCAGCAGCAGATAGTGAACCACCACCATTCAGTAAATGGATTGTAACTTGAGCAAGTCAGTGCCCAGAGCGGCAAGAGTCCATTGTTCAAATAGTTGTCAAACCTCTATAAATGTTTCTGTATGTATCTGTTGCTTGATGTATGATTTCAAAGTTATTTGACATCCACTTTTAGGCAAAGTGAATAAAGCCTCTGTTCCTTGTCTTCAACCTGTTAATGTCTTATTTGATCCTTTGGAGCGTAAGCACATTGTGACCCCAAATCTGTGAAGTTGTGGAGCTGAAATCACATATCACTAGGAAGGGAGCAAGGAAAATTATTATTTAATAAAGGAGGGAGCCATTGTGAAGGCATAAGTTGAGAAAAGGAAGGAAAAGAGGATGAAAGATGCCATGGGTAGGTGCAGGAAGGATGTACACATTGAGGCAGAGTGCAGGGAAAGTAGCTTCTTCTCCTGTAAATCAGATATCAGTCACGATCCATGTGTATAACCTGTGTTTTGAAGGCTTTTTAAGACCTCAATAAGGGGTAAGCAACTTCTGTCAATATTTGATTTAAAGGTTAATCTTTTAGGCCTGGACCTTTAGGGAGAGGAGCCAAATGAACTGTCAGATATGCCCTCAAACAAGCAAAAGTACTATTGTGTTGTTGAATGCTTTCATGGCCAGATGTCAGAAAAAAATGGCCGTTCAAGGAAGGTGAACCCATGAAATAAACTTGATGAGCTGAATTTTTCCCCTCCAAGTTCCAATGGAAGTGTCAGCACCTATCAAACCAGACTCATTGAATCAATGGAATTTAGATACAGATAGTACACCTTCCCTCCCTGCCCCCAATAATCCATGGGTTCTGCATCCATGGATTCAACTATCCATGGTTTGAAAATCTCTGCCCTTCCAAAGTTTCAAAAAGCAAACTGTTCAGGGTCCCAAACTGTTCAGGGCTTTGTAGGTCAGAACCTGCACCTTGAATTGGGACCGGAAGATGAACAGCAGCCAATGGAGCTCCTTGAACAGGGGGGTTGACTGCTCCCTGTAGGATGCTCCAGTTAATAACCTGGCTGCCGCCCGTTGGACAAATTGAAACTTCCAGGCCATCTTCAAGGGCAGCCCCATGTAGAGTGCATTACAGTAATCCAATCTGGAGGTGACTAAGGCGTGGATCACCGCCAGATCCAACTTCACAAAGTACGGTCGCAGTTGGCACACAAGTTTTAATTGTGCGAAGGCCCTCCCAGCCGCCGGCGACGCCTGTGCCTCAAACATCAGCGATGAGTATAGAAGGACACCCAATCTGCAGACCTGTGACTTCAGGGGGAGTGCAACCCCATCAAGCACAGGTTGTCACCCTATACCCTGATCCAGCTTACTATCGACCAAGAGGACCTCGTCTTGTCAGGATTGATCTTCAGCTTGTTCATCCTCATCCAGTCAGTCACAGCGGCCAGGCACTCATCCAGCACCTGAGGGACTTCCTTGGAATTAGGTGGAAAGGAGTAGTAGAGTTGGGTGTCATCTGCATAGAGATAGCACCCCACTCCAAAACCCCGAATGACCTCTCCCAGCGGTTTCATGTAGATGTTAAAAAGCATAGGGGACAGAATGAAACCTTGCAGGACCCCACAGATCAAAGGCCAGGGATCTGAGCAGGAGTCCCCTAGCTTCACCATCTAAGAACGACCCACCAAGAAGGACCGGAGCCATGACAAAACCATGCCTCCAAGACCCATCCCGGAAAGCCATCCCAGAACAATACCATGGTCGATGGTATCGAAAGCCACTGAGATGTCCAAGAGAACCAGCAGGGTCACACTCCCCCTGTCCAACTCTCTATGGAGGTCATCCACCAAGGCGACCAAAGCAGTCTCAGTACCATAACCAAGTCTAAAGCCAGACTGTGACTGATCCAGGTAATCAATGTCCTCTAGGAAACCCTGGAGCTGCGAAGCGACCACCCGATCCAGCACCCTGCCCAAGAAAGGTGGTTGGAGACCAGCCTGTAGTTGTTCAGGACCGTAGAGTCTGTAGCACAGCAGTTCTCGTTTGTGCCTGGGGGCCAGGGGCCAGGACCGGGGGTCCCATTGGCATTGGGGCCTGCAGCAGCAGAGCTAGATTCTGAAGAGGATTTAGAAGGGTTAGAAGAAGGAGAGTTTTCCATCAGCGGGCCTCCTTCACCCACAGAAAGTTTGGCATGGGAAGAAGGTTGGCTTGACCCTTACGAAGAGACAGATAACCAGGTGCAAATGGAAAGCAGTGATAGCGAAACTTATGAACGGCCGGGTGGGAGAGGCTCACAGGATCCTGTGAGTGAAAACATGGAAGAGAGTGGCTGGGAAGATTCTAGGGAGGAGAGCTCTCATGGAGATAGAGACCCAGGTGCTGGGAGACAAGGCCGAACCTTTGATAGGAGACGAAGCATCGAGTCTAGCAGAAGGGGATGGTACCATAGCCTAGACAGGCCGAGGTCGGTCAGTAAAGATGGGAGACGACGAAGCCTAGAGCGTCGGGGACCTCGGCCGAAAGATTAAGTATAGGATCCGTGGGAACGAATCCCCAGTACTTCGGCCACGTCTCTTCTGGGTAGACGTGTAGCGAAGTTGGTCCACGGAGCTAAGTTGGCTAGTGGCCACCAAGTCTTGCCTTGCATCCTGTATTTTGCCTTGTTCCTGAATCCGCATTGTTGTGCGGAGCTTTGCCAAGCTTTTGGATTATTCACCAAGCTGCTTTTGGACAATTGATTGCTTACAGCCTTTGGATTGCTTTTGCTATTTTTATGGTATATTCAATAAAGTAGTTAGCCTTCAGTCCGTCTCTGTGTGTGTGATTAAGGGGCCGGTCAAGTCCTTGCATCGTGACAGTGTCAAGGGATGCCTTTTTCAGGAGTGGTCTAACCACTGCCTGTTTCAGTCCCGATGGAAATGTCCCTTGCTCCAAGGAAGCATTAATGATCCACACAAACCAATCGATCAACCCACCTCTGGCCGATTTAATTAACCAGGAAGGGCAAGGGTTCAGAGCTGATGTGGTCACTCTCACATCCCCAAGGACCCCCTCCATGTCTTCAGAATAAACAAGCTGAAAGGAACCCCACAAAATCGAACAGACAGATGCCACAGTCACCTCCCCTGGAACTGTATTTAAGCTGGAATCCAACTCGAGGCGTATCCAAGAGACTTTATCCACAAAATGGTGCGCAAAATCGCAGCACCAAGCCTTCGGGTCATCGGTGATCTCCCCCTCCCCCGGAGAGTGAAGGAGTTCCCCAATGATCCAAAACAGCTCAGATGGTCTATTGAATGACTCCTTGGCTGTTCATATAGCCACAGTATAGGCCCTAATTGAGGCTCTAGCCCGTGTTCGGTCGACGACACATCAAGATTTCCTCCAGATGCACTCCAGTCTCCTTCTCACCCGCTTCATCTCTGTGAGCTCCTCCGAGAACCAAGGAGATGGTGTGACTCTGTGCAATGAGAGGGGACGTTCAGGAACGATCATGTCTATCACCCTGGACATCTCGCTATTATAGCAATTGACCAGGGCGTCAACAGGATCGCCAGCCTCCGTGACAGGAAGAACCCCAAGATTCCTCAGAAATCCATCTAGATCCATCAGTCTCCTGGGATGGACCATCTTAATTAGTCCACCACCCCTGCTAAGGTTAGTGGCCGCAGCAAGTCTAAAATGGATCAGATGATGGTCAGACCATGGCAAAGGAAGTACATTTCCTCATTTGATCAGAATGGAAAACTGGAAGCAATTAATGCTTGACTCATTCATTTAGGACTTCAGTTTGAGAAAGCGGATGGGCTTTGCACAGCATATCTTTTTTCTTATGCCTTTGAAAATCAAGATTAGGGATTCAGTTTATTATTGGGAATCTGCAGTTTCCAGATTAGTAAAGCTGTGGATCTACTCTGAGTTTTTATTTGAAGCATAAAGATTCTGAACCTTGTCCCCAAAGCAGGTTTGGCACCCTAGGCAGTTCTCTTGAAATTTAAATTTCAGAGTAAATTCATTAGGCCACCAATATGGAAGCACTGGTAAACATTGATATTCAGTACCCACTTACCTGTCAATATTCATAGCCTTTAAGTGCAGTTTTTAGGCTTCACATTTTTAGCTTCTGTGTAGTGGTGACCCAAAGGGCTTCTCACTCATTCTGTGCCATATTCTCTCCAGTCTGTAAAATGGGCTGTAAACCACTACCCTTTCTTTCATCAGGTTATAATTCTGTGGGAGATTAATTATTATACAGATTTACTGGGTGAAAGATGCTAGGCATTCTTACCATTAAGTTGTACCTATTTTGTATGATTTTGTATAAGCCATTTAGAAACAAAACAGCACATGGCATTAATCCAGTGTTTCATTGATTTAGTGAAATTCTGGTAGCAGAGATCATAGAACTGACCAATTCACTCTCCTGGCTGATGCTGTGTAAACAGAATGTCTGCCAATGCATAATTCATCTTGTATACCAATATAGTGCATGCTCATAAAGAAAGAGACTTTCTAGAAATACAAGGAAGTATTTGTGCATGCAAAATAGATTCCTCAAAAAATGCCAAATATAATGTTTCCCACCATTACTTTGCTTTGGTGTCTCCCCATCCCCTTTTGTCCCTTATTAATTTGTGTGGAAGCTAATTGTGATCCCTGCAGGCTAAATAACAGTGCAGTTAAAGATATACTAGATGAGTGAGTACAGTATGGCAATAAGAGAGACCTTTTTTCTGTTTGCTTATTACATGTATTGTTTTAGGTAATTAACATCCACTTTGTAGTGGCAACAGAGACGCCTTGCTGTCTGTACAGCTTCTTGGCTCGCAGCCTTTAAAATGTTGCTGGTGCACTTCTTGAAAAATCTCATTATATAATTTCCCAGGTTGAGAAAAATTGTGCCCATCCAGATTCAGTGGGAGTGTGTGTGCCTCTGTGTATGCGTGTTTGTCTGCATACATATAGATGGGTCATATACTCACACATTTTAAAGGAATTCTAAATTTACACCACTCTCTCAAGAGACCTAAAAGCCACCTGCACTTCCTGTGCATTCCTTATACCACACCTGCCTAGATAGGAAAATGGAGTCCTAGCCTATGTCTAGGTGCCACAGACCACACACAAACTGCAGCATAATTTTGACTTGGGGTGTCATTCTTCACTAATTTCATTATCTAAGGAAGCAACAAGTAATTTCAGTAATGTTCCTCCTGCTGGGAGGAAGCCTTTGAAGACGGTCTGGTTTTTCAAGACTATTTACAATCAGGACTTATACTAGGCAAAATGCAGGCATTTTTCTGCACAGAATATTCTTTTCCTGTTTCTTTTCTTGTGTACTATATGATGTTTTCTGTATAAAAGAACTTTATGTGAATTTTGTGCAGAATAAGTATTGAAACTGCAAAGACTCTGGTCCAAGTTTCTCCTTGCCAAGGTTTCCAAGCACTTCAGAAATACATGTTGACTGTATTGTCAAAGGCTTTCATGGCCAGAATCACTGGGTTCTTGTAGATTTTTTGGGTTGTATGGCCATGTTCAAGAAGCATTCTATCCTGACGTTTCACCTGCATCTGTGGCAAGCATCCTTAGAGGTCGTGAGGTTTGACTATTTTTTAAATTATATCTTTAGAATATTCTTTTCATTTCTTCTTGTGATACAAAAATACCTACTACACATAATATACTTGGGAGGTATTGCAATAAATTGCTTCTGGCAGCCTTCCTATCACAGAGTAGAACTATTACAATTTCTTGTGAAAATATTTTTTCCCTTGCTTTTTCCATCTTTTAAAAAATATTTCAATCTGGAAAATAAATTGATTTTATTATTTATTTATTTCCCACGTTTCTCCCAGAGCAGTATTCAAAACAGCGTACAACATAACAAAAGACAGATTACATCATATAAAATACAATCATAAACCCCGATATATGTGAAATTGGCTATTTGTCACATTAAAAAAGTCTACATTCACATAAGACAAACAGCACAAAAAAGCATAATTTAATATTCTAGTTTAAAACCCCATATAAAAATTCAATTCCTACGGGCCATAAGCACACCATTACCGAAAGTCCGCTGTATATAAATCACACATTGCACATCAAAGGTAGATATTTGCCTACCGATCTTCTTCCAGGAAGGCCTACTTCCAAAGGTAGGGTTTTATTTGCTTCCAAAAAGAAAGCAGCAAGGGGGCCATTCTAACCTCTTTAGAGAGGGAGTTCCAGAGTCACAGGACGCCACCAAAAAGGCCCTCTCTCTCATTCCCACCAATCGCACTAGTGACAATGGTGGGACTAAGAGCAGGTGGGACTAAGACCTCGGCTCATGTGGGCCTATAGAAGAAGATGCGGTCTGCTAAGTAGGCTGGGCCCAAACTGTTTAGGGCTTTACAGGCTAAAGCCAGCATCTTGAATTGCACCTGGAAACAAAGTGGTAGCCAATGCAGTTGTTTTAGGAGGAGGGGGGGTATTCTTTCCCTTTACCTGGCTCCTGTGAGCAGTCTGGCAGATGACCTTTGCACCAGTTCCAAATGTTCTTCTGGGGCAGCCCGACATACAGCACATTGCAGTAGTCTAATCTGGATATGACTAAGTCGTGTACCACAATGGCCAGATCAGGCTTTTAAAGGTATGGGCACAGTTGGCACACGAGTCTCAGCTACGTGAAGGCCCTCTTGGCCACTGCCGACACCTGGATCCCAGAGGACAAAGGCCATGGGATCAAGCAGGAGTCTTCCAGTACCACCTTCTGGACCTGAACCTCCAGGAAGCACCAGAGCCACTGCTCAGCTTCTAAACAAGGGAATCCATAGGATGCAGCCATGGCAGTTCCAATGGAATCACAATTGGTATCAGTTGAGGTTTGGTTCCAGGATTTTTCATAGATATAAAAAATCTGTGGAAAGATAATCACATCCTGGATTTAAAATGTTATGGGACTTGAAAATTCTTCATTGAGATGTCTTGCTGGATTGAAAACAGTCAAAATAAAAAAATAAGAATTTAGTGAGTAATCCTGATAGCAATTCATGTAACTTCTGTTGTAGTTGACTCTCTTTTTAATTGTTTGCAGTTATGTTATTAATGATTTGTTTAAATTTTGTCATTGATACATTCTTAAATTAATGAGCTCCTGAAGTTTCCCCACTTACTCAATTACTTAATTAAAAAGTAACAATTTTTTTACTTCATCATAGTTACAAAAATAGGTCCATAATTTCAGAAACAACCTCAAAAAGATTCACCTCCTCTCCAGTTTTGTAATAGTATTGAAACGTTTTTTTCGTTGATCACACAGCCCTAGTAAGTACACACTAGGCTTGTAAAAGTCTTCATATTTTGAATGATAATGGGTGAGGAAAGTAATGTGCCCCTCTCTTGCTCAAGTAGATAAAACAATCTACTAGCTAATGTTGAGTCTCCATTCCTCACCTTAAAAACCATTTTAGGGTCCTCAATAGTAGTAAGTAGAAAAATGTTCCATAGGCCACTGTGAACCTAAATTCCTTGGAGACCTACAAAATGGATTGTGTGTGTTTTGCTAATACTTTGCCTTTAAAGCACTGATTTATGGAGACCCAAATTAGTAAGAGTAAAAAATCAAACCATGGCCTATAAAAATTACTTTGAATTCCATTGGTGAATCTTCTTGACTTCTTGTGGAAATTAATAAGCAGGATATGAAAAAGATTTATTTCCTCTCTTGTGTTGAGACATGGCTTTTCTGAACTCTGTGTAAAGAGTTTGAGAATGAAGTCTGCAAACAGCAGCAACAATGGCACTGAAAGCAGATTTGGCTTATACATTTGTACAATTACAACACCTATGCAGGTCTATGAAATAGCATGATTCTGTAGGCACCTCCCCTAGATATTTGGTAGTATGTTATAGAAAAGAACTGAAGGTAGGATAAGATATAATGGCTTTTAAAGACTAGCTGGATTTGGTAACACTAACTACAAGAACGGGGTGGTTGCTGAAAGCTACCTCAACGGAGGATATGAAAGCAAAGTCAATAGCAACTATTACCGTTTCCAAATGAGTTTATAAAGAAAGTGGCAAATAGCCAAAAAGCCGAAATTGGCTGTAAGTAAACACCACAAATAGTGCAACAGCAATTCCTGTAATATAGCAATGAATAAAGTGGATATCAATAATATAAACCATAGTTCATGGCCATGTATAAGAGTTCCAGGGTCCAAAAGATATACTGCCAAGGGCAAATGAAGACACTCAACAGAGTGTATTTATAATCCAAGCACCCGATGGCAAAAAAGTAAATAGACAAGGCCAACGAGGAGCCGTTTGGACGCAAGATCCGCCTCTCGTTTCGACCCTAATATGGGTCTTTTTCAAGGCCGTAGTAATGGAAAACCTCTGGGTGATGAGAATCAGGACATGGCTGGAACAACCTGAAATTTATAATAAAAGGAGGACTAATAAGTAACAATATGGCTAATCCAAATGGAATATAGGAATCGCAATACCCATCATAAAGCAACCAAGTAACAGATAATAATACATGAAGATGAATATAACCGACAATGATTGACAACGAATTAATCGCATAAATGCGGTACACATTAAATATAACAATAGCGAATTTGAATAATATGCAACAACAATGTAAAGCGGAGAAAGAAAGACGCATACCCCATATGAAGAGGGAATCAGCTCAGTGGTTGAATCCAGGGCATAAAGCAACAACCCACAGTCAGAGCAAGGTTTAAAAGGGGTAAGAAAGAACAGGTGAGAGGAATAATTACTTCAATAGGTCTGAGAGGCGTAGTTTCTAATTCAATCTGAATGGAAATTCACAATTAAGATCTAAGATCCACTGGGTTTCAACCCTCCGCAAAATGCTGTCAACATCTCCATGAGGTGGAATTTTAACCTGTTCAATGCCGAAAAATCTGAGACTGTTAGGACTGTGTGAATGTTGTTTGAAATGACTGTACAAGGGAGAATCATCTGCAAAATTGTGAATTTTCAAACGATGTTCACCTACTCTGACTCCCATCATCCTTAGAGTTTCTCCCACGTAGACTAAGCCACATGGGCATGATAGTCCATAGATACAGATTTTGCTCTTGCAGGTAAAAAAAACTTCTAAAGGAGAGATAACGGTTGGTGCCCGGGATGAAGACCTGTTTCCCTGTATGTACAAACTCACATTGAGCGCAATTACCACATCTGTGTGTTTTTGGAGTCAAAATGCTCTTTATGGTGGGTGTGCTGATGTTGGAATGTATTAAAAGATCCCGGATATTAGAAGTGCGTTTGTGTGCGTTAATCGGAGGTTTTGATAGTCCAGGAATATCCCGCAAGATAGACCAATACTTGTTCACAATTTTTTAATACTGGTTAGAATTTCTAGTCAGGGTGAGGGGCATACGACACGGTCCGTGTTGGTAGATTTGGGTGAGATCCTGAGGAGCTGCGACCGGGGAATCCGTTGGGCTTTATTGAAGGCTGATTGTAGAACATCTTCAGGGTAACCACGGGCATGTAATTTGCATTGAAGTAAATCAGCTTCAGCGAGGAAATCCCTTTCACACGAGGAGTTCCGCTTGAGGTGGAGAAATTAGGAATATGGGAGGTTTCTTTTTAACGGATGGCTATGAAAACTTCGGTAATGGAGGAGGGCATTCTTGTCGGTCGGCTTGTGGAAACATCTGACTTTCAATCTCCCATGATCAATGTAAACTGTTAAATCCAAAAAATCAATGCTAGAATCACTAACGTTGAAAGTAAACTTGATGGGATCAGCCCAAGAATCCATCCAAAGTTTGAAATCATGCATGGGAGTGTCCCTACTCACGAGTAGGAACACATCATCAATATATCGTCCATAAAGTTTGATGTAAGCTGCCAATGGGTGTGGAGTGGGGCCATAAATCTGAACTTGCTCGAGAGAGTCCATATACAGATTAGCTACAGTAGGCCCGATTGGACTACCCATGGCCATGCCCCAAAGCTGCAAAAAGAACTCCTGGTTGAAGGCAAAATAATTGTAATCTAGGCAGCAGTCCATGAGATCCATTAGAAATGATGTAGGTGGAACATCCTGTGTCTGGTGTTGTAATCGGTCAAAGATATCTTTCAAAATGGTACGGGCCTCATCCAGGGGCACATTTGTGTACAAAGATCCAACGTCACAAACTACCAAAAGGTCACCAGGTTCTATAGGTAGATGCTCAATCTTGCATATAAAGTCTCTACTGTCCCTCACATAAGCTGGCTTAGATTGAACACTGGGTTAAACAAAGGAATCCAGGAATAAAGCAAGAGGTTGTAATAAGCCCCCAGAGCAGGAGACAATGGGGCGACCAGGGACTGGGGTGACCCCTTTGTAAGTCTTGGGTAACAAATACAGGACGGGAACACGGGGATGATTATTGATGAGAAACTGCACGAGATGTTTGTCAACAAAACCCATAATCTCTCCAGAATATATAATATTATGCACAATGGACATGTAAGTGCGGGTAGGATCCCTGGGGAGGCGGGCGGTAATATTGAGTGTCCCGTAATTGGCGGTGGGCTTCCTGGAGATAGTCCCTGGTATTATCTGTTACTTGGTTGCTTTATGATGGATATTGCGATTCCTATATTCCATTTGGATTAGCCATATTGTTACTTATTAGTCCTCCTTTTATTATAAATTTCAGGTTGTTCCAGCCATGTCCTGATTCTCATCACCCAGAGGTCTTCCATTACTACGGCCTTGAAAAAGACCCATATTAGAGTCGAAATGAGAGGCGGATCTTGCGTCCAAACGGCTCCTCGTTGGCCCTGTCTATTTATTTTTTTGCCATCGAGCGCTTGTTTTATAAATACACTCTGTTGAGTGTCTTCATTTGAATGACTAAGCACTTTGCCCTTGGCAGTATATCTTTTGGACCCTGGAACTCTTATACATGGACATGAACTTTGGTTTATATTGTTGATATCCACTTTATTCATTGCTATATTACAGGAATCGCTGTTGCACTATTTGTGGTGTTTACTTACAGCCGATTTCGGCTTTTGGCTATTTGCCACTTTCTTTATAAACTCATTTGGAAACGATAATAGTTGTTATTGACTTTGCTTTCATATCCTCCGTTGAGGTAGCTGGATTTGGTGCCTCCGCTCCTAGAATTAAGATTTGAGAAGAAGGTCTCTTTTGAATGTGTTTGCCCTAATGAACTTAGAATATGCTGAACATAATATTATGTACTACCTCATCTACAGGGCACAAATAGAAAAAAACATCTTAGCCTGTTGTTAGAGATATGGAGATTAAGGGGTGCTAGTTTTACTACTGTAATTATAAGATGATTATGATGATGCTTCTTAGCAATGATTTATCCTAAAACATTTTTAAAAATCAGAATGTTGTTTCCTATCAGGATGATTTCAACCCTTGAATTGTTGTTTTTGCATAACATATGGCATTTGCATGGCCAGTGTTTCCCAAACTTTGATTTTCCAAGCATTTTGGACTTCGGGTTCCAGAATGCTGTTGGCCCAGATGGCTGTGGCTTCTGGGAGTTGCAGTCATGCAGCAGTTTATGGAAAAGAGATAAATAAACTGAACTGAGCTGGAATAATCAAGCATTGCTGATATAATGACTTTTATGAATTTCATGCATCAGAAGTAAATTCATATCCATAAAGGCTCGTACTAAAAAACAATGTCTGTTAGTGCTGCTTGATTCTTTCATTTCCTTCTGCATTTTAGGCTGAAGGATATGGCTATCTCTCAAGAAACCTATGATTTATAGAATAAAAACAAACTATTAGTCATTTGGAAAATCAATGATTGGACTTCTGGCAGTTTTTTAAAAAATTCAAGGTGCCAAGTGGTGGGGCAGGACTCCAAGGGCAAGCAGTGCTAAGGAAAGATGATTTAGTCCTTTCCTGAAACATTGTCTCTTCAGTATGTCCTCTCCCCCTCAAAATTGATTTTTGCCCTATGAGGGAAAACATTTGAGCAAAGTGACAGGACCTTTAGAGTCAGCTGGTATAAACAAAGAACAGCAGGCACTTATGCAGTCACCATGCTATACACTGAGATTATTGAAAAGTATAGGCACAGTTGACAACCTCTATAGACTCTGGTTACCTTTCATTAAATGCAGGCATGGTCTGACATGTGCGCTCAGTCCCATGCAAATCTGGGGGATGGTTGTCTCTTTGTCATTTCAATATTAGTCACTCGACTGTGTCCCATGGGAGGTTTTTTTTATGGGGGTGTCTTACTTTCTCCTTTCTTTGTATTCAAAATATCACTATTTTTCTTGTTGTGTTTGTTGTATTTTGTAATAGTTTAAAATGTATTTCTAAAATATATCTTCTTTAAAGCTTAGTCTACAACTTTGGAGTGGACTCATCAGCCCACTTATGGGAATGCCACCAGCCAGGACTAGCCATATAATGTCATATCATATATCATATCATATCATTCCTCCAGTTTTCTTGGGAAAATAGCTGGATCTCAAAGTGTGCTCTGCAGAACCCTTGGGGTTTTGTGAAGCATACTGAGGGGCTCCATGGTTCCCTCTCCATCCCAGCTTTCCTTCTTCTTTCCCGCTCTTTTGGCCCTTGTCACCAAAACCCCTTTCCCCTCCCACCACCCAGGGAGTGCTTTGATTGTGCCTTTCTTGCATGACAGGAGGGAGTTGAACTGGATGGCCCCTGGAGTTTCTGCCATTGTTGTTGTTACAAAGACTAGGTGGCCATCTTTTGAGGGTGCTTTGATTATGTTTTTTCTGCATGGCAGAAGGGGATTGGATTGGATAGTCCTGGGGTTCCTATTATTATTACTACTACTACTACAAAGGCTGGGGTGCTTTGATTGTGCTTTTTTTGCATAACAGAAGGGGGTTAGACTGGGTGGGTGGCCTCTTGGACCTTCCACTGAAATACCATTAGGTTTATGTTGGTTAAAATTGTTCTTTGTGTTAAATATTGTTATTTCTTGTGTTCCTTTTTTGGCACTACAAATGAGATATGTACAGTGTGCATAGGAATTTGTTCATTTCCCCCCCAATTAGTTCACACAAATACTCTCCATCCATCTGCCACTGGCCTGGTCCATGCCTGATATATATACATTACATAAAATGTATAATATAATATATATAAATTTCTTCAGGCTCTATGAAAAGCTTTTGTTTCAAAAACTGTTCCATGACTGAAAAAGTTTGAGAACCCTGTCTTAGATTATACATACAGCATCACAATGGGAAATATCATGGTATTTTCTGCATCTCCCTGCCACAAATGGCTTGTTTGGATTGTTTGAATTATCTAAAATGACCATTCTGTAAGTTTTGTTTTTGCAGGACATGCAGTCTTTGCTTTAAAGCATATTATGGGTAGGATTGGTTGAACCAGAGCACCTAGATTTTATTTTACAGATTCTACTTTCAAAGTTACAGTGTTTCTGTTTGGGGCATCAGGCTTATTCCTCCCTCCCCCGGATGGTTTTTTCTCATGTATTTTATGCTTCACTAGGTCAACTTGACTATTCTCTCATCTCAAATCAGATCTGTACAGTAGAAAGTCATTTCTATGTAAATATAATTAGGAATAATATGCCAAATTTCACTTTCTAACCAAGAGAATGGATCTACTATTTGGCAAGGTGGGGAATATGACTTGAAGTGGTAGATTTTCTGGTACCATTAAAGGGTTCTATAGATACATAATCTATTTATAAATATATAAATTCTTTATTGATTAGTCAATTTTGACCAGGCAACCATAACACAGCTCAGTAGATGGAACATCCTTTTTCTTCCAACTCTTTCTCCAACCCTGTCCTGTCTGGCCCCACCCTTTGCTCCACAGAACTTCATAGAATACAAATATATCTTCACTGTTCATGGTAGTTTGAATAGAATGTTGGCAGGTTTTCTGAAGGCTGAGAAATTTTCGAAACTGGAAATTAGGCAGTTCAGAGGATGGGAAGCAGCAGAGAAGGGTCAGTTTGGCTCAGGGTTGCTCTGACAAAACCATAGCAAGCACTTTGTCTTCGCAAAAGTATGTAGTTATTGTTCCACAGCACTCTGATTACATATTTTATAGAAAAAGGAAATATTTGTGGAGTTGGAGTGGGCTCCAAAAGCAGCCACAAAATGATTCAGGTTTTCATCTTTCAAAAACTACTCAAGATGAAAGAACTGTACTACATTTAACTCTAAAACTTGATTTGAATATGACAACTTTCCAAATATGGAATGAACTATACAGAATACTTTGTGGGGAATGGTCAAATGTGGCATGCATTGTTGGTTACTTAATGTATTTGGTACTCCGTTTGGAGCAATTGCACAACCAACACAGAACCATAGACTGGTACTAGAAAGCAAAAACAGATTTTCAAGTGGTTATTGATGGTTGTATTATTCTTTAAATGGGTTTTTGACTGTTCAGCCATGAAACTCTCTGCCCTGGAGTGTGATGGAGGCTCCTTCTTTGGAGGCTTTTAAACAATGACTGGGTGGCCAACTGTCAGGGGATGCTTTGATTGTGATTTTCCTGCTTCTTGGCAGGGGTTTGGACTGGATGGCCCATGAGGCCTCTTCCAACTCTATGATTCTAAGATTTATCTTGAAAATGAGAACCCAGAGATGATAGCAAACTCAAGTGAAATTAACTACTTCTGACAAAATCATACCATAGAATTGCACTAGAGGATCTAAAAATGCTTAGAGATAACACCTTTCCAGAAATTCTAGGCTCCTCAGTGGGACTCTATGATCAGCTTCTGGCAAAAGTACACCATAGAATCATGCTGTAGGGCTTAGAAAAAGCACCGAGAGAACACTTATTTCATTTCATTTCTAACATAGGTAAGTGAAATAATGAGTACCCTTCACATGGATACAGGAATCATACTGTGTACAAGAAAATACAAAGGAGAAAATACCCATGTCCCATTCCCACCACTGTCCCTTCCTACTGGATTGTCCATTCCTGAATACGTGTGCATTCCTATTGAATACTTGATACATGTATAAAAAGCTTTTCAATTCTAATAAATCTAGGATTTTGACAGATACCGTTAATGTGAGGATGTGACATCTGGAAGCAGAACTTTTCTTCTTCTTGTCTTGAGGTTTTTCATGGCCATGGTCAAAGCTACACAGTTTAGATTCACAACCATAGCCTTGATGGGAATAGGATAATGTTTCTATGAACGTCTGTTGTGCCTGAGAATTTCCCCCTACCCTTGACCCAGGTTTTTCTTCTAAGTATAGGTTCCCTACTCACAAGTAACAAATGGTTAAAATATTTTTGAAAAATGTCTAGTTGGATCAGATGAGAGATAGATTCAATGTAAATAATATGCACCTTATATGAAATTTTGGCAGAGGTACCTTCTGGGAACTGTAGTCCCTAAAAAGAACTCTCTCAAGCTTGAGCTTCAAGAATACAATTACAACATGGTGAGTTTACAGACTATTTTCTAGGAATCTAAAATAATACTGTACAACTCCTCACTTCATTCTTCACTGTAGCCAAAACATTTATTATTTCCTCACTTTTACAAGCCTTAAATTAATGAACAAATCAGAGTAAAAACCATCCTCATCTGTTTTCCTGCTTTTAGGCTAAATTAATAATGTAAAGCATTCACTAAACTGGAAAAATACTTTTCTTTCATTTATTTTTACTCGCTTTCAACTTTCATGTGTTTCCATTTCTTTTCTTCTGTTTTAATCCTAAAGTATTTTTGGCTCTAGGACTACGGTGGATATGCTCCATTCATTTCCTTCATGAAAGTTATTAAAAACTGTCTTATTCATTTATAAACCTCTAAGGGGCTCTGACCCACTTGGAAAAAAGTTGCAGTAAGATAACCATGCATCACCTAGGAGAGGAAGATGGCTGTGCTGTGAAATCTTTCTTCAGGAAAAAAGATATAAAATAAGTCAGAAGAAGCAATATTCAAACTTGTATAAAATCAATGGTTGTCTACATAACAGCAGAGATGGGAAATGTTACAATATCCAGAATCTCCAGACCATCATGTCCACTGGAAGTTGAAAATGTTACCAAAGTAGTAACATTTTCAAACATAACATTTGGTCACTGGTTATCATAATAAATCCAGAGAAGATAGAAGTGCACTTTGTCAGTCCAACATCTGAACAACCAATTCTGGGAAAAGCTCTGTGTGTGTGTGTGTGTGTGTGTGTGTGTGTGTGTGTGTGTGTGTGAAAGGTCAAGGAACAAGATTCTGTGTCTGAATTCTTATACTGGCATCTGCTTAGAGGTAGACGCCACCTGTACTATTCTTTTTGTCATTGTGGCATTCGACCTCACCCAGATTCACTGTGTTGCTGTGATAACTCCTCCAGTGGCCATTCCATTTGGGGTGGAGAGTGGAATAGACTGGAGAAACACTGGTCTTTGTTCCCATAGCCAGATGCAGACTAATGACACTATCCTCTGAGAACTCTGTAGAATCCTAGGGAGGTCTTGGTGGAAGGTGTTGTTGCTCTTAATCTGGCTATGGGAATATAACCAAATGCAGCCCTTGCTTTCCTCCAGCAACTGAATGGACACAGAAGAGAATTATAGAATGATACAGTTGGAAGAGACCTTGTGGGCCATCCAGTCCAACCCCCTGCCAAGAAGTAGGAAAATTGCATTCAAAGCACCCCTGACAGATGGCCATCCAGCTTTTGCTTAAGAGCCTCCAAAGAGGAGCCTCCACCACACTTCGGGGCAGAGAGTGCCACTGCTGAACAGCTCACACAGTCAGGAAGTTCTTCCTAATGTTTAGGTGTAATCTCCTTTCCTGTAGTTTGAAGTCATTGTTCCAGGTCCTAGATTCCAGGGCAGCAGAAAACAAGCTTGCTTCCTCCTCCCTATAACTTCCTTTCTCAGATTTATACATGCCTATCATGTCTCCTCTCAGCCTTTTCTTCTTTAGGCTAAACATGCCCAGCTCCTTAAGCCGCTTCTCACAGGACTTGTTCTCCAGAACCTTGATCATTATAGTCATCCTTCTCTGGACACATTCCAGCTTGTCAACATCTCCCTTCAATTGTAGTGTCCAGATTTGGAAACAGTATTCCAGGTGTGGTCTGACTAATACAAAATAGAAGGGCAGCATGACTTTCCTGGATCTAGACACTATATTCCTATTCCCATTGACCTTTTTAGCCCCACATCACATTGTTGGCTCACGTTTAACTTGTTGTCCCCGAGGAGAAGCTATTACAGGGACACATGAGCCCTAGAAGCTGGTGGCATAAAAGCAGCATTCCACATCAGGAACTGTTGTGCTACATTCAGCTCATATGGGATCTCAGACTCTATGTATAGACAGTGTGGTTTAGTAACTGTTAACCATGCCTTAGTCCAGAGATGGTCCTGAGATTCCATGTGACTTCCCCAAGCTTGTTTTGAGGCCACTTCCAAAGCACTCTAAAAGCCATACTATGACATGTGGGGTGGGAAGATTATAAAGCAAGAATTGTTCATGTGTCAAAGGATTTGTTCCAATTTGCTTAATTTTGTTTGTGCTACAATACATTGAATTAGTTAATTGTTTGCTTTGAATGTTTTCTGCCATTGCTGAGAGACGCTTCCCATACAAAATCAACAATAACATCACTAAGAAGCAAAATTAACCTACTCTCAAATTACAGGCAGATTATCAGAATTTGGAACATATCCTAGAGATAGTATATTTACTTACTTACTTACTTATCTGAAAGAGGTAAAATTAGTCTGAGATCATCTGATTTCTCAGTTGTCAATCTTTCTTCCTCTTTTCCATGAATCAGTTGGTGAACCAGTACAGTTTGGAAATTTGACTTTTGTGGACTATCAAAGCTAGAGAGATCACTGCTCATGGTGGCAAGCATATTGTCAAACTATGAGTTAACATTTCTATAGGTCAGGAAATGATTAGGCATACAAAATCACTCAGGTCCAATGGGTGCCACAGCTGCTTGTACTTCAGATTTACAGCTAAATGCAGAGCTCATATCAATTCCTTAGTTGTGTCTTGATGTATCCAGTGAAATCAATGATACTGCAAGTAGTCATTATTAATTTAAGATGCCCTGATTTCACTTGTGTAATTTAAGTGTAATTTCAGACCAGGTTTCAAAATGTGTTTTGCTAGTTTAATATACACAAACTTAAATGAAATTACTATTCACAAAAAGAGCAGAGACACTGAATCAACTGTTGAATCATGAACCAACACTTAGGTAAATCTCATTGATACAATGGGTCTGTGTTCAGGGGATCTGGCAGTTGGATTTTGGCAGTAATCTTACATTTAGTAAGGTAGAGTTTTGCCCTCTTATTGTATTTAATATATTAATATTACATAATCACATATTACTTCAGGTGCGTCTTAGATATCAGATCATATAGTTCAGAATTAATCTCTAAGCAAATAAATAAGCTCTGTCATTATACAGTATAATTAAGAAACCCATCAGAATATGAACAATATGTCCTCCCTTAACTCCACAGCATATTGGTAAGAAATATATAACAACCCATCTGGGCTGTAATGTTAATTGTTAGCAGCTACACCAAGGTACTTTGAACTCTACAGAGGAAAGGCAGTATACATTTGTTAAGTTTGTTAGAGCCACCAACCTTAATATGACTGTACTTGGTAGCTGCTAGTCTTCATGCCTCAAAGAATACAGTCAAACCCTCTAACAATCAGTATATAGATATACAAAGAGACAATGTGATGCAGAAGTATGAGCATAAATCAATATTGTATTTCAGGCATCAACATTGTGATACATAAGCATCTGAACATCAACATATAATAAGGTGTAATCCTCTCACTGTACAAAAAGTCAGCGGCTGTTGCGTGCTAACAAACCCCCCGTATAAATCATAACAACAAAATGCAGTCAAGCAGTACTGGGAATTCCCAGCAATACAGTCAATGGTGCTTCAGGACGCTGAATAGGTCCCCAACAGAAAAATAAACAAGCCCCCCGTGTGACCTGTGGCTGTACAGCCGCCGAACCCGGAACTCTGGGCAGGAGCGCGTCAATGCTCCGTAAACAAGGATGCTCGTGAGCGTCGCAAGCGGCCTGGCAAATGCAGCGTGGAGTAGTTTGAAGAGAGAATGATGCAGAGTCTCTCACCATCAGATATTCTAAAAACCTTATATATTTGTAAGTAAAGCTGCTTAATATGGTTTTGCTCTGGTTCCTTTAGTTTATTTTTGGTGTGGTATTCATTTACATGGACAGATGGGCAATTGTTGAGGGACTGAGTAGCAATTTGATGCAGTCTTCATGCTTAGAATGGACTTCAAAATAGTTACCCACCACCTTCATATTCAACTTTTCTGGAAAAAGAGTCTTCACATCCAGCAAGACAGAGAACTTGTTTTTTCCATCTTCACTCCTAAAAGCCTTCTCTTCAGGAAATGGAGGCTTGGCATATAAGTAGCATGGAAAGTGTCATGGAGAATAAGTTGCCTGCCAGTAACCACTCATCAAACCTCTGGTCAAAAAAATGAGTCAGGAAGAGTGAATGGAAGGATGAAGGGAAATCCATGTGTTGCCACAGCAAGGACTGGCTATTGGCTAATGATGCAGGCAAGGCAGCTTTTCCCTCCCCAAAGATCCATGGGTAATATGCCATTATGAGATTTATGGTCAAAGGTGCTAGATGTGCTCTCTGACATAAAACTTTGATTGCTCCCCCATACATTGCAAATCCCAGGATTCCCTAGGATCATGTCTAGAAATAGGGCTGTCTGGAGGGGTGGGGGACAAGGACTCCAGAAACAACATAAGGGCTCCTTGTATCTCTAAGGCTACAGCTAATCCACTCCTGTTTTATCCCATGTGACCCTCTGCAAGTTTTTTTAGTTTCCCCTTTATGCATAGTATCAGAGTTTCTCTCTATTATCAGAGTTTCCCTCTACATCAGCTTCTGTGCCACTCTCTCTTTTTGACTTAATTTTCTAAACCATCAAGATGAAAATTATGCTCAATTTAGAACTGCAATTCTAAACTCAAGAGATTGCATTAAAATATGGACCTATTAAGAGTAACTTTAATATTAAAATTGCCTTTGCCTAATCCTTATCACTTATGTCAGGCATAATCAGTGCTTAGCATGTATATTCGTTCATGGGAAAGTGAATCTCTTTAGAAATACAGTGTTCGTTGTATGCCTTCTGTTGATATCCTTTGAAGACAGGCAGTTCCTTGATCTTACACAATCACATGTACACTCCAATATCATTATCTGTATCTTATCTATATCTACATCTGTCTTTGTTGGTGAGAATAAATCTGGGTTTTCCCCCAAACTGGGTGTAATCCCCATCCCCCAGAGGGCTCAACCATTTCACCCAGCTGAACAGGAGGGGGAGCTGATGACCTTAGTAGTGACAGGAGAGTGTCTCCTTCAGCAAGATGTCATTCAGTGGGCAGTGGCTGTGTATTTTCTCTCCTGTCCTCCCCCCCCCCCCCTTTCCAGTTTTTACAATTAAAGTACATAACGGATAGGGCTCTTGCAAGGAAACCAAGACTATATCCAACTGTTGAGTTGATGGTAATGTGATAAATCCTCACTTTTATATTCCTTTGATATTATATGTGAAGGGATATTGAAGGACCTTTGAGATTGACTGAGAAAATTGGGTTTGTAGTATATGCTTTTGTAGACTGGAACTACTTCATTAGCTGCATCTGTAGAGCAGATACACAAGTACATTGAGAAGATTTTAAAGAGAAAATTACAGTTGAAACTAGAGCTTTTTCTTCTTGGACTATTGGGGAAAAGTTGAAGAAGAAATATATGACAACAGCAATGACACTGTTGTGTGCACAAAAATAAGAAGAATTTGAGATAACAAGGTAGATGAAATGGATTATGAAAATCCAAAACAATGGAAAAATTGACAAATTAATAATTTTTATTAGAAAAAAGTGGAAAGATTTAAAGAAGAATAGAGCTTAGTGATTGCATATTTGATTATTTTAAGAATAAGGAGAATTGCATTACATTTAGAAATAATACTTAAAGTGGAGTATAGTGCCATTACTAATAGAATTATTATAAAGAAGCTAGAACTAGTTCAAAAACTATAATCAGGCTCTGGCATATTGAAAGTTATTTTAAACCCAAGTTTGTTCAGCTAAGTGTTGAAGTAGTATTAGTAGTATTTAGGATATAGAGTAAGGGTATGGGAAAGGTCAGGTAGAAATGTCAAATGTATTTTGTGTGATGATTTTTATTTTGTCTTTCACATACCTTGTGTGTAATTTCATGTAGTTAAAATTAGATGTGTGATGATGATAGTGGTGCTATGGGCTCTGCAACACCACTTGCTGTTCCAAAATATGCCCAGATATTGATGATTATGGATAAAAATAATGTAGGTGGCACCAAGTATCATGGAGATTAGGAGGGTCTAAAAAGAGTGGGGCAAGTAAGACCAGAACTAAGGATCCAGTTGATGAAGTAGACCCAGTCTACAAAAGCTTATTCTTTAAACTTTTCTCTCTCAATCTCAAATGTGCCAAAGATCCCTTTGTGCACTGGTACAGCTGTGTATTTGGTTCAGAGTCTACTATGGCCACTGATGGCAATACGGGCATCAGCTTCTGTGAGAACTGCTGCGCTTCATTGGCCTTGCAAACTGTCCATGCATAGTTGTCAAGTCAGTTTCGACCCATTATAAAGATATGAATGAGAGACCTTCAACAGTCCAGTTCTTGCAAACTTAGAGCCATGGCCATGTGAACTGGTACACCTGTAATGTAGTCTTCATCTTTTCTTTCTGTCTTTCACTTTGCTCAGCATTATCTTTTGTCAATGAGTTTTTCCCAATTAGTCATATTATCTCATAATGTTTCCAAAGTATGATAGCCTCTGTTTTGTTTTTCAGGCTTCTGGGGAGAGTCTAAGTTTGGACTGCTCAAATACCTGTACATGTCTCTTCCAGCACCACATTTCAGATGAGTTAATTGTCTTCACTGTACAAGAGAAGGCAGAATGAAAAAGATTGCCCCACCCCACCCCTTTCAATTACTGTACTCAAAATGTATTAATTGCTGCTTTACTTTTGCAGAGGCTGGAGTTATAATACTTCTCCATATGGGTATTTTATGGGTAGTTGGCCACTCTGATCATTTTTCACATGGTCATCATTATGTTTATTAAAAATACTTGTCATTATTACAGCAAATTTTCTCAAGCATATTCAGGAACTTTACCTGAAGATAAGGAAAGGCTTCTTTAATAATTTATATAATACAGAATTCCAGAGAAACTGACCAATGTCCATGTAAGCATTGGGCTTACCTCTTCCATGGAGATAATGTGATAAGCCCTCCCATGAAAGCAAGCATTGCATCTGAGGAGGCCTGGAATTTTCTGTCCCACCTGGCTTGCAGTAGTTAGCCTGAATCCTTGAAAAATCCCCACAATTTGAGATTTGGCTGTAACAGGACGTAATATTAGATAAGGGAAAGAATCTGATAAAACGCTACAAGGATTGTCAACATTCAACACTCTTCTTAAAGCGTCTTACAACACTGACTATTAAGAACAGAGAGTCTGATGAACAAGAATACCTTTTATATCTACTTTCTTGGCCAAAGACAGCTGCCAAGCACAAATTAATGTGTAATTATTTTTCTTCCCTGAATCATTTTCTTTCATGTGTCATAACATGCAGGCTAAATAGCACCACACCTTTGACTTTAATTGTGGTAATCTGATCTGTCAACCACAAGAAAGGATTTTCCAGTGCTTTCTTTAAAATGCACTCTCGAGTCAAAGCAATAACAGGGGCTACGGTTATTCCCTCCTTTTTCTTTCTTTTTTGTCCGGTTTGGAAAGAGAATGTTGAAAACACCACCAAGACTTGGGCCACACAGCACACAGGCAATGCCTTAAAATATACAAATGGCTATGTGTGTTTGACAGGTGACTTAAGGTGATGATGGGATTCCTTTTTACATATGTTTGGTGACTAATTATTTGCCTGGTAAATGTAAGGCTGCCTGGCTTTACGTTAATACTATAATGGGAAATAGACTCTATCGTTTATATGCTCCAATTGTTTAAACGTTTGGATGAAAGTACATTGAGAGAAGCAGGTGGCTTAATCACTAAGGATTGGGAAAACAAATACGATTGCTCTTCACAGGGCTTTGCTTGTGATTAATTCAGAGACTTGTAGTTTATTTACTAATACAGATGTCTGATCAAAAGACCAGGCACGAAATATTGGTAGATTTATGGCATGCATTTCAACTGAAAAGTAAATTTTCCTTTATTTCACCTATGAAGATCTGCTTTCAAAGAATACATCAGTTTCACAGGAAACTCTTGATGAGAATAATGCAATGCCTTTCTTGTTTTATCTTTTCAAATATTTATATCCTGCCTGATAGCAGAAGATCAACACTAAAATAATATTAATTAATTGATTAACAGAACAGAAGCCACAATCAAAAATACCAGGAAGAGTGCTGCCAACGTTAGGCCTCAAATAGCTCAAGGAGCTGAACAGAACTTCTGTTGGTCTGATTCACTTTTACAAAATATTTAAATTAATGTGAATGTCTCCAGCTCTTTATTCAGCATATATGGACACCGACAATGTTGCTAAGGGATTACACTAATTTTGGATCTGTTTGTACTAATTTTGGATCTGTCTGTCTTTGGATCTGACCTCATGAGATGGAGGTTTTTCCCTGTCCTAGCATGCTGCCGGCATGCTGCTGGGACAGAGTCTGCTGGAGGCCATCATATGACACAATGTACTTCTGGCGGAGCTCCGCTGGGCTCTATTCCAGCAGTTTACCGGCAGCACACTAAGAAGGAGACCCAAGGATACAAGTGACTACCCGTATCCTCACTGAAGAAGCCAGGGAGAGTCGGTAAACATAGTGGGATGGCAGCCCACAACCAATCACAGTAAGGGGATGAAACTGGATGCTGCCTCATTGTTTCCCATACTGTCCCCTGGCTTCTGGACCTCCGTGTGACGAGGTCCTTAAATTAGCCTTTGATTCCAATATCATATGCTTCACTTTTCCCTGATCAGCATTTGTTTTGTTGCCACATTCTTACATTCTAAACTTAAAATAGGTTCTCCTCTACTCACTTGCACTGAAGTTCAAAGCATTGATCATTAAGTGACATGATCAGCCCGTGCTTGTTTTAAACACAGAAAATGTAGATTAAAGGTAGGGCTGAACTACCAAACCATAGAGAGTTATTGGACATAAAGGCACACATGCTACAAATGGTTTACTATGATTTCACATAGTCTGCATTTCAAATGCCCTGCCCCAGAGTGGCAGTGGTGGCACAAGGACTCCTAAACCCAGGTGCTCAGCATGGTGAGTATCAAACTATTTTTATTAGGCCTGGTTAAGTTCGGCGGAATGATTCTGAATTCGAAATGAATTCGTATTGAATTCACTTTTGAACCAGTTTTGAAGCTCTTTAAGCAACCCGGAAGTGTATTTGTAGTTTTGAAGATTTTCCGCCATTTCTTGGAAATGAGTTGGAAATTATTCAGAAAGCCGCTTCCAAACTGCCTGCTTTGGATGCGGCTTCCTTTCCCTCCAAGGCACCTGGCAGGGAGCTGCCTGAGAGGGAAAGAAAAAACCCAGTTTTCTTTCCCTCCCAGGTGGGAAAGGAAAGCCACATCCAAACTGGGTTAAACGCCCAGTTTGGATGCGGCCATTAAAACAGCATTTCTGAAATTTTGGGAATTTTGAACGATTTTCCCAGGAAATTTCAGAAATCATTTAAAATTTGAAGTGCAAACGCCCCCTAAATCCAAAGCAAGTTTTGAACATTTTTTATTAACCAGCCCTAATTTTTATCTATAGTTTCATATTTTAACTTTATTTAATCATTTGACTCTAACTGGAATAATCAGAAAACCAAGTTAACAGTAAACAAATGTCACTGTAATATGTGTATAATGGAAATGTAACACTGAACAATTTTAAATGCAATAATTTATTTAAAAAATCTTATTTGTCTGTTATAGTTTCTTCTAGCTATAATTTATTATTATACCTTTGCAACTAACACATATTTTCCAATTTATTTTTCAGATCAGATCTGATTAACAGAATAGAAAAAAAATTGGATAATTTAATTTTCATTTCCATTTTAAGTGTGGGCTATTTTTGTTTAATTAAAACTACAGTAGACTGCTTTTTGCTACAATGTTGTTGTTGTTGTTGTTGTTGTTTTGCATTTGATACACTGTTTGGAACATTATTAAACAGACAAAAGGGAATGGCATGATGCATTCTTCCTCTAGTTTTTCCAATCATGTGTCTATAATTGTCCGTGGATCTTTCTCATGGGAATTTTTTATCAACACAAGATCAACTGGATTCCTCATGTATATGCAAAATACAAAATAAATGCACCAGACATGTAAAGAAAACCATTTTGAAAAAGCCCTTTTAACAAGTAATCAGGCGTTTAAAAATTCTTTTAAAATGTGTTGCATTTCAGGAAAATTAACAAAATATTCATTTGTAGAGCTACCTCCTGTTTGTATAAAAACCTTGATTTTGTGCCAAAAAGTCCCCCCTCAGAAAATTGTGCAAAATAGATTGTGTTCTGTGCAAAATTTGCTTATGTAAAATATCTATGCAAAGATATTGATGTTTTTATACAAAATACTTCTGCATAACTGGCAAAGGAGATAGGATGAGTGAAAGTTAGAGAAATGATTTTATGTCCAGTAAGTTCTAAAGCTCAGTGGGCTGAGTTTGTGTAAGTTGTTATTATCCTACCTTTGCTCACTTGGATTCATATGGTTTTTTAAAATCAATTTGCATATTCATTAAAAACAGTGAAACAAATCTATATACGTGTATATATGCATAAACCAATACAATACTTCCTAACATCTAGACAATACTTGTATTTAGTTATACTCTCTCCTCCTCCCACCCCTCCCAATTTAGTGACTTCCCATCCCTTGGGTTGGAGACATTGACATATAATTCTGTTCTTCACCCCTATTACATTGTTTTTCTATTTTTCCTTCTGCCCTGATAGTTACTATTTATAAATTCCGCACACCGATTCTAACAGGTTAAATTATGAAGATATATATATATATATATATATATATATATATATAACAGCTTTCTCTTCTTTCTTTTTCTAACATAGTTTAGAAATGGTTCCCAGTCCTTGATAAAGTTTTTTGTGTTTTTTTCCTTTGTTCATCATTGCTAATTTGTCCATTTCTGCTATTTTAAAGACTTTAACCATCCATTCTTCTATTGTTGAGAAGTCTGCCTTCTTCCAGAACTGTGCGTATACTGTTCTTGCTGCTATATCTCACATCTTTGAAATCCCTGGTCTTGGTCTTTATCTTTTCTTTTTATATGCTTTGTGTCTTTTTTGAGAAAATGAGAGAAAACAAGGTAAATTTCTCTGTTTTATGAAAATTAGTATCTTCTTTTGTTCTGTTTGTTTTTGCCTACTCTTAGTGAACTGGCGAAACTGGCAGTTCAGATTCATTACAGTTCAGTTCTTGTAGCTCTATTTGTAATAATTAAAAGGGGGATCAATTCTTAATTGCTGTCTGAATTAATTATACCTTTAATATAACATATAGGAAAGCATTATGCCAAGCAAATTTAGATATAAGTAGTAAAAGGGATGTTCAATCTTTTCTAGTGTCACCCTTCTTTCAATTTTTCCAAAATTTTCCATCATCCAGCCTATGAAAAACATCAGAATTGGCAGAATTTCTACATCTGTAAGTGAGTGGGAAATATATATATATTCCAGGAGGGGTAATTTTCCAGTACCAGAGGGCTACCAAAATTAGGTTCTTGTTGTGTAGATCTCCACTGTTAAATTTGTCAAATGCCACAGGCTGGCTGTCAGTCTCAGGCTGGTTCCACACAGGGGAAATGTCTGCTCTGACCCAGGTTTTAAAAACCTGGATTGGGACAGACTTCTGTCTCCACACCAGCTAGAAAAAAAAATCATTTTTGGCAGGGGGTGTCTAGATGTCCTCCAAGAACCTTCTGGGAGAACACACAGACACCCACATCCCCTCCCCAAAACCCTTTTAAACATCCCAAAAAGATAAACTAACTGACATAGCCACTATTTCTCTGCTGCTGGTTGTCTCCTGGTGCCTAGAAATGATGCACCAAGAGAAGGGGGAGGAAAACTGCTCCCCCCCCCTTCTCCTGGTGCATCATTTCTGTGTGCCAGGAGAGGGCCGGCAGCAGGGAAATGGTGGCTGGGTAAGTTATGTTATCTTTTTTGGATGTTTTAAGGGAGTTTTTGGAGGAGGTGGGTGCTGTTTTGGGGTTTCCAGGCTCCAGGAGCCTGGGAATCCCGAGACAGCTATGTAGATTGGGCCTGGAAGACGCACAATGTGATTCCCAGGCTCAATCCACACTGAAAGACCTGGATCTTTCCAGTTGTCAAATTTATTTGGGACAAAGCAGGGTTTTCCTGCTTTGCTCTGTATTAATTCGTTTTTATCTGAGGAGTCAGTTGGACACCTCAGGTAAAAGTGTGGCTGCTCATGCGTTTTAGGCACTGTGTGGATGTGCCCTTAGGGTCTGGCTCCTGGTCTGCAATACTTTGTGCAAGGTCAGGAAATTATGGATTGTAGTTGGCTTGAGGAAACCTTTTATGCTGTATCCTGTTGGCCCCCTTTTGAGGCAGACTGCTGACATAGATTCCACTTGTCTTCTTTCCTGTTTCTCTCAAACTCTCCCAGCAACCAATATTACTAATCACAGTTCCAGGAATCACTGACTGAGAGCAGAATTGTTCCTATACAGTGATTCAACAGGATTATTGCGACACTTACTTTGGAGCATTTAAAAATCATTAGGCATGGGTAGGTTCGATCGGAATCCTCGTAAATCGGATTGAAATCCGAATTAATCCATTTTTGAATTGATTTCGAAGCAATTCGGGAACCTAGAAGTAATCTTGCCCTTTCACTGCCACCATCTTTTTTCCGATCCAGGAAGTGAATCGGAAAGGAATCAGCCTTTGCAGGCAAACAGCTGGTTGCATGCTGAGATACTTGCCTCCAGCCAATAAGGGGAAACCACCTTGGGAGGGGCGGGGTTTTAGCACAGCAGCCATTGCCCTTTAAAAAGGGCTGTGCATGCCTTGTGAGCCAGGGACATGAAGGCAGAGGGACTAGGGCAGGCTGCTTGGGTGGGAAAGGTGCCATGCCACCATTTTGCAAGGGAAGGACTGGGTTGGGAACAATTTCTCCTTTGCTGTTAATTCCCTTCTTGAAGCAGGGAATACAACTTTTAAGGGTTTATTTTCTCCTGGGGTTTGACTTCTGTGCTTGGGAACACCAGAATTCCCCTTTGCTGCTAACAATTTTCTTGGGAAAACACACAAAAGTTTGGAAACCCCTTTGTTTACCAGGGGTTACACGTTGTACTTTAGGAAACTAGAAATCTACTAATCTAATATTTTCCTTGGGGAACAACACAAAAAAGTTTGGAGGCCCCTTTCCT
This sequence comes from Anolis apletophallus, assembly GCA_030556195.1. NCBI lineage: Eukaryota > Metazoa > Chordata > Lepidosauria > Squamata > Anolidae > Anolis > Anolis apletophallus. The sequence goes on along the minus strand of JARBWK010000001.1, from coordinate 88,643,889 downwards.
CTCCTTGAGCTTACACGTGGTACTTTGGGGTTACACATTGCTCTTTTGGAAACAACTTGGAGGGCCGGGGTGGGACGCCGCCATCTACAGGGTCAAGGAATCTGGGGATTCCTCCCTCCTGATCTGGTAGGATGGGGCAATGTTGAACAGTGGCCTGGCCTCTGCTTATCTTGGAAACAAGCAAATGTAGTAAATTAATGGAATGTTATGAGATAAGTTCCATTTTCTCATATTTAGAGGGGTGTGCTCTGGACAAATATACAAAACAGATAGATTTAACTTTTCCAAGAGAATCCTGGAGACAACACATTTCTTCTTGTAATATTCCTTATTAAATTACTGAAATTACTTTTACAATTGTCAAAACCCCAGGGATCTTCTATACATGTTGAAAGTTAATATGCTGACAGAGCAGCACTGTGGCATGTTTTGTCAGTACCTGTCTAAAACTGAGGGAAAGAGACCCCCCCCCATTTTGCCTGTCCTGTTTGCAGCTTTCGCATATTGCGCAATCGCACCCGCCATTAACAAACGATATGGAAATTTTGGAAATTTTGGAAGGTTTTTTGGAAAATTTCAGAAATCATTTCAGAATCGAGTCACCAGTGCCCCCTATATCCAAAATGAGTTTTTGAACATTTTTTCCCCTTGATCAAACAAGCCTAGTAATCATCCCAGTTTTGTTCTACTTACCTCATGCTGCTCTTAATGTCTTTACCTGAAGTAGATTTTCTTGATCTAGTGTGGTTTAATGGTTAGAGCATTAGTCTACAACTCAGGAGACCAAGTTTGGAATCCCCACTCAGCCACAAAAACCTTGAGTAAGTCACATTCTCTCAGTCTCAGAGGAAGGCTTCTGAACAAGTCTTGCCAAGAAAACTCTGCCATAGATTCCCCTTGGGTCAGAAACTACTTCAAGGTGCACAAGAGCAATAGCATTTTTATTTCTTGTTCTCAGTTATATCTAACCTGTATGTCATCCAAAGTCAGGTCTTTTTTATTCATCTGTGCTATTTATTCCTTTTTTCTTTTCTTTTTATAATCTCACTTCACTCTCTCTCTCTCTCTCTCTCTCTCTCTCTCTCTCTCTCTTTCCCATCCTCTTTCTGCTCTCCCAGACTCATGGCTAAATATCTTCAATGTCCACTTTTTCCTTCTCCCCTCCGCTTACAGTTCCTTCTCTCCATCCCCCTTCTCTCTCTCTCTCTCTCTTTCTCCCCCAATTTCTCAACTTTTTATTTGACTCTTATCTCTGTGAAAGTGTCTTTAATTGTCTCCTCCCTCCTTCCCCATTTTTCTTTTTCTATTTCATCATCTTCATCCCCTTTCTACCACCTCTAGCTAAACTCTTTCTCCTCTGCCTTCTTCTTACCTACCTCTCTGTCTCTTCATCTCTGACTCTTCCCCAACTAAGAAACACAAGGAACAACAGATTTAAAAATTAGAGTATATAATTACTTCTACTAACATAAAAGGTCATAATTTACATAATGTTGGAATTTGTTCACTGTTTAAATGCTGCTGTGTCTGAGGTAGTTGAATGAAATCCATTTTCACAGAGACATCAATCTCTTTTAAAAAATTTAACATGTGCAGATTATCTTCAGAGAATCAAGGATGCTTAGCAGAAGCAGCATTAGTCATCTACTCCACCCTTTTTGCATTATCTTTCGCAAGTTGACCATTCAAAAATCTAGGAATGTAGGTTAGCAGTAATCCTGGGGCTCCTGGGATAAAACACAGACACACCATAGGCCATGAAGAATAGGAACAGGAGCATAAGGAGTACATAAAAGTGTGATTAAAGTATCGCATATTGAAGGCTTTTCACAACCATTTCTGACAGATATTTTAATATGACTATGGTTGCGTACCACATTGGCAAACACAATATTTAATCTATGTAGATAATCACATGATATTTAGTACATCAATTGCAACTTCTGACAGTGATGAGGATCTTTGGTGCCATGGCTTTAAACAACACTGGCGTCTCCTTCCTCAGTCTCTGAAGTAACCCTGGTGTAGGCCTGGGAGAAATGGAGTCACAAACCTGAAAGGGACTAGAACCCCAATCTCAAAATGAGTAGTTCATTCCAGTATAAAGGAGACATTGTGTCTGACAGATTGAGCAGTCAACAACTAGAAGCCCATCCAACCTCCCAAGCCTAGCAACCAAACCAGTTAAGAACTTACTTTGACTGAAACAGAAACAACCTCTTACAAGGAGGGTCCCTTGGGAATGCAAAATGCAGAAAGCATGCCAAACTCTGGGACATTCCTTTAAGGGATTCCTCTCACCACCAAGGGGTTCAGGCACAAGGCAGTTATCAGGCAGAACTTCAATTTTCTCTGTGGTCTTTGTGGATAGAGATCCTTAAAACCTAGTGCCACTGCACTCCAAGTAGGAAATCTCACTAAGGAATGAACATTTCATTGAAATTTCAATGAAGAAGTTAACGAACATGTAGGAGATAAGTCCACACTGTAACTTGCTGACAAAGATTGTTGACAGGTCCAGGCAGTAGCCAATGTCTTCACCAAGTTCTACTCCCAAACACATTCCATGGATGAAGTCAGACAAACATGAAGATTGTGAAAGTGATATGACAGCCTACAGGCAACAATGGGTGTTTTTATTTTTGAGAAATATGTGGGACTCAAAACAATTTGCAGGCTGAAAATAAAACAAGAATGTGCTGCTCTAGAGCAGATGTGGGGAAAGTGCAACCCTGGGGCCATATCTGGCCCTCATTGCTGTTTTTGTGACCTTTGTCACCACCGGATGCATTGAGATCTCCCCTTTCCTGGCAAAATTCTGGAAGCTTCCAGCAAATCATTTTTGAAAAGCTTGCTGCCACACACACCTGATTTTTCATTACCTGAATTGGACCCCTAAACACTTTCAATTTTTTTCCCTTTTTGTATTTCCAGGTGGGGTATTTTTGGCAGTGCCCATGCAGCCCATTGGAAAGTTCTAGGGCAGAAAAACTCATCCATATTATATATATCCAGCACTATAGGGTCTGTGTCAACTGAGATGTTTCCCCCAACTGTCTGGGGATTTACTCTGTTCTGCACTGGAGGATCCCCATCTTGACCTCTTTTTGACGATGTCCATAGCTGGACCAAGATGTCTAGATCAGTAAGAAATGGTGCAAATGATCAGGACTTACTGAGCTTGTGGGGGAAAAGATCCAAGTGGGAGGATACCTTTGAGTCAGGTCAAAGTCCTACTAAGATAACTAGAAGAGGACTATTAACTGCACCTAGGTACAATTAGTTTCCTAACTTCCTTTGAATCACACCCCAAGTATTTAGAATTAATAAACATGGCATTAGTATAGTTTGATTCTGTAATATTGTAAATAGCTTGATAAGCATTCAATAACCATTCAATTAGGGCTGTGGAAATTCATTCTGGGAAAATGTAAAGGAGTGTTCTATGGGCCAATAAGAGTTCTACTGTCTGTTGATCATATGCTTTGATGATTTTATGGAGTCTGTGAGAAATCAATTAAGACATGCCTTGTATCCTGTAATCAAACTGTATGGCATTTGATATACAGGGATAGTTTCTATGGGGGAAGCTATAAAGCAATTGGCCATTAAACTACCTGTCAGAGAAGCTGATGGCAGTGCAAAACATTCCAACAGTCAAGGAGGTATTCTTCTTGCAATTTGCTAATATTTAAGCATAGATTCAGAAGCCTAGCTCTTTCATTGCTCAATACAGTATGGAATTCTCCAGGTTCCCTGTGGAGTTAGAGACCAGTAGATGTTGTAATTGAACATTTGGTGTAAAAGAAGTCCCATTCATATGGTCTGCCCCTCACTTTTAGAAAGTATATGAAGATGAATACATAAGGAAAATCAGATGTTCACATGGTGCACATGGATTGGGACAGAACTTGGAAAAATAATGCATTTGAATTAGAGCTCCCAGAACCCCTTGGTCACCATGGCTAATACTCAAACTGGCTGGAACATCATTAGATTTTGGGAATTACTACCACCAAAGGGACTTCCATATGTACTAGTTTAGATGTTCTCTGTACAGTGAGAGGAGTTTCACAATGGGATGTGAAGAATCTCTTAGAAGAAACAGATGATCCAGGTCAACATTTTGTTGCCCTCCACACCCTATTCCAATAAACTCAGATGCATACCATCTAAAGTAGGCAATTAAATTCCCCTTAATTATACTCACACAATAAAAATGAGCCCTAGTGCTTCTATGTACATCATCTCTAAAGCATGTTTACTAAAGCATGGATCCCAAATTCTAATTTCTGATGACATTGATTTCATATTCTATATTGACATTTGAAAAAAATGAGGATTCTTAGACAATTCCATTAGGGAAATTCAGCAGTTTTTTAGTTTTGTTATTTAGGCCAATAATCCAACAAACCCTTCAACTGTCCTAATTTGGCAGAGATAGTCTTGATTAATCATCTGAACTTTTTCATAATCTTTTAAAATGTCCCGGTTTGTCTTTTCTCCGCCTGCCAGTTCCACATGTATAGCTGACTTGAATTGATGCAAACTGAGTTAAAATCACAAACTTTGTTTGGACTCTGTTAACTCACTGGGAAGGGGAGACATGAAAAAAGGCAGATTCTAACCCTTCCCTGTAGATTCATTTTGGGTCATCTTCTTTTTCCTAAATTTCCTATTTTAAACTTTCTAACATCAGGAAAGCTTGCATGAGGGTGGGGATCACAACTTGTGGTTGGACTCAGTGTCCAACATAAAAGTCTGCACCGTTTTCTGGTGTCCCTATTTTCATGCTCAATCCATTCACACTAACCTTTATGTTGTTGGGTAGGAACAATGGTCATGTAAAGGCCAAGCAGGAATTTTCCCCCCAACCAGCATGTAGAGCACAGTGGGTGAAATTCTATTCTTCTGCTATGTACTGCTTACTTGGGTGGAACATCTGGCAGTTCATTCAAACAGGTGCTAATTAATTAGGAAATTATTTAAGTTACAACAACGGGGTTGGGCAGAAAACATCTGATAGTAGTGAGAACATTTGAGCCATGAAGACAATTGAAGAGATTTTTTTTAGACTTGCTTTCTACTCAAGGCTGTAGGACCACAGTGAGAAGAGAAAAAGACTTGAGCACTAGGGCTGTTTAATAAAAAATAATAATTTCAAAACTCGTTTCAGATCTGAAAGACTTCCGCATATTTCCATTAAAATTTTGAAATTTATTTGGAGGATGAATTCCAAAATTTTGGAATGACTTTTAAAATGGCGGACACACATCTCTTTAAACCAGTTAGGACCTGAGGGGCGGGGAGGGAAGAAATCTGCATAGAGCAAGAGGAGGGGCCGAGATGCAGAGGAGATTTCCTCCTCTTCCCCAGGCTCTCCCTCCACTTGTGAGGGAGAGCCTGGGGAACAGGAGGAAATCTCAGCCCCTGGCTGCCAAAGTGCAGCTCATTGGCTGGAGGAAATCAGGTGGCTGTTTGGAAACCACCTGAGCACAACCAGCCAATGATGGAAGGCTCCAAAGAAAGGGCAGAAGTGACATCCGACTCCCTTTCTGACAATGCCGGACGGAGCTTCAGTATAGCGACGCCACTTCCGGGTAACTTTAATTCTTCAAATACGGTAAAAAAGTAACTTTTTCCCGACACATTCCGAAATTCTGTTAGATTCCAACAAACCTACCCAGCCCTATTGTGCACATATAGTTTTATCATACTTTCCGGTTATAATAGTATATTCCACTTTGACTTCCATGGCAACATCCTCTGGAATTCCAATGTTTGTAGTTTACGGAAGCCCAAGAGCTCTTTGTCTGAGCATTTTGAATGCCTCTCCTTAAATGACAAGTCTTAGGATTCCATAGGATGTTGTCATGGCAGTTAAACAGGGATATAGTACATATAAAGTAGATATAACTTATTTTAATGTTGTGTATATTTAGTTATTTTATGTCCTGTCATGTAATGCTTGCCATAGATATGTTGTGCTCCGCCCAGAGTCCCCTTCGGGGTGAGAAGGGTGAATATAAATGTTTTAAATAAATAAATAAACCACTATAACAGTGTGATATGACTGCCAGAGATATGTGACCTAGGGTATTTCCAGACAGACCCAAAATCATTCGTTCTCCCACTCATCTCCTCAGGTGCCGTTTTGGCACACCGGGAGAACTTTGCAAGCAGTCCTGTGAAGGCGTGGCTGATGCCACCTGTGTATAAGACTTTAAGTTGCAAGGTTTAAACTATTGGATTATGTTTCAGCTAGTCTGTTTAGTGTTGTTAAGTTTTGGTTGCATTGATTGGTTCTTTAGAGCTGTCAATCATCGTTAAGTTTGTTTTTCCTCCCCCTTGAGACTTTGGAAATCTAGCTTTCTCTTTAGATTTTGCCTGCATCTCTACAGAAGAGGACGTGTTAGAGGGTTTGCCAGCCAGGCCTCGGTCAGGCATTCTCTAGCACCAATTCTTCATATCTTGGATTCATTCTGCATATCCAGCACACCTGGATGGGACTGTGGAATCTCAAGCGCCTTCAACTTGTCATTTGGCACCAAGAGGAAGGCTCTGTGCCTTCAAAATAGGTCATTTGACTGGGGCTAAGAGAGTTCTCACCTCAAAGCCATTGAGAGAGAGAGAATTTGGAAAGCCATCCGGCTGAAAGCTTCCTGGACCCAAACAACTAAAGAACTGTAATGTATATTTTATTTTACCCCTGTTTGAAGAACCAAGTTTAATACCTCAATAAGATAACTCCTTTTGTGAACAATAAAACCTGTTTGAGTTATCTAAAGTGACTGGTTTGGTCCTTGGGAGTTCCAGTTCTCTATGGGAAGGCAAGAAGAGGTCCCCTGGGAAGAGATGTCACGTCCTTGGTCCTATTCTAAGCCAAAGTTCCCAGGCGTGTCTTCACAGTGCTAGAGAAGTCTGCAAGTTCATCTTGCCAGAGGTTTGTCTGCCAAATCTTAAAAGTAGAGAAGATCCAAATCTTTCTGCAAGTTAAAGTCTGCCTGGCTTTAAGAAAGAAGAATTAAAGCCCTTTGCAAATAGCCAGCCAGCTTCTTCCCTGCCTGTCTGCCTTGATGCTAGCTGACTACCTGGCTTCAAGATAAAAGACCCAGCCCCTGTCCTGCCTGGAAGCAAGAATCTGCTTTTCAGACCAGCATAGTCATCAGTGTTCCAGGAAAAGCAGCCCTTCATTCTTCAGCTTCGTTTGTGCATCATTCCAGCTCCTGGAGTTTTACAGAGTCCTTTTTGCAAGTCTCCTTTACAGAAGTTATTTGTGAGCAAAGGAAGAACCTATTTCTCCCTTTGGAAATTCTGCAAATTGCCTTTACTAGGCAGTCAATTTTAAAGCCTGTATTGTTGATATTCAGTTTGCTTTTTTATTTCTGTATGCTTATAGTAACTGTACTGTTTGCTATTTGCCTTGTATAATAGTTTGCAGATTTGCTTTCATTTTTGCAAAGCTGATTGTTTCTTTGCATAGAAGTTAAGGTTAAATGACCTTGAGCTGTCCTGCAAGTTTGTTTTTACATTTGCAAAAGATTTATTAGAGGTCTGTTAAAAGTTGTACTGATATTACCTAGTACTTGCGACCCCTGGTGGCAAAAAAGGGGTTTTACATTTTTAAAGTTTAGCATTGCATTGCATTGAATTTTGCAAGAGTTTGTATATTATTTACTTTTCTTGCAGCCAATAGCTGCTAAGGGTTTATAAGTTTTTCTTTAAAGTTTGCCCAGCTATTGTATAGTACCATTTTATTTACAGTTTGCTCTGTATATTTTGGTTAATTGTATATTACTGCTTATTGCAATTTTATCTGTTTAAAGTTTGAGTATAAGTTTCCTTTGAATTCATTATGTCAAGTGAACACAGCAAAATCTCTCAAGCAAGTAAGGGCCTTCTCTCCACGCCCAATTAGACAGAAACACCCCACTCACAGAGCCATGCAGAATCTTTTAGAGCTAGAATGCACGCTCATGAAAAAGTTTAAGAATGCTTGGCAAAAATTGACCTTTATAGCAGTTAAAATGGAAGAATCCTTTTCTTCCAAGGATTTAGAAATTCTTAGAAAAGAATTTCTAGAGGTCTTTGCCTCTGGTAACTCTTTTGCAGAGGAAATCCTCTATGTTTTGAACAAAATCAACACTGTAGAATCATTGCAAAGGGCTAGAGATTTTTTCTCTAAGCCTTCATGAAGAAAGGAATCGCTTTAAAAGCAGTTTTGGATGCCTTTGATTTTAGTTCCTCATCCAAAGGTGCAAAGGAAAGGGATCAAGGATTCTCAGGCGAGAGCCTCAGATCCAGTCTGATTAAGCTTTCACCTAAAGCCATTAGTCTTGCATCTAAACATTCATCTAGACATAGCAGACATACTGGTTCCTCCCGAACCACACATTTTAGTTCAAGTTCCAAAGCAGCTTTTTTAATAAGGAAAAAATACGCTTGGAAATTAAAAAGCAAGCCTTTGAGGCAGAAGCAGCTGCTCAAGTGGCTCAGCAAGGCCTCCTATTCAGCGAACAGGAAGCAGACCTGGCACAGGCCAAAGCCAAAGCCCAACAGGAAGCAGACCTGGCACAGACCAAAGCCCAACAGGAAGGACTAAAAGCCCAACAGGAAATAGAGCTAGCAAAGGCTAAAGCTGACAAAAATTACAAACAGAGTTAGATTTGCTCCAGATTAAAAAGGATGCAGCACAGAAGGTAGCTAGAGCTAATGTTTTAGCGAAAGCCCTATCGGAAGAATTGAGTGTAGAGAATCTCAGTCTTCTTCCAGTTCAGGAACCAATGGCAAAGGTTTCAGCACACCTGCAATTGGAACCACCTATATCCCAGAGTCTTATCTCTTTTGACTACAGTGAAGATCGCTTACCTAATCCAGTGTTCGTGACTTCAAAGCCAATCCATTCTTCCAAAGTGCAGCAAGATACGGCCGGGAGAATGTCATCACATCTGTCAATGCCTGTCCCTGCAACCAAGCCTAAAGTGTACCACCTGTTCACTCGTGAACAAGAGGACGACGTGTCAGAACCGGATCCAGTGTCCACTGGGCTCAATCCAGTCATCCATCCACGTTGGCAAGGCATGGCCGGGAGTGAGCCACCACGTTGGCAAGGCATGGCCGGGAGTGTGCCACCACGTCCATTCCTGCATACCAAGCCAACTGTCCCTAGTGGGATGAAAGCTTCAAATGTGCTGCCTGAAAGCAACCTGTTCAAACCAACAATGCCTGTCATTGCTCCAAGGTACGCTCAACCAAGCAACGCCGACTTTGTCACACCACATCAAACTCCTCAGATGTACACCTACACACCGGATCCTCAACTGAGTTCGCTCCTGCGAAATCCTAGAAGAGATATCAGGGACAAGGGCATACAGCGATTTTCGGATCAGCCAGAGGATTATTTGCTGTGGAAGACCACCTTCAAAAGGGCCATTCGAGATTTTAAGCTGGACGCGGAAGAAGAACTGTCCCTTCTCATGTCTTGGCTTGGACCTACCTCAGCTGAGCAAGTCAAGAAACTGTACTGTGTTAATGTGGCGGACCCCCAAAAAGCATTATCTACAGCGTGGTTTCGCTTGGACGAGCGTTATGGTACGAGCACCGCGATAGAAGTGTCCCTCTTGGACCGACTCGACAGGTTTCCATCGCTGAAGATGAAAGACTGCAAACAGCTTTGGGATCTCGGCGATTTACTCATGGAATTGGATTCTGCCAAAACAAATCCAAAATTGCCAGGATTGGCATGTCTTGACCAGTACACGACGCAAAGTGCTATTCTTCGCAAGCTTCCCTTGCCTCTTCAAGAACTGTGGGGCAGAGAAGTGTTTAAGTTTAAAGAGGCAAACGCAAATGTATACCCACCCTTCGCCTATTTAGTGAACTTTGTTACCAGAACAGCTCGTGAAAGGAATGACCCTCAAACAGGTCTTTCTACATTATATCAAGGTTTCAAGCCTGAAAGGATTATCAAAGAAGACAAAGCACCCGGTAAAGAATCCAAGCGGAACGTGAGTGTCAAGACCACAGACACCACTACTCCAGCTCCTGTCCCACCAGTTGGCAAGGACAGCACATCTTGTCCCATTCATCAAAGGCCACACAGCCTAGCTGAATGTAGAGAGTTTGCCAAGAAGCCTTATAAAGAACGGCTCCAGATAGTTCAAAAGGCCAAAGTGTGTTATAAATGCTGCAGCGCCACTCCTCACTTTTCCAAGGACTGTAAAGAAAATGTGAAATGCCAGCATTGTAATAGCATCAAGCATTGCTCTGCAATGCACAACTTTGATTTTTCTCCATCTAAAGTAAAGTCAAAGCCTCCTGACAAAGATCAAAAGCCCAAAGAAAATAAAGATCAGAAGTCTACAGAACCTCAGGTAGCCCTCAAGGCTTCTGCGGTTGCCTGCACTGAGCTTTGCCAGGACCATAGTAAGCCCAGGATTTGTCACCCAATCTGCCTGGCAGAAGTGTATCCAGACAATCAGCCATGGAACAGAAAAAGATCTACGTTGCCCTGGATAACCAAAGCGATACATCTCTTGCAACCCCAGAGTTCTTTGACATGTTTAACCTTCATACCAAGACAGTGGAATATACCATCTCCACCTGTTCTGGAAAGAAAAAGATGCATGGAAGAGTAGCTACAAAGTTCAGAATTTCACCTTTTGGACAAAAGGCCAGCTACGAACTTCCTGACCTCATAGAATGCAGCTTGATCCCTAGGAACAAAGCTCAAATTGCCACAAAGGAGGTGGTACAAGCCCATCCTCATCTCAAGAAGATTCAAGATTTAATTCCAACATTAGACTTGGAAGCAGATATCGTTTTGCTCATCGGCGCAGATTGCCCCACGCTGTTCTGTGTCAGCAACCAGATCAAGGGTCCTCAGGGATCACCTATAGCCCAACAGTTGCCTCTAGGATGGACAGTGTTAGGTCCAGCCTGCTTGAACAAGATGTTTCAGCCTGTCACCAAAAGGCCTTCACTCATGCTTGGATGTAGCAACCACATCTCAGTTTGCTGTCAAGGAGTAATGCTCAATTACTCATCCATTTTTGAAGTCACAGAGAGAGATGAACAAACCGCCTTCTCCAAAGATGAGCAAAGGTTTCTTGAGATGATGAACAACCAAGTCACTCAAGATCCAGAAGGTAATTGGATAGCACCTTTACCTTTCAAGCCAGAAAGACCTTCTCTGCCCAACAACAGAGATGTTGCCCTGCATCGCCTCCTGTCTTTAAAAAGAAGGATGCAAAGAGACTCAAAAGATGAAGGCCCAGTTCATTCAGTTCATGGAAGAACTCTTCCGCAGCAACTACGCTGAATTAGCCACTGTGTGTTTAGAGGGAGAAGAACAGTGGTACCTGCCGTACCACAAAGTGACTCATTCTCAGAAACCAGATAAAGTCCGCATTGTGTTTGATGCCAGTGCCGAATGCAAAGACACAGCTTTAAACCATGTGCTTCTTAAAGGCCCCGATTTGCTCAACAGCCTGCTCGGAGTTCTTCTAAGATTCAGACAAAAGAAGTATGCAGTAATAGCTGACATACACAAAATGTTTTATGCATTTTTAGTTTGTCCAGAACATCGAAGGTTTTTGAAGTTTTTGTGGTTTGGAGACACTGAGACTCTTTCTGATGTGTCTGAATACCAGATGAGAGTTCATGTTTTTGGCAACACTCCGTCGCCGGCCGTTGCCAATTATTGTCTAAAGAAGACTGCTGACAAATTTGGTCATTTGTTTAGCCCAGCGGCAGCCACTATCGTCAACCATCACTTTTATGTTGATGACCTTCTCGTTTCATTTGATTCTATAGAACAAGCCACAAACACAGTTAAGGAAATCCAAAAGATGCTGAGCAAGGCTAACATCCGCCTTCACAAGATTAATTCAAACAGTCCAAAGATACTACAGGCTTTCCCACCAGAGGACTTGGTGGAAAAGGATGCATCAAAGTTGTTCCAAGACCTCAACGCTCAAGCCAGTTTAGGTTTGCTATGGAATATAGCTACAGACTGTTTTACTTTAAGAGCTCCCAAATTGGACAATGTTATTTCCAAAAGACTTATGTTATCCGCCATTAACGGCATTTATGATCCATTGGGAATAGTGTCTCCAGTAGTCATCTCAGCCAAATTGCTTTTCAGACAGGCAATTCAGCACAAGCTCACTTGGGATCAAGAGCTTCCTCAAGATCTCATGTCACAATGGAAAAATTGGACTCACCAAGCCCAAGACATAGAAAAAATACAGCTATCAAGACAGTACATAGCAAACAGTTCTGCACCTTCAGAGATCATGGAATTGCATGTATTCTGCGATGCGTCCACCAAGGCCATTGCTGCAGTTGCATACGCCAGGCAAAGAGGTATCTGTACCTGCTCTTCAGGATTTGTGATGTCAAAGGCTAAAGTAGCACCCATGGACTCCACAGTGCCCAGATTGGAACTTTGTGCTGCTGTCTTGGCCATTCAGTTGAGCCAAACAATTAGAGAGGAAACTGGACAATTATTCCAAAAAGTATTCTTCCACACAGACAGCATGGTTGTGCTAGGATACTTACAAAACACTACCAATAGGTATAAAGTTTATGTTGCAAACAGAATCAATACCATCCTGAAGGGCTCTAATTGTAATCAGTGGCATTACATTTCCACTTCAGAGAATCCAGCAGATATAGCATCTCGAGGAACATCTGCAATAAAGTTGTTAAAATCATCTTGGATTACAGGACCTAAATGTCTTCAAGATCCTTCATTTCCACAAAGCATCACAGTGCCCAAAGACACTGAATTGCCAGAGATTCAGTCTTGCAAATCTACTATCGATGGTCAAGCTTCAATAAGACAAGGTTTAAATCCTGCCAAATTTGAACGTTTTTCCAAATGGACTAGACTTCAAGCAGCTATTGCCAGACTGATTCATCGCATTACTGCAAAGGACAGTGGTGCAATCCAGCTTCAAGATTTATCGAAAGCTTCAACAGTCATCCTTAGATCCACACAAAGACATTGTTTCTCAGAAGAAATAGCTAATTTAGAAAAAGGAACATCTTTGCCTAAAAACAGTTGTTTAAAGGACTTGAACCCCTTCTTGGACAAAGAGGGTCTTCTTAGAGTTGGAGGTAGACTAAAAAGGGCTAAGATTAGAACTTGTGTCAAAAATCCTGTTATTTTGCCACACTATAGCCACACAGCAATGCTGTTGACACAGCATTTCCATGCAAAGGTTAGACACCAAGGAAGGACATTCACTGAGTCTGCCTTGAGAAACAATGGGTTTTGGATTGTGAATGCTCGAAGACTTGTTGGAAAAGTGATTTACAATTGTGTTAAATGTAGACAACTCAGGCGCAGTTGTCAAAGTCAACTTATGGCGGATCTGCCACCGGATAGGACAGCCACTGACCCCCCGTTCTCTCACATTGGTATAGATGTATTCGGACCTTGGGAGGTCACTGCAAGAAAGACCAGAGGTGGCAGTGCTAATTGCAAAAGATGGGCAGTACTCTTCACATGTCTTGTGATTAGAGCAGTGCATATAGAAGTGATTGAAGGCATGGATACATCTTCCTTCCTCAATGCCCTAAAAAGGTTCATAGCTATCAGAGGCCCCGTTAAGACCATCAGGTCTGACCGTGGTACTAATTTTATAGGAGCTACCAAAGAGCTCAATTGTTTGGCCCTATTTGAAAAGGATGAAACCATCCGTGATTTCACAAATCAAGAACAAATAGTTTGGATGTTCAATGTTCCTCATGCGTCCCACATGGGCGGTGCCTGGGAAAGAATGATAGGTATCTGCAGAAGAATACTTAGTTCTATTCTGACAGAGCACAAACATCTTACACATGAGATGCTTGTCACATTCATGGCAGAAATCTCAGCCATTATCAATAACAGACCATTGGCTCCGCTTGACAGTGACCCAGACAACCCACAGTTATTAACTCCAGCCTTGATCTTAACTCAAAAGGTTCCGGGTTGGAATGATATCATGTTGCCTGTTCCAGAAGGTACATACAGAGCCCAATGGAAACGCGTCCAATCTTTGGCTAACCAATTTTGGAAGCGTTGGAAGTCAGAATACTTGAGTCTGTTACAAAAAAGAAAGATCTGGCAACATGAAAGCGCCAATATAAAGGTTGGTGATTTGGTCTTACTCAAAGAAAAGGACACTCCCAGACATACATGGGCAAAGGGTATTGTGTCAAAGTTATATCCTAGCTCTGATGGTAAAGTGCGTAAAGCCCAAGTTAGGGTTGCTTCCAAAGAAAAGATTTCTTTATTTGACAGGCCCATTAGTGACATGGTTGTCCTGTTCTCAGAGGGTTAATAAAGTTAAAGGTATTTGACCTCATTTTAGTTTAAATTTCCGAAAGTCTGGAAATTTAGACCGGGAGTGTGAAGGCGTGGCTGATGCCACCTGTGTATAAGACTTTAAGTTGCAAGGTTTAAACTATTGGATTATGTTTCAGCTAGTCTGTTTAGTGTTGTTAAGTTTTGGTTGCATTGATTGGTTCTTTAGAGCTGTCAATCATCGTTAAGTTTGTTTTTCCTCCCCCTTGAGACTTTGGAAATCTAGCTTTCTCTTTAGATTTTGCCTGCATCTCTACAGAAGAGGACGTGTTAGAGGGTTTGCCAGCCAGGCCTCGGTCAGGCATTCTCTAGCACCAATTCTTCATATCTTGGATTCATTCTGCATATCCAGCACACCTGGATGGGACTGTGGAATCTCAAGCGCCTTCAACTTGTCATTTGGCACCAAGAGGAAGGCTCTGTGCCTTCAATATAGGTCATTTGACTGGGGCTAAGAGAGTTCTCACCTCAAAGCCATTGAGAGAGAGAATTTGGAAAGCCATCCGGCTGAAAGCTTCCTGGACCCAAACAACTAAAGAACTGTAATGTATATTTTATTTTACCCCTGTTTGAAGAACCAAGTTTAATACCTCAATAAGATAACTCCTTTTGTGAACAATAAAACCTGTTTGAGTTATCTAAAGTGACTGGTTTGGTCCTTGGGAGTTCCAGTTCTCTATGGGAAGGCAAGAAGAGGTCCCCTGGGAAGAGATGTCACGTCCTTGGTCCTATTCTAAGCCAAAGTTCCCAGGCGTGTCTTCACAAGTAGTGATTCAGGCATACCTTTTGAACATGAAAGGCTAAGGGGCTAAGCAGATGTTCTTGAGTCTTTACATCAGGCTCAATTTACCCTATGGCAGGAATTATTGCAAGTTTCTGTACAGTTGGGGAAGTTGGTGTTGTATGTTAATGAAGAATAATCTGATACTCCTAGTTTAACCCAGGGCCAAGCTTCTCATCTAATTGTTCTGAGCATGGTGTTCATTGTAGAGAACCCTCCAGTATTTATTGGAATGAGGTATGAGGATTTTAAAAACAACATATTCAAATCAGCCCACCACATGCATTTACTCAATCCTCAAGTGAAGGTAGTGGCATGGAAATAATATCTGGCACTGTAAAGTGATGTCAGTCACTGAGGGAAAATGAAAAGATTGAAAGTGTTGGAAATTGAGGTCGATTCATGCAGATAATCAAACATGTTTTAGAGCAACTCCTTCAATTCAATGAGGAAAGGGGGGAGCAGGAGGGATATTGCATGATTAACAAGTTCAGAGACTATTTTTATGCTCTCTCTGAACTTGGAGAGGTGCAAACACTCTAATACCCCTTCTGTTGTTGTTTCCCATACTTGTGAGTTTTCATCTCCAGAAACCTCCGGATTTCTTTTTTGAAAGTCTTTTAAGGCCAAAATCAGGATTAGAAGTTATATTTTAACAGCAAATTATGTCCCCTCTTGGGCATCATGATTTCCTATTGGAAGAGCAGAACAATGGGGGGGCTCAGGAAGTGAAGGGCTTCCGGGGAAACATAGGGTTCACTCTTTGCCCATCTCTGAAGTAAGCTTTCTTCATTATGATATCATTGTTATTTAGTCTACTTATGGCATGAATTACCGTCATGAATGTTATGAGAATTACTTGTTTGAATTAGTGAACCAAACGGGGGCTTTCCCATGAATTTGTTACAGAAACAAATACATCATCCAAACCTAAAGTCCCTGGGGTGCAAAATCACACCCTTCCTTGCAAAAATGATTGCTTAATGGATCTAAGCTTTCTTTGACCCTCGTATGGTTTCAGAACTTTGGTTTATGGATCTGGCTTTTTTCCACCTGTATTTTTTAGATGTCTTTGTCAACATTGCTTTGTGCCACTATTGTAGAGCAGGCACTAAACTGTATTTAAATTGAGGCATAAATCTTTTGGATCCTTGTTATTACTGCTGTAAAGAAACACAAAGCAAGGTTAGCATACCAATGCTGTGTGTGTGCATGGTGGGGTGGGCTAGGTACATTTTTCAACTCTCTCATATTTTATAGGAGAGGGAGAGAGAGAACTACACTTTGCCTGAGGCCAGACTGATTGGTAAAACTTTCAGACACTTTAAGTAGGCGCCACAAATTGTGTAAGCTCTGACCTGCTGGCTTTAAGCCTAGTTCACATGACAGAGATATCTGATGGTGTTGCCAAGTCAATGTGATGTAGAAAGGTTCCTAGGAACTAAAGGAAACATGCAAGTTGTCCTGGAGATTATTTATTTATGAATCTAGCCAGGGATCATCTGTTTACAGTTTTCTGTCTTTTTTTCTTCTCCCTTTGATGGGGAACCAGTAGAGCTTGGCAATATCACTTTTGGGAAGTACAACACTCAGAAGCCCCAATTTTCATGTCCATGGATCTTGGTGACTGAGAGATCCTGACAGCTGAAGTCCAAAGCAAAGTCACCCTTTTGAGCTCTGTTTATGTCACAAACGCCGACTTAGAACTGCCCCTTTAACACACACACGGAGACGTAGCAAAGGCTAACTACTTTATTGAGTATAAAAACAGTCCAAAAGGTATATAGTCCAATAAATGCAAGTGTTCAAAGTATAAAGTCAATAGTCCAAAGTATAATGGCAAATAGCTTGAAGCGAGGCAAGGCTCCGCAAACCAATGCGGATCAGGAAACAGGACAAGGTTTCGCAATCCAATGCGAATCAGGAACCAGGGCAAGGTGCCGCAAACCACTGCGGCTCAGGAAACAAGGCAAAGGCAAGGCAAGACTTGATGACCACTGTTAACTTGTGGTCCCACTCCGCTTCGCGCCTATTCAGTATAGACGTGGCCGGAGAACTGAGGATCAGTTCCCACGGGGCCGTACTTAATCCCTCGGCCGGGACCCCCGACGATCTAGGGCCCGGTGCCTCCAGTCTCTACTTTCCGAACGGTGACGGTCTAGGGACAGATGCCAGCTCCTCCTGCCCTCCTCTATGTCCCTGCGCCTGTTATGAGAACGGCCCCGCTCTTCCAGCCTAGTATCGCTATCTTCCTGAGAAGCAGCCTCCCGAAGTTTCCCATCCGCTAGCCTCCATCTGCTGCTCGGCCAGCTCCTGGGAACCTCGGCCATTTGGGAATTCATAACTATCTCCGCTATCTGCTTCACTGCCTCCCATCTCCACCTGGTCCGCTCCTTCCCCGGGAGAATGCTCCCATTCGAAATCCCAGGCTAAACTCTCTGGCGGTGGACTGGGCAAAGGCACAGCTGACCAATCTTGCTCTGGGCCTTCCAACTCATCCTCCGAATCCCTTTCAGCCTGTGCGGGTCCCAATGCCAATGGGACCCCCGGTGCATTACCCCTCCCCCGTGGCCCGGGCGGACCCATGGGTGCTACAGTTTACCCCACAATGAATACTTAACTCTCTGAACCACTTGCTATTAATACCCTGGCCATCTGATAGTGTCAGGTAGAGAAGCTAGAAAAGTTACAAATTGGAATATAACTCCCTGAATACCAAGAAAATATGGTCAGTGGTTGTGTTAGCTATGGTACTCTGAAAATTGTGGCCTTTAAAAATATAATTTCCAAATACTCATCTGCTGTCCTCCTCAGACATTTGTTTAGTGCTTTCCAGGGTGTGTTTCTTCTGTGTTACCATTCTAGGTGGTTTTGAGAAGGACAATAGTGGTTATTAGGGGTGTGCAAAACTTAGTTTGTGATTCATTTTCAGATCTATTTTTTAAGATTCGTACATATGACTCAATATTAAGAAATGCCAGTGGTTCCCATTAAAAAAAAACCTTAAGATTCAAAGCACTGACCTATTCTATTAATTACATTCTATTAATTAAAGAAATAGTAACCTTGCCCTTTCTCGCCGCCATCCTTTTGGATTAGTTATGGCTTTTGGATTAGTTATGCAAGTCTCATAAATGGCTCCAGGTCTCTGTTGCAGATGCCACTTCTTCCCCAAAAGGGCTAGGTTTGGTTCTCCCAAAGGGTCCCAAGCAAGATGGTGAGGCTGGAGTGGAGGAAGAATCTCTGCTTTTTCCCCAAATGGGCAGCAATATGGGGAAATGAGGGAGGGATGCCTGGCTGGCTGGATGGCCAAGCAACGAAGAAGCCCCCTCTGGCACATGGCCGGCCGAGAGAGAGAGGCAGAGACCACACTCACTGTGAGGCTTTAACATGGGAAGGGAGCAGAATTCCGGGAAACGTAGCTTAGGGAAAGGCCTTTTGAATTCTCTAGCATTACAGACACCTGCATACAACACCTGCATTACAACTTAGAGAGGGAAAACCCAAGCCCTGCTGACCTGGAGTCAATGCAGTACCTCCATTTAAAAAGTAACATCTCCAACTTGGAGAGGGAAAACCCAAGCACTTTAACATGGGAAGCGAGCAGAATTCTGAGAAATGTATTTTAGGACAGGGATATTTGAATTCTCTACTACCTTCCCAAACTTCATTTTCCAGAATTCTGCTTCTTGCTTTGTGCCGTCACTTCCTCCTCTTCCATTTCCTCCCTGAAAGTTTTGGTGTTTGTTCTCTAAAGGGATTTTGAGATCAAAAGGGATTGTTGGGATTGCATCAACCCTGTGAGAGGCAAAATTGAGAGGCAGTAACTTCAAAGTTTACTTAGTAGGTTTCCTGTTACTGTTGACGTTATTATTATTTCAAAGGCTGGATGGGCATCTTTTGAGGGTGGTTTGACTGTGCTTTTTCTGACTGGCAAAGGGGGTTGTACTCCCTCCCCTTGAGCAATTACTTAATCAAAAGTAATGACGAATTCGCTATATCATTATAGTTACTATACAGATCCCTAATGATATTTTTAAAACACTTTAGAAGTGATTCTCTGTGCACTGGGAAGGTGGCGCAGCTGGCTAAGTGTCAGCTGCATAAGATCTCTCTGACCAGTAGGTCATGAGTTTGAGGCCTGCCCGGGTCGAGGTGGGTGCTCGACCTTTAAATGTAGCCTGCTGTTGACCTTTGCAGCCCGAAAGACAGTTGCATCTGTCAAGTAGGAGATAAAGGTACCACATTAAGTGGGGAGGCAAATTTTGACTGAATTATGAGGCCATTAAAGAACTCCAGGAACGCGGAGAATGCGGAAGGAACAACAAGGGACGCTGGAGATGCTGAGAGATGAGGAGTGTGTCAGCTCCCCTGGTGGCCAGAGTTTGCCTCTGTTCGTCTATATGTGTGTATGTGAAAAACAGCAGGAATTGTCTGCTAGTATGTGTATCTGTAATCCGCTCCGAGTCCCCTTCGGGGTGAGAAGAGTGGAATATGAATAAAATTAATCAAATCAATCAAAATTGAGAGGCAGTAACTCCAATGTTTACTTAGTAGGCTTCCTGTTATTGTTGATGTTATTATTATTTCAAAGGCTGGATGGGCATCTTTTGGGGGTGGTTTGACTGTGCTTTTTCTGACTGGCAAAGGGGGTTGTACTCCCTCCCCTTGTGCAATTACTTAATCAAAAGTAATGAAGAATTCGTTATATCATTATAGTTACTATACAGATCCCTAATGATATTTTTAATACACTTTAGAAGTGATTCTCTGTGCCCCCTAATTTAGTAATGAGTATTGAAACGTGTTTTCATTGATTGCACATACCTAGTAGTTAATATCTTTATTGACATCATATTTTCCCAATCCACATAAACCCCAGATCTACCTCGTTAGCATCATATGCAGCACACACATCATGATGAGTTCATCTTAAGTGACCACATGTGCCAGTTAGACAAACTCACCTTGGTGTGCATCTGCATGCAAAAACAAAAACAAACTACCTCCTACCATTCATACTTTTTTTTCATGTCAGGAGTGACTTGAGAAAATGTAAGTCGCTTCTGGTGTGAGAGAATTGGCTGTCCGCAAGGACGTTGCCCAGGAGACACCAGAATGTTTTGCTGTTTTACCATCCTTGTGGGAGCCTTCTCTCATGTCACTGAATGGGAAGCTGGAGCTGATAGAGGGAGCTCATCCATGCTCTCCCTGGATTCGAACCTGCGACCTGTTGGTCTTCAGTCTGCTGGCACAAGGATTTAACCCATTGTGCCACTGGGGGCTCCATACTATTTGTGACCACATGACAAGGTCTACTTCACTTTTTTCCTTGCCACCATGCATGCAAATATACATATTTCCACCTTAGATATCATGTTATGCAGAGGTGGGCCATCCCCTGGCAAAAAATGATCATGCAAGTTGTCACCTTTCACCAATCAGTTCAGTCCACCCCCACCCCCCAACTTTTCTCCCAACTCTAATGCAAAGCCACCTGCTGGGGACAGCCAGACCAAACCTCCCCCCCCCTCCAGAACTTATTCAGAACTTTGACCAGAATGTAGGGGGAAAGGTACATGGTTTTAAAAACAGTCAAAGAACCAATAGGGATGTGAATCCTCATGGTTGTATGTCGCTATAGCAACCAATACAAGTTAAGTATGATATTTTTGTCCGTGTAGACATGGCCTCAGTTAGTGACACTCTAACAAACAGGACCAAACCTTTATTCTTTTTATTTTGCACTGGGTGACCTGCCTCTAATTGCCAAAGATCCCACAGCGGGAACATATCTCCATGTGCAGAATGCTCAGACATGCTGTTCCTTGTTGGAGTCCTTGCAGTAGACAAACCCCATTTCCCACATATACCCCACCCACTATAATGATGACAACCATGTTGCTAGCAAGGAAAGAAGGAGACAAGATGCTGTAGGAATGCGTGAACATCCTTCACAGCTGCTAAAAGATGATGTGACTGATGAGTGATACGTTTTCATTTGGCCAGGGCTGGAGGTTGTGCTTAAAGCAGCTGCCAAGCACTTGTCACCAACATGACAGGGACAAGCCAAAATAATTATCTCTGGAAAAGGGATAGTTGTTGAAAACTTTGCTAGGTGAGTACTTAGACAACTACAAAAGGGATGTAAATCTTTGGCAATTTTGTCATCATGTAGGACAGATACTTTCCTTACTTACAAGTAACATGAAATTTTCTACACACTTTTTGCTAAATATTTTCACATCCTGAAGTCTTTCATGAAAATTTTCACAGAAATACACTTCAAACATGCCTGATTCTTCAAATGGAGGAGGGGTTATAAAACGTATTTCAGCATGGAAGACTTTGAGATGTGAAAATACTATTAAGCAAAATGTAAAATTGTCTCTCTTATTATTTCTAACTGAGTATCCTGAGTGTAAGGAATTCCATTTTGACTGGGAAATGAATAATCACAAATAGTTTTCCATCTCTAATGGGTTGGTTTTTCCTCAATACAAGGCCTTATGTTCTCTTTAATCTCTTAAGAGGTTTGCTTGATGAAATCCCTCATGCATTTAGAAAACTCATAATTCCATCCTTAGTCCATGGGTTCCTCAAAACCAGTGTGAAAGTTTGCTCATCAGTACTCTGGAACTGCACTTGTTTTCAGATGCAAACAGTTCATTTCAGGAAATGCTGAGGCCCCACAGTGCCTTGAATTGTGAGATCTTCCCCATCCTCCCCAATATGCCTCATAAATGTGGGAAGTTGCACTGCACGTCTATAAAGAATTCCTCACCACAGGCATCTGAATGGAAATAGTTCCTCAGATTTCAAAAAGACCAACATAAGTAAAATGCCAATAATGGCTTCTGAGCATCTGTGGTCCATTCATGTACACTCCCTTGATTCTGGCCAAATCCACATTTACAAACAATACTTTCAAAGAATTGTCTTTTGGTATTGCTGGCGAAATGTTTCCCACATGTACCCCCTTCCCCCTTCTCTCTCTTTAGCAGCCCTACCCATTATTTGGTTCCCAAGCCATGAGAGAACATGCATCAGTGAGACTGGGACAAGCGTGGAAAATTTTCATGATCAGAAAGGGCAAGTGTCCTTTGTTGTGTCTATTTGTTGGCCACTGCAAATAGGAATGTCACCTCTGATTAATTTGGTTCCCTTTTTGCTACTGTTTGACTTAGCAGTCCAGGACTGTCAAATTGAAAGATTTAGCTTTTGGAAAACAGAGCTTAACTTACCTTATATAAAAGCTAGATTGGAGAAGCAGAGAGTTCAGCAGTTGTACATTCAGACTTTACTTATTTTTTGTTGTTTGCAAGGGATCACATGTGTTGTCGTTTGTTTTTTTTGTTTTTTGTGCAAAGAGAAAATAATCATCCGAGTACAAGATATATGTACAGATATGTGCCTAAGATGGAGAAAATTCAGTCTTTGCCATTCATTTCTTAGCATCTTGATAGGTCTGATAAGCCCAGAGCTAGAAACTATGGTTTTCATCTTGCATAAGCTTTCACTGACACACTGACTGAACTGCAGATATGTAGCCTCAACCTAGATGTGGTTTCAATAATGTAGAGTCTGAAATTTTATCTTTTAAAAGCAACTTGTTGTATTAATTCATTACTCTGATTTCCTCATTGTTGTAGTCCAGAAAGCACTTTGCTGCACTGGAGCATGAATGTATTATTTCTAAGTCAACCAGAAATACTTTAGGACTTGTGACTGACAAAGCTCTTCACAGTTTGAGACTTTGGTGACCCAGCGGAGTTCCTCCACCATATACTCACACCATGGTGTTCTGTGTTGAGTTCTCCATCCCATGACTAAATGTTTTTTCATTCAGAAACTTTTAGAGTCAGTATGTCCAGTGGATATGAAGTTTCTACTGTATTTATTTTCCTTGTTTGAATTTCAAGTTTGGCCAGCTATACAATCTACTCATGTAATGTTTAAACAATTAAATTATCAAAAGCATGGACATTTGTCAGATTTCTAGTACTTAATTGATCTGTATTTTAGAATGTTGTCACTCTATAGGCCTGTTATTTTGACTGCAACCCTATGTACATTTTAAACACAATCCGAACAAGGTAAGACTGCCAAAGGCCAGTTTCACTAAACATGACGCCAATTGAACCTTTCCTGAACCCTAACCCACTCCCAGACTTGTGTTGCCGGAAATTACTTGGCATTTACCCCTCCCTAACCTAACTTTGTGCTGGCAAATAATCTCTGGGGTGTGGGAGGTTTGGATCTGGTGTAACTTTGCTGTTCTCTTGCTGCACACCCTTCTTGTCTGTTCAAACTCTCTTCTGTTGGCAGAACTTAGATAGGAGTGCAGTTCTGCTGACAGATTGCTCTGTTGACAGATACCTAGAAGAAAAGGCTTGTACTTAATTTTCACATCATGTGAAAAGTACATTTCACTGAATTCAGTTGGGCTTGTTTGTGAGCAAGCACATCTAGGACTGCATTGTTGGATCATTTTGATTCCACTGGCCTTCCTGAATTCTTCCAAACTCTCCAATTCGTCCCTTCCCTTGTCCTTCTCTTCCACCTACATTTTCCTTTCTCTTCTTGTGTTTCTTTGATTTTCCATCCCTAGAAAAGTCTCATTCCCTGGGTGGTTTTGCTCTTTGCTAGGTAACTTGTCATGTATCTGATTCAGCATTCAGTTGCCATGAGAAAATAGAAAGGCAACTGTGCTATTTGGAATCAAGATCCCAGGGAGACAGGAGATTTATTTTCTGAGTGATTTATTAATGAATAATTTTATACTAATGTTCTTACATAGACTGAGGTCATGCTATTCACAAATGGTTCACGCTCAACTGTGTGCCCTAATTACATTTGTATAAGTATACAAGTACACACACACCACAATTTATGTGTACTGGGATACTTGCCATGCATTTCACTTGACCTTTTCAACCACAAGCGCCTGGTTTCTTTGCAGGTTTATATTAATTTAAGTTCTTTTTGAGCATAGAAAAAAAACCTTCTCTAGGTGGTATTCAATCACACCCACACGCACAATAATACATGCATACACAGAGCAACAACACTCTTGCAGAATTTTTTGATGAACCATACTTCTTTTAATCTTCCCATTGGTCTTGATGGCTGGAGCTGATGAGAATTGGAATCTAGCAATGTGTAGAAGCTTGTAAGGACCTAATCATGTAAGAAGCCATTCTCCAGTACTGTCAAACACTGATTCAAAATAGCTCCTTAGGTTTTCAGGCAAGAGTATTTCTGTATATGGCAGGGATGCCAGAGGATGTGTGAACAAAGCATGGATACTACTATTGAACCATAGTCTTTCCTATGGCTATACAATGGCCACTCACACAGAATGCACAAGTTGAAGTAGACAGGAGTGGAATAGCCATGCCTTTTAGGAAAGGGGGGTCTTGAGATGTTTGTGAAAGGCTTTCTTTACCTGGTTGATTTTAACATGACTATGGTTGGCTGATTTTAACTAAATGGTGCAGAATTCATGTAGGACCATTTGTAATGCATCCCATCAATGTGTCTCCAAGTTTGACCCAACCAATCCCCAAGTAGTTGCAGTAGTTGCTGTGACTGATGGAAATATGTTACCCCAATACCCTATAAATTGGATAGCAGCTGAGAGTAATTATTTAATTTCTACCATTGCTCTCTTCAATGTCCCTGTCTTTGGAGTCTATCCCCCTCTCCCACGTAAAGGATGCTATTCCACTTATCTCACCCTGAGTTTTTAACATTTTATATATGTGCCTGCTGCCCGCCCTGTCCTTGTGGTTTTTAGATATCTAATTGTATATTGTTTTATTTATATGTATGTATTTTTATTGTGCATATGCTGATGTTTTTGATTTGATTTTATTGCAATTTGTTGTATGGGCTTGGCCTCATGTGAGCCACCCTGAGTCCCTGTCAGGGAGATTGGAGCGGGCTACAAATAAAGTTTATTATTATTGTTGTTATTATTATTAGGTGAAGAAAAATAATTAAGAGAGAGGGAGAGAGAGAGAGAATAAAAAAAATATTTGAAAAGAAAAAAAGAAAAGAAAAAGAAAACAATGTTCTGGATTGACTTCCTTCTATTCATTGGTGGTCGACAATAGTTTAGCTATTATTATTGCAAGAAATTTTATTTACTTCCCCGTGTCCCTTGTACCATCTCGTGAATTTCATGCCATATATACTTGAGTGTAAGCTAACCTGAATATAAGCCGAGGCACCTAATTTTACTACAGAAACTGGGAAAACTTATTGACTTGAGTATAAGCCAAGAGTGGGAAATGTAGCAGCTACTGGTATTACAGTTCCTCATGTTGTGGTGACCCTCAACTATAAAATTATTTTCATGGCTACTTCATAACTGTAATTTTGCTACTGTTATGAATCATAATGTAAACATTTTACATACAGGATGTATTTTCATAGTTACACATTGAACTTAATTAAACTATAGTGATTAATCACAAAAACAATATGTAATGATAATAATGGGGGAGAGGCAGAGGGAGGAGAGAGTAAAGGAAGGAAGGTGCTGAATAAGAAGGAAGAATGAGCCACAGAAAAAAGATTCCATGAAAGGAGGAAAGAAGGGAGGGAAAGGGAGGGAAGGGAAGGAAGGTGGAGGGGAATGAGGAAAGGAAGAAGGGAAGGAAGGGACGGAAGGGATGGAACGAGGGAAAGAAGGAAAGGAAGAACAGGAAGGAAGGAAAAATAAAGGAAAGGGGGTAAAGAAGGGGGAAAGGAGAAGAAAGGGAAGGAAGGAAGGAAGGAAGGGGAGGGAGGGAGGGAGAGAAGGAGGGAAGGAAAGAAAGGGAGGAAAAGAAGGGAAGGAAGGGAAGGAAGGTAAGGGAGGGAGGGAAAGAGGGGAGAAGGAAAAGAAGGAGGGAGCGAGGAGGGAGAGACAGGAAGGAGGAAAAAGGAGGGACAGGAAGGGGGAAATGGAGGGAAGGGAAGGGGGAGGGAAGGAGGGAAAGAAGGGAAGGAAGGAAAGGAAGAAGGGAGGGAGGGAGGAGAGACAGGAAGGAAGGGAAAGAAGGAAAGGATGAAGAAATGAATAATAATAATAATACACTTTATTTATATTCCGCTCTTCTCATCCCGAAGGGGACTCAGTTTCAAGCTGACAATTCTGTTGTTATTGTCTTCACTGCTGCTGCTTCAGATGAGAAGGAAGGAGAGGAAGAGGAGGACAGTGGGTGGGCTCCTAAAGTCCCTCCCCCACCTGCTTGCCAGCAGAAGCAGTAGCCTTCTTCCTCTCGGCTTCCCCACGGCCTTCCTCACTGCTGCTCCTCCTCTTCCCCTTCTTCCTTGCTTGGGGGCTCTGCTGCTGCCACTGCTGCTCGTTCGCCCCTTCCTCTTCCCCCATGGTCAGCCAGCCTTGGAGGAGGATGACGAGTAACGGCTGTGAGGGCATTGGAGTCTAGCCTGCGGGGTCCGCTGCCGCTACTCATCGTCGTCCTCCAGCAGCTCCATGGAGGCGAATGCCAGCCGGCTCTGGAGCCTCGCCTCCAGGCTCCATTGCCCCTTGACTCGAATATAAGCCAAGGGAGGTTTTTCAGCTTCAAAAAGGGGCTGAAAAACTCAGCCTATATTCAGGTATATGTGGTCTTTCAAATTATCAAATTGTTCTTCAGTTGTTTAAAGTAGTTCTTTACCAGGTCCCAGTTTGTTTGCTTCTTCGGAAGGCCTTGGTTTGGAGAAATCCAATACATTAGTTGGTCCATGTTCATTACCTATACAATTTTCCTTTGCCAGTCCTCCTTTTTTGGGATTTATTTGCTCCTCCAAATTTTTGCAAACACTATTCTGGCTGCAATCACTACGTAGTTAAAAATAATTTCTTTATCTTTGTCTTCTAACATTCTCAGCCAAAAAAAATCTGGTTTCTTTTCAATCTTTATATCTATTTTTTTTATTTCCAAGTGGATGTCAGTCCAATACTTTCTTATTTCAGGACAAGTCCACCAAACATGGAGAAAGGTTCCTGTTTGTTATCCACATTTCCAACACTTGTCTGAAGCATTTTTGTAGCATTTGGAGATTTTTTGAGAGTTGATGTACCACCTATGAATCATTTTGAGCCAATTTTCTCTTCATTTGTACACATATGTATATTTTAATCTGGTTCCAAATTTTTTCCCATTTCTCTAGTTTTATTGGGTGCCCTCAGGCTCGGCCAGATTGATCACCAACAATGATCCACCCTGGCCTCACATCGGGAGGCATGGAGATGCACTATCCACAATGCTGCGGCCTTTTTCGAGAAGACACGCCGAATGGGTCTCAAAGAGAAATGACAATGCAGAAAGAACCGCAACTTGGAAACAACATCACCCAAGGAGACTTTCTGCTGTGCTTTCTGCAACCAAACTTGCCTATCTCAGATTGGCATTTTTAGTCATCAACGCACTTGTAAAAAGCGTGGGATGAGTCCTTCCTAAGAATCTTCGTTCGCGAAGTAATGCCGAGAGATTGTAAGACTCAGACAGTTGGCAGGGACTCCAAAAGGTCATCTAGTCCAGCCCCCTTTTTTATGCCAGGCAGGAATATAGAGTTCCTATTTTATTATGCATTATTATTATTATTCTCAGTTGGAAGGGACCCCCAAAGGTTATCTAGTCCAGCCCTGCGGTGAAGCTACGTTCAAATCAACCGGCTGGACAGGGTGGACCCTCTCTTAAAGATCCCACCGCTGCCGCCAATATGTGACCACTCCACTTCTTGACCGGCCTCAGACTGGACAATCTTTCTATGTCCACACTGCTGACCTCCAATCCAAGGAAACCTCGAAGTTACCTCAGCAACTTCACGTTTATTGGCAGGCTACTGTCTCACCCCACTTGACCACGCTGCCACCATTTATCCGGCTGACCACTGACTTTGAGGGCCACCACCAATAAAAGAATCAGGAGAGGTGTTTTCCTTTTAAGATGCAAACAATTTATTTTGACACAAATGGGTACAATCTTGGTTGGTTTCAAACTTCCTTAGAGGCACAACTTTTTCTGTTACATAACACAATGGGGACCTATTATAGGGTTTCCACTAAACCTCTATAAACCCCTGCAACTTTAACTAGGGTCTCTATACCCTTTAACTGGACTGCTCACTAGCAGACCTTAAGACACACACTAACACTGGACCGTTCTCTTTCAGTCCTTAGGACACTCTAAACTAGAACATAACTCCTCCCTCTCATTTGGCAGTTGGCTTCCGCTCTTTTCCAACTGTAGAATTCAAACCCTGAACATTCTACTAGCCTCTAGCCCTGGTTGCCATGGCGACAGCTCTTCTAAGCTTCTGCCATGCCTCCCTTCTGTTTCACCCACAGAAACAAACCATAGAACATTCAAAACAACATACATCTTAACACATGTCACACAACATTTACACACAAATAATCAACATCATTACAAGCCCCCTTATGCCAGGCAGGAATAATAATAATCATAATAATAGTAAATAGAAGGGCATTGGCCTTGAGTTTTGGAATTGTAGTTTACCTACATCCAGAGAGCACTGTGAACTCAGACAATGATGGGTATTTATCAAATTTGGTACAAAAACCTGATATGCTGAAATTGGAATACAGTTGCCGTCAAGGTGCATGGAGGCAGAGGGATGAGATTCCTGCATGCATCTGTGGCCTTTTGTGCCACCCCTTGGCCCTGCTGTTGCTACTATTCTCTTGCCCGGTAGCCAGCCGCAGAAGGGCGAGGATTGGGAGGCGGAGTTAAATCTGAATGCAGGGAGAGAGCAGCCAAGTGCAGAGGGAAAGAAGGGATTAGGGAAGGAGGGGAAGGGAAGAAATAGAAAAGATGGGAAAGGTGAAAGGAAGGAAGGGATTAAGGCAGAAGGAAGGAAGGAAGGAAGGAAGGAAGGAAGGAAGGAAGGAAGGAAGGAAGGAAGAAGGGGAAAGGAATTAAAGGCAAAGGAGGAAGGGAGGGAAGGAATGCAGGCAGACAAGCAAGCAGGCTGGGGCTTTCCTGGCCCCCAGCCCCGAAGGACACCGACCTCAGATGCTCCAACTCTGCCAGTCAAGCTCCAAGGTGTCTGAGGTGAGGTGCGCCATGGCTGGAGCTGCAGGGCTGGCCGGCAGTGGGAGGCACGCCTGTCTCTCTTCACCATGCTCCTAGTCTTTGGCTGCTCTCCTCTTGCTGCCTCTTGGCCCTGCTGCTAGCCTGGCTGCTGCTGCTGGTTTCCCGCCTGGGGACAACAGGAGCAGCAAGAGGAGAGCATCCAAAGGCTAGGAGCATGGTGAAAAGAGAGAGACAGACGCACCTCCCGCTGCCTGCCTCCTCTGAAGCTCCAGCGCGGACCCACAGCATCTGCACCTCCGCCTCCCTCTTCCTCCCAGCTCCTGAGGAGGAGAGCAGCACCAACATCAGCCAGGCCAACAGGGCCAAGGGATGGTGGGGCAGGGCATGGCTGTGGCGCTAAGGCCACAGATGCGGGGATCTCTTCCCACTGCCTCCAAGCGCCTCCCCTTGACTCCTCGCTGCCAAAGAGGAGAGGGAGGAGGAACCCCTCGCTGCCAAAGAGGAGGAGGAGGAACCGACCTGGAGGCAAAGTGGCAATGGTGCAGATGCAGGCTGGATGCTTAATGTATATGTGATGTTTGTACCCTAGTTTGTTGTTCCTTGGCTGAGGGAGGCTGGCAGCCATTTTGAGGAGGCAGGGCCTAAGGAGGCACTTTCGTGACCCCTCAAAAATTGCCAGGCAACCCCCACAGGGGTTGCGACCCCCAGGTTGAGAACCGCTGTTCTAGGAGATTATATCCATTTGTTTTATTCTGCCAAAAATGGGCAGTGTATAAAATCAGGAATGTTTGTGTCACAAATATGGCCTGGGATGGTATATTTGGCCCCATGGCTGCCCTTCCTCAGCCAAAATGTGCTCAAAGGTTTCATTTTGTCTGTCTCTTAAGTGCACCATCTCAATTTGTATTTCCTATGAGAACATGTGAATTAGTACACTTGAGACCATGCACATTCCAAATCTAATGCTATAGTATAAGACTTGGCTTGAAAATGTACTAAAATGCCATTTTAACAGCAGGCACATATGCAGCAGATACATATAAAACAAAGAATTTGGAATGCTGATTGGTAGTTGCATTTGAAAAAAACAACCCCACAGCTTGGGATACAATCAGAATGGACATGTGAATAAACACACGTGAAACTAGCACAGATTTGGAGTGTTGACAAGCAATGAAAAAAGAGACCTCCCACATAATCTTTATTCCAAACTAATTACTGGATTATATTTTATGTGTCTGACTATTGCATAAACAGAAAGATTGTCACCAGCTATAGAATTCCAAATGTTTCCCCACACATTACAAACAAGTATTTAATGCTCTTCCTTAAAGCTATGCCTTCATGAAGAAACTGAATTCAACCTCAATGACTTCCTGCAGAAGAAATGGAATGGAGACATCCAACTATTTCCATCCTTAAGAGATATTCTGTAGCAATGGAGAGAAAAGAGGAGAAGGTGACAAATAGATCCCCCCACCCTAAAATTCTTTGCTTTTACAATAAAAGCTTCACATAGAAACTCCTGGGAAGATATGCCTTTTGGGCAAATTGAGGATGAGATGGAACATGATGGCTTGAGAAGCCCAATTACAATCTCTATATAATAATGACAAAGAATCTCAGGTTTTATTCAAACAAAAACTTTGATTTCACTCTGAACAGGGGGAGAGAAATTTATCTTGATACTGATAGATCACTCATGGAAGAAAAAATTACGAAGTAACATTTTTTATTTTATCTGCATACTTCAACAGCATTCAGACATTAATTTAGGTTTAGAATTTTCAATACTAGGACTAATCTGGTGCTCAAAATTAAACTACAATTTATTTTCATTTATTTGCTACAATGTCCTGCCTTTCTTTCAGTGAGCACAAGATAGAGTAAAAAAGTTCCACCTCAGCACGTTATCTTCACAACAACCCTATGATGTAGATCAGAGAGAGAGAGAGAGAGAGACAGAGACAGAGACAGAGACAGAGACAGAGAGAGAATGAGAGAGGACACAAATGGTCTAAGCAGTCACTTGTGAGGATTTTGTCTCAGCAACATCTAGAACAGTGGTTCCCAATATTTTGTGACCAGTGACCACTTTCACCAGGAATCACTTTCACCAGGGATCACTTTCCAAAAGGGTTACAAATTAGGTTTTGGTCAATTTTAGATTTGGTTTGGGGTGCTAATTCAGAAAATTACATTGGATAGACCACATCAGCTCTAGTTTCTGATACAGAACATATACCATGGTCAGTGACAGGGAATGAGTGGCAGGTGGCATGAATGGAATGAAAATAAAAAATGAAAGAAAGAAAGAAAGAAGTGGCTTGTGGACCAGATTTTTGTTCTCGTGGCCCACTGGTGATCTGTGGCCCACAGGTTAAGAACCAATGACCTAAAACCAAGTGCTCCTGAGATGACTGCCACACTCCAGGCATTGCACAAAATGCACTTTAAAAGCAATATACACAGTATGCAATCAAAACATACATGTAATTCTGGGAGTAAACAGCTAAACAAATTCCCTAGGATGTGAGTGAAAAATTGTATGACTCTACAACTGTGAACATTTCTCTGCTCCCAATAAATTAGATTAAAATATATTTTTAAAGTTTACATACCATTTAGGCAAGAATATGGCAGAATAAATGTAATTCTGGGAAACTATTTGGACAGCATTCCATTCAAAAGAGGCTGAAATTTTTAGGCAGAACATAATCACTAATTAAGTGAGACACCTGAAACTTACTAAGAAATAAGAATGCCCAACCTTTCCATAAATGACTCTATTAGCAAGTAAAAATTATGTTCCAGGACAATTTCTTTTAAACTGAAAAGCAATTTCTTCAGCAGAATAGAATATGTGTGTGTGTGTGAGAGAGAGTGCGCATGTGTCATTACATGCCTCAAACATGCAGCTGACATTCAATAACGTATTTGCACTAAATAAATGAAAATTGATAATAACACAGATAAGCATCTTAAGCTGTCAACTGACTAAGTAATCCAATAAACATTACAGATATTTTGACTGCCAACAGTTATTGGCAAGAGGAGGTGTCATAGTACAAAGCCTTATGGGAAGGTGGCAAAACCAATGAATGCAATAAGGTTTATTAAGAAGCTACTTTCCAAACTTCCCATTAAACAACAGCCTTCCATGACTCGATGTATAAAAAATTCTGCCAGAATTACTGTCCTGTTTTATACTCAAGGAAATTGACAATTCCTAGCAAAAACCGAAAAGGTTGTGTGTGTTTAAGGCCTGGATAGAATTTTGCAGCTAAACAAATTCGGATATAAAAGTTTAAAATCTACATCATGCTTGACATAGGCCTCATCTGTAATGACCACCTATTTTAGTATATGAAGTAAAATCAGATGATCTGAATTAACCCAGGTAAAGGCACTTTAACATGGCTTTACCCTGGACTAATCTAATTTGGGATAAAATCCGAATCCTGTACCATAATTCAGTTTCTCCCCTGAGCTAGGATAGTCCAGACAGCTGCAGCTAATTCACAAGTTCCCACTTCTGCCTTATCCTCTTTTTAACATTTACCCCAAAATAAGTTATAGCACTTAACTGCAGATATCAAGCTGTTTAACTGTACCAAAGAACTTGAATAGGTGGCATTTTTGTTTGTTTGCTTAGTTTTATCCCTCTGGTTATTATCCTGTTATTGTTTTAGTTTTTCCAGTTCACCTCTTTATGTCCATGAAAGCAAGAAGACTGCTTTTATTTTAACTGGAATATGAGAGTCTCAGCATGGTATTATGATTTCATTGACCACAACCTAATCAAGTATATTCATGACAGGGGCTCATGGTGATCCTGTTACTAATGTATATCCTGTCTAATTCTTCCAACTTCATGATTTTAAAAAATTGTAATTGCAGGCAATGATAATTTCTCTACTTATGTTCTTAAAACAAAAATCCTTGGATTGTGCAACTGATCGTCTTGGAGATTACTTTCCTGATACAACTGGTCTGACTGGAGGTTTATCTCAAAGGATTACATAGCAACCTGGCTAAATGTCAGCAGTTTTGAGGATGGTGAAGAAGGTTAGTTGATTGATTATTTGATGGATCACCACATTTATATCTGGCTATGCATGGGAACACCATGTTGTGGGAGATATCTGAAATGCGTGATGACCTCGGACCAGGCTTTGTTCATATCTGTGAACACAGTGGCTGACTAAAATTGCACAATCCAGGCATGTAGGCTATATCATGTGTTTTAGAAGACAATTACTAGACATTTGTTATTTTTCTCTGTTGTTAAATATATTTGTCTATGAGGAATTCGCTAGATCCTTTCATGTGGATCATAAAGGTACTTCTGCATTGATTCCCTTCAGTTTTAGAAAGTGAGCTGTTTTGAGTGTGTGCTGTGTGTTTGTGTGGGTGTGAACGGAATATGTTGTGTACCAGGAATCCCATCTCAGAGGAATATGTAAGCTTCTGATTCTGATTGTGCTGGACACTCCCAAGGGGCTTATTTGAAAACAAACTGATCTTGCTATATAACATCAGGGCAAAATGTCCTTGTGGATTTGTGGCATGTACATGAAACATGAAGTGATATAAACTAGTCAAAAAAAGTTCATATTCAGATTATCCAGTTCTTGCAGTGGTAGTAACAGAGGATTTTAATGTCAACATAACTGATTTTAATATTTATGTATGTGTATAGTCTAGTTATTTTCCGGCATTAAATGTCTACCGTTTATATGTTGTGCTCTGCCCTGAGTCCCCTTCAGGGTAAGATCGGCTTTGTTCCGATCCACTGTGACATTTTTATACTATCTGAATGGTTTTAGGAATGTTTTATAATGTTTTTATACTATTGTGTGATTTTATCTGTTGGAAACCGCCCTGATCCTCGGGAGGGGCGGTCTAGTAAGTCCAAATAATAAATAAATAAATAATAAGATGGGCAGAATATAAATGCTTTAAATAATAATAATAATAATAATAATAATGAGTATTGGTTCATTCTGCTGAGCTGCCATTTCCAAAAATAGCAAGCTATTTCTGTATTTTTTTTTTAAATAATAATAATAATAAACTTTGTTTTTTGTTCCATCATGACTTTTATGATAGTTCACAATACACACTAAAAAGCTGCAATAAAATAAATTTAGGTCACACAATGCAAATGATGTGTTATAATTATCAACAATGACAAATTCAAGCAATGCAAAACTTTGAAAGCTGAAGAGCTTGCTAATGAGACTGGTTTATCTAGAGAGAGAATTCACAAATAAGGCTGTACTGGAGATACTATGTTGTTGTTGTAATGTGCCTTCAAGTCATTTCCAACCTATCACAGTTCTTTGCAAAAAAAATGTTTAGAAGAGATTTATCATTGCTTTCTTCTAACTGGAAGAAACTGAGGCTGGGGTTAAGTCCTAACAAACAAGCAAGTAAGAAACTGCAGTCTCTGTATTGTCGAAGGCTTTCGTGGCTGGAATCACTGGGTTGTTGTAGGTTTTTCTGACTGTATGGCCATGTTCTAGAAGCAGGAGAGAATGCTTCTAGAACATGGCCATACAGCCCTAAAAACCTACAAGAACCCTACTACTGTACTACTACTGTGCAGCTGTTTGGCAACTCACCTTGAACCAACATTTTACAGTTCTCAGCATGTACAAAGAAAATGCATTCAGCTTGTAGAAAAGAGAAATGATTGTAACTATAAAAAGTTTGCCTTAAACTGAGTCAGACCAGTGGTCCACCTCAAAATGTTAGTGACTCTCCAAGTTTCCGCCAGGGTTTTTTTCATAGACCAATATGGACAACTTTGTTCTTCCCTGGTGGTCTACTACTTAAATACTAACCTGACCATTAGCTTTCATATTAAAATGGGACCAAGTATTTTCAGGGTGTTGTATGGCAGTAAATTGAAGAAGCACAGATTGCATGCTTGGAGGAGAAGAGATATTGGGAAGGAGCATGAAGGAAAGAAAAATATCAAAGGAAGATAGTAGTAACCAAAGAGTTAACTACAGCATAGGAAAGAGAGAGCAGGCTCAGCCCAAACAAACAAAAACAGAGAAAGAAGAGGAGAGAAAATTACTTAAAACCTGAAGATGGTGCATTATGTTCTTTGGGACACCTGTGGTCATTTTAGGGAATCTAGGCTTAAGCTATGGGAGTCTCTTCCTGCCCCTCCTGACTTTTCCTTCACTGGGAGATAGATCAGCCACCTCAGCCTTTTGAAAAGATTTTGAACAGGAAGAGGAGATTTCCCTGTTACAGCCAGGGCCTTTTCTCTTTTCAACAGCCATTACAGCAGAGAGCATTCAACTGCAACATTCTCAGATCTTTCCCTTAAATCCAGGCACTGTGCTTTCCCAAGGATTAGTCCTTTACTATCCAGCCTGAAAAGATTTATAACCAATATAGAGTCCTGTAGAGAGGCAACAAAACAGAATGGGAGAGAGAACCATCATAAAACTAATCCAGTAAACACAGTTAAAATAACTCAGGTTAACAACAATAACAAAAATGCCTGGAAAGAAGGAGACTAAGGCTGGAGGAAGTGCAATACATAGCTAGACCAACTAATCTGCCTGCCATATCAATTGGAAAGCAATTGAAAAAGGAATGGAAAGGGAGAAGAATCATGAGCATTTCCTGGAAGAGAATATATATAATGGTGATGGGGTTGGCGATTCCAAGAACTCATTTATCTTAGGTCTAAAATGTTGGCGTTCCCAGCTTTCATTAGCATGTATAGAGGTTGTTTTAGTAGGATGGGTGTCTATTGCTTTTATTCAGGTTTCTTTGGTGTATCAAGGCTTGAGTATCACTTATCTGAAGTGCTTAGGATCACAAGCATTTTGGAAAATAGATTTTGGAATACCTGTATTTGCCTCTCTCTCTCTCTCTCTCTCTCTCTATCTCTCTCTCTCTCTATATATATATATATATATATATATATATATGAAAATAGATATAGATACTTAGATATATCTTCGGGTATCTTGGAGATGGGACCCAAGTCTAAACATGAAATTAATTAATTTATGTTTCATAAATTCTGTTTCCATACTCAATATTTTTAATAACTGTAAGCATGAAACAAAGTTTGTGTACACTGAACCATCAGAAAAGAAAGATAAGTCTATCTTAGCCACCAATGTGAATAATTTTGGATGTTTGAGCATTTTGGATTTCAGAATTCTGGAGAAGGGATTATCGGACTGTATTATTGAATATGCAAGACTGTATGTTATGACACAGGACAAGCTGCAATGTACCTCTTTGTACTTCCTAATTGCATTTATTATTTTTCACAGAATGTTAGGAACCACAAAGTTTCCATTTCCTCTCTCAAATTTCTTCTCCCTTGACTTTTTTCTCTTTTCCACCCTACTGCCTTCTACCCTCTCCTCCTTTAATAGAACAGATGCTTTCATGAATTTGGCTATTAATGAGTGTGTGGAGAACATTTTAAAGCTTGAACATTCAGTATTTTTGTTTTGTTTTTCTGCAGGAGAAAAAGGCAGGGTTTTAATGTATAGCAATCCTTGGACTATTTCAGTACCTTCCTGAAACCATTCTGCAAACATATATGTTGTGTAAAGCACATAGAGACAACAAAATTAATGAGCATAGTCATTACTCTATTTCATTAGCCTTACAGTTGTATGAAATGAATTAATTAATGACAACTTAACTAATTAAATCATTGTAATTATCGGTTTTAGTGGCAGCAAATTAATCAACTAATTCCTAGCAAAACATTACCAAACTCATTTTGAAACCTAACATTCAAAGTTCTAAAATTTTATTATTACAATATGACCTCTGTATCCAAAGGATCAATGGTTTAATTTCTCAGTGTCCAATAAAATGTGTCCTCTCTAAGCATTTCTAGGTCTTCCAGTGAGAATCTATGTTATTTTTGGACCAGAAATTCTTCATTTCAATATGCTTGCTATTATCCATGGTTTTGCATATCTATATGAAGTTTGGGAACATATTTAATTCATTAAACTAACATTTAATTTAATAATGAGGTCATTAGACCTTTGAACATACTATTCAGAGTAGCTGAAACTTTTATGACTGTATGGCTACAGGTGACAGGTAGGAACTTTCATAACTAAATGTTTCTTTATATTTATTTTATTTTTATTTAGGTATTTATAATTTTCTGACTTCCTGGGTTAGGCGCTTTCAAGGAAGTAAAGCAAATACATGTTTAAAATGCACAAACATAACAATAAAATCTTCCCCCTTACAACAAGGGTTACTACAGTTTCTTTGCTTCAGATGCTCCCTTTGCAGGCTGTAGGATTGCCCATTATTTCCCACTTTTTGTGGCACAGTCTCGGACTAGTTGTCTCTTCCTCCATCAACTCCAATGCAAGGCCACTTGTTTAGGATAGCCACATAAAAAACTCATTCAGATCTTCAAAGAGAATGCGGAGTAAAGGGTAATTGGTTGGGATGCAAATTGTCACAAACCATGTATAGAAGACAGTGGCCAATACAAAATTATCTTGTGCATGCAGATAAACTTCCAGGTTTTTCCAGCCTTTAGTTGTGATCACTGCATATTCTTTTCTCATGTGAATGTGTGTTGATAGCATCATTGACATGTCATCTGGCAACAAAGTAAGACACGTTCTTTAATTGTAGATTTAATCCTTATTGAAAACTGTGTTCAGTTCCTATTTAATAACACTTCAGGGCCCCACTCTTCCCTGCATGCTTTAGTCATTGGATTAAGAGGCTGAAATCTATTGCACAAAATCTGGACTATTAAAAAGTGACAAGGGATGAACCTGGATGTTTCTTCCCCCCACTTTGGAGATACACAATCATAAGGGAGTGAGGTATATTGCAGTAAGAGATTGCACTGTGTGACTGGTAAATATATATATGGATTTTGTTCCCTCTTTCCCTAAGGATCGCCAATGATGCAGGAGGCTGGGGGACCAAGAAACTATTGTTGCAGATAAAGGAATGGTAAGGTAAAGGTTTCCCCTGACACTAAGTCTAGTCATGTCCGACTCTGGGGAGTGGTGCTCATCTCCATAAGCCAAAGAGCCGACATTGTCTATAGATGCCCCCAAGGTCACGTGGCTGCATGGAGCACCATTACCTCCAAACTGAGGTGGTACCTATTGATCTACTCACATTTACATGTTTTCGAACTGTTAGGTTGGCAGAAGCTGGGGTTAACAGTGGGAGCTCACCCCACTCCTGGATTTGAACCAACAACCATTTAGTCGGCAAGTTCAGCAGATCAGCAGTTTAACCTGCTGTGTCACCTGGGGCCCTATTTGTTGCAAATAGGACACAAAATATTACAAAAAATACTTTGGGAAAATAGGGAAGACCTCTTGTAGAACATGGAACAGAGCTCTGGGGACATCAAATAACTGATAATGAGACATCTCAAAGTAGACTGGGCTGCTGTCCATTTCTTCAACAATGTTCTCATTGTTTATTGTACATCCAGCCTTCGTGGCCAAAAGGCATTTATAATGACAGCTTTATTTGGTTCTTCGCTGACTTAACAATGGCCTAAGAGCAAAATAAAATAAAAACAAATAGTTACCTTCTTTCTTGGCCAAACATCCACATCAGCTAATAAAAATATTGTTAATTGCTCAGGGAGTGCTTGCAAGCAGAGGCTTTTAGACGATGTTTTAAGAGTGGATGATATTTCAGATCATTTGCTAAGCACCAGGAGGGGAAGGCAATTTGGCATGTTGTACAGGAAGAAATGCCTGCTTGACAAAGCATCATATTAATGAGGTAAACTACTACTTCAGCACAGTGGGAGAGATCAGGATGTAAATATCAGGGTGTAACCCTACAGAGGAAAATCCTCTAAAGACTTGTTGATAGATGCGGTATCAAATGAATTGCTTGCTTCTTAGAAACTGCTTTGATATTTATTGGTTCAAATTGCTCCAGTGACTCACCCTTGCATAAGCTTTCATGGCCCATTTTAGTCTTGACATTTCGGAAAGCCAGACTGATGCTGGATAATGACTAGGTTTTCAAAGGATCAAAATGAAAAAGGAGAAGCCGGGCTGTAATAATTATAGTCTGGCAATGTATGGTTTCACATAATCTGAGCTGAGTAAAGTGATAATATAATAATGAGTCAAGCAATAAGGCCAAGGCAGATTATAGAAAATGGAACTCTCACTTGGATAAATTGGGCAGAATTGTATTTTGATATGTATGTCTGTGTCAGTGTTGAAAGCTAGGCAAACAATTTGTCCTTTTGTTTGTGCATACATTTGTGCTTTGATATAACTTAGCTAACAATGGAAACAAACCATAGCATCATCTCTATTATACAATCAGTGTCATCCCATAAATCTTAGTGACACGTCTGTCCTGCTTATTTCAATAAGACTTGCATACAATGGCAGCCCCTTTTCCAGATAAGGGTGTCTGTGATGCCATGTAGACAGGCATTGGCCAACATAGCTGCAGTAGTCCTAAGTGGAACAAATCCATTCTTCTCCTATTAGGAGCCATTCCATAATTAATTATTCCACTCTGCTGATAAGCACAGCAAGTTACACAGGTGTAGCCAGTTCAGTGGTTTTCAGATTCTTCATAGGTGAGTCATCACCAGTTCAACTGGATAGTGTCCTCAACACAACTCTTCATAGCCTCGCTCTGGGCCA
Source organism: Anolis apletophallus (assembly GCA_030556195.1). Classification (NCBI taxonomy): domain Eukaryota; kingdom Metazoa; phylum Chordata; class Lepidosauria; order Squamata; family Anolidae; genus Anolis; species Anolis apletophallus. The sequence continues at coordinate 88,604,022 of JARBWK010000001.1, read as the reverse complement.
CAAAACAACCTGGGATGGTATCCCAGGTTTGCCAGCCATGGTGGCTATTAATATGGCAGTCTATAGCTGCCCATCCTGTTGACAAATCCTTCCTTTTTAGCCATGGCAGCTGTGACGACTTGGTCCACCCAATTCTTAAAATCGCCACCACCAACCTAATGTTCTTATTAGGATTTTGTAATTAAATAAGATTTTCAGTTAGGCTCCTAATAAAATCACCCACTGAGAGGAAACTGAAAGAAGTATGATCGAGGCTTTCTTAAAAGTTAACAACAAAAGAATTTATTAACTTCAACAGGCTTTAAAACAAAGGCACAGATCTTAATGGTTCTTCTACTATTGGGGCAACAAGTGCGTATGGTTACAAAAGATGGTTCAACAGCGTGATGGTCTACTTAGTATGAAATGTGCTGGAGCATATTGGTTTCAATAGAGGTCTTCTTCTCTTAGATCTTAAAACAATTCCCAGTCAGTGCTAAAACTTGACTGTAAAACTCTCTCTCTCTCTCTCTCACTAATCTTGAAACTAGTGGCGAGCAGATGGTTATAACTTGGAACTTCTATTCCCTAAAAAGTTCCCTGAGTCTTGTCTGAATGAGCTAACAGACTCGTGCTAGCTCCCAGTCTCAGAGCCCACCTTACTCTCTATATCCAGAGACTATAAGGTGTCCTGACTGACTATCCCAAGTCAGCCCTACTGCACCCTGATTCTCTTCTGACCCTAAGCACTGTCCGCTTCCCTGACCCCTTAGTTCAGACTAATCCCTAGGTGTTTCACTATAGAACAGACTGATTCAGACAAACAGCTGAGGCTTGGATGTTACTTGTCCAAAACCTAGCTCAAGACTAATCTTTTCTGACAGGAATTCTCCCTCCTAGTCAGCTCAGCTCCTTCCCTATGGCTCTTAGCCAATCTCCTGGGAGACACTGTATCTAGACAGAGGAGCTCTAAAGCTACTCCCCCTGTCTCTGGCAATTACCTTCTTCTAATGGCTGCTGTGTGGAACTCCCTTCCTAAGATGGATGCCAGCTATTCTAACCAGGGAGCCAAACTGCAACACAGGCTTTGGCCTGCTCAGAATGGGTGAGTCCTTACAGCAGCTCACTTCCTTTACTTTTATCTTAGACAAATGCCTTCTAAAGTCAGCAAGACCATCTTTCTTGAGACAGATCCATTTACTGACACTAGTGCTGATAGGTCAAGGGCACAACCTGGGAAGTTACTTTCAAAAAGTAATTATTTACCATTCTAAGAACTTGCTAGAGTAGCTAGGTATACATTAAAATGGTAATTTCTTACTTTCTGGTGTTTCAAAAGTAACTTAAATCCCAGTAAGTTTTCAAATACTGGTTTCACAAGCCCAAGTATGTTTTATACATCTTAAAATGTTCAATGATTCGTCTATGAGCAATAACATTTTGTTGAGTAACCCTCCATCACTAACTCCTCTCTAACTTATATTGGTCATTATCTAGTGTTAACAAATCTTCATATGCCATCCAGTTTTCTTCTAAAGAAATTTGTCTTATTTAGCTTCATGAGGAGAGCATCATAATATTTAGTCCATATTCATAGTAGTGGTCTTCTTACTTGAAACATTAACCTACTTTTCTTTTATCATACCAAAGAAAGTCATGTATCCCAGATTTCAAACAACACTCTCTAGTTGCCACCCTCTAAAATTCTTTAAACTTTCCTTCTCTTCAAATTGAAAACCGGGACAAGGAGTTGGATAGAAGAATAAAATTATGGATGGGTTTTTCTCTTCATTCCACTGTAGTAGTGTTGCATATGTAATGATTAATTATACATTTATTATAATGTAAGTGTAACAAACACTCCCATTTCAAAGTACATCTGAAATAAAGTTTTTAGCTCTTTAGGTAAATGTGATGCCGTGCTAATCATTTTGTGAATGTATAATTCACCCTAATGATCCTTGTAGAGGATCAACGCCTATGGATTTGGGTGTTTGGTTTCATCAAGTTTATCTATAAAATTTCTGGAGAAAAACCTAGTTAATGTGTTCTTTGGGATGTAATTCCTCACTTTTCTTGACAAATTAAGAAATGATGTGAGTAGTTTTTACCTTACTGCAAGAAAGACTTTTAGAAACCACAGTTTAAAAGCCAATTAAAATTTAAAAATGATTACGTGCAAAATCATGTTTTTGTTTGCTTAGAAAACAGTGTTCTATGTTTATTTATTTATTTTGGATATTTTTATCCCGTCCTATCTCAACCTCTGCAGAGGGACTCAGGGTGGCTAACAACAAAAGAGTATAAAACATTATTAAAACAGTAAACATTAGAATAATCGCCAAAATTAAATCGTCGTCCTACACACTGTCCATTTGGGTTCATCAGGGTTTATTAAACCATAATTCTACCATCACGTTGGTCTAGTCTGCAAAGGTCTGATCCCACAGTCAGGATTTCACCTTTTTCCAGAAGGACAGGAAGGAACTGATCTGATTTCACTTGGGAGGGAATTCCATAGCCTAGGGGTCACCACAGAAAAGGCCCTGTATCTTGTCCCCAACAACCGCAATTGCGATGGTGGGGGAACAGCAAGCAGGGCCTTCCTGGACGATCTTAATGTCCTAGGTGGTTCATAGCGGGAAACATGTTCAGACAGGTAAACTGGGCCAGAATGGTTAAGGGCTTTATAGGCATCTATTTATAGGCCAATGCCAGCACTTTGAATTGTGCTCGGAAGCTAATAGTCAGCCGGTGGAGCTGGCATAGCAAGGGCATTATGCACTCTCGAGATCCTGCTCCTGTGAGCATCCTGGCTGCCGAGAGTTGGACTAGCTGGACCTTCCGAACAGTCTTCAGAGGCAACCCTCTGTAGAGTGCATTGCAGTAATCTATTCGGGATGTAACTTTAGGATGAACTACCATGGCCAAGTCCAACCTCCCTTGTACAGTTGGCGCACAAGTTTTAATTGTGCGAAAGCTCCCCTAGTCACGTTGAGACCTGAGGTTCCAGGCTCAGCGATGAATCCAGGATCACTCCCAAACTGCGAACCTGCACCTTCAGGGGGAGTGTAACTCCATCCAGCACAGGCTGTAACCCTATGCCCTGTTCAGCCTTCCAACTGACCAGGAGAAATTCTGTCTTGTCTGGATTTAATTTCAATTTGTTCAATCTCATCCAGTCTGTTACAGCTGCCAAGTACTGGTTCAGCCTCCATAGTAGCAAGTGGGAAGGAGTGACAGAGGTGGACATCATCTGAGTACAGAGAATCACTTTTTTCTGCACCAAAAACTGTGCAAAAATGAGGTATTTGGAGACATACTCATTGTAAAATTTACATGTGGTTGATTTGCATAGGAAACAGTTTCTCTACTGTTTTTAATACAAATCAATTACATGTAAATTTTGCATGGAATGTCTCCAAATACTACATTTTCAGATGAGATTTCTCAAAATTCATGGTTTGGGATAAAACTTTAATATTGGTATCTACCTTATCTTTCCCCCTCCTGCTCTCCCCCACAACTTGTGGAGTGAAAGTGTGGGGGAAAGCAGAAGAGGGAATCTAGTAGTAAGGATAACTAGCAAATAATTAATGTATATATTGAATTAAAATTTGGAAGTGTTGGGTGTGACTTCTAATGGCTAGGCAATTTTCAGATTAATGGAGTTCATTTCCAAATCTCTTTATTTCTAAAATTCATTTCATCTCTTTCTTTTCCCACTGTGTTGTACTCTGCCTCGAGCCATGTGGAGAGGCAAGTAACAAATACAATTATCATCATTATTCTAAAAAACAAGTTTTACAGCAAGATGATCACACACACCCCAATTCCATCCAAACCAAAATAGCTTATATTATTTTTATTATTACCCCACCTTATCTCCCTAAAGGGGACTCAATATAGAGTACAAGCCTTTCTTAGAAATAGATGTAAATCATCAAATATTTCATCCTCATCTGAAAGAACAAATTATTTATGCATTTACTTCTTGCTGCAGGAGAAATTAATTTTTATAGTTTTCATCTGTTATTCATGCAAAAAGATGTGGGAAACATTTTAAATGTGAAAATTGTGAAGGTTTTTTCAATATCCAGACTTTAATGCAAACTAGTGCAAAGTTTTGCACCACTACCACCCCACACTTTTCTGAGGAAAAAGGCTTTTGCGTTTTAAAAAATTGATTTTTGCAGAAAAAAACATGATTTTCCCAGGGAAATAATTCACTGGTTGGCATTCTGTTCAATATTTATGAGATTATAGGCCAGATCTCACAACTTTTATGGTGTATGTTTACAGTCATCAACACTTGGAGATGACCCCAAAAACCTACCTCCCAAACCAGGCATGACAGAATGAGAAACTGGGAAATGATGTCTGTGGTGTTCTCCCAGACACAGGACACATTGAGAGAAACAGTTGCATTAGATCTGCAAGATGTCTTCCCCACTCTCTTTCTCAATGCACCCTGCAACTGAGAGAGCACTACGGGGATCATTTCCCAGGGCTCTTATATGCAACAGCTCTGATGTTGTCTAGATTAAGAAGTAGGTTTGGGGGAAAGGGTCAGTAGAAGCAGCTATGGCCATGGAGTTCCACATTGATGTTTTGTGTGCAAAACCCACAATGCTGCACATAAACATGTGTATTTCTGTGCAGAACAGTTTTCCAGTCCAGTTTGGGATGTACAAGTACTGGGTGAAAACTACAACATTCTAATTTCTGTGTTATTCTTCCCATTCAGGTTTCCCAAATGATAGTAATCCAAATTTCTTTGGCTGGAAAGGGAATAGCAGGGAATATTTTTCTCCTATCCCTATGCTGACACAAAAACTTCTATCTAAATTTAAACATCTGGTCAAATTATTAGTAGTCCCATTTGTGAGATCCAATCAGAGAATTGTATTGCCCCAAATGTTAGAATATGGAATGCAAGGGACCATTTATTGTTCCACTTTGGGGACATGTAGATTCTCTTATCGAACACACACACACACACACACGTGTTACACAGACTGAGTACATTTAGGCTGAACTGGTAACTGAGGGAGCACATATCATTGTCTGGGAACTCTACATTGTTCTGTTAGGTCCAAGATAGTTGTAACTAATTTTCCTTGCATTATAATTATCTCTCCTGATCGACGAGACTATGAGCTGTTCTGTATCTTTTAAGTTCAAAAATCCCTCCAATCTCAAATACCCTTCAGTAGCAGATACCAATATTAAAAATATTCTGTGGAGTCACTGGCATTACTTCCATATTTCAAAAATGTAGCACAGAAAGCCAAATAATTCTAAAATTACATCCTAAAACCAGGGAAGGAAAATGACAGAATCACAAAAATGTATCTGGCCATGGTTAAAACAGAAATGCTTCAGTACCCACTGGAGACATCAGTAAGAATGCTTTGTTAAAAATAAAAAATAAAATATTTACATTCAAAAGGAATCTCAGTTACTTTCAGTTATGTTCCAAAATAAATACACATTTCTATACAAGCTGATCAAATGTCTAAATATAAGTCAATTTCTGATTTCATTTATATGTAATTATTTTTAATGTTGTGAGCATGGTTAGGTCTTCTATTCACAAAAGTGGGAGGAGGCTTCTGAACAGGGACACAGACAGTAAAACAAAACATTGCAGGGTGTTAAGCCTTCCCCATGCTATCTAAATTTTTATATATATATATATATATATATATATATATATATATATATATATATATATATATATATATCTCGTGCGTGTGTGTGTTTGGCTGTAATTAAAATGTATCTGTTTCAATTAGCATACAAATTCAGCTTAAGAACAAACCTGCAGAAATCATCTTGTTCATTTGGGAACTGCCTGTGTTATCTTTCCTTCTTTATGTAAGACACAAATGATAAACAATTGTCTTTAAAAATCTGAAGATTTCTGTTTGATCAAAGTAGACAATTTATCAATTTCTCCTATTGCAAAAATCTTCAATATCCAAATATCCAAAACTCATATCTTAATCTTCCCAATGAAATCAAATTGATTTAATAGTTTTTCAACTTGATTGTGCTGCTTGCTTCCTGTATTTAATGAGCAGAATAAAGGGATGGAAACACTAAGTGGAAATGGGAAGAACTGATAGCCAAAGGGCAACAGAAAATATAAGAAATTGAACCAGACTATATTTACGATCCAACAAACAGAATGATCAATAAAGGAAATGCATGAATGTTCCCAGAGGGAGGGGGGAAAGAAATGGAAAAGTGATGGATAGGATACAAGTAGGGGATGAGGGTGATTACATATGACACTTTTTCTTTCTTCTTTATTAAATTGTTAATATATATATATACTGTATATACATCTCCATTGGCGCCCCCTTGTTGTGGGGGAGAGGCTTGTGTACCCTAATGAAGTTGTGAGCTATGCTGGTGGTGGCATAATAGCCACCAGTAGGGCCTCCCATGCCAGGCAGGTCACAACCAAAGGGTCTGACAAAGAGCGTCAAAGGGCAGGATGGGCTCTCTAGCCTTTTGGAAACCAGCCTAGGAGAAGGAAAACTCTAATTTCAAACCCGGACAGATGGTGCTCATTTAACCCTGTAAGAGAAGGAAACTCGAAACAAACCTAACGACCTGAGGACCTTGCTGCCACCATCCCAGCTTGGTAGGCCCCGGCAGATGAACCTTTGGTTTAAAGGGTGAGGCCAGTTCTGTGCACGCTGCGCTCCACCAGAAGACTCCATTGCACAGGCTCGAAGGACACATCCAACCTCGATGCTCTTGTAGAAAGCGTGAGATGAGTCCTTCCTGAATCTTCGTTCACGAAGAAAAGCCAAGAAGAAGATATACATCACCTATGTTATTTTCTAAACTTCCTCATGAGAAAATGTGGTTATGTTATAATTGTTCAATCTATTTTTTAAAAAAAACAAAAAAGAAACAGCTGAAAATATTTTTACTTGGGTTCCTTCTTAGCTTTTGTTTTTAGGCTCCTTTATTTACTAAATGTTTACATATACGACTCGGTGGCAGGACCAGGTTTGCTTTTGTGTGATGTGTGAAATGAGCTGATAGGGAGAGAACAAAAATAGAAGCCAGGATGCTTCTTTGCTTTCAATCTTCCTTGCAGTCATTTTGGTTAACACTTCAGAGTGCTGTTAAAATAATAATTAAACTAAAGTTAATTGAATAAAAACTAATTGGTGTCGTTTAAATCATTTGCACTTACATGAAATAAATAATGCATGCAGTTGTGATTAGTAAAGTTCAATTTCTAACAAATAAGGGATGAAATATAAATTATGATTAAGCATGATTCACAAATCTGACAACACCTTTAAGATTTTAGAGTGGCAGAAGTCCAAATGCCTATCCTGCTGAATCAACTAGTGTTTGTGATTGTGTACTGGAATGAGGCTTGAATAAGATATAATTTCCACTAACAGGTCTAATTTGAATAAACCTGTAATTGAGAAAAGTGCTGTGGGGTCAAATTATTTCAAAATTTCTTTTCTGTTCAACAGCTAGGCTCTTATAATAACTACTTTCCATACAATTAAATCTAATATAATCTTTTCTGTGACATTCCTGCAACCAATGAAGGATAATCTAAGATGATTTTGAGATATTTCAACAAAAAAATCCACTTTCAAATACATTTTCTGCATTTATGTTTCCATTTACAAACAAATTCACAGGACCTCATCAGATGGTCTTTACAAAGTGAGGGGACTGTAGGGAAAACCATGGGGCAGCATCATGCTTTGTTCCTTACCATCAGAGTCATTGGAAGTTGTAGTATCCCTTCCCACGACATTTCTCCACTGTCCCCTGCTTCCACTTCACTTCCTCCAGCTTTCTTGTATGAGCCTAACTCCTCTGGGCTCCATTTCAGTGCTACCAGCACAGAGCCCCACGGTGTCCTGTCGGAAGTAGTCATGTGTCGTATGATGGGCTCTGGGGGACTCCATATAAGCAGCATGCTGGCAGTACAGAGAAACCGGGAGAAGATGCTTCTCTAGTTCAATGTGATGAGGTCATAGCATCATTAGGTTGGAAACAAGGAGATAAATCAAGAGCTCAGGCTATTATAGGTGACACTGTTTAAAAGGACCAGCTTCCTGGTATCTCTTATGACTGGGAAAGGGTAATAATTACCATTCCACTATTTTAACAAATCTATGAAGAAGACCAAAAGCAAACAAATAATCTCAATTGGCGGTTTATGTCTTAATCTTTTGCACCTGCTGTTGCATCCAGAAAATGAGGAACTGAAGATAGATACATATGTTTACGACCAGTTGCATTGGTCATGCAGGAAAATACAACAAACTGCAAAATACCAATTCCAATGATATCTTTACTAGGCCAGCACAAAGTCACAGTGGTTAGTTTTGAAAACTCACATCTTCGTCAGGCCAAAATATGAGAAATGATAGAAGAAAAGAACATGTCACAACAAACCTTAAGCATAAAGATAGTATTGAGGAAGTCAATGCAGGTAGAGGCCCCATCACTGGCATTGGCCTCATGGCCAATTGTACCTGCATCAATACTCTCTCAAGTCTACCTTAGATGCCATCTTAAGCAATCATCTCTCAAACAAGATGCAGGCCACAACTCTGACATGTTCACTTTTTATCTCCTCTATAATGTTTAATATCTTTGTGCGATGTAGAAATCGGTGCAGAACAGAAGCTAATTAATTGTGCCTTATAAGTGATTACAAGTCTGTAAGCTGCATTGGAAGCTCCGCAGAATAGAAACATTTCCGCACAGCATCATCACATAAACTCATCACATGGGGCTTTTTCCCATCATAGAACTGCCAAGACACAGCCAGGATAGAGCCCAATGGAGCCCATCACATGACACATGGTTCTGTCTCGACAACATGTTCAAAGGCTGCCCTGAGAACAGGGGTACTGTCATCGACAAAAACAGGGGAGAGTGTGGGATTAAGCCAGTGGATGGTAAGGGGGTGATGTGGGGTGCTGCCCAATGGTTTCCCCCGCTATCCCTCAGATTACCCCAATGTCCTCCCGGCTTATGGACCTCTGTCTGATAAGGTCCAGAATTTCACCACAAACTAAGATTCAAATCATGGTAAAGTTGCATTAAAGGAAAATGCTTTTCCCTCATCTTCCCCCCTCATTTGGCATATGAATGAGCTTTCAAAGGGCTTAAAAAGTGGACTCTACAATACTGTAAGGGAAATCTTTAGCCATGCATTTGGGATCTGATATCCATTATGGGCTGTCCTTCTTCGCTGCAAAGCAAACAGCTAAACCTTTCTCCTCTGATTGTCACAATTCTTCTTGGCTTTTCTTCGCAAACGAAGATTCAGGAAGTACTCATCCCATGCTTTCTACAAACGCGTTGATGACTAAGAAGGCCAATCCGAGATAGGCAAGTCCGGTTGCAGACAGCACAGCAGAAAGTCTCCTTGGGTGATGTTGTTTCCAAGTTGCGGTTCTTTCTGCATAGTCATTTCTCTTCGAGACCCGTTCGGCATGACTTCTCGAAAGAGGCCACAGCATGGTGGATAGTGCATCTCCACGCCTCCCGATGTGAGGCCAGGGTGGACCAATGTTGGTGATCAATCTGGCCGAGTCTGAGATGTTGTTTCAGGGAGTCCTTATATCTCTTCTTTGGGGCACCTCTCTTGCGCTAACCCATGGTGAGTTCACCATAGAGTAGTATTTTAGGGAGGCGGTGGTCCTCCATCCTAGAGATGTGCCCTGCCCAGCGCAGCTGAGTTCTCAATAGCATGGCCTCAATGTTGGTGATCCCTGCTTGCTCAAGGACAGCAACATTCGTCACATAGTCGGTCCAGTGTATATTTAGGATTGTGCAAATACAGTGCTGATGAAAGCGTTCGAGGAGTCATATGTGACCCCTGTTTCAGACCCATATGGAGAATAGACATTTATTTATTTATTTATTTATTTATTTCTGCTTCTATGCTGCCACTCCCGGCGGGCTCGGGGCAGCTCACAACACCAAAAGAACACAGCGCAAAACAGCAACAGAATAAAAACAGAGCATAAAAACATCATTAAAATGTCACAATAAACAACGACAGTTAAAAATGACCTGGGATAAAAGTTGCTTCCAGCAGGGGGGTGCGTACCACTAAGACCTACACCTGGAAGGCGAGCTGGAACAGGTGGGTCTTGCACACCCGCCTGAAGAGGAGCAGGTCGTGGATGGCGCGCGTATCTGCAGGAAGGGTGTTCCAGAGTGGTGGTGCAATCACCGAGAATGCCCTTCGACGAGTGGTTGTAAGTTTGGCTGCCTTTGCGGAGGGGACAGCCAAAAGGTTGGTATCCTCGGAGCGAAGTGATCTCAGAGGGCAGTATGGGGAGAGACGGTCCCTCAGATATGCTGGCCCCAGGCCATGCAAGGCCTTAAAGGTAAGAACCAACACCTTGAAGGTGATCCGGTGCTCGATTGGCAGCCAATGCAGATCCTGCAAAGTAGGTGTAATGTGGCAACCTGCTGGCGTGCCAGACAGGAGCCGGGCGGCAGTGTTCTGCACCAGCTTGAGCTTCCGGGTCACCAACAGGGGAAGGCCAACGTAGAGTGTGTTACAGTAATCCAGCCTCGAGATGACCGTGGCTTGGATCACCGTGGCCAGGTCGTTCCGGGATAGGTAGGGGGCCAGCCTCCTTGCCTGTCTAAGATGATAAAACGCTAGCTTGCTGACCGCAGAGACCTGGGTCTCCATGGTCAGCTGGGAGTCAAAATGGACCCCCAGGCTCTTTACGGAAGGCAATGGGCATAACGCCACACCATCCAGGGTCGGAAGCTGGACATCCCCACCACCTGGGCGGCCTAGCCACAAGATCTCCGTCTTCGCCGGATTCACCCTCAACCTACTGGCTCGCAGCCATCCAGTAACAGCTTTGAGGCAGCGTTGGAAATTATCGGGGACAGATCCGGGCCTGCCCTCCATCCTCAGAATGAGCTGAGTGTCGTCCGCATACTGGTGACACTCAAGCCCATAACTCCGCACCAGCTGTGCAAGCGGCTGCATGTAGATGTTGAATAACAGAGGGGAAAGAATGGCCCCCTGCGGAACTCCACAAATTAATGGGGAGCCCTCAGAGACCACCTCACCCCTCCTCACACGCTGAGACCGCTGGTGGAGGAAGGAGGTCAGCCATTTCAGGACTGTCCCCCTCACTCCAGCCATGGCCAGGCGGTGGATCAAAAGATTGTGGTCGACCGTGTCAAACACTGCTGTGAGGTCCAATAACACGAGCAGCGCAGACCCGCCTTGGTCGAGCTGGCAGCGGAGTTGGTCTGTGATGGAGACCAGGTCCGTCTCCGTCCCATGCCCTGAATGGAAGCCGGACTGGAAGGGGTCTAGCCATGTTGCATCATCTAAGAAGGACTGCAACTGCTCCATTGCTACCCTCTCAACTACGTTCCCCAGGTACGAAAGATTCGACACTGGTCGATGGTTGGAGGGAACCGCAGGGTCTAATGACGGTTTTTTCAGCAATGGAGCTACCTCCGCCTCTTTTAAGCACTCTGGAAAGACTCCTTCCTCAAGGGAGCTGTCTATGATGTTCAACAGAGGCCCACACAACCCCTCCAGGCAAGATCTAACAAGCCAGGAGGGGCACGGGTCGAGGGAGCAGGTGGTATGCCTGGTTGCAGCCACAATCTTATCAACAGCATCTGCGTCCAGTGGCCGAAACCGGTCGAGGGTGGGCCCGGCGGAGGGCCACGGGGTCTCAAGCTCCCTTACTGTATCAACCATGGCAGGAAGGTCCCAGCGGAGGCTCAGTATCTTGTCTGCGAAAAAACTCTGGAAAGCACCCGTGGTAAGGGCCTGATCGCTATTTTTTGGGACAGTAGGGACAGTCGTCAGAGACTGAATTACTTTGAATAATTGAGCCAGGCGTGAGTTGGCAGACGCTATCGAGGCGGAGAAGAACACATTTTTGCCGCCTTGACAGCACGCTCATAAGCTTTTTTAAATAGCTTATAAGCTGATAATGGGGCTCCGTCATGGAATTTCCTCCACACGCACTCTAGCCATCTCCTCTCCCGCTTCATCGACCTAAGATCTTCTGTAGGGGGATCGATGCTTGCGGGGTCGGAGAGGGCGCCTGGGGGCAATCTAGTCAAGAGCTCTAGCTAATGAGGTGTTCCAGGATTGAACCTGCTCATCGACTGAGACACTGATAGACTCCAGATCCCTCAGAGCATTCAGGAACCTTTCAGGTTCCATAAGTCTCTTCGGGCAAACCATAATCCGTTCGGCGCCCTTGCATGGGGGAGGCGGTTGCTCAACTTAAAGCACAGTGGTATGACCATGGAACCTCTATTACAGAGGCTAGGTCCACTTGAACCCCCGAGCTGAAGACCAAGTCAAGGGTGTGACCGGCCGAGTGTGTGGGTCCCGAGCTAAAAAGGGAGAGGCCTAATGTCGCCATGGTCGAAATTAGGTCCGTGGCTGCAGATGGAACGGAGGCTGCATCGGTGTGGACATTGAAGTCCCCCAGAACGATGAGCCTGGGAAACCTCCGATACAGTCTCCAGCAGCCATGATATGATAGCTCTGTACACACTGATTTTTGTGCTTTGCCTCAGGTGTTTGTTGCTCCAGACTCTTTTGTGAATCCTTCCGAATGCACTATATGCCTTTGCTAATCTGTGATCTATCTCTTTATCAATCTTGGCATTTGAAGAGATGATGCTTCCCAGGTAGGTGAACTGCTGAATGGACTTAAGTACAGATTTGCCTATGCTGATGTGTGGATGATGGTGTTCTTCCTGTGGTGCGGGCTGGTAGAGAACTTCCATTTTCTTCAGGCTGACTTCCAGCCCAAACAGCTTTGCAGCTGTTGCAAAGCAGGATGTTAGGTGCTGCAGGGCTGTATGTTTTGAAATGGTCAAAATTGATTAATCAATAAAGAATTGTTGTTGTTGGGTGCTTCTGTATGGGCAACAATGGCAGCATCATTGGCAAAAAGCAGCGCACATGCTAGATAGTTTAGAATCTCAGTGTGAGCCTTCAGATGGCTTAGGTTGAACAAGCTGTCATCAGTACGGTAGCATATATACTGTATATGCCGTCTTCTTCTTTGAAGTCTGCCGTAGCCCTCTGGAGCATCATGCTGAAAAAGACTGTAAATAGGGTTGGTGCAAGAACACAACCTTGTTTCACTCCATTAGATATTAGAAAGGGCTCTGAGAGCATCGCCATATCCAACTTGACCGTGCTTGGCCCTCGTGTAGCAGGATAATCATTTTGAGGAATTTGGGAGGACATCCTAGTTGTTCCAGGATCTGCCACAGATCTTTTCTGCTCACATTGTCGAAGGCTTTGGTGAGGTCAACAAATGTTACATAGAGTCCAATGTTCTGCTCTCTACATTTCTCTTGCCGTTGTCTTAGGGCAAATATCATATATGTGGTGCTCCTGTTAGCTCTAAAGCCACTGGCTTTCCAGGAAAAGTTCTTCTGCAAGAGCAGGAACTAATCTGTTCAGGAGTATCCTTGCAAGGATTTTTCCAGCTATGGAGAGCAGAGTTATACCTCGATAGTTTGAGCAATCAGATTTTGTTCCTTTTTTCTTATACAGGGTGATGATAACTGCATCTCAGAAATCTGATGGCAATTCACCTTTTTCCCAGCAACTCACAAGGAGCTCATGGAATTTAGCATGGAATTTTGTCACAATTAAAAGGTATAGAAGACATTAAAACACAGTTGATTTCTCCCCCCTCAAGCCATCAATCAAAATATTATAATGTACTTTTACTCTAATTGCTTCAATGTCTGCTAAATATCAATCAATCAATCAGTTTATTTGTATAAACAAATATTGTTAAAACTAATACCTACAAACAAGTGATATTATTAGTAGTACAAACAATTTGAAGATTGATACTAAAATTCAATTCTTGTAATTTCATATTTTATTTCTGATCTTAATTTCCCTCCAAAATTACTTCTTTTTAATGTAGATTAATCTTGTATATTAACATTTTTCAATATAATATCTTGTTGAATTTCCCCTTCATTTTAAATGTTCCTGTTTCATCAATCCATTCTACATTAAAAGTCTATTTTTAAAAAAATTTCCAGAGTTCTGCTTGTTTATTCATGTCCCTTCCCAATGTTTTTCTTGTACAGTAGGCTATCCCACTTGCCCACAAATAATCAGAATACTAAGTTTGTACATTTTAACTATAATTCAATTCTTGTAATTTCTTCTTTTATATTTCATCTTCTTTTATATTTCATCTGAATATTCTCCCCAATTTTTCTTTTAATCAGGATTGATCTTACTGTATTTCAACAATTTTCTATATATTGTCTTATTGTTTTTCTCCTTCATTCTCATTGTTCTTATTTCATCAAGCCACACCCCTCCATAAAAAGGAAGTAATTGTTTTATTTTAATTCTTCCAAGGTTCCCCTTTTATTTTTCTCAATTCATTCTCAATTCCTTCTTGTACAATAGGCCATCCTTATATTAGCTATTTGTACATTTAATTTACAAGTTTTTCCCCATATAAATTGGCTCACATAGAATTTAAGCAATGCATGCAGGCTTTATTTATCAGTTTGAACAAAACTTGAAAACTTAGACATTTCCTTCACTGTAGTTCTCTATAGAATTATTTGCCTTTCCTCCATCTGGAGACCAATTTGCATCCATTTTTCTGCTTTGGTGGCATCCAGATACATTGTCTGTCTACAGGAATCTGCCCATTTCACTCTCTCTAGTTCCTGTCATCCTCTCCTCCTGAGCTGACAATTTCTGATCAATCTGATGTATTCTAACTTTTTTCTTTCTTCCTCTTTTACCTGATCTTTTTCTGATTTTTCCTGTAATTTGTTTTGTGACTCTTAAGATTTGTTTAGATTCAGTTATTGCACCTTTAAGTTCCTGCTTAATACTTTGAGAAAGCCCTTTTTAAAGTTCCAACAGCATTTGCAAAATCTGTAGCTGTGACATCTTTCAGTATTTCTTCATACACAACTGGAGCAGAGACTGAAAAGTGTTCATTACAATCTTACTGTTCGCCATAAACTAGTTGCTGTTGAAATGTCCTTATCTATGCTTGGAATGAGAACTGGTTTTCCCCATGGAACGTTTCCCCATGGAAGCCTTTGTAATCCTGAGTATTTTCTCCTAATCTTTATCTCATTTGTAGTGTTATACAAATATTAATAAATATTAATTAATTTTTAAACATGTGGAATGATTTTCTTTTCCACAACAAAGACTAAGACAACATGACGACATGAAGTAGATTGTTGTTATTACATTGAAGGCTCGTAGATCTTCCAGTCAAATGTAGTTACATTTATTTTAAGAAGTAAAAAAAAGAACTTGCCATAATTTAAGAAGGTTCCTAATCTTTATTTTTATATTGATTTGGGAAGTCAATGGAAGAGTTCTTAGAGCATGATCAGCATAAATGCTGGGGCAGATCCCTAGAGAGGCAAAATGGCAATCAGAGCCACTTGTGTTTTCTGTTTTCACTCCTTGATGAATTCATGGCCCACTGAAACAAATATTGGCAGGTGGATAACCCTTTTACTTCCTTCTATTTCTAGATGTCTTTTATTGGTTTGGCAGTTCTTAACAACTTTTCTCTATGGATAGCTTCTCTCCCACCTTAAGCCAAAGTAAGAGGGAACGTTCAGTCAACTTCTCCCTCGAAGTCTGCTTGCTTACTGTTAATCCATTGAATGTCACAGTGTATGTTTACATCAATATTTCTCATATAGAACAAATAGCACACTAACTAAAGCATTGGGTTTGAGCAGACTGGCAATTCATATTTACTTTTATGTTACATTTAATGTCACCTTTTGTCTAAATTCTAAAAACAAACATGCATTTCAGTGGGCATTTTGCTTTCAATGGCCAACTCCCTTGCTGATCTCCCCATTTTACCTCCATGTGTATTTCCAGATGTGTTCTGATATTCATGTGATTGCCATCTGACCTTACTTTCATTTTAAAGAATCTCTCTAGAACTTTACCATTATATCCAAATGATGCTATAGTATTGCTGTCTTTACTTCCATTTGAATCAAATCAGCCACCACAACTCCCCCCCCTCACAAACTAATGCACACACAAACTAATGCACAAACAAGGGGAAATGTATCATGAGAGGGAACTGAGAATGAGAAAAAGAGAGAGTGCTTGTATGAATGAAGTGAACTTACACTGAGGAGAAAAACACACCCTAAAAAGGAAAGCTCAAGAAGTATTAAATGTTGTGACACAAATCAATGCAAATCTGGATGAACCCTCTAAGTCAGTGGTTCCCAACCTTTTTTTTGACCAGGGCCCACTTGACCAGGGACCACTTTAACCAGGGACCAACATTAGTACCAAAAGGGTTATGAATCAATTTTGGTCAACTTTAGATTCAATTTGGTTATTTGGGGGTGTTAATTCATAAAATGCATTGGATGGACCACATCAACTCTAATTTCTAGTACAGAACATATGCCATCCAATAGTCACCATCTGCTCAAAGTAATGAAGTCCTGCAGTAATTGGTGGGATTTACTGGGGAATGCAAGACAATAAGAGAAGCATCATTTGGAAATAAAAGTAGTTGGATTCAGCAACGAAACCATCACATCTCTACACATTCGGTCAGTTTGGATGAGCTGTACATGTAATTATATAACCTCATTTTGTCATTGGGATAAACAAACTCATTTCTTTCTGTCTCTTGACATATGTCTTGCATTCTGAACTTATTATCATCTTTGCCTTTCTCTTTGGATTCCTTTTTAATCAAGCTACATTCTTCTTAAAATATGGTGACCCAAACTGAATACGATCTGCAGCAGAGTAATGCACATAATTTTTACCAAATAAACATTTGGGTTGAATGTTCATACTTTTTAAATAGAAAAATCAACTGAGAAATATTCCAAAAGAGTTCAATGATTGCTGAGAATATGACAATTGCACTAAAAACAGCACACCCAGCAAGACCTCTTTGCCAAAATCAGTGAGGGGCAATAAAATGGTTCCAGAAGTCCATGCCCAGCACCCAAACAGTTAGATTTTCCCAGTGCCCCACTTCAAAGAAAAATGACACCAGCATGAAAACACCCAGAGCTTTCTCTCTCCTACTTGTAACAACATGTGGTGTGTGGCTTACTGAATCATATGGTATGTGTTCTTTCGGTTTCTTAAAACAAATTTTTGCTTAACCTCTGCTGTGACCCAACGAGTAAACATCGGTACCAAGATATGCTCAATTTCGGCTTCTTTGCAAAACCAAAATGTTTGCTTATATGGTGACCACTGAAGAAGGATGCCCATCCTGATTAACCCCTTGATGAATATTTGTTGTTTACTTCCTGACTTAATTTTCTCAGTGACCCTAATCTCAAAACCTGGCTGTTCCGTTGTGCCTTTGGTGATTAACTATATAACCTGATATTGCTGTGACCCCTTAACATTTATTCTTAGAGTACACCTCCGGCTCTCCAGTATGAAGACTCCCCTCGACCCCAGTCCTGAAGAGCTTCTCCCTCACAGATAAGTCTGCTCCACTCCTATCTCAACTCGTGTTTTTAGCTATAGTGTTTTATCCTGTACATGGGGCCCGCTCACTGTTACTGTGTTATATATAATTTTATTTTAATTTTACATTGTTTGTTGTATTCTTATGCCTTGTATAACATATTATGTTTTTGTTTGCATTTTGATTTCATTTATTGTATTGTGCTATTGGGCTTGGCCTCATGTAAGCCGCCCTGAGTCCCCATTGGGGAGATGGTGGTGGGGTATAAATAAAGATTATTATGATTATTATGATTATTACAAAATTCTTGATGGTGTCAAAACACCTAATGCTTATGTATGCTTGCTTGTTCTTACATTATACTGTTGATCTCCTTTAAATTAAAGGTCTAGACATGATGTCTATGAACCTGCTGTCAGATATTTGCCATCACCAGCCCAATACCTTTGAAGCTCAGAAGGAAGAAAAATGCAAATCTGGATGTGCCACACCCAACCAATCTTCACCATCTGCCATAAACTTTTTTTTTCAAATTACTGTAGTTGATATTAGTGAGGATGTATCAATGGCATGTAAAGCAGTGGGAATATCTTCTACTGAGATGTGCTTTTTCTTTCACTTTGCAGCTGTGATTGCAACCCAAGGCAACTACATGTAAGCAAAGTCATCAAATCTTATGTTGAGCAGAATGGATTTTCAACAGTCATGGAGTCCAACAATGGTACTTCAAATAGAATTTGATTTCAAAACACACAAGGAATTTGGGCGGACTATCAGCCTGCCAAACAAGATCAGAGGTGATGGGGAGGACAGGTCCTTGAATCTTACAAGCCTCTTTGGGTCTCCTTGTGGAGAGAGAAAGTGGGATATAAATAAACATCTGAGTCAACAAGGGAGGGGTAGGCTAACAAGCACAAGCAAGCAAAAGGGAACCAAAGGGATGGCGCAAAAAAGCTCACAGATGGTGGTATTCAATCACAATGCCATTTATCATTATACAATATGAGCAACAATAAATCAACAATGATGTAAAGTAGATCTACACACACACATGGTTAGTACGATGAATCAGCCTGATAAGTGAGTATACATCCATTAAACCATAATGGTACATTCCTAGAGTGGGAATATTGAGGGGAAAAGTCCAGGATGATGCGATATGCAGTATAACTCACGACAGGGAAGTCCAGGGATGAAAGCAGGGCTTGGCATGGTGTGGAGGGGCAAAGAACGAAGCCGGGCCGGAACGCTGGAGGCACGTCACAAGGGCGCGCTGGGGGCGCGTCACCAGGGCGCAACTGGAGGTGCCGGCTCCGAGGCACGCTTGCCACGTCACAGTGAGGCGACTGGCGGCGCAGTGAGCGGCGTCATCCGGGGGCGTGAACAGCCCAAAGTAAACATTGAGGTGATCAGTCAGCGACTGGGTCCGCAGGAACAATAAGCAAGAGGGAATAGGAACAATCAAAGGAGAGCCGGGACCTTGCCGAACGGCTTGGAAATCCTTGGAGGCGCCAACAAATATTCGCCGTTTTCGTGCCTGAACGGGCACTTCTTCTGGGCGCGTCACTGTGTTATTTAAATCAAGGTGATCTCTACTGGTTGCATCAAAGATTTGGAATCCAGCGCGCCCTTGTGACGTGCCTCCAGCGTTCCGGCCCGGCTTCGTTCTTTGCCCCTCCACACCACGCCAAGCCCTGCTTTCATCCCTGGACTTCCCTGTCTTGAGTTATACTGCATATTGCATCATCCTGGACTTTTTCCCTCAATATTCCCACTCTAGGAATGTACCATTATGGTTTAATGGATGTATACTCACTTATCAGGCTGATTCACCGTACTAACCATGCGTGTGTGTAGATCTACTTTACATCATTGTTGATTTATTGTTGCTCATATTGTATAATGATAAATGGCATTGTGATTGAATACCACCATCTGTGAGCTTTTTTGCGCCATCCCTTTGGCTCCCTTTTGCTTGCATATAAATAAACATCATCATAATTACAAACAGAAATTTGCCAATGCAAAGGACCCTGGAAATGATACAGACTTTCCATTTTGTTCATGACTATAATTTCCAACAGTGTTAATACTGAAACTTTTTTTCACCAATAACAGATAAATTGAGAACCTGTGGTATTTTGGATTTCACTAAATCATGCCCTCCAATTGTCCTGATTTGGAACAGACACAATTAATCTTCCATCCTTGAATTGTCTTTCCAAACGTAGACTTTTGCCACACACCTTTTCAGCCTTTCCCTATAATTAAAATGTATCCGTAAAAGGATATCCAGCAGAAATCTAACACCAAGTACGGTATCAATAAAATGTATGTATATTTTGTATATTTTGATTAATATATAACTGACAATATAACACTACATACAAGGTAGATTACATATAATAAAAGAAATAATAAAACATGGAACATGCATATATATTTAAACAATTATTTATTAGCTACAAGTACACTGCATCTATATAAACAGATAACATCTACATAAACAAACTAACACAGGGGTATGGATGCCTTCCAACCTGCCAGTTTATGATTACATGATATCTGCTACATCTTCCTCCTCTTTGCTATTTGGAAAACACAAATATGTAAACTATTTCATGTTGAATTACTATATGTATTAGCTCTATCTGTTTATGAATTTAATTATCATAAAAACCTAAAATTACTTTTGTTCCCCACCTTTGTTCCTCATATATTAAATTACCAATCTCATTCTATCTTTAAACTTTTCCCATGCATTTTCTCTGATTAGATTTGTTAGTTTCTGCAAAATTATAAAACAGCTGTATCCTTCCATTTTTGTACATATGTATAACAGTCTAACTACAGTGTAAATATGTTGAAGAATCCTTCCTAGTTTTTTCTCATTCCACTAACCCCATAATCCAAGATGAAAACATTCAAACGTCAATTGTATTTAAATTTTTTAATTTCTTCCATCCAATGACGAATCTGAATCCAAAGTATTTTTGATTTTCACAAGTTGGCATCAATAAAGTTGTTTATATAACTGTCTGTATTTCTGTGAAATCCAAAGTAAATACTTAATAAAAATCATAAGCCTATAAGCCTCTCAGTGAAAACTAACTAAATAAAAATTTTCATTGTTAGATGGAAATGAAAGACACTAATTTGACACATTTTTGTTGATACAAGGAAGCCTGCATTGTTATACATCTAGGAGATTTCAACTGAAGGTGAAATCTGTGTGTGGTTCATTATTTGAACCCAAAAAATTCTAGTACACCAGAAAGGATTATTCATAATTCCTGTAGGTGTTGGTCATAACGAAACATAAGTAAATGTGCAAACCTAAAAATATAATTTCCATGCAGTTAGTCTAAACATTATTTTTATTTATTTATTTATTTATTAGGCTTCTCTGCCGCCACTCCCGGGAGGCTTGGGGTGGCTCACAACGCTGGGTAAAAACAGCATATGAACAATATTATAAGTTAACACATAGCATAAAAACATCACAAAATACAAAATATCATAAAAAATAGCAAGCATTAAAAAACCTGGTGTAAATGCAACACCACAGGTAACAATTTACATACAAGGCGGGCTGCGCACAGGTAAGACCTACAAATCAAAGGCTTGTTGAAATAGGTAGGTCTTGCAAGCCCGCCTGAAGGGGAGCAGCTCCTGGATGGCACGCATTTCCGGGGGAAGGGCATTCCATAATGTGGGTGCGATCACAGAGAACGCCTTTCTGCGGGTTGCTGTCAACTTAGCAGCCTTTCAGAGGGGACATCCAAGAGGTTGGTACCTTCCGACCGTAGTGACCTCGTAGGGCAATATAGGGAGAGGCGGTCCCTCAGATACGCTGGCCCCAGGCCATGCAAGGCCTTAAAGGTAAGAACCAACACTTTGAAGGTGATCCGGTGCTCAATTGGCAGCCAGTGCAGGTCCTGCAAAGTAGGTGTTATGTGACTACCAGCTGGCGTGCCAGACAGGAGTCGGGTGGCAGTGTTCTGCACTAGCCTGAGCTTCCGGGTCACCGACAAAGGAAGGCCAACATAGAGCGCATTACAGTAATCCAGTCTCGAGATGACCGTGGCTTGGATCACCGTGGCTTGGATCACCGTGGCTAGGTCATTCCGGGATAGATAGGGGGCCAGCCGCCTTGCCTGTCTGAGATGGAAAAAGGCAGACTTGCTGACCGCAGAGACCTGGGCCTCCATGGTCACCTGGGAGTCCAAGTGGACTCCCAAGCTCTTTACAGAAGGCGATGGGCATAACGCCACACCGTCCAGGGTCGGAAGCTGGACATCCCCATCACCCGGGCGACCCAGCCACAAGATCTCCATCTTTGCCGGATTCACCCTCAACCTACTGGCTCGCAGCCATCCAGTAACGGCTTCGAGGCAGTGCTGGAAATTATCAGGGACGGATCCAGGCCTGCCCTCCATCCTCAGAATGAGCTGAGTGTCATCAGCGTACTGGTGACACTCAAGCCCAAAACTCCGCACCAGCTGTGCAAGCGGCTGCATATCGATGTTAGATAACAGAGGGAGAGAATGGCCCCTGCGGGACTCCACAAATTAATGGGGCCCTCGGAGACCACCTCACCCCTCCTCACTCACTGAGACCGCTGGTGGAGGAAGGAGGTCAGCCATTTCAGGGCTGTCCCCCTCACTCCAGCCATGGCTAGGCGGTGGATCAAAAGATTGTGGTCAACCGTGTCAAACGCTGCCATGAGGTCCAATAACACGAGCTGCCCAGAACAACAAAATAAGTTTGTTTGTGAGGGTTAAAGTAAACACATTAGACAATATGGAAGATGAGTAAATAAATGATGTTTATTGGGATCTTAATGTGTTTCTAAATTGCTCCTTTTAGTTATTTAAACTATTGGGATATTTGTGCAATAAAATGCATTTAACATTAAGAGTAATTATGAGAATATTTTTATTAACATCATAATTATGCTCCACCCATCAAGTTTTTATTACAGTCTCCAGACATACCTGATGAACTAAAAGATACTTGCTTTCATTCATGATTACATTAGGCTGAAATGATTTCATTACAGGGAAGGCATGTTCAGTCCTGACAAAGTGCTGCCCTTGATTATTTTTTATTTTGTCAATACATGTAAACATGGTGGTCACACATTAATCATACATTGCCCTCTCAGTTGGCTTCTTTTTCCTTCACTTTCATTTTGCCAAATCTGATGCATTATGTGGTTCACTGATGTGATCCCACTCACTATGGGAAACTTTCGGGATGGGTAAACCTGCTGTTCTGCTCAATAGTTAATTCAATTAATAATTAATTGCCATTCCAATTGAAATTAACTCAAACATCAATATGGAATCATGTCTTAGAGGCTTTGAAATATGCCTTCAGTCTGTTTACATCATGGGAAACATGATTTTTATGTGCTAAGACACACCTCTGCCCTTAAAGCGTATTGGTGGGGATTGCGCTCTCATCATGCAAGTCAATCTCATAGTGTAATAGATATGAAAATAAAGCTCATGCTTTTTTCCCATCTTTTTCTAAGGCAAGTTATTCAGTGGGTTGAGAAAAATCATAATTTGAAAAAAAAATACCCAAAATTCACTAGAGGCTGTCAAGCCTTGTCTTTATTAACCACCAGACCGAAGTTGCATCTTTTGGACCAAACAATTTAGCAGTACAGTAAATACCATAAAATATTGTTATTATTAAAATAATGAAATGCCTTGTGATACATGAGAATTTTATTTCTTTGTATCTCAGAACAGCTTAGATCTTTAGCACATTACATAATCTAAAACAGAGAGGACATGTCATAATAGCCTACACACCACTGACATAAGTATGAACTAGAGTCAAGAGACCCATTTGAGACCCTTTTTTCATTGCTTTATTTTGGAACCCAGATCTAGTCCAAATCTGGAGACGTACTCTAACTAAATTCGGCATGAAAATCTGGAACCGCCCTGGTCATTCTTCTATAAAGACCATAGTTTCAAATTAAGATGAACTCTTAGAAAAGAGGTTTGAACATGACAGGTTGTTTAGAAACTTGCAATATATGTATGTGTGTGTGTGTGTGTGTGTGTGTGTGTGTGTTACCACTAAGAAGTTTTGATGATGGCTTCCACTAGTGAGGTTTCCTACATCTGCCTATATATTCATGTGAGTTTCCCAAGGAAAAACAAACTAGATTTATTGACAACATAATGCAGCTGCTGCCCCAGACTACACTTCAAGGCACTGTTAACACTAACAGGGTGAGGAGAGACTTTCCCAAAAGAGGAATAACCTATTCATGTATAGTGTCAATTGTAAAATAGGACAAATGTCCTCTAAACAGCATAAATGCATTGCGACACATACAGCTGCATTCTATGCATTTCCCTTTTCTGTCTCTGGCAGAATGTGATATCTCTTACCACATGTACCATCTGGAGTTGTCCACTTGCAAGGCACTTTCAGATTTCAACTTCTCCCAGGGGAAGCATTGAATCTAGATTCTGTTGTGGCCAACACTCTCCAGAAGTCATGCTTCTTGGCTGCCAGATCTGATCCTTGCTTAGTCCTAATCCCCCCCCCTCGCTATAAAAACATACGTTCATCTGTAGGATAAGCAACCCAACACTTTAAGGTCTTTCTACTGAGACACCTGGAATCTCAACCCACCCATCACCATCCCTCCTTATTGCCACCATTCATTCCACATCCTATATTTTAGTTGAGTTCATAACACTACAAGCATCCTGCACTGAGGAGGGGTTGGACTGGATGATACTCAAGTACTTTCCAAGTCTAAAATGTTATGATTCTATATCAGCAATGGGAACCCCCTATTTTTATACCTGTGTGGGATATGATACTCACAATCTCTTATTGTGTGAGGCTAGTTAGAGTTATAGACCAAAATATCTGATAGGTCAATGATTTCTTACTCCTGTTAGAAAAAATATATTTTGCTGCAGTAAAATATAGTTGCGTATTCTCCTAAAACATATTTTGAAATAATTCTGTGTTCTGTTTATTTCATGTGAATAACATCTAAGAAATCAAGGTCAAAGGCCTTCTGTTTCAAATAAAAGCCAAAACCAACACCACTGAACTTTCAACAAAAAGGGAGAAGAAAGTTGATTGATGATTTTGTCCTGCACATAGCAAAATGGCATCATATACAGCCATACCAAAGATTTCAGAGGCTCTCTTAAACACCACAGGATAAACAAATTACATCATGTCAGGTGTGGTAGAATGGTAGCAGAATAAACAATGTTGTAGCACTAAAGTGACTCATCTTATTGTGAGACAATGTGTTATGTACAAATGAGCTGATGAAGTGAATATGTGATCAAGAATATGTCAGCCTTCATATGGCTAGCTCTATTTTAAAAGTATTTTAAAGTATTGTCTGTGCTATTACAAATCACTTACAATGAGAAGGATAACAGGTGTTTCTCCATATGTTGTTAGACTACAAGACCCAGATGGCAATGCTGGTTCAAAAACTCTGAGAATGATAGTCCAAAAATGTTTTCCGAGTGCTCTAGCTTCACTGATATCATACATTTGGTGGAAGACCAAGGGAATTATGGGGAAAGACTTTGTCTGAAACCCTGGCTGAGAACTAGTATAAGACATTTCATTCCTAGTATTGGTTCTCTCTCTGGTATTGATATAACTGAAGCCCTATGAAGGTTTGGTGAAAAGGGCGAATGATTCAGAAATGAATGCCATTGTGTCACTCAGCATTGTTCAAGCCCTTCAGTGATGGGTGGAACCTGCTGATTCCATTTCACAATTAATTCCTTTTAAATTAATTTACCTTATAAGTAATTAATTCAGAGACCATTACAGAGCCAAAGCTAAGAAGCTTTCTGAGAAATGCCATTTCCATGTGCCAAGGTTGCTGCAGGTGGCAGTGGCAGGGGTTTTCTGCACATCCATCTGGACATTGGGCCCATTGTGGGCTAATCAAAAAGGAAAGATCCATTCCCTCTTTCTTACTGCTTGCATGCAGTTGTTTTACCAGAAGTGAGGTTGCAGTTATTATAGTGACCATTAGGGGTGTGCAGAATTCAGTTTAGTGATTTGGGAATTGGGGATATTCAGCAATCCAGCAGCCAGATAGCCGAAAATGCTCCGGGCAGGACCCAGCCAAAGCCCCGACAAGAATGGATCATGAACACATTTTTCAACTAATGGGTGTGATGGAACTGAGTGACACTCTACCTGAGGTGGGGGCCACTGTGTGTGGGTAGCCTCGCAAATCAGGCAAGAGAGGGTACCTGATGGTGGAGTCTCTCCTCTTATTTCTTCCCCAGCAGCCTCCTCCATCCCTCGAAAAGCTCCCCCACCTACCCACCCACTCACTCACTCTGTGAACAGCCCGTTTGAGGCAAATATGTTTGGGGGGGGGAGAGAGAGAGAGAGAGAAAGGTGGGAAATACTTCCCTAGGACTCTCCTCCAAAGAGTGCCCCACCAGGAACTTGGTATTCTAGCAGCACTGGATGGAGGTATGGGCATTGAAGGAGTCTCTGTGTTCCCTCCTAAGGCATGATGGGAGTTTAGGTTTTTTTCTCTGTTTGCTTCTCAAGTTTCCTTCTCAGCCAATCAGGGTCCTGGTTGACTGTGTCCATTTTCCTCCCCTCTTTGGTGCACACTGGTTGGGACTTCAATTCCCAGAAGGCCCCTTCTGGTTTTTTAAAATATTATGGTAAAAAAATGTTCCAAATGGTGAAATGTTCTGAAACTTGGCAGGCTTGCAGTTGTAAATGTGGCCTACAAGTGAGGCAAGTTTCATCCTGACAGACCTAAAATGATGGAGAAATGAGCCTCTAAAGTTTCCCCATTGGTGCCAATGGACCAAACCTTACCAGAACGAAAACAGCACCTCCCTCCTGATTTTGGGAATTTCCCAGAATGGGGGAAGCCAAAAACAGAACCAACAACAGTGCAGTTTTGGGGTGCTGTGCACACCCTTAGTGAGTGTTTTAAAGCCATCCCCACACATAAAATGACCACAGTACCAAGGAAACAGTTCCATGGTGACAAAAAGGGTTTCTTCATTTTTTCCTTTTGCTTTCTTTCATATTTTCTTATTATTCATATCTCACTGGGTTTTTTTTCCTTTTCCTCAAAAAGAAATTACAAAAGCTTGTAGCATCTAATCTACTTACAAGGAATAATGTGTAAACAGAGTCCTTTCAAATTGCTTTCAGAAACCTGGAAAAAAACTATCACTAGGGGCCCATCTAGACAGGGCTTTAAACACAGGAGTTCCCGTTTCAAAAAGCGGGGTGGCTAGACAACATCAGCACTAAATGTGTGCTGAATTGCTACAAAGAAGGGAAATCGTGGGATAAAAAGGTCCCCCTTTATCCTTTTTCTGCCCAGAAGATGTGTTTTCCTACCTTTCCCCCTGTGGAGACTGCTCCAGCTGATGCCCCTTTTAAAAATCCGGAAATAGCTAATCAGCTGATCGGTCTGTCAAATGCATGCACAGCTGATTTAAAGGAAGCACGAATGAAGAGCCATTAGAACTCCTTGAAATTCTTTTTTATATACTGTATAATATTAAACAGAGCTTTAATAAATAATTAGGGAAGGAAGAAATCCAGCGGAAGCTTTTTAAAAAATCACTCTATTATGTGCTGAACCTCATATGCGCATATGAAAATATACTTGTTTTTATTATATGCACAGATCAGCGCATAACTGTGTGTGTGTGTGTGTGTGTGTGTGTGTCTATATATATATATATATATATATATATATATATATATATATATATATAACTTCCACTGGATGTCCACCCTCCGTTTTATCCCAAGACACAGAAACGAGGCCAATGAGGATGGTGGGAGAAGAAATCTTGGGACCAGCATATCTGTGTGGGGACCTGCTTTGAGGTCCAAGATTTTTTTGCCCCTCTTTTTAATCCCATATTTTGGTGCTGTTTGGAACTCACCTTCATCAAACCTTGATCCACTTGCAATGCAGAGCCCTTCTGTCATTGCAAAGGGAGAAGAAGGCATGAATACGATTAACTAACCAACAAACTTACAAATGTATATGATTCCAACCTAAAAAAATGTACATATAGTATTAAGTTCTTGATGTTGAATGCAACTTTGTAAAAAGAAAACAAGCATTTGAATGCAACCTTTTAAAAAAGCAAATAAAGCTGTGTAGTTGGGTGTAGTTGGGTGTTATCATTGTACACATTAAATCTCAAAGCAAATGTGATGAAAACTATGGACCTCATCAAACTAGAGCATGGATCCACTTTATATCCAGTTTCTGCCCCCTGCAGAATTCTGGGGCTTGCAGTTTAGGGGCGGGTCCTGGGCCTCACTAAACTATAAACACCAGATTTCTTCAGGGGGCAAAAACCGAATTTAAAGTGGATCCATGCTATAGTGTGATGAGGCTATACTTGTTGCATTATTTAAGTAAATAATTATTCATACTTGGGGTCAAACTAGATCTTGAGGAGAATGTATAATATCATCTGCCATAAGATACATGGAGAAATAAAATTATATCAATGTGGGCATTTCTGTGTCTTCCAGGAGCCCCAGAAGAGTCTCGTTTCTTGATTATTTTTTATTAGGAACAGTAAGGTGCAATTCAATGCAGTAACTCATGGTATCATCCTCGTATATCTCCTCCCAGACCAAACCATAAGATTGTAGCTAAAATACCAGAAAATTGGACAAAACTGGTGGATATAAACACTCGCAACAAAAACTACAGTGTTTGATTCAAAGCATTGTTGTTAATTGGGTAAAAATGACTGCTCTGGTCAGAGAAAATGTGTATTAGTTGGTTTAAAAAGTAAATTATCATAGAGCTTTAGCTTTTTAGGTAAATTGATAACAGTGCATGTACAAGTAGTGTTTTTAGTGACAGTGATTTTGGTGTCACCTCCTCTGATTATTATTATTTTGTCAGGAGTGACTGCAAGTTGTTTCTGGTGTGAGACAATTGGATATCTGCAAGGACGTTGCCCAGGGGACATCTGGATGTTCCTTTGATGGTGTCATGCAGTATAGTTCTCACCCCTCACACATACCTAGTGTTACCACTTCAAATACAAGTCAAGGTTAGCCTGGAGAAATTGCCATGCATACTTACCTTTAAAGCAAATGAGGGAGCAACTTCCATCACAATACTGGGATTATGCAAACTAACATCCAGTGTGCCAAACACCTAGATCTTCTTTTTGCATTGTTTTCTGTGACACATCAAGTGAATGATTCAAAAAATTCTGCTAGGCCTGAAAGTGGAAGCCTTCATAAGCTAATCTGCATACCAACACAATTCATAATCATATATTCTTCCTTTCTTTCCATTAACTCATATATTGAAGCTGTGCTGTCCCCATACTCTTTGGCTGTAGCAAAAGAAAAGAAAATACAAAATCGAACTGTATGAGTTTGTACTGTGTGATGGTTGCTCAATTGTTTTTCCTAATGATGCACTGATATCTCAGCATGAAACTCTATTAAATGTCTTTTAAACCATTTTGTGCAGATGTCCTCAAAATTTGGAGCTGACATGTTTTTGCCCTGGTTTGCTTCCACTCTCTCCCATGCACAGAATGATGATTTCAAAGGTAACAAACCCCACAGTGCTGCACACAGACTCAGCTTATTAAAGTAAGTTTTTTTCATTAGCTCCACAGATTTGTCTTACTGTCTCTTCTTTGGCAATTACTGTGGGATCTCGGGGTAGTCACACCTGTGGCCACAAAGTGAGGCAAGCAACCACAGTGAGGGAGAGGGCTATAAAGTTCAAAAGATGTAAACAGAACTCTGTGTTCCCTGCCCAGCATTCTGATCCAGTATTCATATCCTGTGCCCTCATTTGGGCAATCTTATTATGTGTAAGTTTCTGTGCAGAAGACCTGGAGTGGTACCATTCCAGTCAAGACCTTAGACAGTAGATATCTCTTATTCCACAATTCACAATTTTTCCTGAATCCAAACTGAGCAACAAGTATAATAGTGGTTGCATGTGGTCCAATAAAGCTGTTTTTGTGACCTTTAATCCAGCCCCCCCCCCCCCCCACACACACACACAAAACCACAGTCCCCCTTTTCTGGTAAAAATAGAGAGGTTAGATTTCCTTTCCTGGAAACCTCCGGAAGCAGCAATTGTGTTAATACCTATTCCAACTGAAAACTTAGAAAGAACGGTGAGGAACCCTCACTGATGTGAGACGAAGAGTGAAGCATTCAGATTGGTTTACCAATACTATAGAAAAGAATAGCCCAAGATATCTCAAACAGAAGTGTTATAACTTTGACCAGGGGTGATATGTGTTGTTGTTGTTGTTGATGATGATGATGTTGCCAGCTTGTACATTTATTCCTCTCATTTCCCCCATATTGAAATTTAAGGAACATGCTTTTAAATTCTGTCCAACTCCCAGAGACCCTAAGGCAAATCTGTTTAGGAGGTCTCTTGGTAAGATTTGTTCAGAGGGGGATTCCTCTGAGGCTGAGAATGCATGACTTCAACGCATCTTACAGACCCTTAACCCCTCAATCCTACACATACACCAACTACTGGTTACCTGCCCACTGTAGAAAACCAAGCCATGCATTGGGTTGGGAGGACCTCATTATTGTTATCTCAATTAAGCCATGGGACAAGATAGATTTCTCAGAAGAACAAAGCGAGGTAGTCCCCTCCATGTCTTGTCTCTATATACTGATCTCGGGGAAATAGGAGTGAGCAGGTACTCTTTTCCATTTTGTCTTATTTGTGGTCTTCCTAGGCCCATCTACACTGCCATATAAAATCCAGATTATCTGCCTTTCAACTGGGTTATATGACTCTAAAACTGCTATATAATCCAGTTAAAAGCAGATACTCTAAATTTTATATGGCCGTGTAGATGGGGCCCTAGAAGCATCTAATTGACCATGGTTAAAACAGAAAGCTGGACAAGATAGATCCAATAATGCGGATTTCTCAGATGTTAGGCCAGCTTTCATTTTACCTGACTTGTTGAATGTCCACCGCCATACTTCATTGTGGCATCATTTCTGATTATTCTGAAGGTGAGTCACAGTTATCATGCACAGCTTTTAAAAACTCAGTCACACAGAATAAGGAGATGTTTATATAGCAGTAGACCTGAAATAATAAGACAGCAAATAAAGCAACAATAATTAATTCAACACACAAAGTCTGATAAATACATAGTTCATAAAAAACAGTTTTAAAATGCTGGTGAAGAATCGATGCAATATGCAGGACATTATGATATTCACTCTATAGGTCTCCTCTCCACAAAAAGTGAAAGATGTTTCCCCCTTGCCCCTGTACCAGTCATCAAATTAACAACACCAAAGGGATGATCCATGTATTTGTATGTTTGAGCATTCCCGTTAAGACTTGCCCTTCAGGTGGCAATGAACCAGGCAAATTGACAAATATACTGTTATATTCTCTTTCCTCAATCCCTTTCCTCCATCCAGGTGGGATCCTAAATGGTAGGTTGGTAGACAGCCAGAGAATTGGCAACATTGAGAATGAAAACTGCAGTACCCATATGCTTAGTGGTATCCTAGTAGTTATGATGAAAGATGCTATGGTAGTATCTTCCAACTGCTTCCCAGATCGCCAGGCTTCTGCCCAAATTATTGTCTTGGTTTTTACATTTTGGAGATCCCCTTCCTATATGTCTGTCTTACTCAACAATCTTTTCTGAGCCTATCCATACATCTCCCAGAACATCCTTTCTTCTACACCAAAACCTCAAACAGTTTCGGTCCTGGAGTTACCTCATGTGACCTTATTCAACCTCTCAAAGGCCTAACAAATCTTAACAGAGAGAGAGGCCACTATGGGTATGTAACTAACATATCTGTTTATATCTTCTTGTGGTATATGGTGCAATGTGCTACCAGCGTTGCTTCAACTAAGTCCCATCAAAATAATGGTTTCACATGGTTGTGTTTTATTACTGTTTACATTAACGCTTGGCCTGAGAAAAGAAGCAGCAGAAGAAGAAAGAGAGAAAGTTCTTCTAGGCTTTGTAGATGTTCTTATCTGCTTAATTTTCTCCCCACTCACTTTTCAAAGCTATGCCTTGACTTTTAAAATATATTACTTTGAAAAGTGAGCTGTCAGCTTTAGTTTTGTCTCCTTGCCTGGTTGAAATCAAACGTTTGGCATGAAGTAGATAAGTTTCAAAATGCCATCTTTGCTGGAAGGCAACGTTTAATTTCATCATTCCTCCCTACAGGGGGTCAGGAATCCTTCCCCTGCCTTCTCATAAAGTTCTTTGTGACACAGGAAGTCCTCTTATTATACAGGAATGCTGAAAGCATTTTTCCCCACCCCTCTCCCTTTGATTTTTATTGCTTTAGCTCTGGGACCTTTGTGCCTCATAATTATATATTTTGCCCCATGTCTTGCTTTTCATAATGACTAATGTGAAGTATGTGTACAAGGGAAGGGAAGCTTCTAACTGTGAGATTAATAATTAGCAATTAGCATTAATTAAGACAATTATTTCAGTAATAAGACATCCAAAACAGCAGTAAACAAATATATGGTGTGGATTGCTGATGTGAACAAGGGAAGAAAGAGAAGGAAGGAGAGCAGTGGTAATCATGAGATTAAAGGGAAATACCAAAGACATTTTAAAGAATTATTTTGGAGCCTTGGGGCATAATGGACACATCCAACCGGTTTGGCTTCTTCCAGGGAATTTTTAGCCCGTGCCACCAATTACAGCACAGGGAGCAGAGGAAAGCAGATTGAGCCTGAAATGTGATCATGCTCATCTTGGGGGGGGGGGGGTCTCATTGAAGAGAAACTGGCTCCATCCCTGGTGGTGCTGGGAAAAAGCCACTAAACAGATAATTTTACAGAGAGAACAGTCAATTTTCCATCATCATTTATAGCTCCATTTTTCCCCCTGGATCAACACATCCACTCTTTTTGTTCATGTCAGGAGCGACTTGAGAAACTGCAAGTCGATTCTGGTGTGAGAGAATTGGTTGTCTGCAGGGACATTGCCCTGAGGTTGCAGTAGCTTATTAATACCTAAATCTATAGTCAAATTCTGCCCTCTCCTTTCGTTCTGAGTTCATTTTCTGCAAGCAACTTTATAGTTTGCAGCAATGATGTAAGCTGAGGACAACAACAGAAGGATGTAGGAAGGGGAGAAACAGGGGCACTATAAAAGCAGCTGAAAAGTGGGACAGCATAGATTAATTAGAACAGTTGGAGAGTATGAAACTTCACATCAATAAGAGATAACTAATGTGAATTTCACTCAATTACTCTAAAGACAGTTCATGCTGCAAAAAAACTTCTGTTAGTCTTCTCTTGCATGTGTTTTTCGTGAAACTTCTTTTTTTGTGGAATAATTTGGCATTGCTTGATTGATTGCCTTTTACATTTTAAACAAGAAGCCATGGCTCAATAAATTATAACTTTTTCAAAAATGTTTGACTATCTGGTCCCTCCCTCCTAAAGCGATTTCGCCCACTTCTGCCCTTGGCTCCTCCCTCCCTCCTAAAGCGTCATGCCAGCCTCAGAAGCAGCGATTTTGCCCACTTCTGCCACTCGGCATGACACTTTAGGAGGGAGGGCAGAGCCATGGGGGGCTCCCCTTGGCTCCTCCCTCCCTCCTAAAGCATCATGCCAGCCTCAGAAGCGGGGGTTTTGCCCACTTCTGAGACTGCCCGGCATGTCGCTTTAGGAGGGAGGGCAGAGCCATGGGGAGCAGAGCAAAGGGGGGGGGCCATGGATGGCGCTTGTGCCGCCGCGCCCATGTGCACCTTTTTTTGGATTTTTTTGGATTTTTTTTTTTAAAATAATTAAAAAAATAATTTTAAAACAGCTGGTTTCTTGCAGGAGGGTAGGAGGGCCGGATCCAAGGGGCTGGCGGGCCGTGTGCGGCCCGTGGGTCGCCTGTTGGGCAGGCCCGGGGTAGGCTATTATAACATCTACCTCAAATGAATTAGGCAACATCACAAGTACAGACCTACTCAGTGTTAGCATCCATCCTTTGGGACTTTCTAACCTCAAGTTAGAGTGGTAGAAACAGGGTTCATTTTCAAACCTCAGCTGAAAAGAGGTGTGATTTTTCAACTATTCCATCATCAGACATTATTTTCACTGCTCTCTTTTTCTAATTGTTGAAAGGCTTTTGAATTAACTAATGCATTCATCCATCCACAAATAAGTGTTTTCATTTCTTTTATACCTCAATTTAAACTATAAAGCACCTCACATGTAAAATTATAAATGAATAGAATCAACAGTGAGGCAGCCATGCTCTCCTGAGAATGTTTGATCCTTTCCCTCACCATCTATTCTTTCATATTCTTTTGGGGCAAGGTGGGGATATCAAACAGAAAATAATAGGTTATCACTTCTCCCCACCCCTGCCCCCAACACTGATTTTAAAAGTTGAATTCTATTTAGTGATGAGGACAGGTTTGTTCTGCTAGGTATAATAAGGGCTAATAGTACTGATCACATCTGCCTAGTGTTTAAACTTGCTAAGTCTGATGAGAACTGGATGAAGTAATGACTGAAGTGATTGAAAAAAAGGCTTTCTGTGGATGATGGTGAAATTTAGAGGTCTTTCACACCACTCAATATAGTGCAATATTCTATTTTAAGTACCATGATAACATCCAATGGAAATATGGAATTTATAGTTTGGTGGGGTATTAAAGTTTTCACACTGAGGATTCTAAATGTCCTAACTGAAACTGAAATATCTCGGATTCCATAGGTAAAGCCATGAAGTGGAATCATGATCTCTAATTTTATAGTTAATAGACATATTCTAAGGTATTTGGTGAAAAATGTTGCGAGAGCTTGTGAAGATGGTCAAAATCCCTTTGGGAACAAGTGAGCCAATAGTAAGCCAGAAACCATTCCTTTAACACATACTATTTAGCAACTAAGAACATCTTATGGTAGCAACTTCACAATAATGTGGTCATGACTACATGGTGAGTGCTCAGAAACAAACAAGTTTGCAGGATCTGTTGCTCTCAACTGTTCTTTTAAAAATTGTTTTGGAGCCACAAGCAATCAGATTGGATTTATGGATTAGAAGGCAGTATATGGAGAAATTTGCTTCTACAGATGTTACTATTTATGGACTGCATATCCACATAATGCTCACACTGGTACACAACAAAAACAATGGAGATAAACAGTTTCACAGACCTGAACTTGCTGCCCATCCTCCCACCCACAACTGGTATTCCTTTGAAAAGGTCTTAATGCTATGTCTAAAAGATTTCTCAAAGAAGTGTTTAAACTCCTTATGTAGATATCTTTACTGTATTCCTTTGCATAGCTTGCCTTTAGAGCTTAAGTTAAGTAAAAGACCGCTTGAGATAGAGATCAGACGCATGGTTCCCAAATAAGGTCAAGTTTTAAATTATGGTAGGAAAAACTCCAAACACTGAAACCCAGTTAATCCTAGGTAATGGAGCTGCATGCTGATTGGTAAATACTCATGAAAGTTTTAGATAAAGGCAGCCTGTTTGTAATTAGAAAAGGTTAGAGTCAGAAGTAAATTTTATGGGGTTTTTTTCTTTTCCTTTTCCAGCCTCCTTTGATGGCTCTTCCAGAGAGAGAAAAGAAAAGAAAAGAAAAGAAAAGAAAAGAAAGCCGCACTGGGTTTTTCTGTCTTTCTTTAAGAAAGATAATTCACTTTTTTAAAAACTTCCTATTGTGATATAAGAAATTAAAACGTTTTCACTTTGAAACAAGCTTGTTCATTTCCTTTCCAAAGTGTGCCAAGAAAGGAGGGAGGGAATTTTTCCCCAATTATCTTGGCAATGAGAAGTGGAGCAATTTGCCAGAGATTTACAACCAGACATTTGCAAGATGTTCACACAGAAAATTATGTGCTGAATGTTGACACACTTCCTTTTGTCAGTGTTATTGTAACCCAGCCCTTTCCAATCAGCATTTGGGTATATTATGATGATATGTTTGAGTCATAATTTTGTCAAAGGCCCCTGGATTTTGTAACTAGCTCCATCCCTTTACTTGTCGGCTAGAACATCTTTGTTGCAATCTAGGACTAGATGCTGGATTTTCTTTATGTGTACCGAATGTGGGGAGGGGCAAGTGGATTTCCTTGAAGCCAATACCCACTAGAGGTCATTGTAAGGCACAACCATGTTTGCATAATGCCTCTCAGTGGCTTGGATCAATAAGCATCTAATGGAGGAAGATGCTTTTGAGATGAATTGACAAAGTTCATTGGAAAGACTGGTTCTGTGTACCATAGTGGTTAAAAGGAAAAACTAGAAATCAATTGCAAAGGGTGTGAAACCAGTGTTTATCATTGTGCTCTTGTATGAGAGGAATGACATAGCTACTTTTGGAGCACTTCACTACAACCCAAGTGGTCCCACCTCAAAATAGATAACCTGAGATTTCATCACACTTTAAAAACAGATACCAATTGAGCCCATCACATGACAAATGCTCATTTTGTGGGTTTTTAGACTTTCGCCATTTTAAAGTGTGGTTTTTCCCAATGATTCAGAACTTGATTGGCAGTCAACTTCATTTTCAATTCCCTGTATAGAGATGGGCAAAACCAGCAAATTTTACATGTGATGGGAACCCCCCTTGTCTGCTTGCACATAGTACAATGACATTGTGTTGGAGGGAGGAACCAAGATGGACAATAATTATTCCTTTCTTACACCATTATCTTTTGGGACTGCAGAGAAAGGAATGGTAATTTATTTATTTTGTTCTGTCAACTTTTTGCACACAAAGAGAAGAGATCCCATTGATTTTTCAATAAAAAGAAAACAGGGGAGAGGACAGCGAGAGGAGAAATATCTCTCCTATGTGATGGGAAGGAAAACAAATAATTTGTAAAGGAAGTAGAATGGAAGAAAACATGTGATGGGGTAGGAAAATAATTTGCCTAATTTTCTAATGGGGCATTGTGACGCTAAACAGCAAAATTATGATCCCCAATGAAGTCCCCAGAAATGGAAGACAGTTGAAGAAAAGGGCAATCTTCATTGATATGAAAGTTGGAGAAACTTCCCAGACTCTGGTACTCCCTCTCCAATGAGGCAAGGATGGCCCCATCTTTCCTCTCCTTCCAGTAGAAGTTGAAATAATTTCTGTTGGACTGGATAGCCCTTGTAGCCTCTTTCAACTCTATGATTCCATAATGCAAAGTGGTGCTGGTTATTACATTTAAGGATTTGTATAGTGTTAATTTTAATATATGTTTACTGTTTTAATTTTAATAATATTTAATTATTTTTAAATTTTTACTAGATATGCATATTACAATTTTTATTTATACTTCTATTTGATTTTGCACTATTTTTAACCTAACATATAATGTTTTGATATAATACCAGTAAAAGTATATAGCTGCTTTAAGTTCCATTATTGGGAGAAAATAAAGAAAGAAACAACAATGTGTTTTCTAAAGAAAAGCCAAAGCATCTTCATTTGGGAAGCTAACTAAATTGGCAATGTTCGCAGTTTGGGTGTGATCCTGGACTCATCGCTGAGCCTGGAACCCCAGGTTTCGGCGGTGACCAGGGGAGCATTCGCACAGCTAAAACTTGTGCGCCAACTGCGCCCGTACCTTGGGAAGTCTGACTTGGCCAAGGCAGTCCACGCTCTGGTTACATCCCGTAAGGATTACTGCAATGCACTCTACGTGGGACTGCCTTTGAAGACTGTTCGGAAGCTTCAACTGGCCCAACGGACAACAGCCAGGTTGATAACAGGAGTGGCACTCAGGGAGCGCACAGCACCTCTGTTGCACCAGCTCCACTGGCTACCAGTTTGCTACCGGGCACAATTCAAAGTGCTGGCTTCAGCCTTTAAAGCCCTTAATGGTTCTGGTCCAACTTACATGTCCGAACGCATCTCTTCCTGTAAACCTTCAAGATGCTTAAGATCATCCGGAAAGGCCCTGCTCTCGGTCCCGCCTGCTTCGCAAGCGCGATTGGCAGGGACGAGAGACTCGGCCTTTTCAGTGGTGGCTCCTCGGCTTTGGAACGCCCTTCCTAATGACATCAGATCAGCCCCCTCCCTCTTGACATTTCGCAGGAAGGTCAAGACCTGGCTATTTGACCAAGCATTCGCAGATGTAGTATGAGTAACAAATAGAGACCAAAGGAACGACGATGATGCAACTGGAAATCGACTTAATAATGAGATGCTGATATTGTGTTTTTAACGTTAAATGTTAAGTTGTATATGTTGAAATTGTATTGATAATTGTTGATTTGTTTGTCTTGAGCAGTTCCTGCTATTTGTACACCGCCTCGAGTCGCCTTCGGGCTGAGAGAGGCGGTCTAGAAGCAAAGTAAATAAATAAATAAATAAATAAATAAATAAATAAATAATGTGTTGGTGTGGGGAGAGCCCATTACAGGGGAAACACATTTCAGAAGTTCATAATGTTAACAGCGTGGAAAGTGGAAATTGTTTTTCTCCTCTTGTCTAATAATACTATGTTAAGGCAAATTAATTTTTATACTGCCAGTACTTAACATGGAAAGCAGTGCGGTGATTACTATATATGTTCATGTATACGTCAACCTCATGTTTAAGTCAAGGGTAGGTTTTGGAGCCAACTGAATGCATTCTTATATGACCCATGGCTAAGTTGAATGTCATTCCATATAGAGGGGAAAGCATGAATGCTGCTCCAGCAGGCCAGTTACCCCTTGCTACCACCACCAGCATTTCCCTACCTAGGCATTCAGAAAATCTAGAGAAAAGATGTAGAGCAGTGCACAGAGGGAATCAGTGCTTCTTTTAGATTCTCTTGGGGTAGACTAAGCTCTTGCCTTTCACTACTGTACTCATAGAAGGAAGTGGTTCCTTTTTAATAAAAAATTAAGCCACAGTACTCACATTGACCCAGGGATAAGTCAACCCAGATTTTTAAATTCAATTTTTTGACTGAAATGTCTAGGCTCATACATGTATATAGAGGGAAAATTGCTTTTATATCATGTGGTTTTGTATCTATTTTTAGGGTGTGGGTCCTGGTGATATCAATATCTTGCTCTTCTATTAAAAGTACCCAGAAAAACATATAATGTCCCGAACACAACTGTATAAGACCATATAATAGGAAGATTTAAAATGGAAATAGAGCAGCTTCTCAAAACAGTAACAAAATTTAGTGAGCAATTAAAGCAAAGCAGACCATGTATAGATTAGCTCTTACATTAAAATGCACAAACATAATGTATTCATTTAAAAAGGGAATACAAGGGGAGCTTGATAGATTTTAATAGACAGTGCCACAGAGAAGGTCCTGTGCTGAATGCTCATTGAATAATACCCCAAGAGAGAATCTACATCTCTGATATTGATTTTAATATTCAGGCAGGCTAATAGTGATTCACATCATCCTTAAAATAACTTTGCATTTAGCCTGTCAGGTGCAAAAAAAGAAGCTAATGAAAATGGAAATAATATTCTGGTATTACACCAATAAGAAAACAGGTATTATACCAAGAAGAAAATCAGGAAAGGGCACTTGCAACTGACATGTGGGTTGGAACATCTTTATTATCGGAAATACTTTTTCTAGACAAAAAAACTGGAATGATGGATTTTGCACAAAGTAAACTCCACATTTTTCCTAAGAATAATTCATCTGCAATATGAGGTGATCAAGGAGCAGGAATGTTTGTTTTTTGTGTTATAATTTTTAATTTTATTGTATACAAGTGACAAGCAAAAGCAAAAATTACATTAACCAGCAAAACAGGTACATTGCAAAATTCTAACAAACCCTTTCCCTCCTTCCTCTCACCCATGAACCCACCACCTATTACTTCCATCCCTCCTCACTGTGAATCGTATATCTAATAAAACCTATCTTTATAACTACTTTAGTAAATTTCCCTTGCAGCTACTTTAAAGTCAATATTTGTCTTTCTTTCTAATATTCAAATGCCAGCCTTCATTTTTTGGTTCATTATTTCCTAAGGAGGGTGAATGTTTATTCTATCAGGTTATAAAGAAGAAACTCATGTCATTATTTATCCTTGAACACAAGGATGAAATAGTCGAAGATTTGCCTCTCTGGTTGACACAAACCATAATTAGAGCTATATGTTCCAGTCCACAAGCTGCTGTATTTTCAACAAACTCCCAAATTGTCTTCAAAGATAGGTCGACCTAAAGTGCTTTGCAATTATTTAGTCTGGAGATAGTTGAAACATGGATAACTGAAAACAAATTCATCTTTTTTACTCAGTACATCAGCCAAAGCTGGTACAAGGGATGTTTAGCAATCCTTGCCTCTCTGGAAATAGTGTCTGTTGAAAGTACTTGTGTCACCTAAAGTTATATACAAATGAAGAGTTCATTATGTTGAGCATAACATAAAGTCCATATTGAGGTTGCACCTTTACTAAGCCAATAAACAAATACACAGAAATGTTGTGAGTAGTTTTTGAAAAATGTGTTAATTGTGAAAAAAATATTTTAAAACCTATTGGTTCATATAGTTGGGTACAGACTAGATTACTGCTTCTTAAACTTTGGAACTTGGCCTTAAATGGGGTCCTCTTAGCTCAAAATTGGGGGTCACAAAATTAGCAAAAGTAAAAGTTTTCTGAATGCCACCTAGTGGCTGTAAGAGAGTTTCACAAATCTGTTGTGCAGCGTTTAGAGTGAAGGCTACAAAAGATGCTTCAGTTGTACTCCACAAAAAAGGCAAACCAATTGGTTTACGAAGCCTTGTGAATGCCGATGTGTTATCAGTAAATATTTGATTTTTATTCCTATTTGACATACCTGTATACTAGGGGTCACATAAAAATTCTCACGCCAACACAGTCCACAGGTGAAAAAGTTTAAGAGGCCCTGGTCTAGATGAGAGGCAATAACTCTTCAGAGTGTCAGATAGGGTGTTTTACAATCATACCAGCTGACATGTTTTAACATAGTACTGAATTTTCAATGAACCTTTTCAGAAGCTAATTCGTTTTCAGTACAGCAGGGATGGATAAATTCAGGACCAATTCCAGCCTCCTTGGAATTCCAATCTAGACCCCTGAGTTTTTCAAGGAAGTCCATGACACCATTGCATGCTAGTTTCTTTAGGACAGTGTTTCTAGTAAATCATTGCTCATTGTAACAACACCTTATTATGAAGGTCATAGAGCAAAATAGAGGTGGTGAATTCTATTTATTCTTAAAAATCAATGGTAAAGTCTATCTTGTATTCACAGCTTGATTTTGCCGTGTAGTACTTTGGTGTATTAATGTAGCCATTTGGGGAGAACTGTTTTTCCTGCCAATTCTAGCTGAAAGGTGAGAATGGGTTACTTCTGATGGTATTTACACACATAACAATTATCATGGGAATCAATGTTGTTATTAATGAGCAAGATGGCTTTACATGACTGTACTGGATACTCACAAGGTGACCTGAGGCCATACACACAATATGGGGATGTATCAACTGTAGTGCTATGTGCCTTACTTGACTCCAGCTGTTCAAATGTGAATCATTGCTGGTTACAGGCAATTCTCACTAATTCATTAAGAGGTAAAGGAAGTCTTTTACTCCTTGGATTTCCACTGAAGAGGAGGCCTCTGGCATGTAACTAAATATCTACTGGTTTTTAAAGTCTTGTTGATCTTTGACTTTAAACTTCTGGACAGTATTAATTTACATTTGATTTTAAAATACGCATGGCATTCTTGGTCTGATTTAATTACATGGGAAGAATACCAGTAAACTTCCTCTAAAAACTAATAAAGGAAATTGTTTATTCTTTGTCAATCTATCAATTTTACAGGAATTACAGGTTTTACAGGAATTTGGAAATAAACGTCATTGGTGTGGAAGATAAAACCAAAGACAAAAGTTCTGTACTATTACTCCTAGTAGAACTCAACACTCAGGGCCCATCTAGACAGGGCCCAAAATGCGTGCGCGCTCTTGCTTTTACCAGAGATGTCCAAATGATGCCTCCCGTAAAAAAGGAATAATTCATGATAAAGCAGCAAAACCCTGCTTTGTCACAAATTATTTACATACTCCATTAGACCCGGGCCTTCCAGAAAGGAATATGGAATATGTGCCCTGTGGGAGAGACCACTGGGTAATCTCAGAGTATCCAGTAGTCTTTCCCAACAGCCCAATTTGCTTTTTCAGGTCCTGTGGGCCTAGAGAAGTGAAGAAGGAAATAACCCCCTCCCCAAATCCCCCTCCCAAAAAAAGCTTTAAAGTAAAATAAAAACTTACTGCGCTACCATTAGGCCTCTCTGGAGGCTTCCTGGAGCATGCCAATGTTATACTAGGAGGTGAGGAGGGTCATTCCTGACCTCCTCGCTTCCTGGCACAACATTGATACATGCCAGGAAGCCTCCAGAGAGGCCCAGTAAGTTTGTAATGTGTTTTAAAGCTTTTAGAGGGGGATTTGGGTTGTCCTCATTCCAGCACGGTAGTTAACATGCTGCAATGAGGACAACCCATGGGAAAACCCTATTTGTTTTCCTGGGCTGTGGGGACTTAAACCCACTCTGAAGCAAGTTTAATATATGTCTGGAAGCACCCTCAAGCAAAGGTAATGTTGGTCAGCAAAGAGACATCCTGAGAACCAATAATAACAATGTTAGAAGAGTGTTTCTGGATCAGATCTACTTATCTGGACAAAATATATGAGGCCACCAAGAACTGGAATGAGCACAGTGTCTCTTTACTCATTTACCTGCATTTAGAGGGAAGCTACTTCTGATCCAGATTATAATATATAGCCACATGGATTTATCTAATTATTGTTTCAAATATAATCGTCACCAGAATCTTCAAAAATGTACATATATATTTGCCCACTTCTGACACAGATATTGACACGGCTCCTGGCTTAAATCAGATAGTGGTAGTTAAACATTTAAAGTACATTGTCTTTACATGCTTGCAATAACAATTGCTTAACTCAAAATTTGTCGGGCTGATTTTTTTAAAAAAGTATAATCAATTGAGTTGCCTAATGACAATGGGGAAGATGATCATTGAAATCAGAAGTCAACTGGCATAGAACAATCTTTTCTCGCATATCTCAATCTTTATTTAAAGCTGGATCTTTTAAGCAACCACTTTTATTTCGGTTTCTTTTTATTTTGTAAAGCATTAGTTAGTAATTCATACTATACTAGCCACCTAACATGAATGTTACTAAGATAGACATTTAGCTGAGATTCTGCTTACTATTTTGGCAGTCCTTTGACCATGATAGCATATTACACTAATTGAGTGTTCAATACAAATATTATATATAAGGCCCAGGAATATACTTGAAAAATTGACTTCACTGTGGACTGATGCCAAGGAAAGTGCTGTGTGCAGACTAGTTCCAGGGACCTATCTATTGTAATTCATCAACGGGTTTCTGACAGCAGAAAGAATGTAAACATCATGCTCTAATTCTATGCTGTATTAATACAGTGATTGTATAGAGCCATGAGATGACTCCAATACCACCATATCTTCCTCCTTTTTTAAAAGAAAAGTGAAACTAGTCTTCAGGTTCGTATCTCTCTATCCAATATATCTACTCTTCTGAAACTCTGCAGGTTTTCCACTTAGGACCAACTTCATGCTATCATTTTTCATTGTGCATGTCTATATGTGTCTTCAAGTCACCTGTCAACTTATGGTGAGGCTATGAATTGCATAGAGCTTTCTGAGGCAAGAAAACCTCACTGGTGGATTTACCAGTCAAATGTAGTTTTTGGGATGTAAACTACAGCACGTATTATTCATTTGTGGTCTCCCAGCCAAGTACTAACTAGAGCTGACCCTGCTTAGCTTCAAAGAGCAGGTGGAATCTGGTGCCTTTAGGTTGCAATATCGAAAGAAACTTTGGAGAATAAGGACCCTTCCAGTCCAGACAAGGCTCAAAATGCGGGTCCTCAAAAGGCTCAAAATGCGGACTTTTACCTGAGGCATCCAAACAATGCCTCAGGTAAAAAAAGGATTACTTTGAGACAAAGCAGAAAACCCAGTGTCGTCTCAAATTAATTAGATACTCCATTAGACCCAGGCCTTCCTCAAAGAACCAGGCCTAATGGGGGGTGAACCCTGTGGGTATTCCCGGGGCTCAGTCCCCACACCCATCTTGCACCTCTTGGGTTCCTGGAGCTGAGAGATGCAAGATGGTACCCACCACTTTCGCAACCCTCCCTCCCATCCTGACTTTAAATTTTAAAAACCCTACTGGGTCGCCAGGAGGCTACTCCAGAAGGCAGCGGGGGGACAAAGAGCTCCCCCCCCTCGCAATCTCTGGTACACCCTTTGTACATGCGAGAAGGATTGCTGGAGCAGCCTCATGGTGACCAAGTATGTTTTTTTTTAAAAGACTTTTGGGGGGGACATTCCAATGCAGTAGTTACTGTGCTACATGGAAACACCCACCCACCCCCAGGAAAGTTGGGTTTTTTTTCAGGTATGGGAATTTAAACCTACGATGAAGCAGGTTTCTTAAATCTGCTTCATTGTGGGTTTAAGCCCTGTCTGGAAGCACCCTTTTGGGATACCATGCTCATTCAATT
The DNA here is from genome assembly GCA_030556195.1 of Anolis apletophallus. Lineage (NCBI taxonomy): Eukaryota > Metazoa > Chordata > Lepidosauria > Squamata > Anolidae > Anolis > Anolis apletophallus. The sequence goes on along the minus strand of JARBWK010000001.1, from coordinate 88,559,943 downwards.
ATGACACTTGACAGTCTTGCTTTATTCAGAAGAGGCAGCAATGCCTGTACAAAAGCACTTCAAAACTTTATCAAGAAATTTAAAAAGTTAACAGGAAATTCCACTTTTAAAAAATGAAACACGAAAGGAACATAGCATACAGACTCCATAGCACCTATTTGTCTATTATTTGATGGGCGTAATATCTTCCTAAATTCTATGCCTGCAAATTTTATCCTACACACACACACACACACACACACACAGAGAGAGAGAGGGAGAGAGAGAGAGAGAGAAGGAAGTTGTTTTAGATTTCAAGTGATAGATGAGTTATGAACTTTCAAATTTTCAGATATCATTTCAGAATTTGGATCACTGAGGGCTGGCTCTGAATTGGTCTGAAGTAGACCCATTTTCTCAAGCACCAAAATAGACTCTGAACCAAACCTTGGGATCGGCACACATCCCTAGTGTAAACAATTTCCTGTTCATTTAAAAAAATTGCATAGTGTAATCATCGGATTTGCACCATTGTTCATATATAATCTATAAAAAGGTTTTGAAGGGAAACTTGATTTGCATCAGTAATTTAAACCAACCTTTGTTTCTTGCTGCGATAACATTATCAATTTAAGCAGACTTGCTTTAAATCAATTCATTGTGGTTCACATTGTGTTTTTAGTTAGTCATTTGTGGAATTGAAGTGATGTTTGTAATAGCTGTATGCTGTATTGGTAGTATATTGTTGCTTTTTTTCCAAGTAAAATCTGACTTGAAATTTTCTTCATAAAGTTGAATGACAAAATTGGATGCTTGGGGAAAAGTTGGGAAATACGTAAAGGGAAAAGAGGAAAAGAAAGATCCTAATCATTTAGCAGCCTTCACTCCTACATGCTGTGCTAGATTGTAATGTGTAGGGGAGTGTGTGTGTGTGTGTGTGTGTGTGTGTGTATATATATATATATATATGGGGCAACATTCAAAATTGTATTCTCCCACCAGTACTTTGAAGTGGTTCAGTTCCAGCAGAATCTTGAACATCATGTTACACTGAGATTTATGGAGCACAAAATTTGCTTCCCCAGCAAACAGACAAACAAACAAAATACTTGAGAGTGGTTTGAGCCAGAAGGAATTTTTAAGAGTTCTGTGAGCTTAACCTTAGTTGTTCTGTGGACCCGATCTGACCAATTTCCTTCTATATGTCCTCTGAAGCACTTTATCTATCCGTTGGATTGATCTCCCTACATTACTCTTTAAAACTCCCGTGTTTAGACATACCCTACTCTGTACACACCCAGTGTTTTAAAATTTTAATCTATTACATCTGGCCCTGCCATAGTATCTTAAATCTCTTGTGTGTTATTGTTTATATTGTTTATATATTTAGTTATATTTTATATTGTTTTATTGCTTGTTTGCTTTGTTGATGTACTGCTGTATTTGTGTTTGATGGGCTTGGCCTCATGTAAGCTGCCCCAAATCCCTTCGGGGAGATGGTGGTGGGGTATAAATAAAGTTTTATTATTATTATTCCCTCCTAACTCCTTCTGATAGATCTGTTTCTTCTTTTCAACTTTCTTCTGTGGCTGGCAGTATCCACTGGTTTTTTTGGTGGTGTCTGTGGTTTTCTTCCCATAGATTCTGAAATGGCACTGTATCCAGGGTATTTTCTGGAGGATTTGGAATGGAGACAACTAAGGACCCTTCCAGACAGGCCTTATAGCCCAGGATCTGATCCCAAGTTTTCTGTTTATCCCAGATTATCGGGCCATGGGGACTATAATACTCCAGTTTAATGTAGAAGACTTGGAATCAGATCCTGGGATAGAGGGCCTGCCTGGAAGGGCCCTTAGAAAATATCCTAAGCTGCCCAGAATTTTTTGAGTAATCCCCCATTCATATAAGTAAAGTATTTCTGATACTTTCTCCCTGGCAGCTGGGATGGGCCGGCTGGCTGGCACGCAGAGGGGAAACGGCCAAAAGAGGCGGTGCCCCAGCCCTTTCTTCTTCACTGCCACCGCCCAGCCCTTCCTCCGCCTCCTCCCCCAAGCAGCAGCAGCAGGCAGGAGGGGGAAGAAAGGGGGAGATGTTTTCATGGCACACCAGATGATCCATCATGGAACAGTAGTGGAAAACACTGTTCTGGAGGCATCCAAATGATGCTTCTGGTAAAAGCGAATTAATGTGGAATAAACTGGGACTTCCTAGTTTTCTCTGCATTAATTAAATACATCATCAGATCTGGATCCTAATGAAAGATTTGAGCCTGTGGGGATTGACTTCTGGTATTGCATTCCACAATACTAAGGTGAATCTCCACAGCCATAACACACTTTTAAAAATCCCCCTTTCCCCTCCTGATGTGCCATTTCCTCTCTCCAGAGAGGCTCTGTGGCTATCAGCCCCTTTTGAGTAAGTTTTAGGGGCAAAATCAGGGGCTTCAGGGTCGCTTCATGATTTGACTCAGGATGGCATGTAGTCACCACCACCACCACCCCCACCACCCCCACAGGGATAGCCAAGGGTTTGGATTGGGGGTGGGGACTAGAATCCCTATGTCTGAAGTGAAAACGCCCTGAGGCAATCATTTCACTCTGTCTATGGGTAGGGCTGGCCCCAATAGCAGAATGCTAGAAATAGGAGTGACCATAGCATTTAGTCCAAATTTCCACTATGCAGGAAAACACAAATAACATTTAGAATATGTCCATTCAACCTCTGCTCAAAGTTCTCCAAATAAGGAGAGCTCACCACTCATTGGGGCAGTGACTGTTGCACAACATTAGGAGGTTCTTCTGAATGTTTAGGTGGATTCTTTTTTCTTGTCATTTAAATCCATTGGTTCTTTTGGTCACCCAACTAGCAACCTGGTAACCCTAAGACCAGAACTTGGTGTTCCTGACAAATCTCTTGTGACTAACTGCCCATTTTTTAAAAAAATCTGCATGGATTGAAAAATACAATTTGTGGTCATCCAAATCATTTTTCAGGTTCCTAAGCACTTTGTCTGGCTTCACATTTATTATTACCCCAGGCCAATTTAAAAACCAAACTTGTAAGTTAAGAAGGCTTTTTCCATATTGCTTCTGCCATGTGCTGATTCAGCAAAGTATCCCCCCACTGTTTTTTAACATTGCTGTGCTAACACCCACATCTAAAATGAAGCAGAGAGCAAGGCCTTTTCTTGCACGGAGGCCTAGCAGTGGCATTCTCCAAGCTGATGAGCTGCGTGCTGATCCATAAGTTTTTGCAGCAGGTTTTGAGTTGGGAACATTGTTTATTATTCCACTCCCTGTTCCAAAGCTGAGAAAACATTGTTTATAAGAAACTTCAAAAGACTCTGTCACAGATATCAAGCCCATATTGTATATGCCTTTGCCAAGTCAAATTAGGTTATTTTACTTGATATTAAGTTTGACAAGCAAAGAGACTGTGAAAACCAGAATTCCAGCAGGGTGTGCCTCTTGTAATTCAGTATTTTTTTAAAAAAAATTACAGTGTTAAAATTCTCCACAGTAGCTCTATTCCTCATTCTTAGATTATGTTACTGTCTGTATTTATCTTGTCTTGAAATGTGCCTCCTTGTATCCCAACCTACTTCTAAAATCAGGATTCTTCTGTAATATGGATAAATCAAGCAGACTTTGTTTTGGCTAGCAAACCAATCCTGTCACTTGTTCACGTCTCTGTGGCTTTTCTTTTTTTTTTATTTACCTTAATAATTGTGCCAGTCATGGAGTACCACAAATACAATAGGCTTGGTTCCCATCTGCAAACCACCTCAGAATATTGTACACTGTGTTCTTAGCGAGGCATTTTAAATTCCAACTTTTCACTAGTTAATTCAATGCAGAATGCTATAGAGATTATTGGGATGGGTGGGGTCATTCATTGTAGGATGTATACTGAAAACTTCTCCCAAGGTTTTTCAATATTTTTTTGTCCCTTTGATAGAAAATGCGTCTATTACAAAAAGCATGCATTAGAAGAAAAATGTTGGAATTCTTATATGGAGATGAGGAGGAAAATATTACATAAGTGGTATCGGGCATCCTGTGCTGGCATGGATGTCAACAGAAAGATGGTTTTAATGCATATGATGTGGGAATGCAAACAGGTACAATATTTCTGACAGACAATACAAAATGTGTCAAACTAAATATTAGGGACTGATTGGGTTATAACAAAAGAAATGGCAGTCTTAGTACAAAGAGAGGGAATGAGAAATTACAGGGAAATAAAGGAAGCAATAATTGAGTGCACACAAACAGTGATAGTATTGGAATGGAAAGGCAAATCAAAGTGGACAGTAAATAAATGGTATCAGTATGTTGTGCACCAAATGGAATTTGAAATTATGGATGTAAAATTAAATGATTTAAAATGTAATGAAAATAGAATGCAAGAAGTTGAAGAAAGATGGAACCGGGTCAAGAATTATATTATGATTAATTCTAGAGATCAGGCCATAAGAAATAGAATACAAATGTTATACAGTATGTAAATCTAGAAAGATTGTCTCCAAAAGAATTAATATGTGAAAGAAAATAATCGTCATGGTGGTGGAAATTGTAACTGTTGTGTTTGTGTATGTCCTAAAATACAATATATTTATTTTTTTAAAAGAAATTCTTCTATGGAGTAGGGTTCTTCTGCTTTTGGCTAAGGGGGTGTGCAAAAATGTCTTTATTGTACAATAATCTCCTTGATTTCAGCTTCCTACACTTTAATTAAAACCCAGAGGATCATGTCATGAAATAGCTCTTCCTAGGGGGTATCCCCAACAGTGCACGTGCTCATTGCATGGGAGAGCATCCGAGAACCTCCAGTTTACAATGGAGGTGGAAGATACTCTACCTTAGCTTTTCTAGACCTGTTTTTATATAGATGCGATGTATTGGTTAGTACATTATTCACACCATCTCCATCCAATGCTATTAAATATCACTGCAACGTAGCACTTGTAGTTCAACACACCTGGGAAATGCCAATGAAGAGAAGGTTCCTTTATGTCCTTACTCATTTACTTCCAACAACATCTAAGACAAGAATGGCCAACTTGTGGCCTTCTCAATGTTCCTGAATGCAGCTTCCATCAGATTTAACCAGTAGTGAAGGGTCAGAGACAACAACAGGTCATCTAACATCTATTTTTTTATTAAAAAAAACAAAAAATAGAGCATGGGTTGGATTTTGCTAGTGAAATCAGTGAAAAACAAAATTGTATGCAACCAATGTTCAAATATGTTGGTGTGTGTGAGAGTGTGTGTGAGAGAGGGGGGGGAGGAGAGAGAGAGAGAGCACACATAGAGGGTGAGAATGAATGAAATGTAAGACACTATATTCAACATATAGCCATTAAATATATAGCCATTATTCTAGCATGTGTAAATTTTTAACTATGAGCCTCACACGCAGCTTAATCAATCTGAAAGTTTAACTTTATTGGCTTTTTAGCAAAGGCCTGTGCATGGCATCCTGGGAATAATCTCGCATGGTTGGGATTCATGAATGAGGTCTCAACAGGAAGAGCCGATTATGCTAGGGATGTGAGAATTCACCACAACGAATATTTACAAGCTATAAATCCACTTGTTAATTTAGGGTTATCAAAACCAATCAGCATATCCAAGTTCCCAAACAACATCTGATCACCATCACCATGCTGGCAATCGGGTGCTGACAAACATATACAGCAGAGCTGAATTTAGTTAAGTATACAGAACTGGTTTCCTTCACTAAACACTGAAATGTGACTTCAATTACCAAGTCAGCTCTTGTGCAGTGTTAAAGCTGGAAGAAAATACCACCGCTTCAGGAGCTGGGGACTTGGAGAGGAAATATCATGGGTTTGTCATGTGCAAAGTGTATATATATATATATATATATATATATATATATATATATATATATATTCCAGCACATTTAAAAAAATATTTTGTATTGAAACTTTTTATATTAATTCTTTACAGCGAAAGTGGGCGAAAACATATATAGAAATAGAAAGTAGGAAAATATAGAAGAATAGAGTTGAAGCAAATATATTTTTGTTGGGAAAAAATCCTGACTGATTAAAAATAGGTCAAGCCTCTTACTCAATGATTCTGACCTGTCAAATTTCCCAGTCTGCACTATGTGCAGAAATTCTTACTAGTTCCTCTCTTCAGACCCCCGCTCTTTGAGAAAGTAGATAGGTCATGAAAGATGAATTTCCTCCCAGGCTGGGTATCTGACATGGTTCCCTTCTCACGTTCTCTGCATAGGGAAAGTGAAAAAGGAAGTGGGATTGAAGCACAGTCAGCTGGTGCTTTGAAAACTAGCTGAGTTCTGGGATTTGACCTGTGTCCCAAGCTACTGGCTGAGTGTATGTCCACTTTTCTTTCCCTGGGTAATATTGGATGGGTGATATGAGGCAGGCTTTTTAGCCATTCAAAGTTATGGCTGCAATCCTAGGAGTGTCATGAATCCCAGGGGGGGGGGGGCTAGGAGAGCAATGGGAGTGATCTGACCAACCACCCCAAACTGTCCCTAAGCCGACTCTATAGCAGGCATGGGCAAACTTTCTAACTTGGGGGCCACATGCTAGCACTCCCTGTTAGGAGGACTGACTGCCCTGGAAGGCAGGAAAGAAGTAAAGAGAGAAAGAAGGAAGGACAAAAGGGAGGAAGGGAAGGATGGAAGGAGAAAGATGGAGAGAGGAAAGGAGGCAGGAAAGGGAGAAGGAAAGAAAGACAAAATGGAAAGAAGGAAGCAAAAGAGGGAGAGAGGAACGAAGGAAGGAAGGGTAGAAGGAGAAAGAGGGGGAGGGAAGAGAGAAGGAAAGACAAAAAGGAGGGAAGGAGGGAGGGATAAAAGGGTGCAAGGGAAAGATGGATGGCAGGAGGAAGAAAAGCGAGAAAGGATAAAAGGGTGGAAGGAAATGGAGGGAGGGAGAATGAGGGAGGGGAGGGAGGAAAGAGAGAAAGAAGGAAAGACAAAGGGGAAGGAAGGAAGGAACGAAGGAAGGAATGAAGGAAGGAAGGAACGAAGGAAGGAAGGAACGAGGAAGGAAGGGGGAAGGAAGGGGGAGAGGGGGAAGGAAGGGTGAAAGGGTGAAAGGGAAGGAGGGAGGGAGAAAGAGGGAGGTAAGGGAGGGAGGACGGGAAGGAGGAAGGGAAGAGAGGAAGGAAGGAAGGTCAAATGGGTGGAAGCAAGAAGAGAGAGAAAAGAAGGAAGGAACAAGAGAAGGAAAGAAGGATAGGATGGTGAGAGAGAGAAGGGCCCGAGAAAAGAGCCCAAGGGGCCGCATCTGGCCCCCAGGACTGGGTTTGCCCATACCTGCTCTATAATCTCAAACACACACACAACTTTTCAGTATTTACTTGTTTACTGTCGCAGCCCAACATATTTTGCTTTCTGAAACATAATAGAAATGCTGCCAGTGCAAATTTGGCTTGAACCAATTTATGTAGTCCTGCTCCACCCTTCTGATATCACTTCTCCTCTTCATCTGTCCGAAGAAGCAAATTGTTTCAAGCTGCTGAATGGACTGGTCCTTCTCATACACCTTACCTCTAGACCTCTCATAAAATATTCTGGAAGAAGCCTAGGGTTGTGAGGGGAGGAATTGCAGGCGCTTATCTTGACATTGTATGGATATACATAACTCCATTTGTTTTGCCTTGATTGGCAGTTGTGATTTAATAGAATTCAGTATTCATCCAGGTTTCATTCAATATTAACTGTTCAGTGTTAACTGAATGCTTAGAAGATTTGAGTTTCCAATTTTCTCTTCACCACTATTATCCATCTTCTTACAAATATATATATTATACATACACAAATACATTTAGCATAAATAATTGACAACTCAGAGCCAAATTGACTGCAAAGCAAGGGTGGAGGTGGCAGTTTCACTTTGAACACCAAACTGAGTGTATGCCAGATAGGAACAAACACTGTTTTTGCCTATACCACCCTTCCAATTACGTGGCCTACCTCCTAGTACCAAAAAAGAAGAATAATGAGAATGGGAAGTGACCACTGAGGTCCCATGTGTGTACTGTTTAGTACAGTTTTGAGGAATGTACTTGAGAGCATGCATCAGATTCAAGCAAATATCAAAGTTCGAGTCAAGTCCTTCAGATTAGTTTATATGCCTCCCAAGGTAAGCCAGGCTTCCCTCCAGGCAGGCATGTAAACTGTTATGTTTATTCATATCATGATCTGATCACCATGCTCATTATATCCCACATTAATGGGGTTATTGGGATAACAATACAAAAGGTTTTCTAGGGTAGACCCTCTTCCACCCAGTCTCAGCCCCCCAAACCAAACTCAGCCCCGAAACAAAATCCTGGCTACGGCCCTGCCTCCAGGGAAGGTACCAGAACTTCAAGCTCACTCAAAGCCTCATCCATTCTTTGGGCTTTGGAAAGGCAGCATTAAGAAACTCCAAACAGCTATTTTAGATTATGCTTTCTATTTGCCAGCAATATAGCAATTATAATTCTTGTTTTAAGAAACTGCTCTGCCTGACAATTTCATCCAGTTCTAATGAAGATATTTTTAACAACTGATATCCATTTGCATTCCCAGATTTAGTCAATGGGAATAACATAAACCAAAGTGGATTGACTCCAAACCAAACCACGACGGAATGAGCCATTTTCTAGAGCAAGGAATAGTACAACAAATCAGACCTTGCACAGTTGTTCACTTTAACCTACCTCATCTTTCCCCAACTTCTTCTCCCTTATTCTTCTTGAAAGTCAGTAATCTGTTGACTTCCACAGTTCTCAATAACTTGTCCACCCTAATTTAAAGCCAAACTGTATATTTGGTTCATAAACTGCAAAGCTATGCATGTGTGGCTTTGTGTGTACCTTCAATTCACATTTTAATAGTGGAGAACCAAATAAGAATTGTCAAGCTTACATTAATTTTTTAAAATCAAATCATATATTATACTCAATTACAATTTAGTATCTTAGGGATTTTTGTGCTGTGGAAGTCAACCTAAAGACTAAATATCAATATATTGCATACAACCCAGACAAAATTAAGCATTTTTGGAGTCTGGTTTATATGAAGGAGACCTAAGTTTCAAACTAGAAAAATAAAATGGAATTTACATATGCTCAATCCCTTTTTCCTCAGAAAAAGATTTTAGATTTCTTATAGTATTAAGATTTCTCACAGATACCTCTGAGAAGCCAGTCAGCAAGTGTGTAATTATGGGGAGAGAATTAAATCAAAGGCATTGTTCCTCCCAATTGAATTTTTCCTTCAATCTCCAGCATTTCAGAAAGTGAGACACTGAAAATCATTCATACCTGGATTTCCTATCTTCACATTTCCTTGGGAACTTGGACTGACTCCTTTCTTTGGATGCCTACATTGTGGTTGGGTTCCTGCATCAGCTGTAGCTCTTCATGTTACTCCCCCAAAACATTGCTTTACCACAGTGTAGCCTCATCCCAATGTGGTCGTTTTCATGAAGGAAATGTATGTGTTGAAACAGGACTGGAACAAATTCAATAAAGCATAAATGAGAGATCAGTCTAATCCTCTGCCATTTTTTCTGTAAATGTACAGTGTCTCTGTTCTCCCATTTCCTACCACAGTTTGGAATTCCAAGTCCTACACAAGGAATTCATGCTATTTGTAACTACAGAAAAAATACAGTAGAGTCTCGCTTATCCAACCTTTGCTCATCCAGTGTTCTGTATGATCCAACGCAGTTGCCTCCTGCCCAGATTCATTGCGATGTTTTGGTGCTAAATTTGTAAATACAGCAATTTCTACATAACTGTTGTACCTTAGACCTGAAGGATCCTTCAGTAAACCACTTGAGACCAGCTGTGATTAAATGCTTTATTTAGAATAAGTGAATAGAGTAAAGTAGATAGAAATATAGTCCATTGATGCTCCCAAGCATCAGGGTATTGCAAAGCAATAGTCCAAAGGTGAAACAGGATCCAAAGGTAAAAAGAGTCTTGATGCCCCAATGGGCTAAATCCAGGGATAAGTTCTTGGCACAAAGACTTGGCAAACAGAGTCCAAAGGCTGGAAGGCGCAATGGCCCAGGCAAGGTTCCGTGAAGGCTTGGCTTGAAAGCTAAACGTTGGCGAGAGATGCCTTGGAGCCAACGGGAAGCAGCTTAAGTAGGTTTCTCTCCTTGAAGACGCAAACATCATCGGAACTTCTTCCCAGGCTCGCTTGTGGAACTCGCCCCGCCTGGGCCCCTCGGCTGAGATTGGAATGTCAGCTCGTTAGTGAAGACACCTGTACTTTTGGGAGGCACCGCTGCTTTGTGGTACCAGGCCTTCTTATCGGTCTGGGAATTAGAAGGGCTGTGTTTGCCCTTGAACGCTTGGTGAACTAGAGGCCTCTGCAGCATCTTGCTTTCAGGCCTCTCTGAGGCTTTGGATTTAACATGGCGTGAGTCTTGCTGAGTGCTAGAGGCAGGCTGGGGCATGACAATAACATTACCATGTATTGAACTGCTTTTTCTGTCAATTTCTTGTAAAACATGATGTTTTGTTGCTTTATTTGTAACACCCCCTGTTGCGTCAACTCCACTGGCTACCGGATCATTTCCAAGCACAATTCAAAGTGCTGGTCTTGGCCTATATAGCCCTATACTACTCTGGGCCAGCTTACTTGTCCGAACGTATCACCCTCTATGATCCGCCTCATAGCTTAAGATCCGCCAGGGAGGCCCTGCTCTCAGTCCCACCAGCTTTGCAAACACGGCTGGTGGAGACGAGGGACAGGGCCTTCTCGGTGGTGACTCCCCATGCCTATAGAACTTCCTCCCCCAAAAAATTAGATCAGCATCCTCCCTCCTTTCTTTCAGAAAGAAACTAAAGACATGGCTGTGGTACCAGGCATTTGGACAATGAACATTGAAACTGACCTGTGATTGTTGAGATGGAAAAGGCTTTTTGGATTGTGTAGCTAATGTTGTGTAATTAATGTTGTTTTAATCTGTGCTATGTGTATGTTTTTTAAATCTTTTTTTATACTGTAATTTTTTTACAACATTGAATGGCTGCCATGTTAGTCACTCTGAGTCCCCCTGCGAGGGTGAGTAGAGCAAGGTAAAAATTATAAAATAAATTAAAAGATTTTTTTTAATTAAATCATAATGTAATTTGTTATTTAATAGACTTTTCCTTAATCCCACCTTATTATCCAATATTTTCGCTTATCCAACGTTCTGCTAGTACAATGGGTGGTCCAATGGGTGGCAGCCAGATTGCTCACCGGAGTGGCGTACAGGGAGCATACAACCTTCCTGTTACATCAGCTCCACTGGCTGCCAGTTTGCTACCAGTCACAATTCAAAATGCTAGCTGTAACCTATAAAGCCCTAAATAGTTCCGGACCAGCTTACCTGCCCAAATGCATCTCCCCCTATGAACCATCTCGGAGATTAAGATCATCTAGAGAGGCCCTGCTCTTGGTCCCACCTCCTTCACAGATGTGATTGGTGGGAATGAGAGACAGAGCCTTCTCAGTGGTGTCCCCTCAGCTGTGGAGCTCCCTCCCCAATGATATTAGATTAGCCCTTTCCCTCCTGACCTTTAGAAAAAGGGTGAAAACATGGCTTTGGGATCAAGCCTTAAGCAAATAACACAGTGCAATAGACGGACTTGGATTAATGTGTAATGATTACCGGAATGACCTGACTATGATTGCAGATAATGTGGTTTTATGGTTGTAATTGCAATGTTTTATATTTTTAATGCTCTTAATCTCATTTAAATTTTTAACTAAAATGTTTATTTAATTGTATATTTGATGTACATTGTTTTAAGGCATTGAATTATTGCCTATGGTGTAAGCCAACTTGAGTCCCCCTCGGGGTCTAGAAAGGTGGGATATAAATATAGTAAGTAAATAAATAAATAAGGTGGGCCTTTGTTTTCCAGAGGCACCTGGTTTCCATATTTCTGTGAACTCTTCAGCATGAATTGCATCCTGCCCACTACCAGGTACTATAGACCAGGCCAAGTCAGATTCCATGCTCAGCCACAATTTCATCAGCATGGTTCCCTTTTTTGGTGCCCATTCAGTAGAATGCTCTGCAGACCTCTCCTGAAACAATGCCCTGCTTTGTCCAATTGCTCAAGTCTTTGCGGAGGAATTTCCACATGGGCACAGTGTGGTCAGCTGATGTTTTAGCTCATTGCTTTGTTAATATAGACATGGCTATCAGCACTTTGCTAATCACTTAACTCAGCTGAAGCAGAGAAATTACAATCACTGTCTGTAGCTCAGCGTCTGATTATAATGACATAAATCTTGACAAAATCAGATGGGATTCTTAGGTCTGCTTTTCTCTCCTTTTTTCCTGGTTGTGTTACATCAAGGAGGAAATGAGTGGTGGTGGTGGGTGCATGTAGCCAGAAGCCCTTTCCTTATGCGCCACCTTGTCTGTCTCCAGCGCAAGTCTGATATCGTTCCTCTTGTGACAGTTCCACCTCGGGAGGAGACTGATGTGGGGGAAGGACTGGTTAAGTCAGACAGCCCAAGGGAATGTGGACAAATAATCCTAAAAGTGATCCAAAGGAGCCGGGGAAAAGTTTCTTCTGAGGATCTGAAAGGCTATTGCCTGTAATTAGTTAATCAGCATAATTGCTTCTAATTAGACTCCAGAGGCACATCACAGACTTGACTAACTCTACAGAAGCGGGAGGGAGGGGGGAAGGAGGGAGGGGAATGGCTTCCACTCCCATGTTAATGACAATCATATAACCCTTCGAGCTGTCAAGGAGGCTTCTGGTCTAATTGGAACCATTCTTGCTGGAATGGGAGGCCAGATGATTTGTGAAAAAGACACCCTCAGCATGTAATTTTCTATGTAACAAATCTTGAAAGATGGATGCTCTTTGATCTTGATTCTTCTGTTATTGCTGTTCACACTGGGAAGGGTGCTTTAATGAAACAATCTCAGTGTAATTTACCGCCTTTGAAGTCCTAAAAATGTGCTGCCAACCCAATTTCTGGTTTTGTGGAGGCTGCAGCGGCAGTCAGTCGAGGTTGCTTAATGGAGCACCAAAACTGGAACATCAAGACATCAAAGGTGAAGGTGGCATGTGATTAATAAGTCAAACTATTCATTTGTTTCTGCCTCAGAGGCAATCTGACTAGTTATTGTCTCTGGCTAATTTACACTTTGTGAGTGCTTGCTGTTATTACTTATGTTGGCCAAGGAGAATATGCACTTATTTACATGATGTGGGCAGCATTTGCAGATTGAGACATAGAGATCTATACCATGGGATGGCTCACGGCTCATTGTCCACAACATTTGTATAATACTTTCAAGCATTCAAAGCACTTGTTACACATTGTTGTTTTTGTTTTGTGCCTTCAAATCATTTTAACCCATGGCAACCCTAAGATGAGAGTTTATTTCGGGGGGGGGGGGAAGCTTGCTTCCTCTTAGGCTGAGAAAATGTGACTTGCCCATGGTCTCCTCCTAGTAACTTTCCATGCTGATACAGGGATTTGAATCCCGATCTTTCAGAGTCCTAGTCCTAAACACTAAAACAATAAGGTACAATTATTCCTTATAATATTGAAAGTGAGGCTGAGGTGCCCATATTTATCTAAGTGGTGAAAGTTGATTGTGGGACCTTCAGAACCACACCTGTCTCTTTATCCAGTGCTAACAAAATTGAGCAAAGCTAAAAAGAGATTTTTGCAAAAAATCTGAAACAAGAGAAAGTGAAAGTGTCTCAGAATTCAAACTGGGTAGTTTACAAAGTACTGTACATTTCAGTAGGAATTCAGCTATAAACAGTTGTTTTAAAACCAAAGGCATTATCCAGTCACAGCCAAGCACTTTTAAGTCCCATTGGAATTGATAGGAAAGACTGAAACTCCTGATTAATTTGCCCACTGAAAATCAATAGAACTATAAGCACTTAACTGTGGTGGACTCATGGCCTTAAATATTTTTGATTTGGTTTAGGGCAACAAAATTCCAATTTCAAAGGAGTTAATTTGGTACAGATGTGGAGCCCTCCCCCTTCATAAAATCTCTTATCCAACCAATATCCCCAACTGTGAGTATGTGAGAGAAGGGGAGATCAAATATAAGAACATACATTTTGAGTTTTGCACATAATGTTAGTGCAGAATAATGTGCCCAAGAACCTTCCTGCTATGTTTATTTCAGGTTTTCTTAGAAGCTTAATTTCAAATGAGCAGGGGGGAAAGGGAGAAGAGAGAGAGAGAAACTGATGTTAATGGTTTTCTTTCATATCACTAGCAGAGCCTGTGTGGTATACTGACTTGAGCATTTGACTTGAGACCTGAGTGACTAAGGTTCAAAACTTTCCTCAGCCATGGAAACTCACTGGATGATATCAGACAAATCACAAATCTTGCTAACAAATCATTGGGATAGGGTTGCCACAAGTAAGAGTCAACCACAACTAATATAACAACAACAATTTCATATTACTAGATGACCAAACATGCAGAAAAAAGATATATAGCAGTTATGAGGGATTTCAACTATTCTGATATTGGTCTCACAAAACCCTCTTATAGTGCTGAGGCAACAGGGAAGTCAGAAAGGGAGAGACTACTCATTAAAGATTACTACTACCACATCAGCTCCAGATTATTAAATATGGTTTCCTTTGGCAAGCAAATGGCAACTAATGGATGTCATATGTTCTGTATCAGAAACTAGATCTGATGTGGTCTACCCAATGCAATTTTCTGAATCAGCACCCCAAATAATCAAACTGAATCTAAAGTTGACCAAAAACTGATTCGTAACCCTTTTGGTACTTATATTGGAGAGTGGTCCCTGGTCAAGTGATCCCTGGTAAAATGGTCCCTGATTTATTTTTTTAAGGTTGGGAACCACTGGTCTAGATCAAAGGAAATCATAGTGCCTCTCTATTCTGCTTTGGTTAGACCTCACCTGAAATACTGCATCCAATTCTGGACACCACAATTTAAAAGCAATATTGACAAGCTGGAAGGTGTCCAGAGGAGGGCAATTAAAATGATCAAAAGTCTGGACACCATGCCCTATGAGGAGCCTGCAAAAGAGAAGGTTGAGAGGAGACGGGATAGCCATGTATAAATATGTGAAAGGATGCCATAAGGAGGCAGGAGCAAGATTGTTTTCTACTGCCCTGGAGACTAGGGACTCCATCTGACTCTTGCGATTATTATTATTAATAATACCCTGCCACCATCTCCCCAAAGGGGACTCGGGATGGCTAACATGAGGCTAAGTCCAAAAATTACAATAAAGCAAAATAAAATAAAGTACATAACAACAAATAATAACATCAAATAAAGTGCAAACAATAACAAAATAATAGAGTAAAATAAACACAAAATGTTAAAAAAATTGAACACAGTGGGCTGGGCCAAATACAAAAAATGAAATTATAAAACTTCTGGATGATAGATAAATAGAATAATGTTTCTAATGGGAGACTCAGATGGGATGAAAGAAAGGGGTTAATCTTCACTGAGGGATGAGGTAAAGTGCATCAGAAGGACAATTGTGCACTGGGATGAATATAGTATGGGGATTTGTTGTTCATTCCTCAAAGACAAACTGGAAAGGCCAAGTTTTGAGGCTTTTCCTAAAGGCTCCCAGGATGGGTACTTGCCTAATCTCCCTGGGCAGTGAGTTCCAGAGCTGAGGGGCTGCGCTTGCAATGGAAGTGGGAGTGAGAGGAGGGCCTCCCCAGAAGATCAAAGAGATCATGCGGGTACATGGAAGGAAATGCGATTTACTAATCCTCCTCTGAGTACTTAGGGGTGGCCAGAACATTTCCAAGTGCACTTCTGCAGCTGACCCATGAGTGGGAATGCACCTGAAAGCACAGCCGCTATTTACCCTAGTAAAGACATATGCTCTGCCAACTCCTTAAATGCATCCTGGCCAGAGCAGATGATGAAACAACTGAAATGAGGAAAATGGAAAAGAGAGACTGCAAGACACGTGTTCCAAAAGGCTACTTTATACTTATGTCCTTATTTATTTATTTATTTATTTGTCCTTATGCTTAGGGTAGCTGGTTTGACACCTGACTATCATCTGTTAAAGATAGCAGTATGAAAGTCTGGTTGTTTGAAAGGTCTAGTCTGGTTATTAAAAATGGGGGTGCAGTGGGAGAATAGTCACCCATTTGATTTGAAGGACTTACCTTATTGCAAGCTGTTTCCTATCAGTGCAAAATGAGATTAGTGTAGAGAAGACAACTTGTGAAAAATACAGGAGATGGGTGGGGGAAAGAGAACAGGGTATCAAGCAATCGTTTGTGCCAAAACACCCCATGCTGTTCAGCCAGTGAAAGCAAAGTCCTATTTATTCAAGTCAATGAGAATGTTTAATCACTGTCCATCTTAACTAGGGTAGTTTTCTTCACAGTTCCAGAGAAATGCAGACAGTGGCAAAACGTTATCTGAGGTCCATAGCCATGGGCATAGAGCAAAGAAAGTGAATTTGACGACCTGGCTACATCTGGAGTTTATCAGCTCTTTTCCTGGTTAGTATTACAGTAAACAATTATCTGTAGATCAGGAGACAGCAAAGACTTTAAAGACCCAAATTACAGAGAAAGACAGAGAGAAGTAGAACAGAGGAGATAAAAAGGAGCCTATGCATCTTATCGTACTAATGAAATCAACCTGACAGGCATGCCAAGCTGCAAAAGTATTACACTGTCTGGTATTAAATGAGCAGTTACACCACTGGCTCCTATGTCAAACCACCAATAGACACGAAAGAGATGAAAAATGCCCGGTCAGGTCAGTGGGGGTGATTTATATGTGACTGCAAGACAACTGGTCAATTTTAAAATCTCTTCTAAAAATTGTCAGTATATCATATTTATGGGTTTTTTTAAATAAAAAAAGAGCACAAAAAAACTAGAATGATTTTGCAATGCATGATCCTTTAGTTAGTTCTAAATTCAAAGAAATGACAGCAATGGTTTATAGAAGACAAGCATGATCTGAAGGCACGTGATGCTGATACCTTGCTGAAGTGAAGCAGGTCTAATCACTATCTGAATGATAAACTGCCCAAGAACCCCTGGACACCAACTTGAGTTTTTCCCATACATCTTGAGTTCCACCAAAATAATCTCTTTCACTATATTGTTTTTTAAAATGCCAATTGTATAGTTAGAGTTGGCATGAGTACTTTCTAAAGTAAAGTTTGTTGCAATAAGTTAGACTGTTGTCACAAAATACATAATGCAGTAAAGATCAAAAAAATGTCTAGTTTTAGAAAAGAGAAAAAAAATAAAACCATAGAATCATTGAGTTGGAAGAGACCTTGTGGAACATCCAGTCCAACCCCTTGCTAAGAAGCAGGAAAATTGCATTCAAAGTACTCCCAACAGACGGCCATCCAGCCTCTGCGTAAAAGCTTCCAAAGAAGGAATCTCCACGACACTCCAGGGGAGAGAGTTCTACTGCTGAACTGCTCTCACAGTCAAGAAGTTCTTCCTAATGTTCAGCTGGAATCTCTTTTCCTGCAGTTTGAAGCCTGTCACACCTCAAGGGCCTCAGGCCTCAGTTTTGCTTGAGCAAGACTGCAGCCATGCCGGCTGCAAAGAACTTTCCAAGCCAGCTTGTTTCACTCCAGACACTCCCTCTGGGCCCCTTTGCCTTTCCCGTGAGAAGCAGATACTAAATGCACAACATGGACAGGCCAAGGTTACTCAAACGGGCCTCCCCTAACAAGCGGCGAAGCGCCTCAGAGATGCTTCGAGTCCAGCTCCCTTCGCCAGCTCTTAACGAGTTGTGCATTCCGGAGAGACTGAGGTAGCTAAACATACAGACAGTCATCCATCGTGGCACTTTGACACTCGATGTACCCAGATCAAAGCCACTGGACACTTTAACTGCTTGGAGATGCCCATTGAAGGTATCTCGTACCAACTCTGCATTCAAGGATGCTCCTGTGAGAGAGGCCGCTTTCGGGCCTTCCAGAAGCTTGTGCCAGCCAGCATCGGGCTGTCTTGATCCTGCTCCAGTGCTACGTTCCTGTGTTGTTCCTGTAAAGACTTTATAAGCTACTGAACTTTATTGCTTCCAAGAAAACCTTCCTTGCCATCTTAAACCGGCTGGGAACCTTTAAGAGACTTTCATTGCATCCGGCTTGTTTCCTGAATCCATCCGCTTGGATCCCTGTTGCCACGGGATTATTTATCCACTGCTGATTCCTGTTATTTGCTGCTATTTGGAGGCCTTATAGAATTGCCTCCAAACACTTTCCTATACCTTTTATTCACAATAAACCTGTTGTACCTCAGCTGCTGTGTGCTTTATCCAGGGAGGTCAAGTCCAAGGGCCTAGCGGGCGATAAAGCCATTGTTCCGTGTCCTAGTCTCCAGGGCAGCAGAAACAAGCTTGCTCCCTCTTCCTCTCACATATTTATACATGGCCATCATGTCTCCTCTCAGCCTTTTCTTCTGAAGGAATATTTGGTTGGATGGACTATACCTACCTATGGGCAAATATGGCAAGTTTGAAGAGCTGAAGGTGTTGGACTGAAAGTAGTGCTGCAGCTTGGTGGATTGATTGTTTGTTGCTTGTTTGACTTCCTGCTCGGTTTTGGAGTTCCTTCCAGCTATGTGTTTCAGTTGGGAGGTACTGTAAGTCTCATATTTCAGTCCTACCCACCAGAGAAGGCCACTCAATGCCAAATTTAATGCCCATCAATGTTAATTCCCCACTTATTCCCAACTGGACAATTATCTGCAAAGTGTGTTTGGCTTTTGGATCTAGAATACTCCTCTATTTCCTCACCAGGCTAAGGTTGAGAGTAGGGGAGATTCCAACTGCCATTACTCCTAAGTTAAAGAAACAGAAAAACAAGGATTTGAAATATGAGCTTCAATAAAGGAGACCCTTTATTTTATGTTCAGTCATGTTTGCCCTTGATCTATGAATCGTATACCAAAATTACTGACAGCAAACATATAGGATATGAGCAACAGGAGTATGCCAATTAAACCACCTCCAGGGTATGATTAAGCAGTGGCTCCTGATGTGTTTACATAAATATTTAAGGCTGTTATTCTCTTTTTCATACTTTTTATGAGCTATTTCTCTCACTGAGATGATTGGCTTTGTCTGGCTTAGAGAGGGAGGTTCATATGGGAGAGGATTAGGAATACGGTTCCATACAGTGCTACCCTCCACAAACAAAGGACCAGATTGTGAGAAGGAAGGGTTCTTTGCCCCCTCACCTCAGCATGATCTAAGCCTCCATTAGCTACAGAATACTCAGTGTTAGTAGATGTACATCTCTGACAAAGAGCCAGCATGGTGTAACAGTTTGAATATTAGAGTACAAAATGTACCCCGGTTGGTCATGGAACGCTACTGGATGTTTCTGGATTTACTTACTTGGATAAATCACAGAAAAACCCATGTCTTCGCTTTGCCATCACCTTTGGCAACTACAATTTCTGTATTATATGTACATCATGACATTTTAAACATCTAAGTATTAGATTATCTTGAACTCAAATACCCTAAAGCACTTTCCAGTAGTAGTCCGAAGTGGCATGCAAATGACACCCAAAATGGTCATCTGTGCAATTTTCCAGTGGACTATTTTTATGTGTTGTTCTTGAGGAGGAGTTTAATTATGTGGTAAAGCAATAGCTGTCAAAGAAGGAACTACAGTTGCAGCATGGTTGATATCAGCTCCCCAAACATTATAGTCCACCGACAGCCACCAGGAGGATGGGTGGTTTGTTTCATTCATTCATTCGTTTGTTTGTTTCTCACTGGATGAGCCTAAGTTTACAATGATTTAAAGCAAAATCCAGCTAAAATATTATTGTACAATGTAAACAAAAGTAAAAATTTAACAAGATATTTTAAAAAGGCTAACACTTAAAACACATTGAGACATAATTATAAAGGAAACGATAAAAACCAGCACATCATTGTATGCAGACTACTGTGACAAAATTATTTAAGCATTTAATTATATGACTTCCTAAGCATTTTCAAATGACCTTCCTCTCCTGTGTACAACTCCTCCTCCCAATCCATGTTGATTACAGAAAGAAAGAAAGAAAGAAAGAAAGAAAGAAAGAAAAGAATTCAGCTTCCAGGCTAACTTGATATGGAACATAATGCTGGCAATATTTCAAAAGGCCTTCCTTCTCCCTTCCCCTGATGATGACATACTGACTTATAAATGCTGTAAGCCTGTAATTGACACTTCACTTATTTCTGTTAGTCTAAAGAAGGGTAAAACATTTCCAGAAGATTGAGCAAAAAAACCAAAGCTAGTTAATTTCCTATGAATGTGAAATGTAAGTGAACGCAGTATCTGTACACATTAGTTCTTGTTCAAGTTTGCTAATAAACCAGAAGTCATTACACATATATATGCTTACATATACATATATATTTGCATGTTTAATTTGAAAAAAGCAACACCACAAGGCTATTAGTTTAAGCAGAAATCTGAGCAAACAACCCGTTCACCACCACCACCCCCCACAGCTTTTTTCTGTTTAAATTGTCCTCAAGCCTTGCCTCTCTTGGTTTCACCCTGTGTCTCCCTGTCTTCTATTCATTCATAACCATGCATATGATATCTCTAAATTACTTTCATGTGATGCAAGAAAAGCTATTGCATTTCACTCCAGTATCCAAAATCATCTCAGAACTTAATACTGTTTAATTTATACTAAGCCTCATTATGGATGAGGCCTCAAATGCATGCATATGTTTCTGGGGCAAATAAAAACTAATAAGTCAGAGGGAATTTCAGCATATGGAGCAGAGGAGGTTCCCTTCCAAATGTACCTCCATATTCACATTGTTGGCTATGTAAGGGATAGATGGGCATAGCATTTAACTCTTCCCAGGTACATTACAGAAGAGTTTAAGCATCTTCCTTATAGTAGGAGCTGTGAGTTATAACTATTTATAAACATACAGGTATTCGCAATGAGGAGATGGAATTCTCTCAAGGGCAATATGGAATGTGTACACTGAGAAAGCAAACCTCTCTTGAACATTTGTTTTTTCATGCTTACTGTTAACAGGCAAAGGAAACTATTCCCTCAAAAACATATTAAGAGGCAGGGCAAGCAGGTATGGTGTAGAATTAATACAGTTTGACACCATTTTAACTCCTCATAATCATAGGTGATCACGCACAGCTGAGTATGATTGTGTTCCAAGGGAAGAGTTTTGGTGGTGGGTCTATAAGTAAATATAGAGACCTATTCTGGGTCCACATAGTCTTTCAAAATGAGGGGATACAGTGTGACCATTGGTAAAAGCTGACCTCCAGTTAGTACACTTTAGTGCCAGGGCTTCCCAGGCCCCATGTACACTGCCATATAATTCAGTTGTAACTTCATTATAATGGTTAGTGTAGACCAGGGGCGGGCAAACCACGGCCCGGGGGCTGAATGCGGCCCTTTGGCCAATTCTATCCGGCCCTCCTAATGTTATATTATATTATAATTTCAATATATTATAATGTCTATATATAGATATACTATAATATAATAATTATGATATTATTACTAATAATATATGAATATTTCTTGATATATTAATATGTTAATATTAATGATGTGTAATATATAGTAAATAGAGTAAGTGAATAAATAAATAAATTCTGTAGATTAGCATGTAGTTCCACCTTTAGGTGCGGCCCTCCATAACATTTTTTGGCTCTCGTGTGGCCCCTTGGAAAAAATAATTGCCCACCCCTGGTGTAGACTCATATAATGCAGATTGAACCACATTGAACTGGATTATATGATTGTAGTACATTACCATATAATCCAGATCACTGAATTTAATCTGCATTCTGAAACTGGATTACATTGCAATGTAGACAGGACTCAGTGTTTATGGTGTTCTTTGAACCCATCTTTAAATCTCTTTTGCTGTCCACTGACATTGCATTCTATTCTTGAGCAAAGAGTAAAATCATGGGAGAAGTTGTATTACAAGGTCTTAAGCCTTATCAGCCAAAGAATGCTGAAACTAAAAACCCCATGATCCCCAGCATTGAACCACAAAGTGGTGTCAAACTGCATTAATTCACACTCCTCAGCCAAGTTTTCATTGTACCTTCAGTGCACCTAAATCACTCTTTTTTAAAAGGAAAGAAAGAAAGAAAGAAAGTCATTTGTCTGCAAAGGAAAAAAACCGTTTAATTTGTAGTTAGGACAAAAAGGTAAAACAGAATGTTATACACACTGTAGCATTATCTATTAGTAGTTATTGAGGAGCAAGCATAAACATTCCAAAGTTGGCATGAAGCAACTGTATTTCATATTTCCTTAATGGATGTTTTGTAGCAACAACAAAAGTTGGAAGAAGCAGAAAAACACGTAATATGTAATGAGAAGACCTTCAGTGCCTCCAGACAAAGTGCTTCTAGTACTCACAATTCAAAGGCATTGTGAAAGTATTTCATCTCCGTGCCCTTAATGATTTTTCTCTGTTTTTTTTTATAAAAAAAAACAGAAAAAGTAATGGGAGAACATGGGACATTTATAAAATAGATGACATTGTTCTCTAGATCCCAATAGTGAGGTAGAGTGATTGTACTCCCTCCCTTTGGAAGTCAGAACAGCTTCCTCACTCCTCTCCTTTAAGAAGCAATTAAAAACACACTTCTGTACTCTGACTGGCCTTCGGAGAGGAGGATGATTAGCTTTTATTAACTTCTTATGCTTCTCCTCTGCCTGATGAGGGACTGAGAACATATTGCCCTAACTCACTGCTCAGCCACGTTTTTATTGTTCATTTTTCATGTTGATTTTATTAATTCACTATGTTATTTCTAACTTTAGAAGGACATGACCTCCAAGCAGGATGGCATAGGTATCTGTGGTATAACAAAAGAAAAGTAGAAAAAAAATTAGCAACCACTACATAAGAGCATCCTTAATCAAAACATGGGAGAAATACAAATCAAGACTATACAACAAAACCCCATTATGGATATCCCCAATTGACGCTAGACACAAAAGGGAATTAGCCAAAGAGACCTGGTTAACCTACCAACAAATAGTTTTTTTAAAAAAACCTATGACCTTAACCCAATAATCAAACCATATGAAGAAATTAAACAATTAAATCAAAAATTAACATGGTTCCAATACAGGAAGATGGGAAATTGGGTTTAATCAAGAATCAGGTCTATGGGAATTGATAATGCAAAAAGAAAAAAATGAATTAGACTCTTATACCAACAACTCCTAAAATGGACAACCAAAGGAGAACAGATAGAAGACTGACAGATAAAATGGGCAAAGGATATAGGGCACAACATACTTACACAGCAATGGGAAGAAATTTGGAACACTAAATGTTTTGTTACACACAGCATGTTTTATTGTATGTTGTGATCCGCCCTGAGCCTGCAGGGAGGAGTGGAATATAAGATTGAATAAATAAATAAATAAATTAAAATATACCACAGCCACTGATATACGAGAGAATTGGTATAAAATGCAATTCAGATGGAACTACACCCCCGCAAAATTGGCCAAATTCAACAAACATATCTCAAATAAATGTTGGAAATGCATAAAAGAAATAGGTACTTTCTTTCATCAATGGTGGTCCTGTAATAAAATCAAAATGTTTTAGAAGGAAATACATTCATTAACTAAAAAAAACCCTAAAAACAAATTTCCCGCGATCACCAGAGATGTATCTAGTCTACTAGGCATTTCAGGCACAAAATTAAATGTAAATCAAGACAAAATGCTCTTCCTCATGAGCACCGCAGCAAGATTAACTATAGCCAAAACATGGAAACAAAACAAAATACCGAGTATAGATGAATGGATCCTCAGAATGTCCGATATGCTCCAAATGGACATTCTATCTCAAAGACTATAAAACAGACAAGAAAGAAAATGGACTGGTCTGGATTCAAAGACTTTATTCAAAACAGATAAATTACATTAATGATAGAATTACCTGATGTGTGAAGAAAGGATTATAGAAGAAGCCAAACTGGTCCAACATTAAGGAACCACCATACTTATATCGAGAAGTTAATTTCTCAAAAGACTGGGAAGTCAACATTTTTTTTAATTTTCCCCCTTTTTTCCCCTCTCTACTTGTCTCGTCCCCTACCTTCTTTTCTCTCTCTAATACTATTATATGTTTTCACTCACTTTCACTGTAATTTCTTATTTATAAGCCTAATAAAAACTTTTTTAAAAATTCACTATGTAATTTATAGAACTTATTACCTTTTTAAACTATTATTGTATTATCTGTAAATTTTAATTGCTTATTTTAATTTTATTTTATTGCTGTTTATTTCTATTTAGTTTTTGTCTTTGTAAGCTACCCTGTGTCCCTTCAGGGAGAGCGGATGAGTTATAAATAAAGTTATGATTGTATCATTGTATAAGGCTGCATATGGGAGTATTTTAGAAAGTAAAATCCCAAAACAAGGAGAAACTGTTTTCTCCAACATCTCCTTAAAAATGCAAAGCATATTCTCTTACTATTTTGTGTATCCAGGGTTTGAACTGACACTTTAAGAACATTTTTAGGAGTAACTCAACATATGAAGAAATAAATCAGGAGAATAGGGAAGCCTAGAAAACACTATTATTAAACCATAATCTTTATGCCACAAAGTCTGCACAGAGGTCACAGCCAATGCCATACTTCCAGGGACTGATCCAACCAATGCCTGGAAGTTTTTATCTTGAACTAAACAAACCAGAATATAATCTATCTGGGGACTTTCCACAAGTACTTGTTAAATAATTCCTCAGGTGTTCAGCTGTTAGTATTTGAAAATTACGGGTTTAAAAAAGAAATCCTAATCCTCAGAATTAGGATTTCAACATGGGAAGTTGCAAAGCCTCTGCATAGTGAATAAGACCTGAATCACTCTGCACCTTACAGAACTGGAAAGTGATCTTTCAACTCTCTTGAAGATAACAAGATCCTTCAAGGCAGCCCTCTGGGTCTGGAGATTCTTTTCCGATCACCAAGCCAGTTTAACTCAGCCTTATTGACGAATAAGGCAGATAGAACTAGGGCGCTTTAAGAAAGCTCTGTCTGTACTTTTCCGTTGCTCCACAGGCTTGAAGTGTAATCTGTAACTCTGATCCTGTTTATGCCACAGAAGGATCTTATCTTGATCTCTCTAATAGTTTTTCAAGTGGTAACATTTTATTTGGAGGAGGAGAGGGGAGAGGGAAGAGAGCAAATAGCATGAAACACATTAAGTTAGCATTACACAATGTGTTTACATTTGCCATTTAGGATTAATAGTTAGAAGGATTTAATCCTTATTCTGTACTCCCACATCTTTTGTTTCTTAAACTCTTGTCAGGTGAGAACAATTTGTTATTTCAAAAACCATATATATTTTCTGGTTTTAAATGGAGTCGAACTAGCAGCTTTAATGCTCATATCATACCTCAATGTCTAATCTCCCTGTTGGCAGCAAGGTTCCTTGTACATATGTGCTGGGTTGTAAAACAGCACATGAATATATATTAACACACATATTTCTGTATGCATAAAATACAGATTTAAACTAGTTTCACAGCTTTTCATGGGAAGAGTTAATATGGTGTAGTTGAGATTTCAATACAGCCTCCACATCACACAATAGTTTTTATCACCATCGTCGTCGTCGTCATCATCAAGTAAAACCATCATAACTGAAGTGACATAAAAATAATTTAGAATTGTAGCATCCATATTGCTCAGATGAAGGCAAACTTTTTATTAAAAATATGATTTGGAAACGCAAACACCAAGTGCAGTTGCTAATCCCAATTAGAGTCAATGGCGTTTATATAACAATTCTGCAATTGAGTAAATGTGTATTCTGGTTGGAAATAGCAATTTATTTTATTTTATTTATTTATTGTTGGGCTTCTATGCCGCCACTCCCGGGAGGCTCAGGGCGGCTCACAAGTGCCAGCTAAAACAGCATATTAAAACAACTAAAACACAGCAGAGTAAAACACAATATAAAACAAACGAAGTTAAAAGCCTGATGTGAAGTGCACAACACAGCAGGTACCAAAATTGAAAGCATGCCAAGTGATTTCTAATCTGTATCATTTCAATCAGGGTGAAAGGCTATAGAATATGATTCCCTTGGCACTGGGCAAAAAATGAACAGACACTCCTTGTTATTAAGACATTCCTTATAAAAATTTTGCTCTATATGTATAGAAAGAAGCAACAATGCAGTTTAGAACTATGGCCCTCAACCCTGTACCTTCCAGATATTTTGGACTTCAACTCCATATAATCCTAATGAGCATTGCCAATGGTTCAGGTTTCTAAGAGTTGGAGGACCAAAGGTTCAAAACCACTCCAGCAATACAAGGCTACAAGGAATAAATTGCTTTGAGTCACGAGTTTCAGGAGAAGCAGGAGAAAGCTATGCTGGTCTAGGAAAAGAAATGGTTCTGAGCCAACTCTTCAATCTAGGCTTCTAGCGATCACATCTGATCACACCATAGTCTTTGGGCCCTTCCACACAACCCTAATCCCTGAATATCAAGGCAGAAAATCCCACAATATCTGCTTTGAACTGGGCATGCTTTCACACAGCACTAAATAACTGGTTTTAAACAGGGGCAAAAAAAATCTCAGGACTTCAGAAGAGGTCCACATGCAGACCTCTTGGTCCCAGGATATCTGCCTCTGTTGTCGGGACTTGATGCTTTGAGATTTAGAGACTCCCAAGATGGTTGCCACGGGTCTTCCACTAGAAACCTTGTCAGTTTAAAAAAAAACCTGAGATGCGGATATGCAGAGGTCCAGAAATGTGGATCACTGCAAAAGTTCCATTCTTTGTCTTGGCCAGTGAAATTGAGCCCTCCAGACATTTCATGAAGTATCTGCCACATGAACAAACCTAATGAGATAGGACCACTTCTGCCCAAATCACAAACAGGAACACACACTTTCAAGCCAGGAACAGAAATTTGTCATTATTATTTGACCTTGATGCCTGGCCATCTCTCCAGACAAATTTGGTTGTATCATTGTAACATTGAACAATAGGGTGATGTTCCTGGGTTATGCATGGCTGTTCGAATTAGCCACCTGCATTACCTTGGCTCTAGATATTTACATTCCTCCCTAGCACGTCCACGTCCCAACAGCCATTTTCTAAACTATACCCATGTTGTCAGCGTACAGCCAATGAGGAACCAACATGTATATCCCAGCAACATCATCCTGTTGTTTCCTGGCACAAGTACACCATGAAACCTCTCTGTACAGATGGCTACACAACAAGGTCTGAGTAATTATAGTAACAATGACATGTTCCTGGTTTTAAAGCATCTGTTCCTCTTTCATTGTGTACTACTGACTGTGAAAGCACTTGTTGCACCCCAGGAACTTTATTTTTCTGCCACAAACTTCATTAAACAGATGAAGGACAAAGTCTCTCTTTCCAGGACACATTTTTTGCCTTCTACTCAAGTGTCACCTCCTTTTTAGGAACCAACCAAAGAGGAACAAACACCTAAATTCTGGGAACAAACCCAGACAAAACATCCTGTGATTTCCAATTGCAGGGACATACAGACATGCAAATATCTGCATATTTGGTTCAAAACTGTGATATTCCCACACCTGGAAATCTCACCGTTTTTGCCTTTTGTAGTGCTTGCTTCCACGCTTACAGACAACAATATCTGGCCGCCTTCCTGTTTGCTGTGGAAGTCCTGGAATAAGGGTACTGTCTGGACAGGCCCTAAGAAAAAGAGGAACATAAAGGAAGTAGGACCAGCAGAGAAAGAAGGAAGCAATGTGGAGTCCAGCTATTGTCTTAAATGCCTACTAGAACAGAAGACTAGGCCAGAGGACTGGGGAAAATCACCTGTACCAACTTTTTATAGTTTGTACGCGTGTGGATACTTATTTCATGGTGATCTTTTGGGTTTTGAGTGACACAATGCAATCTTTTTATTTACGAAAGGATTTTTATTAAGATTAAACTTTGCAAAACCTAACATCATATTAGTTGCATTACTCTCTGGATTTTTTTTAAAGCAAGGGTGAATAATCACTTTGCTCTGGGCAGGACCCCAATATCCTCTTTATATAGCCTCCTGACTTTCAGAAGATTCAATTAGACCCATGAAGTGGAGCAACTGCATGCCAGGAAATTTATGTCCACTGAGAATGTGAGACTGGCGTGTTTTTTACATGTGATTAGGAAACAGTTCACATGGTAAATTTCACTCCTAATTTCTCCACACAGTTATCCTAAAGCAATCATGTGAAAGAGCTGGCAACCTCTATGTATAAGCTTTGCAGTTGTGTCCCAATGGATACATCCAGTTGGCAGCAGCAGATTCTAGAATTTCAACAGTTTCAGAAATCACTCCAACCTGTATTTCTCATACAATGTTCAGCACATTTGTAGGGCATGAAAGTGGTGAGAGCTGGTTCTCTAGCCTATTACAAATTACTGGTCTGTTTGTGCTACATTTTACATACTCTTTTGGCATGAATAACATTATAATAACGAGAGTGTGGCCATAGTGTATAATAACATCTAGAGTGGAGTCATTGCTTCAAAAACTAACAGTCCTTCCCAAGTCTGTTTTGTAGGAGGAGGGTGTGAATTTTCTTAGCTACTTTGTTGTGAAGAGTATTATTCTTCACAGATCGAAAATGCATTACGTTCTGTCCTTAAAGGGGACAGGAGGTCGAATGAATGGGGTAGTCCAACATTTAAATTTTTTTTAGAATCCCTCTTTGAGATCTGTAAAGAACAACTATGCAAAAAGGTCATGTGTGCAGCCTGTGCACCCATCCACAAATAACATTGAGATCATGGAAGTGTGTTTGTGTCTATACTTCAATTAGTTCCTGTGTTGCAAGCTGTTTATTTAATGGTTTAAAAGTAACTCATCTTCTTATTTTCCCCCCTGAAGCCATTGTCAGTGCATTTTTCTTCAAATTTCCCAGGCGGATATGTCATCTTGTGATGCAGCCCAGGGTTGCAAGTGTCAGATCTCACTGTCTGACATGGTGCACCCAGTCTTTTGAGGAATATCACCGGAGGGTGTGGTGGGATGCTGGGGCTTGCACCCTGGTATTTTCAGCAATCCCATCAGAAATCCGGTGTTTTCGAAAGCTCACATATGGAAAATATTACAGTAAAAATGGCATCTGTGGCACACAGCATATAAGTGGTGTAATCCTTGCCCTGAATGCTTGGGATCAGTAATGTTTTAGATTTCAGATTTTTTCAGATTTCGGAATCCTTATATTTCCACATACAGGTATCTGAGAAATGGGACCCAAGTCTAAACATGAAATTTATGTATATTTTATACATACCTTATACAAATAGTCTGAAGGTAATTATGAACACAATATTTTTAATTTTGTTGTGCATGAAACAAAGTTTGTCCGCACTGAACCATCAGAAAGCAAAAGTTTCACTATCTCATCCACCAGTGTGGGCGATTTTTGATTTTTCTAGTTTAGGCTACAGTACCTATAATTCAGGAGATAACAGGTTAAAAGTAGGGGGGCGGACAGATGGAAAGCAATGGAAAGAAAATCCATTTCAAAAAAGTCTTCCTTTATCCTTTAAAAAGCAAATTTCCCCATGACTGTGTGGCCCGGCTGTCATGTAAAGTTCAAGATTTCCTTCTTTACCCCCTGCTTCCCACCTGTACTGGTTTTTAAAAGCCCAAACAACTGGTTTCAGGAGAGGAGCAGCAAAGAGCCATTAGATGTCTCTGAAAGTGTTTATTTTAAACTTTATAATATTAAATAAGCAATTGGAGAATGAGGGAAATCTGGCAACATTTTTTTTAAAAAAAATCCCACCATTATGCACTGATGCATATATGCACACATAGAAATTTCTCCATATTTGTATGAGGCCATTTACATGTGCACATATAAGCATCAGTGCATAATTGATTTTTTTTAGCAACTTCTGGTGGATGTCCCTTGTTCGCTCTCCATTTTATACCGAGACACAGAAGGGCTTTGAGGTTTGTTTAATTTACCAAATAGCAGAACAAAGGAATGGTTGCAGACAGTTCCCATTGCTGGGGAGTTCTCCTTCTCCTCTTAGGGCGCTTATGCCCGCTTTGTGCTGGTCTGTGACCGTAATAAAGTTTTGATTGATTGACAGTTCCCATTGTAATTTCTTTCCATTTGTACTTCTATTTAGCCACTTGTGTGTCTGTGGTTCCATTTTTTTACAGCCCAGATTACCTGTTTTGGGATTTTAAAATGTACACATGAACTGGAGCAATCAACACCAGGCATGTGTAGAAGGGCTCTAAGGCTGGATCTACACTGCAAGTTTCAGAATCCAAATTGACTGTATTATATGAGTTTACACTGCCAAAAATTGAGTTAAAAGCAGATAATCTGGATTCAGAAACTGGATTATATGGCAGTGTAATTGATGGAAGCTCCTTCTTCATAGGCTTTTAAACAGAGGCTAGATGGCCATCTTTCAGAGATATTTTGATTGTGCTTTTCCTGCATGGTTGGGCTAGATGGCCCATGTGGTCTCTTCCAACTCTATGATTCTATGATTCTATATGACTCCTAGTTACAAACATGGAGGTGGTGGCGCTAGGTGGATAGGGAGCGGACATGACAGTGCACTCTGGGCCTTTTGCAATATGAACATTTTTGAGCATTTACATACATATAAATAATAAGACAAACATCTGTCCAAGTTGCATTTAAAGTAGAATTCAATGTATTTTTTTTTTAGTTTTGTGTTCAAATAGAGCAGGAGTGCTCACACTTTTTCAGCATGCGAGCTACTCTTAAAGCAACAAGGTCTACCTGCCCCCGCCGCTGCGTGCTCCCGCGCGCTCCTGCTGCCGTGCGCTCTTGCCACAGTGCGTGCTCCTGCTGCTGTTTTCCGCCCGCGCAACGCTTCTTCCACCTGTGGGGCATTGCAGGAAGGAGAAAGTATGAGGCGGGGCATCCAGAGGGAGCACTCTGCCCTGCCTGTCTCGCCGGCAATGGAGGCTGCACAGCTGCTTCTGGATGAGAGAGAGGCAGGGCGCTCCCTCCGGAGGCCCCGCCTTGTGCTTCCTTCTTCCTGCAATGCCCCGCAGGCAAAAGAAGCACCGCGAGAGTGGAAGCCAGCAGCAGGAGCGTGCATGCGTGCAGGGTGTGCGTGTGCATGGCAGGAGCGCCCCATCCGGCTGGTGAGGCCCGAAGATCACCTGGAAGAGGGCTGAAGATCTACTAGTAGCTCCCGAGCTACCTAATGAGCATCCCTGAAATAGAGCAACTATGAGATTTTTACTCCTATCTGTATCTTCATTTAATCTCATTTAAAGACTTAGTCTCATTTCCTGTCCCTGAGACAACAGGAAGTGAGAGGAAATCTACTCCTCAGAAGGGAAATTCACTCCTGGAAAAGTTATCATAGGAAAATATGTCTCCTCTGAAACTCTATCGCCAATCCTTGTTTCCACAACAACCCTGTTAGGTACCAAGATTTGGGGCCTTGGAGATGGCGCCCAAATCCAGGAACCCTGACAGCCATAACAATGATAATCAGTTGTCCCCTCTTGGTGTGGGAAACAGCGGCCCGATGCCCTGGCGGGAATTGGAGAACAGGAACCCAGAACGCGGGGACAGGGGCTTTGAATCTCTAGAGCAGGGCTGTCCAACTGGCGGCCCGGGGGCCATACACGGCCCCCCGGCCTGTTGGACACGACCCCCGCTATGCCCCCAGCCGCCATTTTTTTTAAAAAATTTTAATCTATTTTTTTAAAAAAATGGTGGCTGGGGGGGGGGAGGAGGAGGCGAGGCAGGGAGGAGGAAGAGAGCTAGCTCCTCCTCCCTGCACTGCCCCCTCCGTCTCTCTCTCCGCGATGCCGCTGCGAGATCGCTGCAACGGGCGGGAGGGAGGGGAGGAGGCAGGGCAAGGAGAAGGAAGGGAGCCAGCTCCTCCTCCTCCTTGCCTTGCCCCCCCGTCCTCTCTGCCCCGCCTCTGCGATCCGGTTTGCAGCGACGGGCGGGAGGGCGGGGAGGGAGGAGGTGGGGCAGGAAGAAGGAAGGGAGCCAGCTCCCTCCTCCTCCTTGCCTTGCCCCCTCCGTCCCTCTCTCCGCCCCGCCGCTGCGATCCGGTTCGCAGCGACGGGGGGGAGGGAGGGGCGGAGGAGGAATCCTCCCTTCCTCCTCCTCTTCCTCCTTCCCGGCGCCGCTGTGTCCCGATCACTGTGGCGCCGGGGAAGGAGGAGGAATCCTCCCTCCCTCCTTCTCCTTCCCCAGAGCCACGGCGATTGGGACACCGGCGGCGTCGGGAAGGGCGGGAGGGAGCAAGGGGCAGGCCTTCCAGGGAGGCCTGCGGGAGAGTTTTTAAGCCTGGCTCTCGCATCCCTCTGACCAGAGGGACACGAGAGCCGGGCGGCCCCCCGCAAGCCTGGATGGCTCACAGGGGGAGCGAGAACCGGGCGCTCGCTTCCCCTGCGAGCCACCCAGGCCTGTGGGCGAGGGGCGGGCCGTAGAAACTTCCTCGCGGCTTCGCCCTCTCCCCAAAGTGTCACAACAGCTGTTGTGATGCTTTGGACGAGGGGTCGGAGCCGCGGAAGGCTGCCCGTGGCTCCTCCTTCTCTCCCAAAGCATCACAACAGCCTCGGAAGTGGGCAAAATCACCCGCTTCCAAGGCTATTGTGATGCTTTGGGAGAGGGGGCGGAGCCGCGTGGCCGGGGCGTGGCCGGGGGGTGGCCACTCGGCCCCCAGGTGATCGGCCCCCAGAAAGTCCGGCCCTTGGGTCGGCAGAAGTTGGACAGCACTGCTCTAGAGAATGTGTATATAAGGGGGAGGGATTTGGTGTGCAGGCACTCATGGCTTTGTTGGTGTGTATGTAGTTTGTAGTAAAGTTCCTAGTGATTTCCAGAATGACTCTGCATGGTCATTTAGGAGCGGCTGTGGCTGATCGCTCACAAACCCAAAATTTTCACAATCCAATTGTCGCAGAGACAGAGAGGCACAGACAGCAACAGACAAACACCACAGAGGGGTTAACACTTCCCTGTGCTATCCAAAACTTTTAAATATATACTTTTGACTGGAGTTCTACTTTAAAAATGTACCTGTTTCAACTTACATACAAATTCAACTTAATAACAAAGCTATGGATCCTATTCTGTTCATAACCGGGAACTACCTGTAATTAATAAACAATTTTTTTCATTGCCTTTCTCTGAAATATAGCCAACAGTATACATACTTACAATAGAGCATGGCTGCAACACAAGAAAAATAAGTTCATAAATTGCATCATTTCTGGTCTCAGGCTCCTGCTTTCTTTCCCTGAATATAGAAGTCAACCCAGGCACGGTCATGTTTTTATTAGTACTTATTTAGTAGATTTGTCCCTGGTTAGCAACAAAGAGCCCTTGTTCCAGTGTGTCAAGTACAGAACAAACATATTATTCTAGGCACTTCTTGGTCCAAAGGGTTTCCTTGTTGTCTCTTTTACCACGACAGCGCAGACCCTGGGTGTAACAGGTATATTGTGTCTCAGTGCAATTAGCTGAGTTAATGGAACGCTTCTGGTGTTCCCAGTGAGCAGGATAGTGCAGAAACAAGGTTCAAAGACATGCTGTAAACAATTAGCATTTCTCATTTTTAGTCAGATCACAAGGTGCTCTTCATTTATTGCGCGCCCTGCCAATGAGATGTTCCAGTCTAAAAAAATACTGGTCAGATCCCAACATGTCTGCAGGGCCACTTGGATTTAGAAACAAGAAATTACCAAAGAACAGAACTATTACTCTCCCTGTTCCAAAATACATTAAAGCATACCAGAACTTGGAAAACATGACTTATACGAAATAACGGCTATAGAAACTGTAGTATTCTGGGTGCTGTGGTTTTTAAAAAAGGACTTTTAAAGGTTTCAGCTATATTAATATTAAGACTCTACCATTACCTTATTTCTTTGATCAGTATTTTCATCCAAATGCCATATTTTATATCCTCAATCTAGATAGAGTTTTCCCATTGATATTTTGCTTTTTTCAAAATGTGGTCACATATCTCCTGGTGTAACTCTGCAGAGGAATCTTTTCACCTGTTATTAATTATTTTGATTTAAAGTAAAGTGAATAAAATAATATATTTAATTAATTATTTTATTTTATTTATTTATTTATTTTGCGATTTATTAATCGCCCATCCCAGTTGGCTCTGGGCGATTTACAGTAAAACACAAGCTGAATGCCTGAACATCTAAAAACATCTAAATATCTAACATATAAAAACACCTAAAAACGATTAGCATCTAAAACATCTAAAAACAATTATGTGTGTTGTATTTGTGTAACAGATTTTAGGAGACAAAATCAAGGAGCAGCTATCTAAAATCCTCATCAATGGCAAGAATTAAACAATTAGAATTGAACAATTTATAGTCTTAAAACAATTCACAGATCAGTAAAATAACCTTTATGCAGTTTAAAATGTAATTAAAAAGCAGGACTTTTGACCAGGGATGGTTCTACACACAGCCTAAAAGTGGGCTTGAACCGGCATCCAAGGCATCTGAAAGGGACTCCTTGAGCTGCCGAGGTGGCATCAACAGAGAATCCGTACTCTTAAGCAGCTTTGCCCAGATTAATGTAGATCAGCCCTGTGGGACTGATCGCTTTGCACACCAACCTAAGTGGTCAATGTAGGTGTGCCCCAAGACTGGTAATAGGGGGCATATAATTCCTGAAAAATTGGCTGCAGGTCCATTTATGGACACAATTCAAAACCCTATTACTGCTTAAAGCCCTATTACTGTTCAGGTCGAAACTATCTGAAAGCCTGTATATTCCCAATATGAACCTGCCCTAGTCTTAGGATCTTTGGAGAAGGGTTTTCTTTGCCTCCCTGGTTCTACTGGCAAAACACGGGAGAGAGATGGGGATATATCTACTTTGTTAGTGTAGGTAGACCTGTACTGTCATTAAATCCTTTTAGTATGCTTTCAGGCTTGGAGTTGCAATTAAAAATAGAGACAAAATTAGGTGTCTGGAAACACATTATCTGCCTGTGAATAATTATTAAATGAGGAAGGATATGAAGGGTACATTTATCTTCATTTCTAATTATATAATTCATTTGTTTTTCAGAGAAATATAGGAGGGTGCTTTTGAGTACAAAAGCAAAAGACAGCTACATACAGATTTCCTCTGAAACATTCACCAATATATCTTGGAAAGTTAGACAATATCTAACTTTAAAGATTATATCTAAATTGAATAGGCCCCAGGATTGTCCTGGACTCTTGGAAGATGCCCAATTGGTACTCCTAGTTTCTGTCAAAGACAGAAAGCTGGAATAGTCTGAAACTACTGATGCCTTCTGGGCTTGCATCTTAAAGAGCAAGCATTGATTACAACAGTGTTTCTCAACCAGTGTGCCGGGGCACAGGATTATCAGGTGTGCAGTGGAAAATTGGAACCTCCAGGAAAGGGGGGGGGTCTAGTGTGTTGAAGTATAAAAACCCTAAGAAACCTACCTCAATAAAGGCATAAAATTACAAACACCCCCCCCCCCCTCTCCACCCGTTGTCTTCTTGGTCTCTCCCTCTCCATGCTTTGGGAAGGCCCGCTCCCTTTCTCCAAGTAGAGACCTCCTCTTGCCTCCTGGGGTTCTGTGTGGTAAGTTTGGCCCAGTTCTATCACTGGTGGGGTTCAGAATGCTCTTTGATTGTAGGGGAACTATACATCCCAGCAACTACAACTCCCAAATGTCAAGGTCTATTTCCCCTGAACTCCATCTGCGTTCATATTTGGGCATATTGAGTATTCTGATCCAACATTGTCCTGATCCAACATTGTTTAAGTCCACAGTGCTCTCTGGATATAGGTGAACTACAACTCCAAAACTCAAGGACAATGCCCACCAAACTCTTCTAGCATTTTCTCTAGCTTATGGGAGTTCTGTGTGGGAAGTTTATGTCTTTCTGCCATTCCTGCCAGGACACCTATGTTGAGTTCATCGAAACGGGCACAGGTTTCAAACTGAGTGTATAAATACATTTAAAAATATATTAACTCTATGTATTACTGTGTTAGAGTGTCGTTTTGTGTCATCTTGGTTGGTGGTGTGCCCCAGGATTTTGCAAATGTAAAAAGTGTGCCGCGGCTCAAAAAAGGTTGGGAAACACTGGATTACAAGCATTGTTGCTTAAGTCAAATTATATATTCATCTAGTTAAGCACTGTTTACATTGATTCACACCAGCTCCTGGGTCATTCATATCTTCCAGGGGGGGATTTGGGGGGGGGTGGAGTCTAATGACCTTATCACATATCCTGTTCTCCCCAGTGCCATTTTGCCAGCAAGCATGGCAAAACGGCAGGCACAGGGGGTGATTCCATTGCCCCACATTTTGCTCTGGCACAGGAACACTTCCCCCATCACACTGGGGAAGCATTGCCCAACTGGTGCAGAAATATGCTGGTTCCATTGAAGCCAGCACAATATAGTAACCCTCCCATGTTGATGAGGAAATGTTATAGGATGCTTCCACACTGGTTGGGGTAGGACCTCCACCGGAATTTAGGGAATGCTGTGTGGTGGGCTGCATGCCCATCCATCCCTCAACCAGGGCAGAAGCATCATAGGAGGCTAAAAATTCCTCATGTGATGAGTTCCTAAACCTGGAAAGTTCTGTATGCAGAGCATAAGTTCTCCCAATGAAGGATACATAGATGTGAATCCCTCACTCATTGAATTTTTCATTCAAATATGTACTGTTGTACATAAGGAGATCCCGGAGACCCCATCCAGGACGAACCACCAGGCCTCTCCTACCTGCTCCACGGCCTCGCTGGGGTGGTCGAGCGGTTGGCCGCCTGTTCGGGAGAGGTGAGGGAGCTGAGCCTGGCACTGGCGTCCATTTGCCGTGAGGGTGGGCCCCGCCGCTGGGACCCTCTCCCTGGGACTGGAGGGACGCCGGTTGATGGAGCGCCGAGCTCACCTCTCCTGGGCTCGGGGCGCTCTGGCCTCAAGCTGGGAGAGGCGCGAGTGGCAGAAGAAGAGTGAGGCGGACGGGGCGAGCGCGACGAGCAAGAGGCGAGTGGGGCGGCTGTGGCTGGCCTGCAACACGAGCCCTGTCCAAGCTCACCAGGCCCGCCAGATCCCGGGGCCACCAAGGAGCGATCGACACTGAGGCACGCCGAGGCCTATGGGACTGCCTCGTGGGTGGCGTTGCCTCAGACCGCCGATGAGCAGGCCGCTGTGAGAGGTCCTCCCCTTGAAGAGCGGCCTTCACCCGGGAGCGAAGCTGGGACAGGAGCTGCGACGGGGCCCTGGTGGAGCCCTTGGAGGGCGCTGGGGAGCTGGACACCCCCAGTCCTGGAGGAGAGGATGGTGGCCGAGGGTCCCAAGATGGTGCCGAGCTTGATCTCCTCAGCGTCCTTACCCCCGCCCCCCCACACCCATCCCAGGGGGCCATTCTCTCCCCTCTGTTATTTAACATCTACATACAGCCGCTTGCACAGCTGGTGCGGAGTTATGGGCTTGAGTGTCACCAGTACGCTGATGACACTCAGCTCATTCTGAGGATGGAGGGCAGGCCCGGATCCATCCCCGATAATTTCCAACGTTGCCTCGAAGCCGTTACTGGATGGCTGCGAGCCAGTAGGTTGAGGGTGAATCCGGCAAAGACGGAGATCTTGTGGCTAGGCCGCCCGGGCAGTGGGGATGTCCAGCTTCCGACCCTGGACGGTGCGGCGTTATGCCCATCACCATCCGTAAAGAGCCTGGGGGTCCACCTGGACTCCCAGCTGACCATGGAGACCCAGGTCTCTGCTGTCAGCAAGATTGCCTTTTTCCACCTGAGACAGGCAAGGAGGCTGGCCCCCTACCTCTCCCGGAATGACCTGGCCACGGTGATCCAAGCCACGGTCATCTCGAGACTAGATTACTGTAATCTACGTTGGCCTTCCTCTGTCGGTGACCCGGAGGCTCAAGCTAGTGCAGAACACTGCCGCCCGGCTCCTGTCTGGAACCCCAGCAGGCTGCCACATAACACCTACCTTGCAGGATCTGCACTGGCTGCCAATTGAGCACCGGATCACCTTCAAAGTGCTGGTTCTTACCTTTAAGGCCTTGCACGGCCTGGGGCCAGCGTATCTGAGGGACCGTCTCACCCCATATTGCCCTATGAGATCCCTCCGTTCAGAGGACACCAACCTCTTGGCCGTCCCCTCCGCAAAAATGGCTAAATTGACAGCCACCCGCCGAAGGGCCTTTTCGGTGATTGCGCCGACCCTTTGGAATGCCCTCCCGGAGGACATGCGTGCCATTCCCGACCTGCTCCCCTTCAGGTGGGCGTGCAAGACCCACCTTTTCAAGCTGGCCTTCCAGGTGTAGGCCGTACGGGTTGCACCCCCTGTGGATTCGAGCTCCTGCCCAAGGTCGTTTTTAAGTGTTGCTGCTGCTATTTTTAATGTCATTTTAATGTATTTTTATCCCTGTTTTTATCTTGTATTGTTGTTTTTATCTTGTATTCTTTGGTGCTGTGAGCCGCCCCGAGCCCACCGGGAGTGGCGGCATAGAAGCCGAATGAAATAAATAATAAATAATAATAATAACTGCTGCAAGACTAATCAAGTTTGTCAAAACAGGCTTTCACCATTATTTTCAATAATTGAAAGTTGCATAGAGAGTGGCACAGTTATTTTATTCTGCCTCTTTTATTATACACTATATACAGTCAAAACCCCAGAACTGTGGAACCCATATTGGCAGTTTCATTTACCTGTGCCAGAGGGAGGGGGGGATCTCTATAAGCATTTTCTATGACCTTCAAAACTATTCTATAGTATGCTAGAACATATCTGTGGTTTCACATAAGCATAGTCCATCCAGGAATATATTCTCTGTGAATATAAGGGCCTTACTATATTCCACATATACATTTAGGAATAACAGAGATCATCCGTGAGCTCAGCCAATAAAGCAAAAAACGTTTTTCACTTATCTACACTTCCTCAATCTCTTTTTCTCTTAGTGGGTCAGAGTTCTTTTGTCCTAACGTCTACTTATCCGGGCAACCTATAGAACACAAGTCCTACCCAGAACAGTCTGGTTAAAATACCATGCACTCACCTCTCTTCTATATTATCTTAATATTTTCCAACATTTCAAAGATATGAACTGAGACATGTGTAGTCAAAAGCTACTAAGGAAGAAGAAAAGCAAGCTGGGAGAGGCTGGGAAAATTGCTTGTGCCTGAGTCTACTGGGAAGACTCCAGCCTCTCCTCTCTCCCCCTTGCTAACTAATTGGGTACAATTGAGTGTTTATGGGCTTGATTCAGGCATGGTGAATTAGAGTTCTAGGCTGCTACAGTTTCTGGTGGCAAATGAGAAATAGGTCTGTAAAGAAGGAAGTTTTCATAATGTAGTTCATCTTCACTACAATCTTCAAAGCCATTTGAAACTTGTTCCATGATCCAGCATCTGAGAGGTTGGAAAATCTTTGTCATTATTTCCATAAATGATTGGACCAAACATTTTCATAGTCCAGAGTTCTGTTGCCATGAAGTTTATTTATTTATTTATTTATTCGAACTTGTTCGCCGCCACTCCCAGCCGGCTCGGAGCGGCTCACATACCAATCACAATAAAAACAATTAAAACATCACATTAAAAACAACATCATACACATTAAACAGCAAGTTAAACCGGATGCCTACATAAATCCCACAAACAGAAGCACTTTCCTAGTTATGATCACTAGGAATTGGACTTCTATTGCAAACACCATAATTCAATCCTCCTTTTCTGATTATGCAAACATTTTGCACCCTGATCCCCCAGGAATCCTTTTACAGGTGAACCCAACCTCTTTTTTTCTTTTTTAATACTCTTTTTATTAATAACACATAACTATTTCATACAGTGTATTAAAATGGGGGGAGAAAGAGAAGGGGAAGAGGAGAAAAGAGAACAGGATGAGGGGAGGAATAAGATCACATGTAGTATCCAACCTCTTTTTAAATGCCTTCAGCTGACATGTTCTGTAGCAAAGTGAATTATATAGTTTAACTATGACATGTGAAGAAGTGCTGCCTTTTACTGGTTGCTGGTTTGCTACTGAGCACAATTCGAAGTGCTGGCTTTAACCTATAAATCCCTAAATGGTTCTGGTCCAGCTTACCTATCTGAACACATCTTCCTTTATGAGTCAGTTAGAGCTGAGGAGGTCCTCGCAGGTGTGATTGGTGGGGACTAGAGACAGGCCCTTCTCAGTGGTGGCCCCTCAGCTGGGGAACTCCCTTTCCAGCAAAATTAGATTGGCCTCCTCCCTCCTGGAGTTTAGGAAACAACTTAAAATGTGGCTTTTCAAGCAAGCTTTCGGGGAGTGAGATTAAGTAGACAAGATACCTTCAGGATTGGTGCAATATGTAATGTTCTATGTTTTATGGTGACTATGTCTGATATTTTGTGTTTTATAGTTTATTGGTTTTAATCTTTTGTTATATGCTATTTTATTTTATTATTTATTTGTTTATTTGTTTGTTTGGACTTCTATGCCACTAAACTCCCTAGGGCTCGCAGCGGCTTACAAAGCCAAAAGGCAAACAAATAACATAACACTAAAGACAACAAGACAATACAACAGTCAAAAAAGGGGGTGGGGGAGGGGGCAGAGTCCTGGACTGGGACGTGGAGGGCCCGGTCCGGGCCTAGGCTGGTCCCAGTGAGCCATCGAAGGGTGGAAGCCTGGGGGGTCTTAAGGGGAACTCCCCCCGCTGGTCACAAAACAAGAGTGAGGGCTGGCTTCCTCCGTCCCGTAGCCCGGCAAAAGAGGCCGGGCACAGTGGGGGGATGTTGCTCATCGGCCTACGCTCAAAGCCTGAACCCCAAAAGGTTCTGGGGTGAAAGAATCGCCTGGACCTGGGCTCAGGGGCGGGGGGCTTCTTCCCTTCCAGGTGGCTGGCCGAACACATGAGGAGCCCGGGAAGTCGATAACCCCGGCACTGGGGGTCTCTGGGGGGGTCGGGGAAAGAGGGGCCGGCGCTCCCCGGCCTGCGACGGTGCTTCCTCCGGCGGCGGTGCTAATTCCGCTCAAGGCGTCCGCTCGCTGTGTTGTCCTCTAAGTTGGCCGCCCTCAGTATTGTCCCTCTGCAAGCTGGACCACCGGTCCTACCCGAGTCACCCGCCGGTGACGGGACAGAAGGTGGTCGAGGCAGAGAGTCCGGGGCCGCCAGTAGCCAGCGGCAGGCCCGGCGGCGGGCCCGGGCCCCAGGGGCCCTTGCCAGGACCCGGGAGACATTGAGGTCCTCCGGGATCACTGGCTGGGCGTCCAGTAGTGGTGGTTGCTTCTGGTCAGGGGGGCGGAGTCAGGGCGCCCGGCATGAGCGAAGGGGGCGGGGCAAGGGACGCCAAGCAATTCGAACTGGGCGCCATCTTAGTGGCCTCGGCCACCGCCCGTTCCTCCCGGCCAAGGGGAGTCCCGCGCCCCAGTGCCCTCCAAGGGCTCCACCATGGGTCCTGCGCGGCCTCGGCTCCAACCAGGGGCCTCTCCTCGTTAGTTATGTGGTGTATTTATATTCTGTGAGGGATTAAATTTTGCCATTTACTCTGCTGTGAACTGCTTTGAATCCCCCCGGGAGTGAGAAAAATGCTATATAAATGAAATAAATAAATAATAATAAATTGTATTTTCCTTGAATCACCCATCATTACATTGTGGGGACAGTACTGGCTTCTAGTATAATGCAAGTGGGACAGTTTTTCCCTGTCAGATTTCTTCATATCATTCAATTTTATACATTTCTTTTCTCATCTTGATCTCTAAACTGAATAGGCTCAAATATTACAACCTTTCGTTACAGTAGAATTGTTCCCAACCTCTGATCATTAAGTGCTCTTTTCTACTTTTTTCCAGTTCTGCAGTATCCTTTTTGCATGCAGGGAATCAGACAACAGATGTAGAGAAGAGCATTCCAATACTGCATGTTTCATTTTGATCCCTTTCTTAGCAATACTGAGCAAGGGCTTTGCTTTTTTCACAGCAGCCGCTCAACTGGGTTGGCATTTTCCTTGACTCTGAGGATCATGGCTTCTCTTTTCAAAGTTTTTGGCATTGTACCCTGAGCTCTGGATTTAGAAAGGTTTCAGACAGAGAGGAAAATCAGTTTCAAATTGAGGGAAGGCTTAAAGTATGCGTGGTCTATAAAAACAGAGTTATTCTTATTATACTGGAGCATTAAGGAGACTATATCCTGAGTGCAGACAAAATCTCCTTCCCCCACCTAGCATAAACAGATGAAGTCACTGCCATTTAAAAAGAGAAAAGCCTCAGCTGGCTGAACAGCCCTTTGTTCATCATTTCTTTTTCGTTTTTTGAAAAGATTCCAGTGTGCTCTCGACATAAAGGTCATTTTTTACAATGCGCCTAAGGAGGTGTGAGGATTACCACATCTGTGGTAACTTTTAGTCATTGCAAAATAATTGTTGTCGACTTTTATGGAAGTATTTGATTCTCTTTGGGCCCTTGTCAGGATTCTTTTCTGTCTTGGTCTGAGAAAATGACTCATCAGTTGGAAGCAGAGAGGGATGTGCCTGCTAATTGTTGTGGGATCTGAACTTGCAGGCATATTAGGAAAGATTCACTCTGAGCCAGTTCATGTTTGCTTAAGTCAGGACAGTGGCTTGGTGCTCTTCCATGCCTTCATATAATCAACAGCTGGATTGGCACTAGCTTGTCTGGAAACAGTTAGGTGGGGGAAACAATAATAAGGGTTTCAAGAAAGTTAATAGTTTTACTATTGCAATTTTTGAAATGACAGGGGTGGCACAAACCCACATGTGTACGTAACCACTTTAGTCATCTTGG
Source organism: Anolis apletophallus (assembly GCA_030556195.1). Taxonomy (NCBI): domain Eukaryota; kingdom Metazoa; phylum Chordata; class Lepidosauria; order Squamata; family Anolidae; genus Anolis; species Anolis apletophallus. The sequence goes on along the minus strand of JARBWK010000001.1, from coordinate 88,517,107 downwards.
CTGCTAGGCACTGTTAGGCAGGGTCTTCTCTAGGACCCATTAATTTGTCTTGTGTGTGTGTGGGGGGGGGGGTTGGCAGCCTATGATATTCAGATAACTCTTTTCCAGCACCATATTTTAAATGATTCTCTTTTTATCAGTGTTCACAGTTTTCACAACCATACACAGAAATCAGAAATATGATGGCATGGACAATCCTGACTTAAGAATTCCAATGACATGTCTTCACACCGGCATTTTGTACAAAGTATGAGAGCCTCAGTTTAGTCATCTTTGCTTTTGAAGAAAGTTCAACATTAATTTGTTCTACAATCCATTCATTTGCCTTTTCACAATTCTGTGATATCTGCAGAAGTCTTTCCCATCGTCACATTTCAAATGTGTTAATTTCCCTTCAACACGTACTGCATAATGCCTACATCTGAAAAAGACTTTAAAAAACAAAACTTATCTCAATAGAAATCCCTTTGCCCACTGGCAGAAAATCAAAAAGTTGGAAATCCAGCCTGTGCAATAAAAATCCAGAACATGGATGTGGCCACTAAGAAAGCCATCTCTCACTTATCCAGAAAATATGGCTTAGAACAGAGCAAGACAGAGAGAAGAGCCTTTCCCAAAGAAAGTTGACTCTTGCAATGAACCCAAGACTCGGAGTATGACTAAAGAATAAACCTGAGTAATCCCTTCTAACAATATTGAATCTTCGTCTTCCTATCAATGGATTGTGAGCAACTCTGGCTTTTCTGGATTATGTTCCAATGTGTTTGTCCTCACCAATCTCATCGTTGATATCAAACAGTATTTCAGAACTTTGTTCAAGTTTTAAATTAGTATATAATACCAACAATGGGATTGCTCCCAGAGATTGTTCCCATAGTTCTAGATAGGATCTTCCCTATTTCTAGATTGGAGGTAAACAAAATGCAGCCTGTGGACCACTTCTTTAGCTCCCAAGATCCTCTATGCATACACCCAGTTTGGGGGGGGGGGATTTATGTCTGTAAATAGCCAGTAGCATACTTCCTCTATTTTCTATTCTCCATTTTATTGTGTTACTTGGATAAGAATGAGGCTAGTATTTTTTTAAAAAACCTATAGTGGCTTTTTTTCTTAACAGGAAGACACAGGGTGATATCTTTTGATATAGGACAGGACAATGTTTTTCATAAATAAGTAAATAAATAACATGAAAAACAGTCCGACTGCATTGTGGGATGAAACAGCAGAGATTTATTGTGACCACAGTATAATCATACGCTCTCTAGTCATCTCATTATCAAATACTGAGCAGGAAAACAGGCCACTTGTGCTTAATGGTCATCATCATAACTTTATTACCAAGTGCTGTAATTTCAGGTTTTAGAATAGATGGTACAAAGCCATAACACTATTCATTATATCACTACAAAGCAGTTCTTTATTGACTGTGTAATTATTTTTCTTCAAAAACATTTCTGAGCAATGGAAGTTTGTTCGGATACACAATGTTATCATCTCAAAAATATGGACAAACTCCATTTGATCAAATAAGCTTTCTGTTAGGGCAAATCTCCATAAATATGAATAATCTTTTAAAAAGAGATATGGGTGTCAAGCAGACATCCAGAAAACTGCACTTTTACCATCTGGCATTAATATACTTCATTCCTTTTGTTTTACTTTTCTAGATGCTGGTTAGAATTGAACACACCTTTTGACACTTTTGTACAACTAGGTTGTCAGGGCAACTGAAACAAATAGATTTAATTTGCCTAGCCTTTATTTTGTTCCCCCAGCCCAACCCAGTGGTAGTTAGTTGTTTCCAAGTCAGTGGACTGAATAATCCACTCTTGGTTTTAGGTGTTGTCCAAGGTCCAGAACCCTATCTCATGAATAGGTTCAGAACCATCGAAAGTTCCTTTAAACTGTGAACTAAAGCCTGGATTGGATTAAATGTCCCTCTGAGATGGAAACTACCAAACATCTCTGTTCAATTCCTTTTGAATGTTACATACTCTTCAAATGGAGGGATGCAACTATTTCCCAGTACCAAGTGTTTCTCTGAGTAGAAGAACTCATTCCCATTTTGTTCAGTGATAAAACATACAACTTCCTGGGTTTAAAAAACTGACCATTCCTGCTGTAAACTTCTTATTTTGGATGGCAAAGAAATCAAAGTTAGATGTGTTTACAATCAACACTAATCTTCCTGCTGTTTGTTGGTAATTAAAAACAGAGTAGTTATTTGTTGAAAACTGCTCCTTGGTTTTTTCTCCCTGCAGTGCCTGACCAAAACTCATTAAGTACATCCTTCCCAGTGCTCATTATAATTATTGCTATTGCCATAACTACTGCCATTATTGTTATTATTGAAATTTTACTTATTGCCAGAAGCTCTTAGTAATAATCTTGACAAAACTTACAATCATTACCATTAGAGGAAATAATAGTATTATGATGAAATGATGACCTTGTGTGTAACAATGGCTGTGACTCAGGGAAGCAAATGGAACTTGCATGCATGACATTAGCTAGAGCATAATGCCAAAGCTCTGAGCTTCTCTGAAGCACACAAGTAAGCAAAGTCAATACAATTTGATCACGTATATGTCTGAGAAAAGTCAGTGCGTGTATATACATTTTGTCTGTGTATCTATGTGTGCGTGCATGGGGCATTCATGGATGCTGAAGCCAATGTGGATATCACTTTGGCCTTTGCATTGCTGACAGACTGGATGGTACAATAGCCTAAGACAGTCTTTCTCAACCAGTGTGCCGTGGCACACTAGTGTGCCGTGAGCGATCATCAGATGTGCCACAAGAAAAGCTCTCTGCCCCCCTTCCTTCCCCCCTCCTCCTGCCGAACTCCTGCTGCTTGGGAGTGGAGGAGGAAGGGCCGGGCGGCAGCGAAGAAAAAGAAGAAAGGACTGGGGTGCCGCCTCCTTCGGCTGTTTCCCCAAGCAGCCTCCAATCCGCCATGACTCCTGCCATGACTCTTGCCCCTTGCTTGTTGAAACTGCACAGAGGAGGAGCCCTGCCTACTGAAGCCCATCCACCGCTCATGCTCCTCCTCTGTGGGAGAGCTAAATCCGGAGGGGCATGACGCAGCCTGGCTCCGCCCCTCCCCTGGCTTCAGCACTCCCACAGCCGCCAGCCTTGAGGGGCAGTGCCAAGCCAGAAGTAGCAGAGCCAGCACAATGCTGGCTTGGAATTGCCCCCTCAAAGCTGGCAAAGCTGTGGGAGAACTGAAGCCGGGGAGGGGCGGGGCGGGGCATGGCTCCGCCTGGCTCCCCCAGCTTCAGCGCTCCCACAACTTCACCAGCCTTGAAGGGGCAGTGCCAAGCCAGTGGTGGCAGAGCCAGCACAATGCTGGGTTGGCACTGCCCCCTCAAGGCTGGTGAAGCTGTGGGAGAACTGAAGCCGGGGGAGGGGGCGGGGCATGGCGTGGCCTGGCTCCTCCCCCGGCTTCAGCACTCCCAGTAGCTGCTCCCAGCAGGTCACCATTCCCCAGCCGTTCTTTACTGTGTTACAGTGTCATTTTGGTTGGTGGTGTGCCCCCGGATTTTTTTTAATGTTAAAAGTGTGCCGCGGCTCAAAAAAGGTTGGGAAACACTGGCTTAAGAGGTGTTTCATCTCAGTATTTTGTAGTTTTACTTTGTTTCTGTTTGCCCCATTTGGGAAAGCAGGCATAGAGATTGCACCAGTGTAAATATACAAGTAGATTGGGATGTTGCTTTTCCTTCTTCAGAAACTGTCACCAAGCAGTTGTCAAATACAATCTGTAAATTGGAAAAGAGAACTTTTCATTGCTCTAATTTGAATAAACAGCAGCAGGTGGGGTCCCATATCTCCATGAGCAGCCCAGGTACTTTATTTTGAAGTAAAATATGTTTTTAAAAACCTTTTGGCCATTTCCTAAAGTTAAGGGCAACAGTAGTGACCTAGATACCCATAAAGGCACCAGATCCCATCTGATCTTGGAGCCTACACAAGAGCAGCTCTGGTTAGTACTTGAATGGGAGACTACCAATAAACAGCAGGTGCTAGAGGCTATATTTCAGAGGAAAGAACTGACAAAACCACTTGTTGAGTATTCATTGCCTAAGAAACCCCTAGGAAATTCATGGGGCTGTCATAAGTCAATAGGCAACTTGAGCACATACATACAACAGTCTCCCCCCACCCCCCACCCCAATATGATAAGCAAACATTATGTGTTGCAGAAAAAGTAACAAGTTTCACACACACATACAGAATCCACTTCTCTGCCTTCTGTGAAATCAATAATGTGCTCTTAATGGAGCTCTTTAACAGCCCCGGGGTAACCATTCAGGGGTGGAGGTGGGTAAAGCTTCTTATTTACATCTTTAACTTTAAGCATATGAGCAGCTCCAGTGACATTTCTTCCTATATGTGCTTAAACATAAACATATGATTCAAGAGGCTTTGTTGTCCAAGGTAATGTGTTTCCATTCAGCCTCAGCAGAACACAGAACAGTTGTGTGACACAAAATGGCAAAAATGTATAGAGAAAAAAATAAAAGAGAAATATCTTTTGGTGATGCATTCAGCCAATGCACTATATAATAAGAAAAACCTACTAGCTACATCATTATATAAAAAAACAAATGCCCAAGAAAATGAGGAATGAAAGTCATGTACATGGAACTCTGTGAAAGTGACATTGTAGCTTTTGCTTCAGACTGCATATATTGTGCCCACATTAATGACTCATGGGCAATGGATCCTAGGAACACCTAAAACTGCATTATACTGAAAGATGGGTCATCTTGTCCAGTATTGTCTATTCCAATTTGCAATAATTCTCCAGAAGTTTGAAAGCCAACCCAGCGAGTCTGTCTGGATCAAAGCCACAAACCCATGGCCACACTTCATCCACCCATGGTTTAGCTAATACTGTACCTGAATCAATTTATTAAAGCAGTATTGAATGGCTCTATGAGCTCAGCTTTTTTGATGGGGCCAAGAATTAAAGATATAATTCTTTCTTTTACAAAGTATTTTTGCACTGATGTTTTGTTGAAGGCTTTCATGGCCAGAATCACTGTGTTCTTGTAGATTTTTCGGGCTGTATGTCTGCATTCTAGAAGCATTTTCTCCTGACGTTTCATATGCATCTATGGCATGCATCCTCAGTTTCCAACAGATCTCACAACCTCTGAGGTTGCCTGCCATATACGCAGGTGAAACGTCAGGAGAAAATGCTTCTAGAACATGGCCATACAGCCAAAAAAACCTACAACATCCAGTTTTTGCACTGATATTTTTCTGTACTGGAGAGTAAAAAAACCCAAAAAATTTAAATATCAATGAAAGATGTTTTTCATCCTTAAACAGTAAGTTTTCATAACTGTTTGTAATGTGGAAAAATGACATCTTTCTTGAGATTTCTGCAACATGCGTGTTAATTGACTTTAATCAGCTAATAGAGATATGATTAGTGAGTTACATTCATTATCTGAATTTTCTAATATGACATGTGAGACTGCTGGGGTAAAATCTTAAGTGATAGCAGCCTTAAAAACATTAAAATGGTAACTTCATAAAGGTTTATTTTTCTATTCATCTATAGAATTTCTCAATTATGTCTGACTAATTTTGCACAAAGTCATTATTTGAAGCAATTTGTCTGAAGTATGAAAGGCAACACCTTCCCCTTTTCCTGGAAGGTGGGTGGGGAAAATGTCATAATCGGCTTTGCTCCAGCATGAGTTATTAAGCGGTCACAGGAGTTCAAAAGCAGAGGGAAATGAGCAGGTAAGTCATTACATGCACCAGGGGGGGGGGGGAGGCAACAGCAGCAAAAGATGTCTTCTATACTATCCCAAAATGAATTAATTACAGATAACATCAGACGTGGGTGGTTTTCCCCCATTTTCTTTAATGTTCATTTTTTCCCAGAGATGGTAATGACAACGTACAGGTTGTAGGAAGGCAGGCGTGGTGTCTCTGTGTGTTTTATTAATGTTGGCTCTAATACACTCAAAAGATGTTAGCTATGAGAGCATCAAAAGGGCTTAGGAAAAAGGCTCTGGGACATACATAAATGGTTTTATTTTATTAGAAAGAGGGAGCTAATTCATCCATAGCCTCACGCTGAGGGAATGATTCCCAAAGCTGTAATAAAAAACTCCATTCAGCAATTACCCTTGATGCAATCAGCAGTTATGGCAAGTGGCTCCCGGCTTTGCAGAATCCAGGTGAACTCCCCAGCTTTGTGGCTGTATCTCCTCCTTTGGCGGCTTCTATTGGTGAATCTTAAAGTCATGTGGACAGTGATCATGGCAAGCAAGTGACTCATCTTTCTGGTGGAAAAATAAAATGATTCTGGGGAAAAAGAAAGGGACTCTCAAGCCCTATCTCATCCGCTTGCCATTCCATCCTATGCCAGGCCTATGCCTCCGACAACAAACATTTTCAAATAGTCCTCTGTACTTAAAACTAATCAGAGCGGGCGCCATCCAACTTGCAAAGGTAGCAATTTTCCTTCATTAAAGCCAAATAAGGAGAGGGAACTTTGGTATTCCTTAGGGCAAATTACAAGGTGTTAATAATAACAATATAATGGCAGCAATTTTCTAGCTTTGCTTGAACCTATCATCTACTTTGAACGCCTTATTGGATTGTCTGTGAGTTTACATAAAGCCAAGTATTAGCCCCACATACACACACTCTTTTTTAATTTTTACATCATGTCTCCCTTCGCAGTTCGCAATGATGCGGTAATTGTTCCCTCCCTAACGAGAAACCTCTTTACCAGCAAGTTGCAACATGATCAGTCAGGAAAAGCCCTGTTTCTTACTAGTTGACGTGAATGCTATATACGGGGAAACAGATTATACATCCACCCCAGTGAACCAGGGCAAACCATGAGCGCAAAAGGCTGGGATGGAATTTCTCCTACCACTCCTACCTGCAGAATGAATTAGCTTAAGTGATTACTGCAGAACTTGAGACAAAAAAACAAATGTGCCAATTATCCTTGTATCCATCTCCTAATTGCTTGCTGAAATCCTACTAGGACACTACTATCGAATGCCACATGTTGCTAGAACAATGATTCATTAACTGAACTCTCTCTCTCTCTCCTTTTTAATCTTCAGTGCAGTCAAGTGCACTGACACACCAAGAGATACTTGAGACCAGGAGAAGAGTGTTTGGTTTTGTTACATTTATTCATGAAACCCTTTGATAAGTCAGTCCTAGCTGCTTGTAGAAGATCTGCTGTTTAAATAGATTTGGGGAGATGGGAATCATATTTTACAAAATGATATTAAAATAGAAGTGAGCTCTACCAAAGCAGCCAATAGTCAAATGAGATTAGTATAGTGTAGAGTACGTCTTTGTAGACTGTGCAGTCATCAGCCTGCCTCACTGCTAAATAATAATAATAATAATAATAATAATAATAATAATTTACCTGCATCTCCTTGTGGCTCAAGGCAAAGTCCAACTCAAAACATTTTGCTTCCAGAGCAATAAAGCCCTCACCTCCATAATCCTGGCCCAGTGAAAGTTCAGGTCAAGTAGTAAGGATATACCTAATTAATGTGATGATACAGAATGCTGGAAATCTCTGTCCTTCTCCAGCCATCTCAAAGAAAGGGAGAAGAACCTCTGATGAGCAAGTGGCGGCTGACAGTGAGAATTCGAACACGGCCTAATCAATCTTGTCTAATTTTCAGTGCGGTTGTGGTGCGACCATGGGATGTCTGATTGTTGGTTTTAAGTAATCACAGTGCAATTCACTCTTCGTTTAGTTTCTTTTCAACTAATGCTTTGAACGTTTGGTAGAGCAAACTGTACATAAAGATAATTGTTTATAAATCTATAAGAATCTTTACTGGGCCTTATTAAAGACCTCAACATCATAATACAATAGCATAACTGAAATTTAATAAGTAAACACGCATAAGATCCAACCATTTTCAGGAAATTTCTTGTTTATTCTCAGATGAGAATCTACTGATGATGGGAAAAGCTCACTTATACTTCTAGTAGAGATAATTTTCATACCAGTCCTGTCAGAATTGGAAGGAAATGGCAACATTTTGTGTCTGTTTGTTTATTGGATGTAAGTTGCAATGTTCTGTTTTGTTCTACATACATTTCTGTTCAGCCATCCTGAGTCCCTCTAAGGAGGTTGAGTTAAGACAGGATATAAAAGCCTGAAATAAATAATAATAATAATAATAGAAGGGTGTGTGTGTGTGTGTGTGTGTGTGTGTGTGTGTGTGTGTGTGAGTGACTTCAAAAACTGCAAGTCACTTCAGGTGTGAGAGATCGGGCTGTCTGCAAGGACGTTGCTCAGGGAATGCCTGGATGTTTTACCATCTCATGTCCCCACATGGGAAGTTGGAGCTCCCCGGATTTGAACTGCTGAACTTTTGGTCAGCAGTCCTGACAGCAAAAGGGTTTCACTCATTGTGCCACCAAGGACTCCTTCCCTAGCAGTAAAATATAGCATTAACTGAACAAACAAACCACAATTTCTTGCCTTTGCAGAAATCCCAAATCTTTTGCTTAAGACAATGGACTTATGCTCTGCTAGCTTTGGCGAATTATTCACTCAATTTGAGGACAATGCTATGATTGCCTTGGAAGTTTAGAATGTGCTAAACTTCCAAGACAATTAAAGCAAAGCATACCATATGTTTAGACCAAGTAAGTTTCTGACATCAAATCTAGCAACCAATAATGGGTTTATATTCTCTATGATTAAGTATATCACTTTTTTCACTAACTATTGATATTTTGAACATGCAGTCAAATGGCAAAGAAATGCATTTGACACTGGTAAAAGATCTACCTGAATGTAGCCCTGTTTCTTATCTGCTCCAATAAGAAACTTTGCAAAATATTATTGCGTAGTTATATGAAACATATAACTGGTACTTAAAGGGTGGAAATCATCATTAAATGGGGGCATCACATGAAACCTACAATATCAACAAAACTTTATTTTTATCCCACCCCATCTCCCCATGGGGACTCAGGGCGGCTCACAAACATTAAAAGGCAAATATTCAATGCCTTGTACACTAATAAATAAGTAATACAATTTAAATAAAATACAATTTAAATAGTATAAAGGAAATAAGTATAAAAGCAATAAAAGCAATAATAACAACCATCCTATAATAACAACCAACCTAACAGAAGTATAACACTTTGTGCTGTTAAATGCCACTACCGCATAGTGAACTAGGCTATGCCTTGGGCAGCACTGTGCATCACTGTACAAATAAGAAAGAAAATATGCACAGAAGAGGGAAGAAGAGAAGGAAAAAGAAGCATTAGTTGCTTGGTCCTGCATTCTGGTGTGTGTGTACTGTAGTAAGCATTTGACCTTAAGAGTAGAGAGCTTTCAAGGGTTACAGGATAATATCGATTCGAAAAGCAGTGCTACTCAAAGTGATGGTCCCTAGACTGGTCCATCAAGCCATTGGCTGCAGGTCTTGGGTAGATTTTAGTTTACGGTGGTGGTTCTCGACATGTTTTCGGGGAGGGGGGGGGGGTTGCTGCTTCCTTGAGATTCTTTGAGGCACACAGCATCAAAGGAACTTGGAGAGTTGTAACCCACTGTCCCCTCACACATGTATACATACTGCAAGTTTTAACTTCTATTTGGTTTTTGTTTATGAAATTTGGCTTTGCACCCAATTATCCCAACGCACCTTAGCACACATGGAGGACTGTGCCCCTAGGCTTATGGCACTTCCTGGGTAATTTAGGCTATTTTCCAGGAAGAGGAAGTGAGCAGGAAGATGACTTTCAGTTCATTTCCTGTTGGAACAAAGCTGTTCCTAGGCATAAAACAGCTCAGAGGAAAATAGGATATGGTTGTAGAGGATTTTGGTGGACACTAATGAGCAAATAGTTACATGGGGGCCACAATAGCAGTTCTACTGAACTGCATGTAACCCCCAGGCCATACACAATCCATCCCAATCTAGGTAATAGTTTTATTTACTCAAGCAGAGTATTGTTTATTCCAGGAGAACTTGGTGCAAGTAATTGTGTTCTGGTATACTTGTATCTTAGAAATTACATGGTTGCATTATATGAACATACTTGCCAGTAAGAAACCTTCTCTTTTTTTAAAAAAATAAATTTATTTTATTGGTTTTTGACATACAGAAAAAAAACAACATCCATATAACAACCATAACAAAACAGTGCACTGTGAAAGTGCCCCTTCCACCCTCACAAGCATTCACACCCCCGCCCCAGCAGTTCCTGCAATTTATTCTCATCCAACTCATTAACCCTGATCTCCATAATTTCAAATTGAATGTGTTCTACCAGGTATCGCAGCCAGTTCTTGATTGTCCATTTGGAGGAGTTCTTCCAGCCTAGAACTATGACAGACTGTGCGCTTTCAATCATGGCTTCTTTGATTCCTCCATATTCGCCCAAGTCACTCTTTCTCACCAATATCGCAATCTCCTTTGTAATTGCCCAATTTATATTCAGTGCCTTATTAATTTCCCCTTGTACCTCTTTCCAGAATTTCTGCACTACTGCACATTTCCAAATCAGGTGCATGTATACCCCTTTCCCTTGGCACCCGTGCCAACATCGGCTACTCACGTTTTGAGAGAAGTGTGCCAATTGGGCCGGAGTCCGATACCACTTATGCAGGAGTTTCCTTCTCATTTCCCTCACTCTTGTATTTTTCATTTTTTGCAATATTTCCCATTATCCTTTCCATCTCTAATTCTGATACTTGTACTTCCCTCTCCCACAATTTGGTTAACTCTTGTACAGGGCTTTCCCCTGACACTACTAACAGCTTATATATCTTTCCCACCTGAATCCTTTTCCCTTCCTTCCTTTCCCTGACCAGCCTCTCAAAAGCAGTGTCCTCTCTTTGCATTGCCTCTCTAACCTCCCTCTGCATAAGAAATTCACATACTGCCCAGATTTGCAGCCACCGCCTTTGTCCCAACCAATTCTCTAATCTGTCTCTCCTAATTCTGCCCCCTTCGTCCACTAATTGCTCCAATCTTGTGACCCCCTTCCCTCTCAATTCCCTATTACTCTACTTAGATTTTCCTCCTTTTTAGGGTTCATTACCTGTAGCGAGGTTACCTTCGAGACTCCCGGTGCCATCCTCCCTTGCCACCTTCTCCACACCTCCAAAGTGGCTCTCATAGGTCCTATCAGTTTATCCACCTCACCTTTTCCCCATCTCCTGAATATCAGTTCCTCCTATCCAATTGCATTCACTTCTTTCTCCAGTTTCACCCATTTTTTATCTTCCACCTGTAGCTCTATCAGCCTTTCTATCTGAAACACGTCTCTATATAGCTCTAAGCTTGGGATTCCCCATCCTCCTTCCTTCTCACTCGCTATCAACCATTTCTTCCTTATCCGTGGTTTCTTATCTCCTTCCACCCAATGGTTCACTTTTCTGTCCCATTCTTTTATCTTGACTCCTGAAAGAACTCATGGCAAAGCCTGGGCTAAATACAAGAATTTAGGCAATATCATCATTTTAACCGCTCTTATTTTTGCCATTCTCCTCAGACATTTGTGTTTCCAGCTTTTAATTTGTTTCAGGACTTTTTCCAAACCTGTCCATAGTTTGCGTCTACTATTCTCTCCACATTCTTTTAAATCCACACTCCCAGGTATTTCATTCTCTTTATTCCTAATTTTAACCCTGTCGCTTTCCTTACCTCAATCTGTTCCCTTGGGCCTGTGTTTATAAACATTATCTCCAACTTTTCCATATTCACCCTAAGCCCTGACTGCCTCTCGAACTCTCTCAACGTTCCCTTCATTGCTTTAACCATCTCCAAGAGGGTCTGGGTTAATATAATTGCATCGTCCGCAAACAAATTTAGTTTCATCTCTATCCCCCCTATCTTGTATCCTTTCCACGTTGTGTCTTGTCTTATCTTATTCGCTAATGTTTCTATTGCCATTACAAATAACATTGGAGATAATGGGCAACCTTGTTTAGTTCCATTCAATATCCTAATCTTTTCCGTCCTATTTCCATTAACTCTTATATACGCCTCACTCCCTTTATATAAACTCCTAATCACCTCACAAAAAATATTTCCCAAATTTAGTTCTTTGCACACCTCATACAGATAGACATGGTTCACCTTGTCAAATGCCTTATACACATCCAATTTTAATATTCCTAGCTTCCTCTTGGCTGCGGTAGCATGGTGTAGCACATTCATTACATTCCTAATTGGTTCGCTTATCCGTCTTTTTTTAACAAACCCATATTGATCCCCCCCAATAATTTTAGGTAATATTTTCTCCAATCTATTTGCCAATACCTTTGCAAATATTTTATAATCTTGATTCGCTAAACTTATGGGGCGATAGGACTCCGGGCAGGTCTCATCTCGACCAGCCTTTGGAATTGTCACAATCTCCGATATCTTCCAAGACTGTGGGATAACCTGATTTAACAACACTTTGTTAAAGAGTTCCGTCAAATATGGTGATAATTCATACATATATGTTTTATAAAATTCCCCCGAATACCCATCAGGACCCGGCGCCCTCGACGGTTTTAACCCCTTGATCACCTTTTCCACCTCATCTTGACTGATTTCTGCATTTAAGTAAGTTTTGTCCTCTTCACTTGCTTTCTGTCCTACTTCTATTGGTGTCCTACTAACCTCTCCTTGTTCGTACAGTTTTTCATAAAAGTCTTTCATAATCTTTTCTATATCCTCCTTGCCCTCCCTTATCACTCCATTGGTGTCCCTTAATGCCCTTATACACGACTTCTCCTTTTTCTTTTTCAAATATCTTGCCAATTGTTTGACTGATTTTGTCCCCAAGAACTGATTTTTTGTCTCACTGCCATTCTCATCTTATTCCAGTACATTTCATCATATTGTTCCAATTGGTTTTTTTTTTTGTTTTAGCAGCCTATACCACTCTCTTCCCTTGGTTTGCTTCAATTGATCCTGTATCATTTCAATAACCTTAATCTTATTTTCCCTTCCTCTTCTCCATCTCCTATTCATCTCTACCTCAAGACTTATAAGCTGACCTCTTATGACTGCTTTACAGCAGTCCCAAACCACTGCTTTAGACATTTCCCTTGAATTGTTCAATCTGAAGTACTCTTTTATTTCATTTTGTATCCTACTTTTATCCTGTTCCATGGTCCCAGTCGCCATATTATATTTCCAGACCCTTGGGTTCCTCCATTGCATCATTCTTATTGTCACTACTAAGGGGGCATGGTCGGACAACCATATAGCCTTCACTTCTGCTTTCTTCACCTGGGCCTTTCCTGTCCTATCCATTAATACATAATCAATACAGCTGAATACATTATGCCTTGCTGAGTAATAGGTACTTCTATTCCCTACCCCACTATGCAAATCTACCAAATCAAGTTTATTTAAATGCAGAGACCTTCTATTGTTTCCTCCTACTGATGACATTTGCATATTAAAATCTCCCGCCAAGAATGTCATCCCCTCCTTAAAATTATCCAATTTCCTTTTCATGTTCATAATGAATTGTTTCTGCCCCACATTTGGCGCATAGATAGCTGCCACTGTCACCTTCTGTCGATTTATTATACCTTTAATAAAGACCCATCTACCTTGTCTGTCCTTCTGCCACTCCACACTCTCCAGCTGAACCCTTTCATGTATCAAGATTGCAGTTCCCCTCGCCTTACGCGTCCCCCGGGATTCATACACCCATTTCCACTTCTTATCATTAATTAATTGCTCCCGGTCCCTTCCTTTGTGAGTTTCTGACAAAACCAATATGTCAACCTTATTATCCCTTGCCAATTTGCATACCCTATACCTCTTAAAATCCGAGTTCAAGCCGTTCGCATTTAAAGCTAATATTGTTAAATCACTCATTTCCCCTTATCTTTCCATTCCTGAACTGTCCTAACATGCTTGCTTTCCTCCTTTCTCTCAGCCCTTTCCACCCTCAAACACCCGTGCCTCTCTCGTGTCCCAACCTGAATCAGGTGGGGTGACCAGCTCCACGCTTGCCCTTGAGTAGAGGCCCCCATCTGTGAGTGCGTTCCCACCCTCCTGACTCCCCTTACTCTTATTTAGGTTTCCCCTAAACCCCCTCCCTTCCCCCTCTTACTGCCCATTTCGGCTGAATCGCTACTTAATCTACCACTAGCCCATAATAGCCATAAACAATCCCCAAACCCAATGTTCAATCTCTTCTTCCTTCATCTTCCAACTTCTTTTCTTCTTTCTTCCTCTCCTTTCCTTTATCTCCGTTTTGCTTGTCGCAGCAGCAACCTCTTACGCTCCTTTCTCATTGCCTCTAATTCTTCAGTGAGCTGTCTCATGCGTTCATCCCTTTCTATAAGGGCTGCAATCTGTTCGTCATCCGGCGTTCCTCTTCCACTGGATCCCTCTCCGCTCTGCCCACTCAATCCACTAGAGGGCCTCGTTTGCTGCTCTATGCCACCAGCTGCGCCTCCTCCTTCTGCCCCTCCTTCTCTCCCTCTTTGCTGCTGAGTCATTGAAATTCCCAGGCGGCTTAGCAGATCCACCCCCTCCTCATACGTCTTTGCTCGCAGCGTCTCAGACCCTTTGAAGACAAGGATGGCTGTTGGGAAACCCCATGTAAATTTAACCCCATGTTGGTAGAGGCATGCTGTGATTGGGCGAAGTCCTGCCCTCTCCCGCAGAGTTTGCTGAGAGAGATCACGGAGACAGATAACTTGATTGCCATCCTGATTAAGATCAGAGATGCTTCTCAAGTGACGATAAATCCTTTCCGCCAGGCTTTCACTTGCAAAGGCAATCACAATGTCCCTCTGCCTCTGTCGTTGGTTTCTTCGGCCGAGGGCCCAGTGTGCTCTTTCAATATCCTCCACTTGGATTACAGCGCTGTTCCTCACCAGCCACTGTTGTATTGCCTCCACCAACCTCTCTCCTTTTGCAAAGTCCTGTTTGAAGTTTCTTAAGCGGATATTTCGCCTCCTCTGCCGATCTTCCAGATTAGTAAGTCTCTGATTCTGTCTCCTTATCGTCTCCTCCAATCCTTTAATTTGATCTTGGGTCTCCTTCTCAATTTTCTCCACTTTTCCTCCCAACTCTTTAGCTGTCACCTTCAAATCGGAGACATCCCTGACCACATCCCCCATCACTTTCTCCACTTCTCCGAGTTTCCGCTGCACCGCTCCAAATTTCTCCTCCAAGAGATTGAGCATTCTGTCCATTTTAGCATCCAGCCCCTCGGCCGATCCCGAGCTGTTTCCCGTGGCCATTTTGGATTCCTCTTTCCTCACACAAAGCTTTAAAGTTTAATCCAGCTGCATCCACTGCCCCCTTCTATCCTGGGCCCCACTTTTAACTCCCTCCTACCTCCTGTACTTTCTTCATCCACTGGCCCAGTTTCTGAGGGTGGGGGGATGGTTTAGCCGGTACACCAGTCTTTTTTCTTCACTCTCATATGGGAGCCACTCGTGGAGCGTCTAAAAAGTTTACCGACGCATGCGCAGAAACCTTCTCAGCTAGAAAAGCCTTGTGTGAGTAATTATGTTCTGATATAGTTGTAACCTACTAATTGCATGTTTGTATTATATAGACATACTTGCCATTAAGAAACCTTCTTAGCCACTCTTCTCGTTGCCTTTAGTTCCACTTTATTTTGTAAATCTATATCTCTTCACCTGAAGAAGACTGTGTATAAGTCGAAACCGGTCATGGTGAAGAATATCTGCACTCAGGAATTTGTCTTTATAAATTCTCTCTCATAAGAGAATAAATGAAACTATTACCTTGAAGGAGGAATCTGCCTCAAAGAACATGTGATTGCAAACTCTCTCCTACAAGGAAGATTTCCTATATGGCACTTTGAATGCAAGGAACCTATGACTCATTATTGGTTGTATCTTGTAGAAGATCTCAATAAGAAAACAGAAGCTCTTCATAATTGATATCATTTTTCTTCAAAAGACTACAATCAGTATTGTGAACACAACATACTTATGTTTATTGTAGATTTTTGTTGATTGTATCTTATACCAGCTGTGAAATATATGCTTAGTATTGTTCTACTTTGGTAACAGTGGACCTGTGTGTCTTGTAGGTAGAAATGATGTGCCAGGAGGTGGGGGGGGGGGCATAAGTGATTTGCCCTCCCTTCTTCTTGGTGAATCATTTCTATGGATCAGAGGGTGTCACACCTCAGCCAGGGTCCCGCAGCAAGCCAGACCAACACCATGTTAGAACCATAGTCTCAGAGAGGCTTGAAAGCAGGCCTGAGCAGCAACCTTTAGCTGACCCCCAGATAGTCAAAGAGGGGCGCAGCCCTGCAGCTTCTCAGGCTGATAAGGACACCTGGTACCATGAAGCGGCGATTCCTCCCCAAAGCATATCTGGGCCCGCTAACAAGCTTGCATTCCAAAGAGATGTATATACGGTGGGAAGAGAAAGCTGTTCCCCTGTTCCCGTGAGAGAACTGTGGCGGAGTAAGCGCCTTCAGGATCAATGCAGCAAAAACCTATAAAGGTTTGGCCCGGACTCCATTCTGGATCTCGTGCCAACGTTTCAGCTACCTTGCCAAGTTTTATGGACCTTTGTCTGGGCCAGGGGGTCCTCCTTGCTTAGAGACTTTGAGTTTTGCCAAGTTGGGGGTCCAGGCCCCAGTGGATTAGCCAATTGCGGCACCAAGAACATTGCTTCTTTTTGGGAACCTTTAAAGACTATTCTTTGCTACAATTGGATGCTGAAAGCATTTTTGAACTATTTTCTCTTTACCTTTTAATTATTTACTTATTCTAAATAAAGCATTTAACCGCAGCCGCTGTGTGTTGGTTTACTAAAGGTCCGGTCAAGTCTAAGTCGCAACAGCTTGGCACGAGATCACAAACCCTTGTAAACCGGTGGTGAAAATGCAGGCTCAAGCCGCAGCGGGTTTCGGAGGAGAGAAGGAGGAGGAAGAAACCCTGGAGGGAGTGGATTGGGTCCCAACGGCCGCAGATTACCATAAACTACAGAGAGACTTCTTGGGGGTGCAGCAGCAGTTCGCCAATGCCATGCTGGCATTGCAGGCAGCCCTGCCACAACAGCCCGCTCCACAGGCGCCTCCATGTTGAGTTCCAGTGACCCCTCCACCTAGTTTTGCTGGAGACCCAGCCATGGCACGGACATTCAGGGGCCAATTTGGGGCATACCTCATCACCAGGGTTGCCGACTTCGCCACTGAGGCTGAGAGAGTGGCATTCGTGTACACCCTGTTGGATGGACCCATGGCTGTGTGGGCGACCACCTTGATGGACACGCTGGCGATTCCGACCCAGACTGTTCAAGCTTTTCTGGACCATATCAGAGACACATGGGGTCACCCAGTAAATCGGAAGTTGGCAGACCAGAAATTGCAGCGGTGGATGCAAAGGGACCTCCCGCTCTCCCAGTACATTGCCGAGTTTCGGGTGCTCGCCAACCAAGTGACCTGGATCTTGTGTCAACATTTTAGCTACCTTGCCAAGTTTTATGGACCTTTGTCTGGGCCAGGGGGTCCTCCTTGCTTAGAGACTTTGAGTTTTGCCAAGTTGGGGGTCCAGGCCCCAGTGGATTAGCCAATTGCGGCACCAAGAACATTGCTTCTTTTTGGGAACGTTTAAAGACTATTCTTTGCTACAATTGGATGCTGAAAGCATTTTGAACTATTTTCTCTTTACCTTTTACTTATTCTAAATAAAGCATTTAAACCGCAGCCGCTGTGTGTTGGTTTACTAAGGGTCCGGTCAAGTCTAAGTCGCAACAGAGGGCCTGCCAGTTTTATTTTATTTTAAGGGCTTTGGTGGGGTGGGGGTTGGGGGAGGGAGTGCCCTCTCACTTCTTCAGGTGCATGGGGCCCGAAGAAGCGAGATGGGAAGTGGGGACTGACCCTAAGTAGTTGTGAAACAACCCATGGATGAGTTCCTACAGACCACAGACCCCATTAGACCCGGGCCTTTCAGGAAGGCTTGAGTCTACTGGGGTATCAAATTAATTCAGGGAAAATTAATTCTCTTTTACCTGTGGCATAGTTTGGATGCCTCCAGTAAAAGTCCAACAGGGCCCGCCTTTTGGACTCTGCTGGGAAGGGCCCCTAAATAGAGGACAGGGGGAAAGGGGAGTGGGCAGGAGTAAAAAGATTTTTTAAGGAGCTTCTTGTTAGAAGCTTTGTTAACTGAGTTATGTTTGTTTTGGTGCTAATAATTTGCAAGCCACTTTGACCAAATAATTACAAAATAAATCAAACAATAACAACAATAATTACAGTTCATTTATTGTATTAAAATGAACTTTCAAAAGTGCACACAATATTTCCTTGCACCTATTTTTCTGAGATTTGGCAAGCATAATTCCCAATGGACTTTTGCAAAATTTATCCAGATCTGTACATTAGTGTCTAGTGATAGCAGCAGAACACATTAGATTTGGAGTTTTTAGTTGAAATCTGAATTTTGACTCAAGTATAATTCAATCTGAAGCAACTCAGACGTTTTACAAAGTACTGGCTCAGGGTCTGGTCTGAATCATATTGTCAGTGCTTGCTGTCTTACTCCTGCTACAGCCGTAAGGAAAATCTCTCATCTGAGGGTTTTCTTTCCACTGGAAGGAAATCCCCCAATGGAGGAATCATACACATTCTTTCTGACTAAATATAGTGATGACTAGTTTAATGATACTTTTAGATGGAAGCTTCCCTTTGCAGGCTAATACAGCTTTAGGGTATAATTTTCTTAAGGTCTGTAGTGATAGAAGGAATTAATTTCTTCCCCCATTAGTGCAAATAGAGCAAAACACCATAGTCCTCATGAAAACTGGGCGGTGGGGTACAGTGGCAGTTCCACCAAATTCAGGGAAGAATAATGCAGCTGCATGTGACATGCAAGTGGAAATTATGACAGGGACCACTTTCAATGGAAGTGATTCACAGAAAGAGAGGGATGGAAACATCAACCAGCTACTTCCCAATAGACAGGGAAACAGACCCGGTCAATCACAGTGGTTGCCTTCCAGTAAGTGTTATGGATGTGGAGTGGAGAGTTAGAACAGGAGTCAGTGCATAGCTGAGTATCTATGGTGGTTATGCCTTCATAAACACCCAAGTGAACCCTGAACTACACTTTTAACATATCTAATATGGTACTTTTATCCTTAACCAAGTTATACATAATGTATTCCTAAAGGACAACATTACTTTCATTCTGTAAAAAATATTGCATTGTCTCAATTTTTCTATGATTTTTTTTTCTAGAAAAATGTATAGAGGGAATAGGAATCCATGTTTTCCCACGGCATCAAAATTTCCAGAAATTTTACACATCTATATAAAACTAAATGAGAGTCAGCATGGTTTGGTGGTTTGAACATTGGACTAGAGACCAAGTTTCAATTCTCACTCATCAATGAAAATCCAGTGGGGTGGAATTAACACAGTTTGACACCACCATAATTCCTATGGACCAATGATATGAAATCATGTTAGTTGTTGTTTTACCTCACCAAACTGCAAGTTCCAGGATCTCATAGCACTGAGCCATAACAGTTAAAATTGTGTCAAACTACATTAAATCTAAAGGTCCCACAAGGACCAAACAGATGGTTCTGAGAAGGCCAAAATGGGATATGAAAGCAAAAGCTCTCCTCACTGTTCCTGCCCCAGTAATAGATATTTTGTCAGCATTAATGTGTCCTGTAGCAATTAATCTTCCACACAGCCATCCTGATTAAGAGATCTGCCCTCTACGAATTTGTCATTCATACCCTAACAGAAAGGAATCACCATCATGTTCTCTTTCACTCACTTCATGTTGCCACACCTTGCCTCAGACCCACATGGACCATTTGATTCCTTGATGGACCTTGACCTGGGGAAATAAACCAACTTAAATCATCCATTATACCCCTGACTTAATTGTACAGGTGTCATGCTTTTTAAGTCACAGATCCTTTCTCATAGAGGTGACCAGGGCCATAGCTTTTTGTTCAGGAGCAATCCCAGCTTCAATGCCTGGTTCTAATTAAAAGAAGGAAAACAAGGGGGAAAGCCCCTCTTTACTGTACACTCAAGTCCACCTAATCCACCCTGTTGATTTTCACAGGCATGAGCTTTCAACGTTGCATTAATAAACTATTTTCATAGATTTATGTTCCATAACCCTCCCTGCCCCAGAGCTTTTCAGGGATGTGAGCTTCAAGTGTCACATAAAGGAAAGATGGGCATCTCATTCTAGCCTGGACATCAGTTTATTTATGAGGGAGGAGGCCACGAGTTCAACCCTTGTATTCATAACAGGGCTAAGCAAACAGTTCCGCTCATATACTAAGCCATTCTAAATAGACTTGAAGAGCTGGTAGTCCAATTCTCAACCATTACCAGAGTTCATGTTTGGGTTGTGATTTGACTCTATTCCCCAATGTCATCCCCCGACCCCCTTGCTTTTCAAGAGCTTGTTTTCAGGGATTTATGAAATGTGAGATGACAAAATGGTGCACTAATGTTGTGGTGATTGGGCCTCATCTCCATCCTTCCTCCCCCATCTCCCAAAAAGGAGGGTTCCCTGCAAAGACTATTGATTCAGGCTTCAAAGCTAGACTTATTTATTTCCCCCCCAGGAATAGCTGGGGTAGCTGTCGGGGTGCATATACGTGGTGCATCACCAAAGGTTTGTCAGTGAAGGGTAAGATGGGGCATTAATCTGAACTGATAAACTTGCTAGTCGGTTTGCAAGGAAACAAAGCAGCCCAAATCAGAAACATATGCAAGCACTTGGCTGGCTTTGGAGTTTTAGCTTTTTAAGTCAAAGAAAGGAACATGCACACAGGAGTCCTATCTGTGCTTGCCTTGTACCAAACACTATAAAATATTATAAGTAAATAAAGCACTACTTGAAATGCATCAGCACTAATACTTAAGATAATTTTATTATTCTTAAATTTCCCACAAATTTGCCCAAGATATACTAATCACTAAGTTTCTTTTAAATAGTCATGCTTTATTTTTGTTAGTTCTTTTATTCCTCTGCTAATATTTTTAATTTTTAAAAGGAGAGAAAGTTGAAACTTCAATCAGCATATAGTCTTTGCTGTTCCATAGTTATTACCGGCTTTAAAGTCGTCTCATTTAATGTGTCTATCAAGAGCCATTCAGCATAACAGTTAAATGGATTTACTATTTGCAGGTCTTCCCAGGGGGTGGGGAAACATTTAGGTGCCATCCATGTGCTGATCACTGTTGGCCAAACAATGTTAATTCGCCAAAGCACAAAAAGGAATTATGAACTTCCCAAGTTAAGGATTTCCCAAGGGCCTGGGAAGGTCTAGTCAATGTTGGAAGTAAAACAAGTGGAATCCAGCATCTGATGGGAATTGGGATTGTCTGATAAATGTATTTGTAGCAAGTACAGAATTCAATAAATGTCTGAAACTGACTACTGAGGATGATAAAGAAGTCAGAACAGAAAAAAGTTTTGGAAAATAATATATTGTACAAACACAATCCCACTACTTATTACAATATTTTAAAAAGTAATGTGCCATTTATTATAGTGTTTAAAAAGTAACTTGTTGCATTACTTGTTACATTGTCCTTTTAAAAAAATCCTGGAGTTAATCAGTGAATGAATAGCATAAAACTAAATCTTGAAAAATACTTGCCAAAACACCTCCCCAAATGTCTTTCAGAAACAATGTTAAAAGTTACTGGTATTGGTTACATAAGAAAGGCGATTCTGTTTTCTCTCATCAGGTTACGCCTACATTTTGCGCATGTTACCAAAACTCTTGTAGATAACTGTTGTGCAACTTGTTATGTCCAATCTCTTTAGGCAAAAATACTACAAATAATATCCAGAGAACAGGACATGCAGGTTGATTTAACTCTAGACTTTGCATGACCATGAGGAATAAAGGAATGAGACACAAGTGATGAGGTTATTAAGGGCCACATTTAACTGTTTATAATTCAAACCATGAAGTGGTGTCTTCAGTGTCCTCAATTGGAAATATATTGCTTGATCATATCTAACAGACAGGCCCAGATTACCAATAAGGCCACCCTAGGCCATGGCCTCGGGCGGCAGATTTGGGGGGGGGCAGCGGATCCGGACCCCACCAAAAAAGTTTTTTTAAAAATAAAATTTTAAAGTGTGCATGTGCGCGCGGTGGCACGCGCATCTTTCCTCCTCCTCTGCCGCCCCTCCTTCCTTCAATCAAGGGAGGAGGGCGGGGTGAGGAGGAGAAAGATCACTCTCCCACTGCACGCGCAAGCGGCAGGCGTCCCTCCACCTCTTTCTCCTCCTCACCCCGCCCTCCTTCCTTCACTCAAGGGAGGAGGGTGGGGAGAGGAGGAAAAAGAGGGGGAGGAACCCCTGCCGCGCATGTGTGTGTGGTGGGAGGGCGCCTCTTTCCCCTTCTCTCCCCGCCCTCCTTCCTTCAATCAAGGGAGGAGGGCGGGGAGAGGAGGGGAAAGAGGTGCCCTCCCACTGCGCGCGCATGCGCGGCAGGGATTCCTTTGCCTCATTTCCCTCACCCCGCCCTCCTTCCTTGATTGAAGGAAGGAGGGCGGGGTGAGGAGGAGAACGAGGCGGAGGAACCCCTGCCACGCATGCGTGTGTAGCGGGAGGCACCTCTTTCCCCTTCTCTCCCGCCTCCTTCCTTCAATCAAGGGAGGAGGGCAGGGTGAGGGAGGAGAAAAGGCGGAGGGACGCCTGCCGCGCATGCGAGTGTGGTGGGAGGGCGCCTCTTTTCCTGATCCTGATTGAAGGAGGGCGGGGAGAGAAGGGGAAAGAGGCGTCCTCCCACCGCGCACGCATGCGCGGCAGGGGTTCCTCCGCCTCTTTCTCCTCACCCCGCCCTCCTCCCTTGATTGAAGGAAAGAGGGCAGGAGAGAAGGGGAAAGAGGCACCTCCCGCCACACACGCATGCGCGGCAGGGGTTCCTCCACCTTTTCCCCCTCTTCTCCCCGCCCTCCTTCCTTCAATCAAGGGAGGAGGGCGGGGCTAGGAGGGGAAAGAGGTGCCTCCCGCCGCACACGCATGTGCGGCAGGGGTCCCTGCGCCTCTTTCCCCTCCTCTCCCCACCCTCCTCCCTTGACCAAAGGTAGGGGGCGGAGCCAGAGGACGAGGCTGGCCTAGGGCGGCAAACTTCTGTAATCCGGACCTGCTAACAGAATTATCTGAGGAAATACATGGGCAACATTTACACTGGCTTCTTAATCTGAGGCCAGTTGGGAACATTATGGTCCAGACTGATCCCAGATCAACCACGCTGGCAACTACAAACACTGGGCTGAATCCTATGCAATGTTGTGTCAATGTGCAGATGGTCCAGCCGGACAAAGACCACATTGGCCCAACTGGCCCATCCCCTTGTTATGTCGCTACCATCACTCCTTGCCAACTTCAGAGCTGCTTATGGGAGCATGACCATCATGGTTGCATCTACTGAGATAACAGGATATGGGAGAGATCATCTGGAGTGTCGGAGTAAGGTCTTATCTGTACGCAGATGACGTCCAGATCTGTCACTCCTTCCCACCTGTCACTAAGGAGGCTGTCCAGACTTTGAACCGGTGCTTGGCCGCTGTGTAGAACTGGATGAGGGCTATCAAATTGAAATGTAATCCTGACAAGACAGAGGTCCTCCTAGTCAGTTGAAAGGCCGAACAGGGAATAGGGTTACAGCCTGTGTTGGATGGGGTCACACTCCCCCTGAAGATGCAGGTTCGCAGATTGGGAGTGATCCTGGATTCATTGCTGAGCCTGGAACCCCAGGTTTTGGCGGTGGCCAGGGGAGCTTTTGCACAGTTAAGACTTGTGCGCCAGCTGTGGCTGTACCTTGGGAGGTCTGATCTGGCGATGGTGGTCCACGCTCTTGTCACATCTCAAATAGATTACTGCAATGCACTCTATGTGGGCCTGCCTTTGAAAATAGTTCGGAAACTTCAACTAGTTTGATGGGCGGCAGCCAAGTTACTAAATGGAACGACATACAGGGAACATACCACCCTCCTGTTGTGTCAGCTCCACTGGCTGCCTGTCCACTTCTGGGCTCAATTCAAAGTGCTGGTTTTGACCTTTAAAGCTCTATACGGTTCTGGCCCAGCTTACTTGTCCAAACGCATCTGCTGCTACATCCCACCTCGTAACTTAAGATCATCCGGGGAGGCCCTGCTCTTACTTCCACCAGCAACTCAATTGCGGCTGGCAGGGACGAGAAACGGGGCCTTCTCGGCTGTGGCTCCCCACCTGTGGAATGCGCTTCTAAGTGAAATACGATCAACCCCATCCCTCCTAGCTTTCAGGAAGAAAGTAAAATTGTTGTTGTGGGACCAGGCCTTTGCACAGTAACTGCAGCACTTTATGTGGAACGGACTGTTTTAACAACGGACGTGAAATACGGCTTCCGCCATTGATTGATTGAATGTGGGTTGTATTGATAGAATTTTAGTTAATTGGTTAGCTAATGTCTTAATGTTGATGTTTTAATCCTTCTGTATTAGTGTTTTTATATTGTGTATTGTGCTAGCATCTAATTGTGCCTTGTAAGCCGCCCTGAGTCCCCCCTCGGGGGTTGAGAAGGGTGGGTTAGAAATAAAGTAAGTAAATAAATAAATATCCATGCAATCAAAAAGGAGGGAATAATGACCCTCTTGTTCCTTATCAAACAGGTTCCCCATACAAAATTTAGAGACTCAATTTAGAGTATCACATCATGAGGACCTTCTAAATATTTACTACATTGCAAGTGTTAATTTACTGATAAAATAGAGTATCTTTTGGGGGTATCATGCCATGGGACCTATTAAAACATAACAGACTTGAGTGCTTCACAGTGTTTTACTCTACTCTTTGACTGACTCAAGAAGGCAAAATCTCTTTGTATGTAGGCATATTTATTTACTCCTGTTTTAGAGAATGGGGAAGGATGAGTGGGAAGCTAAAACCATAAAACTAAAACACACACAACCTAATCACAAAGGGTTAAATTCAGCAGCATATGTCGCAGATGTGGTCTCTAATTCGGCCTTGATCTCCCAACACTTGATTGTGTTGGGGGACTTTAATATCAATGCAGAGACCACTTTAACAGGAGCGGCTCATGACTTCATGGTTGCCATGACGACCATGGGGCTATCACAAATAATATCTGGACCCACCCATGAGGCTGGACATACATTGGATCTAGTTTTTACAGTGGACAGTGGAGGGGTCAGGGTGGAAAACCAAAATATTCTTCCTCTGTCATGGTCTTCCTCATCATTTGATCAGTTTTAGACTTGCTGCAACCTCTAACTTTCGCAGGGGTGATGGACAATTAAGATGGTCCATCCCAAGAGACTGTTATGGATCCGGATGGATTTCTGAGGAATCTTGGGGTTCTTTCTGTCATGGAGGCTGGCAATCCTATCAAAGCCCTGGTTGATTGCTATAATAGCGAGATGGCCAGGGTGATAGACATGATCGCTCCCGAACATTCCCTATCATTGCGCAGAGTCATGTCATCTCCTTTGTTCTTAGAGGAGCTGGCAGAGATGAAGTGGGTGACAAGGAGACTTAGTGCATCTGGAAAAAGTCTTGATGCGTTGCTGACAGAGCGTGGGCTAGAGCCTCAATTAAGGCTTATTCCGTGGCTAATGGCTATACGAACTGCCAAGAAGTCTTTCTTGACTGCCCGCATAGCGTTCATATCCAATAGACCATCTGAGCTGTTTTGGGTCATTGGGGAGCTCCTCCACCATCCTGGAGAGGGGTGGGGCACCGATGACCGGAAGGCTTGGTGCTGCGATTTCGCGCACCATTTTGCGGATAAAGTCGATTGGATACGCCTCGAGTTAGATTCCAGCTTAAATGCAGTTCCAGGCGAGGTGATTATGGCATCTGTCTGTCTGGTTTTGTGGGATTCCTTTCAGCTTGTTCATCCTGAAGACGTAGAGGGGGTTCTTGGGGCTGTGAGAGCGACCATGTCGACCCTGGACCCTTGCCCTTTCTGGTTAACTAAATCAGCCAGGGGTGGGTTCATTGACTGGTTTATGTTGGTCATTAGTGCTTCCTTGGAGCAATGGACATTTCTATCAGGGTTGAAACAGGCGGTGGTTAGACCACTCCTGAAAAAGGCATCCCTTGACTCCACGGTTTTGAACAATTACAGGCCAGTATCCAACCTCTCTTTTTTTGGGCAAGGTGTTGGAGCGGGTGGTTGCTTCTCAGCTCCAGGGTTTCCTAGAGGACATCGATTACCTGGATCAGTCACAGTCTGGCTTTAGGCCTGGTCACAGTACCAAGATGGCTTTGGTTGCCTTGGTGGATGACCTCCATAGAGAGTTGGACAGGAGGAGTGTGACCTTACTGGTTCTCTTGGACATCTCAGTGGCTTTCGATACCATCGACCATAGTATCCTTCTGGGATGGCTCTCCGGGATGGGTCTTGGGGGCATGGTTTTGTCATGGCTCTGGTCCTTCTTGGTGAGTCGTTCCCAGATGGTGAAGCTAGAAGACGCCTGCTCGGACCGCTGGCCTTTGACCTGTGGGGTCCCGCAAGGTTCCATTCTGTCCCCTATGCTTTTTGAACATCTATATAAAACCGCTGGGAGAGGTCATCCGGGGTTTTGGAGTTGGGTGCCATCTCTATGCAGATGCCACCCAACTCTACTACTCCTTTCCACCTAATTCCAAGGAAGCCCCTCGGGTATTGGATGAAGATGAATAAACTGAAAATCAATCCTGACAAGACAGAGGTCGTCCTGGTCGATCGCAAGCCAGATCGGGGTATAGGGTGGCAACCTGTTCTTGATGGTGTTGCACTCCCCCTGAAGTCACAGGTCCATAGCTTGGGTGTCCTCCTAGACTCATCACTAATGTTTGAAGCTCAGGTGTCAGCGGTGGCTGGGAGGGCCTTTGCACCATTAAAAATAATGCACCAGCTGCGACCGTACCTCGTAAAGTCAGATCTGGCCATGGTGGTCTACGCCTTAGTCACCTCCAGATTGAATTAGTGTAATGCACTCTCGGGGGGGGGGGGGCTGCCCTTTAAAACGGCCCCGACGTTTCAATTGATCCAACGGGTGGTAGCCAGATTGCTAACTGGAGCGACTTACAGGGAGCGGTCAACCCCCCCCCCCCCCCATTTAAGGAGCTCCATTGGCTGCCGCTCATCTTCCAGTCCCAATTCAATGTACAGGTTCTTACCTACAAAGCCCTGAACAGTTTGGGAAATCTACCTACATGACCACATTTCTGTTTATGAACCCAGGCAATCTTTCCGGTCATCTGGAGAGGCCCTACTCTCACTCCCACTGCCTTCGCAGGCGCGTCTAGTGGGGACGAGGGAGAGGGCCTTCTCTGTATTGGCCCTTCAACTCTAGAACGTGCTCCCCAGGAATATTAGACAAGCCCCCACCTTGGCAGTTTTTAGGAGGAGCCTGAAGATGTGGCTGTTCCAATGTGCTTTCCCTGAATAAAGTAAATAATGCCCTGCTTTGTTCAATCTCTGCAAATATCCTCAGAAGCACTTTATTTACCTGTTGGGTTGTCTGCACCACATTGTCCTTTGAACCTTCCTGTTACATACATTCTACCTCTGTCTACCCAGTGTTTATTTATTTTAAATTTTTAATATTCACATTTGGCCCACCCGCAATGGTTTTAAATTGTCTGTTACTTATCTTTGAGTTTATTGATTGTATTGTTTATATTTGCTGTTTTGTTGTTATTGTGTGTTACTGGGCTTGGCCTCATGTAAGCCACCCCAAGTCCCCTAGGGGAGATGGTGACAGGGTATAAATAAAGTTAATAAATAACTAATGTCCGTTTAGCCCAGGTCACCCACAGAGCTCCCATCATATCATGCCAGTGCGGCTCCATGGGTGAAATGTTCCTATGTTGCCATTGGAATCCATGGTGGGAAGCCACGTGATCCATGTCCCATCCCCCCTGTCCCCCCATAGGATCAGCCGGAAAAGGAGCTAGGCGATTTAGGGCATGGGACACCAGGTTCCCCATGCCCTCCGACAAAGCTGAGCGACTCCGGAGGCCATGTAACAAGGTCAATGGACTCAATCACCTGGCCACTGAACCTGGCTTAAATTACAGAGCTGTATTCACATTTGTACTCCATTTCACACATTGGGACTTGATGAACAGGGCTCTTGGAAGTCTTCCATTCCTAGGGCCATGGTAAGTTGAAGTCAACTTGATAATAGCAACAAACAACAAAAATGTGTGTAGACCTGTAATATGTCAATAGCAAAGAGGAATGTGCTGGCTTTCACTGTCAATCTGCCAAGTAGTAAAATAGGAGAAGTAACAGCATACAATATAGAGGCCCTCTAAGCATGAATGAGGTAATGAAGTCAGTGTAACCCACTGAAATGAGTAGTCATTTAATTACCCAACCTGGGGGATGCAATAAATAATAAAACAGAATCAACTATTTGTCTGCTTTATAGGAATAGAGTCATCTAGCTGAAAAGAATGCTCACAGTGAAATAAAAAAATGTGCTCCCTCCCTCAGCTATAATCTCTGATTAGAACACTCAATCAATTAGCATTGCTGTTGTCAAAACTTGTTCCCAACAAAGGATGAGAGAGCCTGCCGCAGGGGGAATCTTAATGGCTAGTGAGTTCTGAGCGATGTGCGCCCTTCTAAGGTGGAGATCTCACCCCTGCAGAAATGCCATGTTTTACTACTGCAGCACAATGCAGAGGTCAGTGTCAAAAGAAGCGACCCCTTTATCTGCTGCTAGACATCTCCAGAGCACTAATAGATACCAGCTAATCCCCAAGAGGAAAAAGCAATCCCATGCCCAGAGCAAAAAAAGAGTCAGTTTTCACATGAGACACTCTCACCTTCCTTCCTCCTCCCTTTTCAAACGAGGTGGATTAAGAAAGGTTTCGCAAGTGAGAAGTTGTTTTGAAACCACAGCAGGACAACCAATGTGGCCAGAGAGTGAGAGATGCTATCCACTGGGCTTAAAGGCATGTATCTATCTCTTAAATTGTGACCTCTTATTCTTTTCTTTCCTTTCGTCAAGGTAAGAATGATTCACCAGACTGGCATTCCTTGGTCCAGTTGAATGCATGAGGTACTGGAGAAGGTGTCAATTGGAAAAGTTTCCCAAAATTATACCTTGCAGATAAACTGCACTGGAACAAAGGGCAGAGGAGCAATTAGGTGTACCAATGCCCTAATTTGGCAACAGAGTGTTGGACAGAGTTCACCACATTTATCTGCTCACTGATCATATGACCAAAGATATGTGCCAGGCCATCATGCAAGATAATTTAGCACAAGCAATAAGAGCCAATTGCTTTTACTATTACTACTATTATAATGACCCATATCCATTTGTTGCTGATAGAATTTACATCTTTAAAAATAGATCATATTTGTATTTTGAGTCAAAGGAAAACTACACAAAGCAAATCTTGAAATGGAGCTTCAGGCAAACTTTGTTTTGTTTTTCTTTAAAGTGAAATTAGAAGAATTAATTTAGTAATTTTCCATTCCCTGTGAGCTATTTACTGGTCCCACACATTTCAATTGATGCACCTTTCACCCATGGTTGATGAAAACAAAACAGAGAAGACTCTTCTAAATAAAAGTAGTTGTTTTGATCTAATGCATTTGTAGATGAGCTAGATAGTCAATCAGGAGAATTAACACAGTTCTCTTTAGGAATGAAATGGACTAGACTCAAAGTAGTGAGACTTCCATTACACCAAATGCTGTTGAACAGAAATTCCCAGAATTCCTCAACATTACCTGCACTGGTTAGGGCTACTGGAAGTTTTAGGCCAGCACCACCTGGAGGGTCTTATGGTTCCCATCTTTATTGTAAACCCTCTGCCTTCCGTCTTGTCCTCTGTTGCAATTATAACAAGTAGCTATCAATTACCAACTTTTTTTCAGAGTTGGTACCAAAAACAGTATGGATTCACAATTGTTGCTTTGGCAAAATTGCCAGCTCTTTGTAGCCCCAGTGTGGGATCCTTTGAGCTAGTCTGGCCCACTAAATGCCAAAGAAACCACTACAATAAGATTTAATACATTCAGAGGGAAAGAAAAGCATGGCATCACTTCCTGCATTGTTGTCAGCAAAAGAGCTGTGTGGAAAGCAATATCTCATTCTCCCAGCTGCCCCTCTTCCTACAATAACAGGGAGGTCTTCCTGCCTTTTTAGTAGTCCAAAACTATGAAAACTCTAGGAAATAGGATTTCCTCAGATTACTGAATCCTCTGCATGGATGACAGATGCTTAGGCAATTCCATGTTCAAAGATTCCCAGCAAAGCTTATCTTGGCTCATGGTTTCTGAAGATGCTGGGAGATGTCCAACATTTTAAATGCACAAATCTTGGGCTCTGCCATTGAACAGTGTCCTCCCCAAAGGATACAGATTTTGAATTCTTTGAGTTAACAGCCTACACAAATCAGATGGGGGGGAATTATTGTGAAGTATGCATGTTTTTTCCTTCCAGTTGGGGGAAAAAACAACACACCGAGGTCACATCAACTGGCTAAAATTACACAGGGGCTGATGCTAGAATTATGTTCCAGGCCTTTAACCTTCTATTGTCAAGAAGTGTTAGTCTGCTTAAACTGCAGTGTTGTCATGACTCTGTTCCCCTCGTGTGACTATAATTGCTTACATTGCTAACTGACTAACTTTTCTTGTTTCTGTGTAGCTTGTGGTTTGGACTCAGTCACCTCCTTTCTCCCTAAATAAAAAATCTGCAGAGAAAGATGGAAACTTCAGAGATGTGTAGCATCTGGAAGACAGCTCAATAACATGTATCATTTTTGAAGACCCATAGATTTCAGTGCAAGAGATTAGTCTGTGATTTAACCATCTCTTGAAGTCATTACACACAGTTTTGGCTTTTCAAACAATTCAACTAAAATATTTCCCCCAAAGAATGGAGAAGCTACCTTTTAGACTACAGAAAGCACTGACCAGAGGATTCCAAGAGTTGTAGTTTTAAAAGCTAATATATCCAATTTCTACATATTTCACCAGTCAGCAGAATTAAGACTATAAGCAACCAAGATAGTTCTCAATTAGAACATGAAGCCATTTCTGCTTCCTTTGTTGGAGTATTCCATTTTCATCCCCATCAGCCTTATAACTACAGAATATTAGTACACCTACACTATTTTAGATTATTTTAGATCATCTTTGCCACAATGACTTATCTCATGTTCTATTAGGGAGAGCTGGATCTATTTATACTGTCACCAGAAAGTAAGTGAATGTATTACAAGCATTATTTTAAAAGTCTATCAGTGAACACATTCAATATTAAATATGGGAGGAGGTGGCACAGGATGTATGTAACATAAGCCTCCTATTGTGAAGAGGTATTGGATCCATTAGAAGAAATTTGGTTTGATCTGTGTAGGTTCTTCATTCTCATTGCAGTCCCCTAACTGCTTTAGATGGCTGGGAGACCCTCTTAAACAACAAGGAAGGTGAGACCCGGGTGAAGCGGGCTGCAGAAGGAAAGGGAATTAGCTAATATTTTCCCCATCACCTTTCATCCTAAGGAGCATTGCAACTCCACTCTATTCCATTGCTGTTTACTGCCAATGACAAAATACTTGAATCCAACTTATTATTTTTAAGAGCAAGTATTGCAGTTATTTGTCTACAGCTTGTGTGTAACCCTTCCAATAACAATTTCTGAAATGTGTTACTCATGGAGGTTGCAAGACAAATGATAATATTATTTTAATGAAGTACAATACAGCCCCCATACCCATGGGACCAGCAGCTACAGGTTCACCTACCTGCACCCAACAAACTAAGTTCTTGCTCAGGGTTTTCTAGGTCTTCCAGATGATTCAAAAGTATGCTTCTACTGGACGTTACCACACAGTCATGTTGGAGGATCAAGGAAATTCCTAGAGAGCACATGTCTTTAGGAATTTTCTAGGTCCTCCAGTGTGATAATCTGGCAATCTCTGACAGAAGTCATTCATTAAAGTAGGGTTCACTACTATCCATGGTTTCCTGTTTCCACTGTAAATTTAGCAGCATATATCTTGCAAATGCAAGAGGTCATCCTGGAATATGGTTAATGTGTCATTGCTTGTATCAAGTAATGTTCATCCATTAACACTTAACCTTTGCTTTTTGGGAAGTCGTGTAGAGAGAATTGCGTTTTTTTAAGTATTCTTCAAACAGTACCATGATATTAATACATTGTTAATGAGGATCATAAATTATGTCAAGCAAAAAATAATGTAGCAAATTTCTTTTTGGATTATAACAGCTAATAGAAAGAAATTCATTTTTCAATGTTCTACTCTGCCTCACATGAAAAGTAAACCTATATGATTTCTGTACAGTAGTAAGGCTGTAATTTATTTATTTAATATCAAAAGCATTGCATAAAGTAGTATAAAACTGATAAAAGTAGAAGGAGCACAAGTGGCTAAATATCTTTTGATCAAAAACGAGCAACAGCAACGGCATTGTCTGTAGCCTCCAACAATTCTTCCTCTGTAATTGGTCCTTGGCTGTAATGGGACCTTGGAAGTTTAGATTGACATTGCTTCAGAGACTCCTCTTCATGATTCACAAGTAGCTTATTACCTAAGTCGCACTCTTGTGTAGTTCCAGGAGCAATCAAGGTTTAAGCAAATTTATTCAAGCACTTGCCCAATGAATAGAGATAGTCTATCAAATGAGGACTGGATATAATTATAGTTAATTGGGAATGGCATGTGAAAAAGCTGGAAACATTTGGTGGAACATGCTGCAAGCACACCTCAATAACACTTCTCGTGAAATGTTTCAGAGAGAATGCTGACTTGTTTTGACTCAGAAATACAGGACCAGCCCAAGGCATTTTGCTGCCTCAAGCAATGGACGAAATGGTGCCCTACTCCAGTCCACATACCAAAGCCAACCAATCTGGCATTTCAATCTTATTTTAGCAATCAGACAGCATCTCTGACTCCACCTGAAGGCACTTGCCATCCTAACAAAGCATTGGACAGGGAGTGTGAAATAGTTGGCTCTATATGTCTCACTGCTTCTCTTTGCCTCCTAGGTTCCTAGTTCTACCTAATGGTAGAGCTGACCCTGCAAAGATATAATGAGAAGGGATGAACAACTATGGCAAAACATTACCTAGTAGGCTATATCTGGGCAAATGAAATAACTTCCTAGAGTTAAATAGAATAGTAGAGGCTACTACAATGTTACACAACTGAAAGTATTGTGTTGGTTTTATAGTGGATTCACTGGCTTCCCATTTTTTCCATGCATAATTCAAAAAGCTGATATTATCTTTTAAAGATTTACATATTCTGACATAATTGTATCAAAAAAAATCTTCCTTTGACTTCAGTTGATCTTGACTTTTCCCTTACCTGCTCCATAGACCTTGGAATTGTGCACAGGAGGATGTCTTGATCCCCCCCTAAGGCCAGCCTTGAGGTGCTGAGCTTCTACCCAAAATCATCACACAAAATTGGACCACCTTGGATTTTTACATGGTTGAGCACACGAAGGATTTGTCAATCATAAGTGTGCTAAATGATCAAATGCATACACAACTATTAAGACCACTATTGTAGTTGAGACCTCCCAGGAATAACAAAACATTTAACTGAGTCTTCCACGGTGTGCAGCCTCTCAATTATGCAAGAGGGTTTTTACATTTTTTTTCTATTCACTTGATATACAGTCAGCCCACCACATCCACTGGGATTTGATACATAGGATCCCCATGAAATTGAAAAACCAATAAAAATTGCTATTTTTTCTTGAGATAACACCTTGATAGTGTGTTCTACATCTCTCAGCATGACTCTGTGGATCAATGTCCACTGAAAGCTGACCTTAACATTGGAGGACCTAGAGATTCGTAAAAGTAGAATCATACAACTGGAAGAGACCACATAGGCCATCCAATCCAACCCTCTTGTCATTCACCTCTAAAGAGAGGTGTTTTCTCTAGAAATCTTTTGGTCACACATGTCAAACACAAGGCCCATGGGCCAAATCCAGCCCACCATGTCATTTTATGTGGCCCATGAGGCTTTCAATGCTAGGGCAACATTATTACATTTATACAGTCTTACAATTATAAGCAGCCCTTCAAAGACAACCATAAGGCTGGCGTGGCCCTTGGTGGATATGGATTTGACACCCTTATCTAGATCCTCCAGTATGAATGGAGGAAATTAATAATCATAGAGATACACTGGGGGACTGTAAGATTCCTTGAGAAAACATTTTTAAATCAAATCTATGAATAATCAAATATGCAAAAGTCAAAACAGCAACTCTGTTGGAATGACTGTATGGAATCATGACCTGTCTTCTAAAGTTGAACAGTTCTGTGGGTCTCGCCCAGCCCTGCCAACAAGAGCACAAGTAGTGGACATAAAGAGGTTTTGTGTGGAACTTGGAAAGTTACTTTTCTAAATTAGCTCATTCCCATAACATATTACAGTATTTAAAAGTAATCCATATCTATTGTTTATTCCAGTGGCAACGGGTTAATACCCATTCCATTGCTTGTGGGTTAAGCCATTGTTTTAGTCAGCTTGTGTTACTGAAACGTATCCTGTTAAACAGATTTGGGTATGCATGTGGACTTTTATTATGAAATCCAAAAGAGAGAGACTGGAACAACATATCCATTAAACAAATTGATTTTTACATCTGGACTGCTTTTTTAACCTAGGCTAAAATGCATCTTTTCTGTTTAGGGGATGTATTTTAATGGAAGTATACTAGTACTTCCAGGAAACATCTATTAAAAATATTTCTGTGATTGCTAGGATGTATTTTTAATAAGTTATATTATGGATTTAAAATATTTTGCTATGTTTTACTATACATTTTAAACCATTTTAATACATTTATTTTCAGAAGGGAACAGTTAAATTAATATTGTTTAAAACTTTTGTATCAAATAGTTATTTGCAGTGCAGTGACTTCAGTGTTTGATCATGACTGAAGACCAGGGCTCAAATCCCCACTCAGCTATAGAAACCCATTGGGTAACCTTGAGCAAATCACACACTTTGACCTTCAGAGTAAGGCAAAGGGAAATCTCCTCTGAACAAATCTTGACAAGAAAGCCCTGTGATAACTTTGCCTTAGGGTTGCCATCAGTCAGAAATGACTTGTAGCCATACAACAACAATCAAATAGTCTGTTAGTAAATTTTGCTCTTAACTTGTTCTTAATTGCCTTAGGTTTCATTCTGGGAGAAAGGCAGAATATAAATAAGATAAGATAAAATTGCTATCCCAGGGTATATTAGCATGTGGCTTAGGGTAGTAAAATAACACCAACCAAACCCATCACTTTTTTTAGTGATGTACTATGAAGATAATTATGATGATAAGGAATCTAATCCACAAGCAATTTTATGCAAGTAAATCAGGTTATCCCCTCCACACCACTAGTAGAGACAGCTCCCGAGTTACAAACATTCGACTTACAAATGACTCATGAGGTGAGACAACAGAAAGGAAGAGAAATCAGAAGGGAAATTCACTTCTGGAAGAATTAGTATAGTAAAAGCTTGTCTCAACTGAAACTCTCTCACCAATCCTTGTTTCCACAAAAAGCCATTTGTTTGTAAAATCCAATTCTCACAGGGACAGAAAGTGAGGTGAAATCTTCTGAACAGGGGCTCAGACAGCAAAACAAACAGCACATTTAGGATATCAGCGACATTGGATTTACCCAACTTGATCTTGGTTTTAATCGGCATGTTTTAATTTATTGTTTAACTAGCTTGGGGACCCGGCCCTGCCCGGGTTATTTGAGAAAGGCATTGTGTGCCAAGGGTGGTCCTTATGAGATGTTTAGGTGGCTTGCAGTGGTCTCAGGAAGTTAGTGAAGGTACTTCAAGTCCCATCATCTGTGGTCCAATGTCTTACAAACTGCAGTAGGATGTAGAGTGAGTCATGGGTACTCTGTGTGCCAAGTTTGAGCCTGGTCTGTGATTTGTAGGGGTTTCAATGTTCTGTGGGAAATGAATCGGGTGAAGGTACTGCAAATCCCATCATTTGTGGCCCATCCTGCCCTACACCGCACCAGGTTGTAAAGTGGGCCAGTGGGCATCTGTGTGCCAAGTGTGGTCCTGATCCTTCTATGGTGTGGGCCAGAGTGCTGTAAGCAAGTGAGTTAAAGTACTGCAAGTCCCGTCATCCATGGTCCATCCTCCCTCAAACTGCACCAGGATGTAGAGTGGGTCTTGAGGATTCTGTGTGCCAAGTTTGGTCTTGTTATCTCATTGTTTGGGGTCGCAAAGTGGTCGCAAAGTGTTTTGGCCTTAAACTCCCACCATGCCTGACTGCCTCAGGCCTTTTCCTTACACCCCCCCCCCCCCCCACCGGGAATGTTCATGTTGGCAACTGCCGCAGGCCTTTGCCTTATCCTCCTCTGCCAGTTTAGAGCTTTGGAATGTTCGTGTTGGCAACTGCCTCAGGCCTTTGCCTTATCCTCCTCTGCCAGTTTAGAGGGTCGGAATGTTCGTGTTGGCAACTGCCTCAGGCCTTTGCCTTATCCTCCTCTGCCAGTTTAGAGCTTTGGAATGTTCGTGTTGGCAACTGCCTCAGGCCTTTGCCTTATCCTCCTCTGCCAGTTTAGAGGGTCGGAATGTTCGTGTTGGCAACTGCCTCAGGCCTTTGCCTTATCCTCCTCTGCCAGTTTAGAGGGTCAGGATGTTTAGAGGTTCGTGTTGGCAACTGCCTCAGGCCTTTGCCTTATCCTCCTCTGCCAGTTTAGAGGGTCGGAATGTTCGTGTTGGCAACTGCCTCAGGCCTTTGCCTTATCCTCCTCTGCCAGTTTAGAGGGTCGGAATGTTCGTGTTGGCAACTGCCTCAGGCCTTTGCCTTATCCTCCTCTGCCAGTTTAGAGGGTCAGGATGTTCGTGTTGGCAACTGCCTCAGGCCTTTGCCTTATCCTCCTCTGCCAGTTTAGAGGGTCAGGATGTTCGTGTTGGCAACTGCCTCAGGCCTTTGCCTTATCCTCCTCTGCCAGTTTAGAGGGTCGGAATGTTCATGTTGGCTGACCAATAGAGGCGTTATGCAAATGCTCCCTCAGTGGCAACCAATCATGTTGTCAGAATGTAGAGGCCGGGAGCCAATCAGAACGCTGCCACATGCATACACGCTTACACACATACATACAAACAAACATTCCGCTTTATTATATATAGAGATGAACTTGTGAAATGAATTTGTATAATATTTTTAATGATTTATTACTGTTTAAACTGTAATCTTTGTTGTTATATGCTGACAGCATCAGATGATGCTTATGTGAGGCAGCCCTGAGTCTCCCTTCAGGGAGGAGAAGGGCAGGGTAGAAATGCATGAAATAATAATAATAATAATAAACCTTTCCCTATGCTATGCAGAGCTACTATATATAGGGGGGGGATTACACTTTAAAATGTACCTCTTCCGACTTACTGTACATACAAATTCAATTTAAGAGCAAACCTGTACAGAATTTATCTTGTTCGTAACCTCTTCCAGCTGGAATTACACTTTAAAATGTACCTCTTCCGACTTACATACAAATTCAAGTTAAGAACAAACCTGTACAGAACTTATCTTGTTTGTAAGGGATTATGGCTATTTTAGCTGTCCTCATGCCTATCCTTTTCTGGGGCAGCTTGAAGCTTCCATCTTGGTATTGCACCTCAATCCACTCTGAGGTTTATTCGAAACTTTAAAAGAGCTATCCAAGATACTTATCCCTATTCCCAAAAGAGGGATATTCCTTTAGATTCTAGAATAAGATATAGAATGGGATGGATTTATACTTATAATACACATAATCCTGGGAAAATCTGGTGTGGCAAAAATGGCTTAGCTTCAAAGTGGATCAGATAGGGAGCCCCACAAACATTGAGAAGGCATGAGGCAGTCCTGATGAGAGAGCCACCCTTACCATCTCCATGGCCCCTTCCAGACCGCTCCACACAATCCATGTTGAACTGGATTATATGGCAGTGTGAACTCAGATAACCTAGTTCAAAGCAGATATTGTGGATCAGGGCTGTCCAACTTCTACTGGCCCAAGGGCCGGAATTCCGGTCACTGATCACCTGGGGGGCCACTCCGCCCCGGCCACGCCACCGGCCATGCCCCTGGCCTGTCCTCCTTCGGTTTTGCCCACTTCTGATGCTGGCGTGACACTTTGGGAAGGAGGGCGGAGCCGCGGGGGACACTTCCACCCTCCCCTCGCCATCTGTCACCCAAATGAGGGTTAATATTAACCCCCGTTTGGGTCTTGGTTGGTGAGAGGAGGGTGCCAGGCCGCACCTTCCACCCTCCCCTCGCCATCTGTCACCCAAACAAG
This sequence comes from Anolis apletophallus, assembly GCA_030556195.1. NCBI lineage: Eukaryota > Metazoa > Chordata > Lepidosauria > Squamata > Anolidae > Anolis > Anolis apletophallus. Next base: position 88,478,789 of record JARBWK010000001.1, on the reverse strand, counting down.
GGTTAATATTAACCCCCGTTTGGGTCTCGGTTGCCGAGAGGAGGATGCCAGGCCACACCTTCCACCCTCCTCTCACCATTATCCCCGTTTACTCCTAAGGAGAGGAGGAGGAGGGGAAAGCAAGTCCCCCACCTGCACCTCTCCCTGGGAAGAAACCGGGACAAGGGTCCTGGTTTATACCCAGAGAGAGGAGGAGGAGGGGAACGCGAGTCCCCCGCCTGCACCTCTCCCTGGGAATAAACCGGGACAAGGCCACTTCTGTCTTGAAACCAGTCCAAATGTATATACAGGCCCAAAGTTGAGAGATACACTGAATCCTGGATCAGAATTTAAACAATCCTCCAGTTGGTTAATCCCTTGCCTTGTGTTATCTTGGATCAACTTTGTGTCCCATTTTGTCACCAGGGAGTTCACAGTATTAGTCAGTGTAGACGTGCCCTAGGTGTATCATACCACTAAGAGTGCTTCCGCACAGTACCTATAGTTCAGGAGAGAATGGGTTAAAAAGGGGGTGGCCAGATGATGTTTGTGCTAAATGCACACTCATTCACAACAACAGATGGAAAACCCAATTCAAAAAAGTCCTCCTTTATCCCAGTTCTGGCCAAAAAAGCGAATTTTCCCAGAACTGTGTGTCCCTACAGTCATGTAAAATTAAGGATTTCCCTCTTTACCCCCTGTGGAGACTGCTTCCCACCCGTACCTATTTTTAAAAGCCTGAAACAACTGATCAGTTGTTCGGCCTCCCATGGAGACACAGCTGATTTCCAGCTGGTTTCAAGAGAGGAGAAGCAGAGAGCCATTAGAGGTCTCTGAAAGTGTTTATTTTAAATAAGCAATTGGGGAAAGAGGGAAATTCAGAAGCATTTTTTAAAAGAAATTTCCTGCCATTGTGCACTATTGCATATATGTGCACATAGGAATCTATCCATATTTGTGTTAGTATATTTGCATGTGCGCATATAAACATCAGCGCAAAATTGAATGATTTTTCTAAAAAGCTTCCGGCAGATGTCCCCCATTTGCCTTCTATTTTATCCCAAGACACAGAAGGGCTGTGAGGATGGCGGGGAGAGAAAGCCCAGGACCAGCAGGTCTATGTGGGGACCTGCCCTGCGGTCCCAGGTTTGTTTACCCCGCATATTAATCCCGCGTTTTGGGGCTGTCTGGAAGCGTCCTAACATTAAAGTTTCCAGACTCTGTGATTCTTTCCAGGAGCCAAACAGAAATAGCAAATATTTTCCCAATGCTTAGCAATAAATACAAGCTAATAATATATTCTTATGAAAGGGAGTTTAAAAAGAAAAGAAAAGAAAATCATAAATCTAATCTATAGATATAAATCCAACTATTCATTATGGTTTTTACCTGTTAAGTGAGTAACACCTACATGTTCCTACTAAGTTCAATACACAAGAGAAGAATCACAAGGGAGAGAACAATATCACAGCAATATAAGTATCAGGCAGTATAAATTCTCAGGTTCCAAATCAACATTTATCTATTATACTTGGAATAATTCAAAACAAACAATATACTGTAGTAGAGATAATGCATACATGCTGTCTTCTCATATATTCATACACAGCAAATACGGGTGGTAAACTCACATGCAAGTGAGTGGACGTCGTAAAAAGGCGGAAAGGAGTTCCTGCGTCATCAGAAAGGGACACAGTCCCGGATGTCTCCCAACATATAGAAAAGTTTTGTAAATAATATTCAAGTCCCGGTCAAAGATGCCAGTCTGATATAATATTTATATAATAATGGGAAGACATTCCATGGTCGACGAAACCAACAATGATGCGCGCCTTCATTTCGCCCCCGAAGGGGCTTCCTCAGGACCAGTGGGCGTGGCCTAGGTAGCGTTGTCTACTGACGTCAGAAAAACAGGAACCGCACTGAGGTAAAACAAACATATATATATTTCTAAATATCTAGTATTAACTAGGTAGGATTCAAAAATGGGACAGCCCAGGGCAATAGGAAATGAATGGGATTTTATGGTAGACGAAAGGGGGATACATACCAATGCATGAGGAAACACGAGCACCGCAAGTGCTGACAATATTGCTGGGATATCGGGCAGGAGGCACAAAGGTGCGAGGGAGCCAGGATTAAGTAAGGATCATACAGGTGTGGTTACACAAGTAATTCACTGATTGATAGTTGAAAGCCCAGGACCAGCAGGTCTATGTGGGGACCTGCCCTGCGGTCCCAGGTTTGTTTACCCCGCATATTAATCCCGCGTTTTGGGGCTGTCTGGAAGCGTCCTAACATTAAAGTTTCCAGACTCTGTGATTCTTTCCAGGAGCCAAACAGAAATAGCAAATATTTTCCCAATGCTTAGCAATAAATACAAGCTAATAATATATTCTTATGAAAGGGAGTTTAAAAAGAAAAGAAAAGAAAATCATAAATCTAATCTATAGATATAAATCCAACTATTCATTATGGTTTTTACCTGTTAAGTGAGTAACACCTACATGTTCCTACTAAGTTCAAAGCATGTATATTCCCAAGATAAATCATCCACTTACAATTGGTAGTCATGGCAGTGCAAAGTTCATAATCACGGAAAGCCTTTACCTGCATTCATGTATTCATGAATGACAGCATCACTCATCATTGCTAGCAATATATACAGTACAGTTGAACCTCACATGGGTGCAATCAAATGAAAAGTACAGCTTTAGGTGAAATACTGAAGTGTAGGAGAGCATAATGATAAGAAATAGTAACAGACTGGGTTTGGCTTTGGTTGAACTCTTGAGTTTGACATCAACAACATTAAATACTTTTCAGTCCTGTTCATTTAAAGGGGAACAGTTTAAGCATGGACTTTTCCTGAAATTAATAGGATTTAAATGGTCTTCACACTTTTCACAGCACTTTCACTCATGTTATCTTATATGTTTTCAATATGTTTTAGATGTTTTAAACTCTGCCTTTAACTTTGTGCTTTTAATGTAACCATCTTTTGTTTTTGTTTTTTATTAGTATAGCATGCTAATTAAACTTTTATTTTAATGTATGTAGGTCACTTTAGGTCCCATGGTAGAAAAAATACAAGCTGTAAATTGGTGAATGAGTGCATGAATGAATTGTACTCATTATTTTCATCCTGATAGAAACTGGGCTCCCAGGATCTTAAAGGAAGTCACCCAATTCACAGAACATAGAAAGGTTTCTTTTTATATTTCAGCTCCCGGAGCCAACCAGCATGTGAGATAAAGTTTCCAGAAGCAATGTTACAACTCTTGCCAATTCCTGTTCCACGATTTCCCACCACAGCAAAAAAAAGTGTATCTATTTTTGTCTACTGTAATAACTCATTGACTCTACAAAGATGTCCCTTATGTCACCTATAGGAGTAAGAGAGAAAACCCATCAACCTGCTAGCTTCAATGGATTATTTGGTTCTGATGACAGATCATCCGTAGGATAGGATGAATAGGTGTAAGCTGGGAACCAGCATTGTGCAGAAATACAGCTCCTCTGTTGGAAATTCATTGCCTAAACATGCTGCTTTTGTATATGGTTTGTTTGGATGTGAGCAAACTAAAGTAAAAACATAAGGGAAGTCTATACACAGAACAGAGATTGGGGACAGGGGGAACACCTTCAACTATTACAAACTGAAAGTGGCAGCCTCCATTAATTTCATCAATTCTCTGTCCTCCCACTTCCTCCTCTCCCCTTGTCTTCAGGGTATGAAGTTCAAAACACTCAGACTATTCTCCATCTCTGTACACCCAATCTCAGCTGATTTTGAAAGTCAGACACACCCTGGCCTGGTTCGCACTCGTAATGGGCCACCAGAGAATAACAGAAATCTCTATGTAGGACTAGAAAGAATTCTGCCTGAAATATTGTATTGCTGTTGCCATTCAGATCTGATACTGCATAATAGTCCCGAGAAATCTGTGAGCTCTTTGGAACAGAGAAAACTGCCTTAAACTCAGTCAGACACACTTATACTGGACTAAATGGACTAATAATCTAAGTAAAAAAAATCAGTTTCCTTTGTTCCAAAAAGATGCACTATTCCTTATAAAAGTAACTATTTTTAGAAGGATTGTGTTTCTAAATTTTTAGCATGCACCCCTACAGTCTGAATTTTTAAAATTTGGTGATAAAGCTGGAATAGATTACTAAGGAGGATTAACAGAAAAGCCAGGGAGAATGTACAGTGTGCTTTTGCCTGAGCCTACTGGGAAAGGCATGTTTATGCCCCCCCCCCCCCCTGAATTATTTGCAAACTACTTTTGCACTTTGGATTGAGCCTGCAGCAAATGAAGCAAGCCAAGGGGAAAGGGGAAAAGCAGATGGTAGAGGAAGAACAGACAGAAATAGCTTTAAAAGCATTGGACAACAGAAGACTAATTCGGACTATCTCTTCTAAATCAGGACAGTTGGTGAGAATGAAAAGCATGGCTAGCTGTCTATAACCCTGAATGGAAGTGCACTTAATAGGAGAAGAAAACACCTGGAAAGATTATGACAGAGATCCGACTTGTTTTGAGTAATCCCATGCCTTGAATTTTGCAAAGCTTTCAAATATTATTGTTTGGACTGCATGTTCCCTTTGTGGGGAGAAGGGCGGGGTAGAAATGAAATAAATAAATAAATGTCCAACAATTCTTCTAGGCATTGACTATGATGCCTAGGGAATGACCAGAACTGTAGTTCCTAAAAGGCAATCTTAGTCTTTAACTGGGCCTTTCAGTTGCTCCAATGTATGTACCATAAGCCCTGCACTGTCTACTCTATTGTATACATGGGGGTAGGGGGGAAGCCAGTAGAAAGAAAGGGATTGGGAGGAAATTTCATGCACAGGAGGTTAAGATAAATCTGCCATTTGTGTCACTGTGCTATAGAATCTGCTCTTATAGTACTGAAATGAGTTGTAACATAGTAGAGATATGCTATGTGGCACCAAATCCCTAATTACTTTCGAATGGAAATTTAATTATTTCCAGCTCATTACACATGCCAATGGGATCATGAAATCTAAACGATCAAGCACAAATTGTGCAGCTGAGTTGTACAAATTACAGGTCATGAGTTGGGAACAGAGAAATGTGACTCAGAAAGGTATGCCTAATGATGCTTTAGATACTAACTAATAACTGGAAAGCTTCTTCTGGAGGAGAAAGCATTATGGGGCATCTTTAAACCAAATTGGCCAGTCACAGTTTTTCCACAGATGCAATAAAGATGTATCATTACATTCCAGTTCTGCCAGATTTTGGGTTTTTTGATACTCCCATTTGAGTTTCCTTTCTGCCGTACATCCGCCTTCTTCTTAATTCTAACCAGGGGTGTTTATATGACTCATGTATAACTCTAGAAAGTTTAGTAAAAAAAAAATGATCCAAAAAACCTGGGTTGATTTAACCATAGATCAACACAAATACCATACAAGGAACACACCACCCCCCTGCTATGTCAACTCCACTGGCTGCCAGTCCATTTCTGAGCACAATTCAAAGTGTTGGTCTTGACCTATAAAGCCCTATACAGCTCCAGCCCAGCTTACTTGTCCGAACGTATTTCCCTCTACATTCCGCCTCGTAATTTAAAATCTGCCAAGGAGGCCCTGCACTCAGTCCCGCCAGCCTTGCAAACGCGTCTGGGATGAGAGACAAGGCCTTCTTGGTGGTGACCCCCCACTCGCTCCCTAGAGAGATTAGATCGGCATCCTCCCTCCTTTCCTTCAGGAAAAAATTGAAATTGTGGTTTTGGAACCAGGTCTTTGGCTAGCAGGCATAACGACACTTTGGACATTGAACTGGACCATATTATTGTTATAATAATGGAAACGACTATATGATTGTATAATTAATGCTATTGTTTTAATCTATTGTTATTTATGGATTTATATTGTTGTTATATTGTGATATTTGTGGCATCGAATTGTTGCCAGTGTCAGCCGCTCTGAGTCCCCCTTCGGGGGTTGAGAATGTAGTCGAGCCAGGAAGCCCCAGACCCAAAAGAACCAACTGCAGAGAGTCCCCAGTATTCCTTTTGGCCCATGGCCTAAGTTGCACCAGTACCAGACTCCCTTTTCCCCTTCCCTTCTGCCTCACTCAGTTCCATACATCACACTGCACCAACTTTGTCCCTCCCAGGAAACCCGGCCACCATTACCTCCCATCTCCACATTTACAACACCTCATACAGCACATAGTATGGAAGACATTTTGGCCACACGTTACAAAACAATAAATAAACACTCTGCCATTTCTCCCATCGTTTCCTCTCCTCTCTTCCTCTCTCTCTCTATCCTTTCTCCGGCCTGGAGGAAACATATCCCAGCTCTAAAAACAACAGCTTTTGGAGTAGTTCAGCCCAAAGAGATCTCTTCAGGAGGGTGGGTGATAGACAGAGATTGATGCCAAAAGAAGATCTAGTTCTCTCAAGTACTGTGCCTCTGTTTGCCCTTTTCTGGTTGTTTTCTTCTCCTGGACTGCTTCTGACGCTTCTCCCTGAGCCAAGAAGCCTCGCTATTCATCATGGACCCTCCTGCCTGGGAGAGATAGTTTCATCAAGGACCCTGAAGCGAATTCAAGATCCCTTCCTGGCTGGAAGCAGTCAGAGAGCCAAAATTACATCTATGGGCTTTTGAGGGGTTTTGAACCTGCAGCCCAAGCCTCTGCAGAGTGGGATATGTAGTTCACCCAAGGACAGTAGTTACATCAAGGAGAACTACAACTCCCAAAGGAAGGCAGCACTGCGCTGCTTGTCTTAAAGATCATAACTCTGGGAGCAAGAACTGTATGGGAAAATCTGGGAAATTGCTGGGGATCCCCTGTATGTACAGTGTGGCTTCATAAGTTTTCCTTTGACTCCTTGTAGCCTTTCCCTTCCCCTTTCCCATGTAAAGAAAGGTCGCCTGTATTTTGCTATTGTGTCAACTGAGAGAGAAGTAACTGAATTCCCATCCCAAACCCTTTTTCGGATCACCATTGTTCTATTGCATGAGCTAGTTCTGATGGAAATTCCTCGTTATGGATAAGCGGGAGCACTAGCCTCCAAGCCCCACGTTTCCATCAGCCTGAAGGGAGGATTAATCGTCGGAGTTTAGCCCAGTTGATTCGCCCTTTGGACCTGGACATAAAATGTTTGTTTTTCACAGCAGGGATCCATCCTGGCTTCGACCCCAGGGGTGTCCCACAATAACCTTTTTGTCACCAAAAGGTCTGAGTGCATTTCTGGCGTCAGGCCTCTTCCCCTTTTCCCCTTCTCATTCCCATGAGTGAGACATCAACTTCATTAATCCTATCACTCCAGGTATCAGTCAGGTCGTTTACCTGAAAGGGACTCTTTTTGTTGTATCCACATGCAAATATTGACAGCCATTTCCGTCTAAAGCTTCCCTTCCTGGAACTCCATATATGGCCATGACTCCTGATTGGCTGGGGTAGCGAATAGGAGTGAGCGCCGATAGGCTCCTCAGAGCCGGTCAACACCCCAGCCATCAGCTAATCTACCAATCATGGACGGAGCCAGCCCAGAAGGGGGCAGGCGGGAATTTCAATTGTTTTGACAGTTCTGTAACCTTTAAAAACCAATGTTTTGAATGTACATGCATGCGTCTTTGCGGGATCAGGGAATTTATGGTCGCATCCTACTCAGCTGAGCAGAATAAACAATTTCGTGGCATCTACCTAACCGATTGGTGAGCATAATTGGGTCCAAGGGAGGCGGGTAGATTACGAGGGCCTAACCGCTCCTGGCTCGCCAGGTCAACTGAACCCTCGCGGGCTCTGCTCTGTGGTCGGTCCACAAGACTTGCCCGGTTGTCGGAGCAGCCGGTCTGGGGAAGTGACGGTTGTTCGATAACAAGAAGAGCAGGGTAGAAATGTTGTAAATAATAATAAATAATACTTTAACTCTTATCAGAAAAGAACCATCCCCTTTGCTGAGTAGAGTGGGGGAAAGTGAAGGCTTAGTCCATCCTGGAAGAACCTAAAAGGCACACCAACTCTTCTACTCTTTTCTCCACAGTCTTTTTGAATGCTAGTGTGGAGAAATGGGGGCCAGATGCACCAATGAGGTAGCATTGGTGCTTTGCCCTCTCCATGGAATGAGCTTCAACTTGTCCACAAGTAACATCAAAATCCATAATTTTCATCCCAAAACCTGACCTTTAGTTATACATTAGGTATACTTATGCATGGATTACACATGGCATATTCAAGGATAGAACATGAAAAATGACAGAGATAAAAAGCTGGGGTATAGAAAAAAAACTTGTGAACTAACCATGACAGCATAGGGGTTTGGGCATGATAGCTCTTTGGCAACTTTAAATGCTTGTCTCTGTCCCTTCTCCCTCTCTCTTCCTTCTCTCATGCTCTCTCCCTCCCTCCCTTCTCTCTAGGTGTGTAAAGAAAACCAATTACCTCAGTGCTGACACTTAATATGCCAAGATTTAGCCTGGAGGAGATTTTTACTGCTGAGTTATAAACTTCAGCAAGTGTGGATTATAATGGATAATCGACTGACTGATGCTTCAGTGTAGCAATTCTGACAGGACTATTATGATTGCCTTGGCATATAAATACTCATTAAATTAAAAGGTATGCAAACAAAACAGCACACTGCCTTATACAACAAGGTGCATTGTTGGCTATAAAGATGTATAGAAAGAGCTTTGTTGTTCTTTCCCTTTCTGATATATGCCTTAATGTGGTATGGGGGAAAGTCCTAGCATACCTAGAAGGAAACATTGTCCACCATCAACCAGGCTAGCCACTGTGTCAACAGGCCACCTGTTTACATAGTTACTTTAAGTTAACAACCCATGAACTCACGCCTACCATAGGTTTTTTTACACAGTCAAAGGACGAATCACAGCTGGAAAGTGACCTGAGTCAGATGGCACTGGATGAGAGAGAACTGAGTTTAAATTCATGTTCTGTATTCAACCATCTGTTCTTTGGGGCAAAAGGAATCATCCTCTTAGCCCTAAACAAAATGTTCAAAAGCAGTGTGTAAAGAAAAAATCAAATGAAATCAGTTTGTTCTAATCATGATCAAAATGACTAAGGAAAGAAAACACACACACATATACACATGTGATAAAAAGTTTCCACTTTATAATTATATTTCTGACACATATTTGTGGAACCTTTATATATTTTAGTTAATCTTTCAGGTATCAAATGCCAGCTACACAAGTGGTTCTCAACCTGTGGATCCCCAGGTTGTACAAATTGGAAAGTACCCATTGTCACTGGACAAGTGGGGACCAAAATTACATCCACTGGATCTGTATAAAGAAGGGTTTCTTAAACTGTGCTCCTCCAGATGTTTTGGACTTCAACTTCCAGAAATCCTAACAGCTAGTAAACTGGCTGGGATTTGTGGGAGTTGTAGGCCAAAACACCTGGGGACCCACAGGTTGAGAATCACTGACATAATTTTGTAAAAGAAAGATTCTCTAAGATCATAACTTAAAGTAAAATTTAAACTTTTTGTTCACATTTTCCTCATTGATCCTTTTGAATATGATGACCAATATTCTGGGCATCCCTGGACTTGTTAATCTTCCATTTCCATTTTCAATAACAATGTATAAGTTTTCAAAAATAAACGTGCTTCATCTGTACACTTTGAACTCAAATTTAATTATTACTTCAAAACCATGCAATTTCTTGTCCATTATTATTTTTTCAGACAACTGTCTGGAAGAATACCATTGAAAATGGTGGCCTTTAATTTCCACTTTCTCATTTGTTTTCTTTCCATGTACATTCTAATTAAAAATGAATGTAAATACACTGTTTGATGGAGAATATATTGAAACTGAAAATCTGTGAGAAGCCAGAGCTCTTCTTATTGGTATTGATAGACAGACTATCAAGTCAGTCACTGATGGCATGAAGGTTTTGGGCTGTGCTTTGCAAATACCTTCCCAAATCATCAGAGGGGAAGGGAGAGGAATAAGAAAGGTTTAAATGTTTGTGAAAGCAGAGGAAGAAACTTAAAAGGAAGATTGCATAGTTTGTTTAAAGGGTAAGCCTAGGCTACCTTTATTATATTGGGGTATCTATCCATATATCCATCTAAAGTTAGATTTAGAAAAGCAATTAAAAATGTTTAAGCAATTAAATGTTACTACTGTACTATATTTGTAGAAATGGAGACATTTTTCTTGCTGTATCTTCTAAAGATACCTGCTTATTTTTATAGTATGTTACATATTAAAGTTTTATGTGTGTGCTTCTTGGGATGGTGGGGGTCCACCTCCCTCCACTCCTAAAGTTGCTATGAAAATTGTAGCTATGCTCTGAGCAAGAACTAAAGTTTCAGTCACATAGAGGTCTTCCATGGGTCTGTGGGGATTCAAACTTTAGTCTCCAGAGTGCTAGGGTGTATCTACGCTATAGAATTAATGCAGTTTGAGATTATCTTGAGATCTGTAGTTTGGCAAGGCACCAGGCACTCTTTGGCAGGAAAGACTAAAGACCTTGTCAAACTGCAACCCCCATGGCTTCATCGTATTGAGCCATAGCAGTTAAAGTAGTGTCAAACAGGCTGCATTAGTGCAACACTCAAACCATTTGGCCGTATTGGCTCTCAACCCTAGGCCTTCTACTACACTAGTTAGATCAGAAGCACAATCATTCTTACCATGTTCATCGTGTTGGCCTTTAGAAAAAGTCCTAGAAGCCCAAATAGTTTTCAAAGTAGAAACTTGTATGATCACTCTATTTCCTCCAGCAAATGGTGCAATGGGATTGCTACCTAAATTTGATTAGACTAAAAAACAAATGTCTTTAATCCTTAATTACAGAACTATTTCTTTGACTCTGCCTGTTTTGATCAATACTTCCAACTCCCTCTTTATATGTAAGTACCCATAATTACAAACAATCTGTCACTCTAGAAACCCACAAGTTGCAACATTTCATGGTTGGTATTTTCCGATGTGCTTGTGATGTTTATTTTAAGGATATGTTTTAAAGTACATGCTTAATTGCGTCTTGGAACACCAAGTTTATTTTGTGGTTTCAGGGTGTACAGTAATGGATCAGCTTATGTTTCGGGGGAGTAGTTTGTTTTAATTTTTTATATAAAAATGGTTGTGGAAAACTCCCAAGCATACTGTCCCTATGAGCTGTTCAAAGGACGGGGAATCCTGTTTGAAGATGAAAGGGAAGACTGGAACATAGACTTCAAGTTGAAATATATTTTCACCCAAGAATTCTCCTTGGTGAGTTGCGATGCTGAATAATTACTATATGCGTTGTGCAGCAGATTACAGATATGGCCATGTTTTGGCCCAAGACCTTGTTGGATCCCTCAGCTTAATTTCATATGGGCCTTGATCCACTTTTAAAAGCCTTCTGCAAACCATCAATTTAGATTTTTAACAATAGGTCAAAACTATCACTTTGAATTGTGCCCAGAAATGGACCAGTAGCCAGTGAAGCTGAGGCAACAGGGGAATTATGTATTCCCTGTTCCCAGAATCATTTATCTGGCTACTGTTCTTTGAACCAGTTGAAGTTTCTGAGCACTTCTCAAAGGCAGCCCCATGTAGCGTACATTACAGTAATCCAACCAGGATGAAAACATGTGTCACCAAGGTCATATCCGATGTCTCAAGGAACGGGCAAAGTGGTCACCACTGAAACCTGAGCTCCTAGACTCAAGGTTTAATTCAGAAGTACACTCAAGCTATTAACCTGCATCTTCATGGGGGAGTGTCACACCATCCAGCACAGGCTGAATCCCCATTCACTGAACTGCCTTCCATCTGACCAGGAGCACCACTGTCTTGTCTGCATTAAGTTTTAATTTGTTTGATCTCATCAGTCAGTTACATCCACTGGATCTGTATAAAGCAGAGTTTCTCAAACTGTACCCCTCCAGATGTTTTGGACTTCAACTTCCACAATTCCTAACAACTGGTAAACTGTCTGAGATTTCTGGGAGCTGAAGTCCAAAACACCTACGGGAGCACAGTTCCAGAAACTCAAGTTAGAATGGATTTCAGTCATTTTATTGAATGGTCTTGATTTCTTTCTTAAGGCAGGATATAAAAGTCCCCTGAGCACTCAAAACAGTTCCATATGCTAATTCTTTGTAGATGAAATAGAAGAAGATAAGTAATTTGCCTTTCCTGTCTGTATTGCCACAGAGTAAGCCCTCATATAAGCTTTAGAACAGTGGTTCCCAACCTTTTTTTTACCATGGACCACTTTGACCAGGGACCACTTGACCAGGAACCACTCTCCAATATTAGTACCTAAAGAATCCGTTTTTGGTCAACTTTAGATTCAGTTTGGAGTGCTGATTCAGAAAATTGCATTAGATAAGTCATATCAGTTGTAGTTTCTGATACAGAGCATATGCAATGGTCAGTGACGGGGAAGGTGTGGCAGACGGCACAGAAGAAGCAAAAAATATAAAAATAAAAATAAAGAGGAAGGAGGCTCGCAGACCATATTTTCATCCTCACGTCCCACTGGCGGTCCATGGTCTGTAGCTTTAGAGAGCTAAACTATTAGCTCACTAATAGTAGCAGAGGAGGAAATAACAAATAATTTGGAAACATGGGTATCTGAAATAGAAGACAAAGGTAGATTTGATGACTGCCACAAAGGAGATTTACTGAAAGAAGACATATGGATCATTGCTGGTTAGTTATGTAATCCACATTGAGGAGTATCGGAGGTCATGGGGGTTGGGTTCATGAGTTTGGGGTTAGAGGGATAAGGCTATGTTAGGGTACAATAACTGTACAGATAATATCAATTTTTCACATGTTTAAGAAGTATTTGCTGTATATTGTTTTGTAAACCGGTTTATTCTTTTGTACTTTTTTTCTTTCTTTTTTCTCTTTTCTTTTTGAATTGTCTGTTTTATTCCTTATATACACAATAAAACATTTTTTTAAAAAAAATAAAAGATAAGCTTTAGACTCTGTTCAATTGGACCCACAGAGGTGTATTTGATAAATGTTGCTCTAGTCTCCTTTCTTTAATTGCCACCAACTCCCATGAAATTCATGGGGCCAGTTTCACTCCATTCCTTGATATGTGACGATCTCGGTCACCAAAATTGACTAATTGACACTCCCGGTAGTCTGCCACCAACCTAATGGGTCATTAGGATTTACTTTACAATTAAACTCTAATTAAATGAAGTGTCTGTAGCGTTTGGCCTTAACAACAACCCACCCACCAAGAATATAATCTGAGGAGACTGAAAGATGATGGAGGCTTCTTTAAAAGTTAATAATAAAAGTATTTATTAACTACAACAAGGCTATTAAATAGGCACAGATCGTATTGGTTCTACTCAGAGGCAACTAGCGTACGGTTACAGCAATGATATACTTCGGATAGCGTGATGGTTGCAAGATCAATATATATGTGCTAGAGCGTAGAGGTTTCTGACTATAAAAGGCTATTATTACTTCTTAAGTTGGTACGTTCAGTTCCACAGACAGTACGAAGACTTGTCTCCCAACTCCCACCTAATAGTTCCACTAGATGGTTGTTGTACTAAAGTTCTGGAACATCTAATCACCTAGATCGTTCCCTGAGTCTGGCTACTCCTGGGTTACTCGTAACCCACACAGTCTAAGAGTCCAACTACCTGTCACCCTAGTCTCCAGAGATGACCAGGTATCCCAACTGCCTATCACAAGAACAGTTCTAAATTGGCACTCTTCCACAAGCGTCCCCACTAGAATGACTACTGGCCCTAAGGGCGGTCAGATCTCAGTCTTGACTCCCACTAGTCCAGCCTATTCCTACATGGTGAATTGCTTAGGACAGACTGTCAGTCTCTGTTGCCAAGGCTCTGGTGATACTCCCCCAGAACCTTGCTCAAGACTGCCTCAGGCATAGATGCCGAATCTACAGCCTGACTCTAAACAGCAGAGGCTGGAGATGTGCGTCTGCACAGCCTCGCTCTAAACTCCAGACTCCAGACTAGAAACATTCTCTGACAGGACTTTCTACTCTGTCAGCTCCAACTCCTCCCCCTCTATACTCTAGCCAATCACAGCCTCCTCACTGTAACTAGGCACAAGCCTGCAAGGCCACGCCCCCTTGCTCTGGCTATGACCTCCCCCTTATGGCTGCTGGCTGCAGCCACCTCTCCAAGATGGATGCCAGCACAACCAAAACAGGACTTCCAAACCTCTTCTAAGCAGGCCTCGGCCCTGCTTAAGGCAGGTGAGTCCTTACAGAGGGGTCACTTCGGTATAGCTGTGTTTATTGCTCTGATCATTTTTCCATTCCAGACATCAGCTAGGACTTCAACAGGATCTCCAGTCAAGGCAGCAGGAGCCTCCTCTCAAGAGCTATCAAGAATCTATCCAGATCCATAAGCATCTTGGGGTGGACCATTTTAATAAATCCCACACCCCTGCAGAGGTTGGGAGTCCCAATAAGTCTAAATCCCACTAGATGGTGATTTGTCTATAAGAAACAGAACTATATAGAAGGTTCTTCCACTCAGATCACATTCACCCCAACCACTACAGAAAACATGGTCCAGAGGGTTCCCTGCAAGGATGAGTAAGATCAGATACTGCTTGGACAGCTCCATGGTTGTGGCAGATCAAACTCAATGTGGATGTTAAAATCCCCCAGCACTGCAGATTGTGGATATTGCTATACAAACCCTGGTACCACCCTGGTTAGCTCAAGAAGTGAGATTGTTGGGTAGTAGGGTGAGTAGCAATCAGATAAGTCCCTAATCCACAGATTCTATATCTATGGTTTTTTCCATCCGTGATTTGAGATATTTTTTTAATTCCGAAAAGAATTGACTGATTTTGATATTGGGAAAAGGAGGTGGTTGGGGCTGGAACCAAACATTAGTGGATGATGATGATATGCTATGCTATATCATCATTATCATCAATGTTGTTTCTAAGCATTACAAATTAGAGTTTGTTTTTTTCATTTTCAGACAATAAACAAAAGTCATTTGAAAATTACAAAATCTTGCCAGAGAGAGGAGGGGGCCATCCCAAAAATATATACACACATCAAAACAAAATGTGTAGCTCAAAACCAACATATAATTTTAACAGACTAAAATACCCTTTTCCATTTTGTTTTTCCACTTCCACAAAAATCAGTGGTGGAGAAAACCATTTAGATTTCATATAATTTCCTGCAAGAATTTTTGGCACAAGTCCACCACAAATCAGGAAAATGTCCAGTATCTAATCCATTCTAGAACCCCCATCTTCACAGATCTGTTCAAGACAAAGAGGCTGTTCATTTTAGGCATACACAACTTTTTATTTTAGTTCAAGTGACCTTGTAAACAGATGGCATGCCTCAAATTATTTGGACAGTAAATTGTTTCTAAGAAAAATGTAATTTTTCCATTTCTCAAAAAGCATCACACTGTTCTTGTATTCATTCAGCATAATAACTCCTTTTACATTCTTATGTACCATCAATAATGACTCTAATCATACCATTAGAAATTGCCTCCAAGGTTGCTTCCCAGCATCCTCCTTAATTATTGTATTATTAATGTTGGTGGAAAAGTTGCTTTACTAAGCTAATGCATAACTGAAGGATGAGTTAAGGCTTCATCAAAGAAGCCTAATACATTTTTTATAATAAGTTGTGTGAATCTAATCCACTGAGTATCTTGTGTTCTTCTGCAACTGTTATAGATGTCAATGTTGTCCATGAAGGGGCACTTCAATAGATATTGCATTCCTTCTTACTGGGAAATGTTTTTCATCATGACCAGCTCTAAAAGACCCGGAAAGGCCCCTCACCCCATGCATGCAAAGCAGAACAGAAGCACTTCCTTGTGAGTGGAAAGGGGGGGGAGACAGATATGCAATCCCAGACAACAGATCCTGGTATGAAACATATACTTAGAAAAGACACTTTGAAATCTGGTTGTTTTACATTAATCAAGTTATGATTATGTCTTTAAAATAGCAAGTAAAATCAAAACAGAAAGAAAGAACAAAGCAAATGGACAATTTTGATAATATCTGATTATTGCTTTCATGTATAAATCAATAATAGGGATTTTTTGGCATTTGCTAAAAGATTTAGCTAAAACTCTGGGAAGATATTTTAGCTGAACTTGCAGCCAAAATTTTTAAAAGGAGAAAGTAAATATAATATGTATAATGCCTGACCTCTTATATGTACCATAGAGCACAATCGGTAGAATCTTACTTCTATTTTATTGTTGTTTTTGCTGCTATTTGTGCATATTAAATAAATAAGGCCTTTAAAAAACTAAAAGTTATTACTCAATCTGGATGTCTTTCATTCACTTAGAATTAATTAATTAATTATACACCCAAAAGTTGATTTGGGATATTAGAATTGAACTGAATTTGTAGTTCAAGAACATTCTCTCTGGGTTATCTCAAACTTTCTTCTTTTCAGTCATAGCATTAAGTACATGAATTTTGTAGCTGCTATTGTCATCTCAGGCTGTAGGTAAGGATATTAATATTTGAACACACACACATGTCCCCACCTTAGACTTAATTGCAACCAGTTCTAAGTCTGATTACATTCTCATTTTTAATTATGTGGCTTTACTAAGTTCTCATTGCAGCAAACATTTGGTTAGACTAACCTATTTGCCATGTTGACAAATTTGGGGGGTGGGGGGAGCGGAACCCAAATTGTTAGGCCAGATACTTTCTTTCTGAAAACGTGTAGAGAATTGAAATATGAAAATGTTGATCTTCTCACAAAATTATGTGCACATCCCCAAGATTAATCTGTCTATCAGGGGGTTAAATGCAATGCCAGTTTTAAACACAGGATCAAGGAAGGATTCAGGAATTAAAGGCCAATTAACATGATTCCTCTTCTGCAGAAAAAAATGTTACGTATAAAGTTATTAAGCATACAGAACAAGGCTTGACAACTTTAACCTCTGGGTGTTTTTGTCCTCCAGATCTTAACATCCCTAGCCAGTAAAGCCAATAATGAAGAATTATGAGAAATCCTTTCCAAAAAAAAAAGTTGAAAATTCACAGTTGTCCATTCCTGATATAGAAGGACAGGTCTTGCTGAAGAATAATTAATACTATTATTTTAGAAACTTTTGTTGTTTATTTTTCATCACTTCCAACTCTTTGTGACCTCATGGACCAGCCCACGCCAGAGATCCCTATCAGCCATGGACACCCCCAGCTCTCTTAAGGTCACTTCAAGGATACCATCCATCCATCTTATCCTTGGTTGACCCCTCTTCCTTTTTCCTTCCTTTTTCCCCAGCATCATTATCTTCTCCAAGCTTCCCTATCTTCTCATTATGTGGCCAAAGTACTTCATCTTTGCCTCTAACATCCTTCTCTCCAGTGAGTAGTCTGGCATTATTTTCTGGAGTATGGACTGGTTAGATCTTCTCGTGGTCCAAGGCCCTCTCAGAATTTTCCTCCAACATCACTGTTCCTTTGCTCAGCCTTCCTTGTGGTCCAGCTCTTGCATCCATAGGTTACTACGGGGAATACCATTGCTTTAACTATGTGGATTTTCGTTGCCAGTGTGATATCTCTACACTTCACTCTTTTATTGAAGGATTTTAGGAACTATAGCCCCAAAATATGACTTTGACCATGCTGTATGTTTGGATTTTCTGAAGGCAGCTCCATGTCCCTCAGGAGAATACGGCCAGATTCGACACAGCAAGGTTTTGTCCCCCTGGGAAGTCTGCACCTATTGAATTTTGGCTTGGCCTCCTGGTGCTAAATGTGCAGGGTTGCCATCACAAGCAAGTTGATGAAAGTCTACCTTAAAGTGTGGAGTAGAAAGTGACAGAGAAAGTGACAGAGGAGACATTGCCTGACCAGGTGTCATTCATACACTGTAGAATAAATGCAGTTTGACCCACTTTAGCTGCCATGGGTTCATGCTTTGGAATTATAGGAGTTGTAGTTTTACTCTCTCTTAAAGAGTTCTGGTGACTCACCAAATTACAGATGCTAGGATTCCATAGCATTGAGTCATGCCAGTTAAAGTGGGATCAAACTCCATTTATTTATGTATTTCTTTTCTGCATTTATGTACCACCTTTCTCACCCCCGGGAGGACTCAAGGCATTTTACAACATACTAATGATAAAAATTCAATGTCAACATACAGCACACAAAGAAATCATAATAACTAATTACTCCATATAACTATGAACTTAAAAACATTAAAACCATTAAATATAAGACATACATAAAATTAAAACCAGACTTTCAGGGACCGTGTTCTCTGGAGAAAAGTTTGCTACAGAGTGTTGACAGACTATGGCCCAAGCTTAAGCACCCCAGTGTCCCTAATTTTAGCCTGTGTGTATATTCTGGGGACTGCTTCAACAGAGAGAAGACTGAGCTCAAGGTCACCATTTTTGCAGGTATGATTTATGATACAAGGGACATCTGTTAGGTTTTGCAGAACTGTGAGAAGATGAGATACCTGTTGTGTTCTCTTCTACACAATAGCTGGAGTCAAGGATCTTTGTTTACAAAATAGCCCTTTAAGAAAGTAAAATAACTCCTTACATATGACCTCAAAGGTTAAAGAAAAAATAGTTGAAAATTAATTCATGGTTATTTATTTATTTAGTATCAAAAACATTGCATAAATGTCTTCCTGGGAACAGGGCTTTTTGGGATGCAGGCTGGAAATCCTGCTGCATTTCCATCCTGCTCCCTTTGGTGGAGAAAGGGCGTGTGTGTGAATGCTACCCTTGCTTCCTGCCCACCTTTCTGCCAGATCAGCAACTACATCAACCAGTTTGGGGGGGGGGGTTAAGAGGAGAAACTGAAGGTGTGAATCTTCATAAAAAGTACCGTGTGGTTTTGAGATTTCACCACCAAGGATTATAATACATAAAGCTTTCCTTGGCACAGAGACCATGCCATCAGATGGATGGCAGTGGCAGAGTTTAGGGTTAGGAGATGAGGGTTAAAGTGAGCCAAGGCAGAAGCCCAAGGGATCACCTCTCGCCAAAGTCCAAAGCTATCCTATCTATTACATTGTTCCATCACTTATTGCTGGGGTTACTTTCCAGGACCTCCCACGATAAGTGAAAAACCGCAATGTAGGGATGCTCTATTTATTTTAATATTTATTCATTATTTTAGTAGTTATACACTATTTTAAGTCTTTATAAACTTAAAATAAAGTGAAGGAAAGGAAGGAAAGGCCTTTCAAGGTTGGAGGGAGGGAGAGAGGGAGACTGAGGAGGGAAAGGGCGTTGGAGAGCAGCGGCAAACCCCCACAAAACAGCAAAAATACCATGATATATATTTTAAATTAATATTTTTTGAAATTCACGAAACAGCGAGTCTGCAATAAGCGAACCACAAAGTAGTGAGGGAACACTGTACTATTCCCAGGCACCCCAACCCCCCTATTGTATAACAGTTTAAGTTTCTGTGCATTTTCAGACCACCTCCCTCAGTAGCCCTCCCCTCACCCCATGCTGTCCCAGAGCTGCTTGAAGTTAGCAAGTATCAGTCACAGAGGATAAAGGCAGACTCACTGGTGCAGGGCCTTTTGGCTGGTGGACCCACCTGAAAGCCAAGCCTCCTCCTTTGAACCTCTGCTGTAAGGACAAAAGAGAGTTTGGAGTAATGAAGGAGAAGTGCTCCGGACTTGCCTTTCCCCCTGGGACTGGCCTGGATTGCCTGACTGAAGGATATCATCACACTAGACCTTAAAGATGAGGTCAAGAGTGTCCGTCCCACTTTCAATCCTACAGCTGCCTTCTGCAGAATTATGAGATTTGTGCTTAGAGAGGAGGCTTTAACTTTTCTCAGCCAGAGAGGTTCTGGGCCTCATTAAACTCTGCAGGAGGCAGTCACAGGGTTTAAAGCAACTCCTTGGTTGCTTTGATTGCAACAGGGTGGCAAGACATGCAATCCTGGTGGCACCTTGTCTATGGAGGTCAGTGCAGCAAGAAGGGAGCTGGGAGAGGTGGGTCTTTGGCCAGGACTCCCACCACAGAGGCCCCTTTTACACTGCCATAAACCACCAAATGCTCAAAGGGGCCCCTTCCTGGAGTTCTCAACAAGAGGGGAAGACAAGGCAGGGAAGGAAGGGCAGGAGGAGGGGCCCAGGCCCATTTTGGGATGGGAAGAATTATTCTCCCAGCTTTGGCTCACCCCCCAAAAGTCATAGTCTGTGGAACTCCCAAGATACCTTCCTCCTTGTTCTCTTGTTAGCACCTAAAACCATTCGTATGCCATTAGGTTTGCAGAAAACTGAATGGGATGGGCATTTAATGATGTGCTGTGGTGTTTTGTGGTTTGTGCAGTCCTTTAATTAATGTTCATGTTTTTTTAAAAAAATGTTTGATGTCTAAACTTCATAATTTTATACCAAGTTTTAAAGGACTTTTTAATCTGCATTGAATCACAGAGTTTGGTCACTAAGAAAGCCCTCTTCCATGTTCCCACCAAAAGATCCTGGGGCCCCTTCTAGTGTAGAAGGGGCCTGGGAGTGTAGTGGGATACAGAGAAGGCCCCATCTACACTGCCATGTAAAATCCAGATTATCTGCTTTGAACTGGATTATCTAGCAATGTAGGCTCTTCTTTAAGTTTTATTGACCTGGGTTGTCCATGTGGTCTCCACCATTATTCTCTTCTGCCTTTTCTTCCTTCCAGTGAGGATGCATTTTGCCTCTCTCTTTAGGCAAAAAGTATCTGCATGGATTTTTAAAAACTTTTTACCGTTTATCTTCTTAGAAGATGAGACTTAGTAAGCTAGTTAGCTCCAAGATGTTTTCTATTAAGAATGTATTTCTTTTACTTCAATAAATTCTTGTGAACCTAAAGTTCTGACTCTGCAATCCTGTGGAGATAAAGTTTATCCTAGTTTCACCACAGGTAAGTTTCTGCTGGTTATGAAGTTTACTTCTGGTACTCTGCTATATTTATGGTGGAAGAATCACCCCAATTGAGAGTTATTTTCAGCCTAACAGCTCAGATTCCCCAGGATTATACTATAATAATAATAATAATTTTATATTTGTATCCCGCCACCATCTCCCCAAAGGGACTTGGGGCGGCTTACATGGGGACAAGCCCAGTCAAGCACAAAAATACTGTATAACACTGTAAAATTTTCACAAATACAGCATCAAAAAAACATATCCATCAACAACAACCAGCAGCCTAGCCTAGTGACCATATACTGAGCTAAGGAGCGAGGCAGGGGCTTTTGCAATACAGTTTCAAGGACAGGGCTGGTGAGAAAGTGCAAAAACCAGATGATAAATTTGGGCTAGAAGGGCCAAGTCAATTTGAGCAATACAACTATAGGACAGATCGCTGTTTGTACATTTAGTTGTCATGGCAAGAATACTGGGGGTAGGTTGCCATGTAACCCATGGATGTGAGAGCTGGACCATAAAGAAGACTGCTGTGCGAGAAGATCCAACCAATCCATACTCCAGGAAATAAAGCCAAACTGCTCTCTGGAGGGAAGGATGTTAGAGGCAAAGATGAAGTACTTGAGTCACATATTGAGATGACAGGAAAGCTTAGAGAAGACAATGATGCTGGGGGAAATGGAAGGAAAAAGGAAGAGGGGCCGATCAAGGGAAGATGAATGGATGGTATCCTTGAAGTGACTTGAAGGAGTGGGGGTGGTGACTGCCAACAGGAAGCTCTGGCGTGGTCCAGGAGGTCATGAAGACTTGGAAGCAAATGAAGAACAACAGCAGCAGCAACAACATAGGGCAGGGACAATGGTAACGTGCAAGCCAGATATTGAATTATGTCTGAAGGAGCCAAAATTATTTAGTGAACTGATTAGTCAAAAGCACAGTGGAACTTCCCCCTACATAGCAGATAATATGGATTTGATATGGCAGTGTAGATGGGGCCTTTGAGAGAGAATGGGCACAGAGAGGGAGGTAAGCTTCTTCAGATAGTCTGTATCCACGACCTGGGGGGCTCTATAGATTGTGACAATATTTTGGATGTTGGTGAAGAAGAAATTGTTTTTGTATATACGTGGAAGCAGGGCCGTAGCCAGGATTTTGATTGGGGGGGGGGTGAGTTTGATTCGGAGGGGGGCTGAGACTGGCTGGAAGAGGGTCTACCCTAGCAAACCTTTTGTATTGTTATCCCAATAACCCCATTAATGTGGGATATAATGAGCATGGTGATCAGATCATGATATGAATAAACATAACAGTTTAAATAATGTACCAGTAAGGCCTTTTCGCGGACCACCCTGAAAATTTGGGGGGGGGGGCTGAAGCCCCCTTAGCCCTCCCCCCCCTGGCTACATGCCTGCGTGGAAGGAGGAATGGTTTTAGTATACATGGGGGAACCGCAGGCTTCTCTCCACGCAAAGCCTAAGCCAGTCCGGCTGGGGGCCTGCCGAGGTCGCTGTGTTTTACACACACACACACACCAGTGGCCCTGAAGGACTTCCCTCTTGCCCCATTGGCCCAGGCAGGGAGGGAGGCGCGCGAAGCCCTTGACCGGGTCTTGTCGAGCCAGGCAGCCCCGGATGTCCCCGCGACAGGAAAGCAACCACCGCCTGCAGCCAGCCAGCGAGGAAACACACTGCAAATGGCAATTCGTTCGACTTCTGATCAAGGACAAGGATTTCGGTCGAAGCACAAAGGGCCACTTCATCTGCGCCCTCCATTCGCAGTCCTCCAAAGGCTGCCTTCGGGGCGAAGGAGCCCCCTTGAACACAACGCCTTCCTCTGGCCCCAGGGACGCTTCCATTACTCTTATTCATGTGTCCTTGGTATCCACTTGGGTTTGGTTTCAACATCCCCTGTGGATACCAAAATCCTCCCATACTAACACACGTGTCCCTTACATGAAATGGCAAAATCAAGGCTTGCTGTTTGGATTTGGTTTTATTTCATATTTTCAACGTGTGGATGGTTGAATCCGTGTATAAAGGGGGCTACATATCCAAACGGAGAGATATGTAGAAGCGATTTGAAACTTCTCTACAAGAGCTCTGAAATCACCCTTGAGCCAATGAATTGGAAGAGGGTCACTGACTTTCCCAAACGGAGTCCCTTCCTCCGCCAGCTCGAAGATTCTGTCTTCTGGGTTGCTGTGAGTTTTCCGGGCTGTATGGCCAAGTTCCAGAAGCATTCTCTCCTGACGTTTCACCCACATCTCTGGCAGGCATCCTCAGAGATTGCGAGGTCTGTTGGAAACTAGACAAGTGGGGTTTATATATCTGTGAAATGTCCAGAGTGGGAGAAAGAACTCTTGTCTACTGGAGGAAAGTGTAAATGTTTCAAATGGCCACCTTGATTATCATTGAATACCCTCGCAGCTTCAAAACCTGGCTGCTTCCTACCTGGGGGATCCTTTGTTAGGAGGTGTTAGCTGGCCCTGATTGTCTCATGTCTGGAATTCCCCAGTTTTTTGAGTGTTGTTCTTGATTTAATGTCCTGATTTTAGAGTTTTAAAATACTGGTAGCCAGATTTTGTGAATTTAATAACTTTATAACAACAGCAACAGCAACAGCAGCAGTAATAATAATAATAATAACAATAACAACAACAACTTTATTCTTATACCCCATCTCCCCAAAAGAACTGGGGTGGCTTACAAATGGCGCAAACTGTCTAAAAACAAACATAAAAGTGAAGACAATATAAAATACAATAAAATAAAACACATGCACATATAAAATCATCAATTCAGACTCAATCAACCATTTTCATGGTTTCCTCCTTTCTGTTGAAATTGCCCACATGCTTGTGGATTTCAATGGCTTCTCTGTGTAATCTGACATGGTGGTTGTCAGAGTGGTCCAGCATTTTTGTGTTCCGAAACAATATGCTGTTTCCAGGTTGGTTCATCAGATGCTCTGCTATGGCTGACTTCTCTGGCTTAGAAGTCAGTCATATAAAACCCACTTGCTTAGTTTCCAACAGACCCCTCAACCTCTGAGGATGCCTGTAATAGATGCAGGCGAATCGTCAGGAGAGAATGCTTCTGGAACATGGCAGAGCCCAGAAAACTCACAGCAACCCATGAAAGCCTTCGACAACACATTATGTCTTCTGTTCAAATGGGTACGTTTTTAGTGTCTAATATCAGCAAAAATGTATGAAACCAAATAAAATCAAAGGAATATTTGATTTCAGAAACGTTTATTTCCTTCTGGATTGGATCGTCAGATTCCCTTTGAAGTGGGGGCGTTATTCTAGCATTTAAAATGGACACGTTTGGTGTTATTTCGCTGACTTTTTGTGAAGGAAGGAAATAAAATGGGGAGCTGCAGTTGTGGCATTGCAATAAGGGCTTTAATCAGGAATATATGGGCTTTAAGTTTTTAACGGGGTGACTCAAACAAATAGAGAAGATGACCTGAAAAAGAAAAGACGTCCACTTATAGTCTTTGACACCTTATATGGATAGTATATATTTATAGTACAATACATTATTAGGCGCTCCATGCAGTCATACCGGACAACGCCGGCTCTTCAGCATAGAAATGGAGATGACCACTACTCCCTAGAGTTGGACACGGCTGGACTTAATGTCAGGGGAAAATCTTTATCCATACCTACATTATTAGAACGCGGTAAGAACCAGTGTGGTGTCAAAGGTGTGAGCGCTGGACCATGAGTGCGCCGACACTGTAGAATGGATGTAGCTTGACCCTCCCTTAACTTGCTATGGACATGGCTTCTGGAGCATTTGTTTGAACAGGAGGATTCTCTCAGGTGGAGGCGTTTGAAAATCCTTCCTCAATTCGATGGACTTCCCTCGAGAAAGGGGGGAGCCACCTACGTGGGGGCACGTAGGCACCCACGTGTCCTCCTTCCACCAGGGAAAGAAGGAAAAGTCACGCACTGCAAGGCCATGTGAAGGTAGTACGGTACATGAAAGACAAACGCGATGCGGGTTTGGAAACGAGAAACGGGATTCCCTTTCGAATGGGATTGCTGGCAAAGTGCCTGGCAAAGAGATTCTCTGAAACAACCTGAGGTTATTTATTCACCTATATTCAGGTGATTCAGCCCTTATTCACCTATGAAATCTTTGAGGTGCATCTGCAATGCAATCTGCAAGGCAATTTGACCCCACGTGAACAGCCATTGGGTCCTGGGAGTTTTAGTTTGGTGAAGCACTCTTTGGCAGAGCTTTTCCACCATAAGACCCAGAATTGAACAGCATTGAGTCCTGGCTGTTCAAGTGGCGTCAAAGTGTATTCATTCCATATTGCGGCCATGTTTTGGGGGGGGGGTGATCTAAAGCCCATCATTGGAGAAGAGGTGGAGGAAACTCATCTAACTCTCCTCAGAACTCATCACACACCTTCACACTCACCCACTCTCAAAATCCGAGGACCACGCGAGTTTGTATTCGTGGATGTACCCGCATATTATGATTATTACCATGGTTTCAGTGCCCTGAGCCCACAAACCTGAAGCATTTGACGTCGCCCTGGGGTGATAATGAAAAATACGAAGGATGCTTCTAAAGGCGGTGTATGGTCAATCTAGTAATATTTATTCTCTTATTTTGTAGAGTGGACCCTTGGTATCCGCTGAAGTGTTGTTCCAGTAGTCCCGTGGATAACAAAATCCGCGGATGCTCGAGTCCCATGATAGACAATGCCGTAGTAAAATGGCGTAATGGCAAAATCAAGGTTGGCTTTTTGGATTTTTTTAAACATTGTCAAGCCTTTGATAGTGGAATCCGTGGGTGCAGAACCCGTGGATATGGAGGGCCAAGTGTATTCCGCCACTCTCCGGAGATGGCACCCGGGCGTCGACTGAAAGCACAGCTTGGAAAATGGTTGTGGTTTCTCAAAAGTGTTGAAAACATCGAATAAGCAATAAGGATGTCAATTCATTTTTTCCCCTTGCTATCATAAATTTCGGAGCCCTCGTGGCCTTGCTGACCTAAAGGTCGGCCGTTGGAATCGGGGAGAGGGGTGAGCTCCCGCTGTTAGCCCCAGCTTCTGCCAACTTAACACTTTAAAATATGTCAATGTAAGTAGATCAATAGTTACCAAGGTTACAGCGCTCCATGCAGTCATGCTGACCTTGGATGTGTCTACGGACAATGCCGGCTCTTGGGCTTAGCAATGGAGATGAGCACCACCTCCCAGAGTTGGACAAGACTAGACTTACCACTTCATCACACTAGAGAGAAAAACTACTTTAAATCCGGTTTCTGCCTCCTGCAGAATTCTAGAGTTTGTAGTTTAGTGAGGCTGTTAAAGTCTCCTCCCTAAACTACAAACCCCAACATTCTGGAGGAGGCAGAAACCGGATTGAAAGTGGATTTTTTTTCTCTAGTGTGATGTCAAGGGGAAACCTTTATCATAAATTTCGGGTGAGTTTTTATTAAAATGGGGAGGGGGGTCGGGTATGACTCAATTTTATGTTTTACGACGCAGTGTATGTTTTAGGCTGTCACACTTTGATTCCACTTTAATTGCTATCTAAAATTCTTCCTTGAATGCCAACATCATGGCTACCTTCTTGTGGAGAGTGCCAAGTTATCTCATAAAACCAGAAATCCTAGGATTCCACAGCATGGAGTCAGCTCAGGACATTTGGGAAAGTGGTACGAAACCGCTACAGTCACTTATGATCTTGTCACACTAGAGAATGGATCCACTTTAAATCCGGTTTCTGCCTCCTGCAGAATTCTGGGGTTTGTAGTTTACGGAGGAGCCTTTAACAGCCTCACTAAACTACAAACCCCAGAATTCTGCAGGAGGCAGCAACCGGATTTAAAGTGGATTCATTCACTAGAGTGATGAATTAGTGTGGATTCCCCTCCAGGCATCATTCCCCACCCAACTTGCAAAGGCTGTTTCCTCGAAAGCAGAAACTCCGCGGCGCTCACCTCAGTGCTGGCGCCCCCCTTGCCTTGCCTTGCCCTCTCCCTCCCTCCCTCCTTCCCTCATGGAAAGGGAGATCAAATGGTATGCCACTGCCGCAGATGTAAAGAAAGAAAATCCTTGTTCGGAGGCCATTTGCGCCGAGGTGGAGGGGATGACTCTAATTCCCTCACGAGTATGTAACCAATATTGTGGGCCGTTGACAGCCGCGAACATGAATCTGGATTGCTGTTGTCCGAGGAGACAGAGAAGTCAATGGAGGCTGCCCGGCTTGGGCCGCCTTGGTTTTCACTGGGGGCGCCTTTCGGGGGGAGGAGGACATGGGGAAAGGGGCGGGGGTCTGGCCTTGGGGCTCAAACCCTCCCCCTCCGCCTTTCAGGTGTGTTTGTCGGGATTTTTTTCTGACTTGGGGTGCATCCACAGTGCAAAAGCGGCTGAGGGGGGAAAGGAAGGGGCCTGAGGCTGTTAGGAATTCTGGGAGTTGAAGTCCACAACACCTGGAGGGCCCAAGTTTGCCCATGCCTGGTGTAGAACTAACTACACGCAGTTTGACTCCACTTTAATTGCCATGACTCCGTGCTATGGAATCCTAGGAGATGAAGTTTGGTGTGGCACCAGCACTCTTTGGCAGAGAAGACTGGAGGCTTTGCAAAACTCCAACTCTCTCGACCCCATAGCATTGAGCCTTGGCAGTTAAAGTGGGGTCAAACTTCATTCATGCTGCAGTAAAGATGCACCCCTAAGCGAGGCTTCCCAGTGAAAACACCACAATCCCAGTTACAGAAGCGTCTGGCGCAGCGTTCCTCAACCTGGGGGTCGGGACCCCTTGGGGGGTCGCCAAGGGGTGTCAGAGGGGTTGCCAAAGATCACCACAAAACACAGTATTTTCTGTTGGTCATGGGGATTCTGTGTGGGAAGTTTTATCCAAATTCTATCATTGGTGGGGTTCAGAACGCTCTTCAATTGTAGGTGAACTATAAATCCCAGCAACTAAAACTCCAAAATGTCAAGATCTATTTTCTCCAAACTCCACCAGTATTCACATTTGGACATATTGAATATTCGTGCCAAGTGTGGTCCAGATTCATCATTGTTTGAGTCCTCTGGATGTAGGTGAACTACAACTCCAAAACTCAAGGTCAATGCCCACTAAACCCTTCCAGTAATTTCTGTTGGTCATGTGGGTTCTGTGTGCCAAGTTCGGTTCAATTCCATCGTTGGTGGAGTTTAGAGTGCTCTTCGATTGTATGTTAACTATAAATCCCTGCAACTACAACTCCCAAATGGCAAAATCAAACCCTTCCCCCAAAACCCACCAGTACTATTATACCCTTGGGGTCGCAATAGGTCGGAAATGACTTGAAGTCACACAACAAGGTGGAGGAAGCAACTGACACCGTTGTGACCAACACGACATCCTTACATTGCCATCCTTGAATCGTGGCATGTCTGGAGAACAGTCTTAATTAGAATGAAGCTTCCGTGAATACAGCGGATCGAGGGATGCATTCAGCCTAAGACCAAGTCTTAAGAGTTGTTGTTTGGTTATTGTTGTTTTGCATTTCTACTCCAAACTGTTGACATATTTCTCTCCCCGGAAAAAGACTGAAGGAGAAGATGGCAATTCTGTTTCCCGAAATAAAAGATACCTCAATAAATGGGACCAGTGTGTGTTTTACTAGCTCAAGCATAATTTATTTCTTTGTCACCTAACGTTTTTTATTGGAGAGTAGGCATCAGATCTTGGACGAGGGATGGGCAATTACCGGCCGTCCAGGTGTTTACCAGATGTTAGGATTTCTGGGAGTTAAAGTCCAAAACACCTGGAAGGCCGGTAATTGCCCACCCCTGTCTTGGACACTAAGCAGGGTCAACAACGGTTAGTATTTGGATGGGAGACCACCAACGAATACCAAGCACTGTTAACTATGGTTCTGTTACATTATCGGGCAGATTCCAAAAGGGGGAGGGGGGGCTAGAGAGAGAAGGATGGTCCATTTTACGGGGGATGAAAGAGTGAAACCAGTTACCCTTTTGTTCCTGTTATTCCCCCCCACCCAACAACCCTGGGTTGGTGAAAACAACCCTGTGCATGACAGGGGAAGGTGTGGGGGAAGGTGTAGTTACTAGCAAATTGGGGGAAATGGTTTTCCTCCTTCAACTCCCCCCCCCCCCCCTAAAATCGACGATCCTTTTCTGTCTCTGCCCCCTTTTAGAGTCTGCAGGGGTTATTGAACAAGATCTAAACGATATTTCAGATTAGGGAACTGGTAAAACTATTTTTCGCCTAAGAAATTTGACACACACATACACATATCCCAGAGTTTCTCACACACGAGTAGAACATACCTATACATTTAGATATGTCGAGACTTCTCAGATCTCATAGGGTTTTTTCAAGACAAGGAATAATCAGAATATGTCATGCATCCTCAGAGGTTGTGAAGTCTGTTGGCAACTAGGCAAGTGAGCCTTATATATTCCACAGACTTATATAGTCCAGTTTTCCTCGTTTCCCACGGACCTCACAATCTCTGAGGATGCCTGCCATAGATGGGGGCGAAACATCAGGAGAGAATGCTTCTGGAACATGACCATACAGACCAGAAAAGTCACAGCAACCCAGAGATTCCGACCATGAAAGGCTTCGACAACACATAAGAACTACTAGAGTTT
Source organism: Anolis apletophallus (assembly GCA_030556195.1). Taxonomy (NCBI): domain Eukaryota; kingdom Metazoa; phylum Chordata; class Lepidosauria; order Squamata; family Anolidae; genus Anolis; species Anolis apletophallus. The sequence continues at coordinate 88,449,282 of JARBWK010000001.1, read as the reverse complement.
GGCACTACATTAACAGCCATGCTGGATGCTGTGGAATGATGGGATTTATAATTGGGGGGGGGGGGACTCTTTGGCAGAGAAGACTGAAGATCTTGAGAAATGACAAGTCCAGGATTTCTTGGCATTGAGACCTAGCAGTTCAAGGGACGTCCAACTGCGTAGAGGTGACCCCCCCCGCCCCCCAATCTCTACTCTTCGGCCCTGTCCTCCTTTTCTCTGAACCTCTGCCCAGCAGATTCCGAGAAGGAGCCGAAGAGATGACCGGCCATTCCGGCCTCGTCTTCAGCCCCCCTGCCTTGAAATCTCTCTCACAACCGAAGTCTCTCTCACAACCTCTCTCCTGGGCTTTGCAGGCCCAGGAGAGAGGATGACAAGGGGGATAGAGTCGTCACGGGGCGGCTGAGCCCGGCGGGGCCGAGCGCGCGCACGCGCTCCCTCCGTGGAAGGAGGAGGGGGAGGCAGGCGGGGGGGGGGGCGAGGAAGAGGAGCAGGAGGAAGAAGGGAAGGAAGAGGAAGGGGGGCTCGGCGGCGGGGCGGGTCTGCCTGGGCCGGGCCGCCGCTTCTCTCCTCGCTGGAGCCGGTCAAACTGCACCGCCGCTTCCCCCAGGAGCTTTCCTTTCATCTCCCCGCTGCTGGCGCCTGCAAACAGCCTCAGTTTGTCTGCAACCTCTCTCTCTCTCTCTCTCTCTCTCTCTCTCTCTCTCTCTCTCTCTCTCTCTCTCTCTCTCTCTCTCTCTCTCTCTCTCTCTCTCTCTCTCTCTCTCTCTCTCTCTCTCTCTCTCTCTCTCTTGCTTTCTTTCGATTCTGCTGTTCCAGACTCTCAGCAACTGGGCGCATATTTCCCAGCTGGTGTCATCCGCCAGAGCCGGGGAGGGGGAAGGCTAGGAATGGGAACAGCCGAATCGCTGCGTGGGGCTGTTCTGGGAACCACTTCGCCTCCCCACTTCAGGGACCGTCCGCAATGCGCTTCCTTGGATCAGAACGGAGGAAAATCGGACTCTGCCTTCCTTCCCCGCAGCCAAAGTTAGGAGGAAGTTCCTTCTTGCACCCCAACACGCGGGATTCTCCAACTAGCATAAGTCATTGCGGTACACTCAAGCAGCTTGTCCCAGTTCTGTCAACGACTGGTTCAAATCCCTTCGGACATCCCTACACATTAGAAGTGAACAGCGAACTTTGATTGCCACCAGTGGCCGGGTGGCCCATAGATTTGTCTCGACTTCTGGAGATCCTCTCGTGAGGTTTTCTGGGGCTGAAAGAGTGACTCACTTCCAAAGATCACTCCGTGGGTTTCAATAGCCGAGCTCTGCTTTCCAGAGTTTTGGTCCTACTTCTAACCCATACACCAATGGGTCATAAACTCAGATACAAGTTTACATACATACATGCATATCCACTAAACTTCGAGGTAGGAGCCCGTTTTGAGAGGCCGAGGGCCTTTGCAAGGCAAACCGAATGGCGAGTGTGAAGGATTCAGGGCCTTCTGCTCTGAATTCAGTTCGGAAACTCACAGCAACCCAATTCAGGGCCTTTGTTTCCAGCCAAGGCAACCAAGGATGCATCTGTACTATAGAATTAATATACCGTAATTCGACACCACTTTGACTGTCGTGGATCAAGGTTGTGGAATCCTGAGATTTGTAGGTTGGTGCATCGCCAGAACATTTGGGCAGAGAAAAACGCTTAATTCATTTTAATAATGGAAAAGGGGCAATATTCGGTTAATCTAAATGGATTGTCTGGGCCACCAGTTTTGGACCAGAACGACCAGCGTTTTCAAAGAAGGGTGTGAACCCCTCCGGCAGCATCAAAAGAGGAGAGGGGAGGAAGAAAAAGGAATCTGGCGGCACTTTTAAGACCAACTGGTTTATACTTTTGTCTGAGTTTTCCTGCATGGAAACCCACATCCCAAGAAGTGGCTTGACACACCCCGAAAGCCCGTACCAACGTACAAAGGCAATTCCTTTTAAAGGGGCTGCCACTTCCTTCTCCCTCCTCCCTAGCTTCCCTTCCAATGTTCTTGTGGGCATCATTTTAAGTTCTTACGAAAAGAGATAAACACGAATAATATAAACCAGGCATGGGCCAACATGGGCCCTCCAGGTGTTTTGGTCTTCAACTCCCACAATTCCTAACAGTCGGTAGGCTGTTAGGAATTGTGGGAGTTGAAGACCAAAACACCTGGAGGGCCCATGTTGGCCCATGCCTGGTTTATATTGTCTTTTATAGAGTCCTTTATCGGTGTGTTGGCAGCTCATGTTTGTTTACAAGGCACCCTTCCACATTCCTAGCTGGGCACAGTCACCACAACTAAAGGGGATCTTCGGTGTTTTCAATCCACTGTCAAGACTGGTCGATTTAAGCTTTGGACAAGATGGACAATGGCAACAGATGCTATTTAGTGAGTACTGACTCCAAGGGTGAGTCTCAGGACCAAGAAAGGAACTCACTCCCAAATCAACCCCTGGGAAATCTTCCTGCTGCAAAATTTCTATTTCTCAACACACAGAGGTACAGCTGAGGGGCCAAACCAAGAAGCCAGGGGCCTTGACCTCATCAACAAGCTTTTGAAAAATAAATCAACAGAAAGGATTCAGTGATGGAGCCAATGGCTGGTCAAGGCTGGCCCAGACTACCTCTGGGCCAGCCTCAGTTTAGAGCAGTGGTTCTCAACCTGTACGTCTCCGGGTGTTTTGGCCTACAACTCCCAGAAATCCCTTGTTTACCAGTTGTTAGGATTTCTGGGAGTTGAAGGCCAAAACATCTGGGGACCCACAGGTTGAGAACCATTGGTTTGCAGCCTGCCTATCTTAGGATTCACAGCAAAGAATTAATGTAGTTCGACACCACTTGAACTGCCCTGGCTCAATACTATTAAATCATGGGAATTGTAGTTTTACATTGTCTTTAACCTTCTCTGCCAAAGAATGCTGGTGCCTCACCAAACTACAATAACACTGAGCCATAGCAGTTCAAGTGGTGCCAAACTGCATTTATTCTACAGTGTGGATGCACCCTCTGTGGGCCTGGCTGGAATCGGGCTTTTCAGAGGCAAGTGTGAATCTCCCACCCTCCGGGTTGTGCTGGCCCTGGTTTTTACAAGCAAGAGACATGTCTGGAAAGAGTGGGGCATTCCTTCGCTTCTCTCCTTTCCAAAACAATTGTATCTAAAACTTTCCGTGATTCATGCCCTAACCGCTGAAACAAGAGAAGAAATGCTGTCACTTTGGAGCGAGAAATGCTGGCTCGAACTGTCCGTAACTCCCAACGTGTTGTAAGGTTTGGGGTGTTCCATTATGACCCCGGATCGGGTCCATGGATATCCTGTAGGCACCTTTAGGCGAGTCGTGCTCTCTCAGCCTCGGAGGAAGGCAAGGGCAAACCCTTTCTGAATACAGCTCGCCAAGAAAAAACAGATACTTAAGTCGGAAGGACAAACTCTTTTACCATGTTGAATGTATTGTCAAAGGCCGAAGCTTTTGGTGGCCGGGGGCACTGGGTGGAAGAGGTCTACCCTGCTGTGTAGTTATCCCAATAACCCCATTAATGTGAGATATAATGAGCACCATGATCATGATATGAATAAACGAACAGTTTAAATAATGTACCAGTAAGGCCTTCTCTGATGTTTCGCCCCTTAGCATCATGCCTGATGGCAGGCATCTTCATTTCCCACCAGACCTCACACCTCTGAGGATGTCTGCCATAGATGTGAGCGAAACCTCAGGAGAGAATGCTTCTGGAACATTGCCGTACAGCAAGGAAGACTTACAGCAACCCGGTTACCATGTTTGTTTGCAATCCGACCTTGATTCGCATTTAAAATCCTCCCAACAAAGGATTCCCCCAGGCAGGAATCAACCAGGCCTTGAAGCTGCAAGGCTTTTCAAGGTGATCACTGGCTAAGTTTCCAATATACCTCACAACCTCTGAGGAAGCCTGCCATAGATGTGGGCGAGACGTCAGGAGAGAATGCTTCTGGAAAGGAAAGCAAGGAAAACTCACCGCAACCCTGTTACCATGTTTGCTTGTTATTTACAGCAACCCGAACTCGGGTGCTGGGAGGGGAGTTCACACGTCCTTCTGAAGAGCCGGGCAGCTTTGGCGCGAGTCCTGGGCAACAGGTCGCGCTGACCTAACCCCAAGCTTTAGCTCTATTCTTCCCGCGTAGAAAAACGTTGCATTGATTCGGAGCAATTATCTGTGCCTCTTAGGCCGAGCGGCCCCGGCCTCCCCATTGTTCCCTGTTTGCACGCATTGTTCGCCGATTCCCATCAATTCTCATTTACTTGTCACGGGGGAGGGAGGGGGGAAGGCGACGCAGAAGAGCCTCGGGCTCCAAGCCCGTTGCTAGCGTGACTCCCGACCCGGGCGCTTCAAAAAGGGCGACAGTTCAATAAACCGGCGGGCCCAGACAATAGGGCGCGCTCCATCTCTCCCCAGTTGCCGCCTCGGACATTGACTTCCACGCAGAGCGTCCAGAGTGGGCGAGAGGAAGACCAAAAGCATCCCATCTTCCCCTTATTCCCCCTCCAGCTCCGGGAAAGACTGTGGAGAAACAGGAATGTAGGTTCCCATACCGATCCTAAAGGCCTTTGCATTCTGAATCTAATAGGAAAGCAAAGCAGTTTGGGCCTAGGACTGTGTTTAACCGGAGTGGTCTGGATTTGGAAAATAGGAAATACTTTAAACTCCACTGAAACAACCCACACGCATTCCTGTTCACAATGCAGGGCTGTTTGGGCATTGTTGTAAAGGCTCATCCAGGGTGCGTCTACACTGTAGTATTAACGCAGTTTGGGCACACTTCAACTGCCATGACTCCATGATCTATGGAACCCTAGAAGTTGCAGTTTTACATCCTCTCTGATAGTGCGCCTGCCTCAACAAACTACAAATCCCACGAATTCCCTAGCATTGAGCCATGCTTGTCAAACTACATTAATTTGACAGTAGACATGCCGCTCTGGTTCAATGGGATTGACGTCGAGGTATGTATAAACAGGAGGGCATTTGAAAGTCTTTCTTGCTTCAGCGTTTTCTTCTCGATCCTGTTTTTTTTCCACAACCAACGTTTATAGTGCAGCTTATCGTGGCTACTATAACTCGGGGCAAATCAGTGGCGACGTTGCTATGATCTCAATTCCGACTTTTCGTCTCTCCTGTTGTACATTAGAGAAGAAGGCCCCAGTTTGGGGGGTAGTTGGGTGCCCCTTAGGAAACCTCCTCCTACATAAGGAAAATATGTCCCCCGCAATGTTTCAGATGGTTCTTGGGTCAAGCACAGATGGGGCGACCTTTAGCGGCAGATCTTTTCCTCCAGGCCCAGGATGAACTTCGCCTGCTTCTTAGAGTTTCACCCAATCTTAGCCCTTGACTCCTGGGCTAGTCCAGCCTCGTTGGTCCCTCGAATCCTGAAGGCACCGAAAGCCCCCAAAGAACAAGGAGAAGACAGACCCCTGGCCTCCAAGGTCGCCAGGGAGTGCCTTTACAATGTCCAAGCAATGCAGTTGAACCCACTGCCATGGCTACGGAATTTTTCACCTTCCCTGCCCAAGAGTGCTGGTACCTCACCAAACTACACCGCCCAGGATTCCATAGCATTGAACACTGGCAGTTGAAGTGCATCAACTCTGCTTAGCATTGAAAATCCTCCCAACAAAGGATTTCCCCAAGCAAGAACCAGCCAGGCCTTGCAGCTGCAAGGCTTTTCAGGGTGATTAATTGCAGCATTCACGCTTGCCGCCAATAGACAAGGATTCTTCCTCCCACCCTGGACATTCCACAGATATATAAACCTCCCTGGCTAAGTTGCCAATATATCTCACAACCTCTGAGGATGCCTGCCATAGATGTGGGCGAAAGGTCAGGAGAGAATGCTTCTGGAATATGGCCATACAGCCCGGAAAACTCACAGCGACCCAGTGATTCAGGTCATGATAGCCTTCGACAACACATTATGTCAAAATTGGTAGGTTTCTAGTGTCTAATATCGACAAATATACCTAAAACCGAATAAAATCAAAGAAATGTTTGACTTCAGAAACGTTTCTCTCCTTCTGGGTTGGTCCGCCAGATTCCCGTTGAGGTGAAGGCGTTATTCTAGTATCTACCGCCATTATCAGTGGGACAACTATCAGTGAGAGGGGATCAGTGAGAGATGGAAAAAAGGACGAGGGCTTTCTCCCTTGACTCGTCAGTCTGGCAAATGGGCTGCCGACTCAGGACAGGCAGGAGTCGCACTGAGGCCGCTCTGGGCCGAGCGACGAGCCCCGAGGAGGAGGAGGCGGCTTCCGGGCCGGTCCCTCGGCATCTGTTTGCCATCAAGGCCCCGGCGCCTCCCTCAATTGACGACGCGACCCTCCTCCTCCTCTGGAGCCCTGGGTTCAACAACAGCCGCCGCGACAACAACCAGACCAGCCTGGATCCGAGTGTGTTTCCCTCTGTTCACTACTTACACAGACTAGGAAGGGAAAGGGGGAATCGGGGCGCTCCTCGAAAGAAGGAAGGCCTTCCTTGACTTTCCCGAATGGTCGATCCATCCCAAGGAAGAACAACGACATTGGATTAAACGCTAAAGGTTAAGGGGGCAAAGGCTCACGCTGATCCCTTCTGTGTACACACACACACACACACACACACACACACACTCAGTGATCCTGACCTCACTTCCTCCCGCTCTCCTATTTCGTCTTGACTGGATTCAGAGGAAGGGAGGAAAGGGTAATACTCTTGGACCCTCCAGAAGTTTTGGACTTCAACTCCCACAATTCCTAACAGCCTCAGGCCCTTTCCTTTCCCCCCTCAGCCGCTTAAGCGCTTAAGGGGTCTGAGGCTGTTAGGAATTCTGGGAGTTGAAGTCCAAAACATCTGGAGGGCCCAAGCTTGCCCATGCCTGCTCAAAAGGCCATCAGGGTGCATCTAGGATTGATGCATCCTGGCCCCTTTCTCACTGCCATGGCGATGCACCAGAACTCTAGCAGAGAAGGCTAAAGACCTTGTCAAACTACAACTCCCATGATTCCATATTCTTGGAGCAGGGCAATTAAAGCGGTGCCGATAAGCACGAATTCTTCAGAGTAGCTGCGCCCTTTGACAGGGCCTTCTCCACGCGTTTCTCCCTGCGGCTCTACAGACACGCGTGGAGGGGTGGAGGGGCGGCGGTGGGAGGTGGGGGGACCCGAGCGCGTGGGAACGCAAGCCCAGCGGAGCCGCTCTCTCCCAGTCTCCTCTCGGTATCGCCAGCTCTAATTACTCCGCCGACTTTGCCTGTTGTTTTGGCAGAGTGACAGAGCTGGAAAGCTCCCTAATCACGCCGCTCCGCTCGCTGCTGCCCATGTCATTAAGTTCTAATTTATTTAAAAGGGAGGAAAAAGAAGGAGGGAGGGAGGGGGGAAGAGGACGGGGAGGAAGAGAAAGGAGAATCCATGGCTCCACCCCTTCTCCTCTGTACTCTAGGCGTCCTGGGAGCCAATCGGCTGCGTCACCGCCTGACGTCACCACCAGCGCCGCTCCTATTGGCTTAGCCGCGCTTACCCCACTTCCCCGAGGAGGAAACAGCCCGAAGTCTCCGCTGACCCAAAAGGGGAGGGGGGCAGAGAGCGGCGCGGCTGTTGCGGGCGGATGCCGAGCGAGACTGCTGCGTCCGGCGGAGCGCAAGCGAGAGATTGAGCGTTCGGTCGACTCTCTGGTTCGGAGGCGAGCGAGGAGAAGAGGAAAGGACGCGGGCGGGAGGAAAAAGAGAAGGACAAGGAGGGAAGGAGGGCGGGCGGCCAGGCAGGGCGGCCGGAGGAGCCGCGATGTCGTCGTCTTCTTCTTCGTCCTCTTGTTCTCCTGCTTCCAAAGCGAAGGAGGTCTTCTCCTCGGACGAGGAGGGCCCCGCCATCGTTGTGGTCGCCCCCGCCGCGGTTGCTGTTGCTGCCGCCGCCGAGGAGCCCCCCAAAGTCAAGGTCTCCAGCCTGCCCTTCAGCGTGGAGGCGCTCATGACCCCCGACAGCAAGAAGCCCCCGCGGGAGCCCGCCTCTGGCCTGGAAGGCGCCGGCCTGGGCCCCTCGCGGACCCCGTTGCTCCTGCCCGCCCACGTCGCCGCCCGCGAGCCCCCCAGCAGCCCCGGCGCCGCCCGAGAATCAGTCAAGCCCTTCGAGACCGCCGCCTCCGTCAAGTCCGAGACCTCCGAGGACGGCGGCTCGCCCTGGGTCCCCGAGGCCGGGCGCTACTCCCCTCCCCCCGAGTGAGTCCGGGACCTGGGACGAGGGCGGGGCGGGGGCTTTGGAGAGAGTTCTTGGGATGAGAGGGAGCGAGATTCCCAGTCATGGTCGCTGTGAGTGTCTTTTCGGAGAGGAAAGCGGAAGAATCATAATAATAAGCCTCCCAGGTTTGAAAGGAGCCGCTTCTCAGAAGGAAAAGGAGGCGAAGGGTGGAGGACTCGGGTGGATCTCCCAGCCTGGACTTTGGGGAAACCGAGGCAACTCAGGCCGGATTTGCACTGTCCTATAATGCAGTTTGGGCCTTATATGGGCCGACGTTATATGGGCCGAAGTCAAGCATCAAATGCATTTCCAAACTGCAGTGGGCCCTTCCACACAGCCCTGTATCCCAGAATATCAAGACAGGAACTCTCACATCATCTGAGTGTGGACTCCGATAACCCAGTTCAAAGCAGATATTGTGGGATTTTCTGCCTTGATATTCTGGCATATAGAGCTGCCTGTGTGGAAGGGCCCAGTGTAGATCCAATCTCTGCAAGGCAGTCAGGATTATCCTTTGGATCGCTTGCCGAGCTAACTCGGCCCACACTTTAAAAAGAACTTATTTTGCCTGTTATGTAATTCTAGGATTACCTTTTGTAGTACTAGTATATTTTATCTCATCCCGCATTACTTTCCAAAAGGAGTCTCCAAACGGCTTTTCAAAAAGATGGGCAAAACGCCTTTGTGACCCAGGACCCCCCCCCCCTTTCCCGCCGAGCCCTGAGATCCGAGGGGGGTTTAAGTGTGAGCGAAACTACCTAGTTCCATCATGATCATGCATTCCAAGTGGATACTCCGGGTGACGAGGAGTACTTCTATTTATCTTCTTTGACATTTAAGTGCCAGTGAAATTAACTAGCTCCTCTACTTCATTATTATTATTATTATTATTATTATTATACATTCCAAATGACAAGTCCTTGGATGAGGGAAGTAATCCTGTTCTACCTAGTTCCTCTATTCCATTATTATCATCATCATAATTATTATTCATTCCAAGTCGGTAGTAGGAGATAGGTCTGTTCCTATTTGGCTGGATCTACACTGGCATATAATACAGTTCCAAAAATGCGTTATAAGGTCAGTGTAGATCTCTATAATGCAGTTCAGTATCATACAGTTCCATTATATGGCAGTGTAGATCCATCCTGTCTTTGTGATTTAAGTGGGAATGAGATTACCTAACTCTTCCCTATTTCACCATCCCATCATCACCACCATCATCATTACCTTTATACATTTCAAGTGACTAATCCGTGGGGGGAAAGTAAGTAAGTCTGAATGTATTGTCGAAGGCTACAACCTACAACAACCCTAAGTCTGTTTCTCTTTCTTTGCGACTTAAGTGTGAATGAAACTACCCAATCTCTCTAGTATATCATCATCATCATCATAATTACTGCTATCCTTTTGCATTACTACTACTACTACTACTACTCATCCCAAGTGGAAAGTAAGTCTGTTTCTCTTTGCGACTTAAATGTGAATGAAACTACCTAACTTCTCTAGTACATCATAATCATCATTACTGCTACTCTGTTGCATTATTACTACTCCTACTAAGACGACAACTACTAGTATCCATCCCAAGTGGAAAGTAAGTCTGCTCCACTTTCTTTGAGATTTAAGTATAAATGAAACTACCTAACTTATGAAGTACACCACAATCATCACCATTACTGCTACTTTGTTGCATTAGTATTATTACTAGTACTACTACTACGACTACGACGACTACTATTCACCCCAAGTTGATAGTCCTTTGGGATGGAGTAAGCCTTTCTCTTTCTTTGCTATTTAAGTGTGAATGAAACTACCCAATTCATCTATTACATCATCATCATTGCTATTCTATTGTATTATTATTACTATTATTATTTCCAAGCGGATAGCTCTGGGAGGAGTAAGTCTGTTTCTCTTTCTTTGCGACCTGAGTGTGAAGAAAACTCCCTAGCTCTCTTCTCGATCTTCCTCTTCCTCGCCTTCTGCTTCATCCCCGTGGCTGTTTGGGCGCCCCTTCCCCCGGTGGCTGGCCAGGGCACTCCTGCCAAGGCGGCCTGTCTGTCTCTCCTCCTGGCCTTCCTGCCTGCCTGCCTGCCTTCCTTCCTTCCTCGCTCGGCCTGAGCCTGGCCCCGGCTTGCCTTCCCTGCTGCACCTGTAGCCGTCGCCACCTCCCTTTCCTCCTCCGCCAGAACCTGCCTTGGGGCTCCGAGGAAGCGCACCTCCGCCAAGGATTCCCTTCCTTGCTTCTCCTTGCGCTTCGCCGTCCGAAGAACCGAGCCCAGGGCGCCCGAGCCCAAAGAGAATAAATCAACCCCAGGGGGAAGAAGGGGAGAACTGGCGTCTTAAATCGGGGAGAGCTTCCCCAGGTACCCTGGATGCCAACTCTTCTCTCCGGCTTGTTTCTCTCCTCCTTGCCTTTCTCTCGTTTCTCGGGACCAAACTGCTGTTCCGGTTCTGAGTGACAGCAATCTAATGCAGATATTTCAACTCCCCTTCGCATTGTAACAACATTTATTTCGGGTTTTTAAAATAACGTTGGGACACTTTTAAAATGTTTATGCCCAGCTATGCGCCCCATAAACCCAGTGCGAGATTAAATGATTCCGTCCTGTATAATCCACGCGTGCCTCAACCTTATTAAATACGTCTTCTGATTCACCTAAGGCTGGATCCACACTGTCATATAATCCATTATATAACTGCCACATATGGGTCTAAACTGAGCTAATAATGCAGTTCAAACTGCACGATCTAGCCGTGTAGATCCAGCCTAGTCCTCAGGGCGCGGTGATGAGAAGGGTTGCATTCTTCTCAATTCGACAAGGGTCGCCATGTTCGGAGCAGTAAAACGGTCTGACATTTTAAAGCCGAAGGCCTGCTGGAAATAAAAGGGAGAGTCATATAAATTGTATGCATCTCTAACAAAGCAAACTTTGCCCTTTGAAAAATCTAAGCCCTCTTAGTGCAAATGTGCCTTCTCAAGATATCTTCAGTCGCCAAGTTGTTGTTCCTTGCAGCAGAAGTTCTCATTTACTGGGAATCCTAATAGAAGCATAGTTTGTATCTCCCTGTTACACACAGAATGTATTCCTTTTGGCTTCTGGTTTTTAAATATTACATTCTGCCAAGTTCCTCAAAAGTTGAGTAAGGCTTGTCTTCCCCTTTCTATGAATTGCCTTTCCTTCTTGCTTCATCCTGTGTGCTTCCACACAGACCTATAACCCAGTATAGCAAAGCATAAAATCCCACAATATCTGCTTTGAACTGGCATAGCTGAGTCCACACTGTCATATATTCCAGTTGAAAGAAGATAATGTGGGATTTTATTTAGCTGTGTGGAAGGGGCCTCAGTCTCATTGATCACAATAGGACTTTACCTCAAGTTCATTTGTTCAGGACTGTTCCTTTACCGCTTTTCCAAGCTGTCAACATTACTATTTATTCTAAATTTTTGCTGCAGTGAAAGACTGACAGCCTTCCCCTTCTTTTAAGCTGTAACAGAAGACTTGTAATTCTAACAACAAATACCAGGATGTGTTTTTTATGTTTCAAAGCAAAAACAAAATAAAAAGAAATAACCGCAGTTAAGTATATATTGGAACTCTAGTTCATTTCTTTATAGCTCTCTCCAGAATTCATTAATGTTCGTGGCTTTGTTTGCTTGACTTTGGAGCAGATTCGGGTTAAGAAAACACCCCAAACCCATCTTGAAGCTGCTTTTTCTTTGAAACCAGGGTTCCAGCTGATCTTAGGAAAACTTCCAAGTCAATGTATTTTAGTGTAGATGAAATGTATTGGAAGAGGCAGCAAAACTAAACCCTAGAGTCATAAAGTTTTCTAAAAGGCATATATTTAAGTTACTAAATTATTGTTACAGTGTACACTTACAGTTTCTTCTCAGGGCCCTTCTACACAGCCATATAACCCAGAATATCAAGGCAACCCCCCCCCCCCCATATCTGCTTTGAACTGGGTTATCTGAGTCCACACTGCCACATATCCCAGCTCAAAGCAGATAATGTGGGATTTTATTCAGCTGTGTGAAAGGACTCTCAGACATAACCTTTGCACATCAGTGGAGTTTACTCCTAGGTAAACTGGCCAAAGGATTCCTGTTTTATTGTATTTTGGGCCTGCTCCATTCTCAAATGTATTTGTTTTGACTTTAAATGAAAAATGCATTATTTGGTGACAACACACATTTTGCTAGATAACAAAGTAAGCTAATCATCAGAGTCCCTTCTTCTTTGGCTGATATCATGTAATGTATGTGATATCATGTAGTGTTATCTGAGAAAAATGGTGGGAAAGAAGATAGAGGTGAGTTTTGAAAAGAGGTAAAAGAGGACACTGTAATGTAAGGTAGTGGGAATAGGCTCAACATGTTCTAAATACTCTGGTCTATATATAGTAAAAGATCATTGAAATTTGCAAATAGAGCAGTCTTTCCATCATATTTAAGTAATTGTCATGACAAGGAAGGGTGGGTATTGTATAGAAATAAGCTAAAACAGAAATATGTACACACATTATAAAAACTATTGCATAGCTTGTAGACTATCAAATGCCTTCCCATCCCACAATTATATTATACTTTGGAAAGAGATGTTATGCTATTGAGGCTAATTAATGCTCTTCTTCATTTCTACCTTCACTTGGAACATATTTTCTCATATTACAAGACTTCCCATACTATTTTTCAGACAAATGGAACATAACCTACCAGTCTGTTCTTCCCCTGTCTTAGCTGAATGGCAAAATCATGATAGACCCATGACCAAGGCTGGAATCCTGTATAGTTACAGGAGAGGAAGGCGATCACAGTACTTCAAGACATTTCAGTGGGGCATTGAAGCTTGTTTCTGTATGGCAATACACAAATTAATTTTACTGTGGGCAATCATAATATAATATCCCTAAACTTCATGCTTTACATGTGAGGCACATGACACAATTACACAAGATCCTTAGTCCTAAAATATACTTTGGGAACATGTAGTAAGCGAAAATCAAAAATCCGATTAGACACCTACATTGGGATCACTAGAATGTCACAATTTTCAAGTTCTGCTAAATGTTTTGGTAATTTTTAGACATCATAAGAATTTCCACCATTTTGTAACCTTTCAGTGCTCTGAGTAAAGTATTATTTAAGGGTTATTTTCCTTTTTATTCATGGACCGCAGCTATTTTTATTTTTCAGTTGCTTCAAGTGTTGTTCCCTCTCTCCAGTAGACACACACATTGCACTGACTTTAGGTCTTGTTGTCCTGCCATAGAGGAGTACATCTGTAGAACATTTTACCAACTTTGGTGTATTTCAAAAAGCCTTTGAAATGCCGAAAAGGTAGTTGAGCAAACATCAATAACAAATATTCTGCAAAGTCCCAGATATTTAAACGACCATAGGTTTAGGCTGAACTCCATCCTGGCCAACATTGGTTGTTAAAACCAGTTGTTCCCACAAAGTTCTCCCAGAATTCTGAATCTGAAATCTTAACAATTGATTTGATTTCTGTGTGGATTTTGAATCTAAGACTTGGATCTTTGATGCATCTGCTTGAAATTAAATCCTAATGACCAGTATGCTTTAGAGATCATTCCAAAGGCAGCCCAGAATTTTGAGGCTGGCAATTCATCTGGTGTATTTATTTTATTTTTCCTCCTCGCTCTTCTCATAGGATTTCTGAGCCCTGGAACTCTTTTGTACTGAAATGCAAATTGCTTGAAAAGACTTAGGATTGTTGCTGTGTAAATTGCAGGCTTTGAGTTGTAATGGAACAAGATATGAAACAAATTCCACATTTTGTATTAGCTACAGATGTTGTGCAGCTATATATTTTTTAAAGATTAGCATGTGTCATAAGAGCTACATGTTGAACGAGTGTCTCAGCCTTTTGCCTTCCTTATTTTTTTGTTGTTCCTGGCCGAGAATACAGGAACCTCAATTAAGGAGGGGAACAGAATGACAGACAACTCTTTGCTGGCAGATCACAAGTCTCCCATTGATTTCACTGAAAGCCTTGGCAATGAACACAGACAAAAACAACAGCCAATACATCCCCCTCCCCACTGGACCCTCTTCCAGTATCCTCAGGCAAAACTTCAGCTAAAATGTCTGATCAAAGATGTCATTCACACGGGATAAATCATAACAAGCAGTGGCTGGGGATGCATTTATTGCTCTCCCTTATGAGACATTTTGTTTTTTTCACTTCTGGTTAGTAACTGATTCCTTTAGTAATATGTTCCACTTTCAGCTTCAGTGGTGACCTGTAGGAATTCCTGCTTCCTTATGTCTTACCAAGAGGAACACATGGATAGTTTTTTAGATTATTGGTTGTATGACCAAAGACGTTGAGAGATTCTAGCTGTTAAGTTTTTGACTAGTAGTTCCCAGCCTTTTTTGACCAGGGACCACTTTGACCAGGGACCACTTTGACCAGGGACCACTCTCCAACAAAGTACCAAAAGGGTTACAAATCTGTTTTTGGTCAACTGTAGATTTGGTTTGGTTTTTTGGGGTGCCGATTCAGAAAATTGCATTGGACAGACCAATTTCTAGTTTCTGATACAGAACATATGCCATCCAATAGTCACCATCTGTTCACCCACAAGAAACCATATTTAATAAGCCTCAGCACTATGAGTTTCATGAAACCGCCCGCATGGCCTGTGGATATTTTAGTTCTTGCGGACCACTGGTGGTCCATGGACCACAGGTGGGGAGTTACTGATTTAGATAGATAGAAATGTCTACAGAAGTTTGTGTTTGATGTTGGATTCACTATAATGGGTGGATTTCCAGTACCCTTTTATATTCATGTCATGATTTATCCCTATTGAGATATAATGTAAAGTCAGGGGGTCAGGTGTACACTAATACAACTGCCTACCAATTTTTGGGTATTCTGACTTCAAGAATCATTTAGCTAGCCTGGTCACTGGCTTTTGGGGAATTCTGTGAGCTGTAGTCCAAAAGAGCTATGTCTCTAATCTCTAACTATATTGAACAATGTCTCATGAACACGGTTGTCAAATTCTTTATTGGTGTGACTGTTGTTAAAGCCATTACATACCACTGCAAATTTGATACAGTCATCACTGGCAATCGTGCTCTGAAAGTAGAAACAAAACACTTGACAGCTTACTATATTGTTTTCCAGCTGTATACTACAATGCTTGTAGTGCCTACAGAAAATAGGTCTGTTTTTGCATTTATTATAGGGTATGTGCTACAGTCCTGCTGATGCAAGGAACAGGACCATAACAGAACTTGTAATATTCCCTTCAAGTTCTTTGAAACTTACTGAATGGATTCTACGTTTTTTGGTGGGCACAGAGAAAGGCCTGGAACAGATTGGGAAAATTGTATAAAATCTTCAGACCGAGCACTCAAGTATGTGCTTGAAAATATAAGGTGCTAATGTGACAAAAGTCATTGATTAGACACTCAGTGGGGAGCCACAAATGCTTGCAGGTCTCTGTCAAGGGTGTGATGGCAAATCCAAACCCATTGCTATGCAATGCAGTACAAAAACAACAGTCACGAGGAAACTAGGGAGGGCAAAGCTCTCCATCCCTGATTATGTTTGAGAGATTTGCCAAGACTGAGATGGTTTTAAACAATGCAGATGAAAACAACATAATTGAAGTAAATGGCTTTGGTATGTTGAATATGATGCCATAAAACTGAATGGATTGGATCTTTGATTCCATGCAAGAAGTATAGCTGGCTCTTGTAACTATGTATTTTTGATAATGTTAGACTTCAGACATCCATTTCCATCCTTATGAAAATGTGCTATGAGCATTACTTTGATGTCATTCTTTCCATCTTCTGTTTTTAAAACGTGCTCCTTTGTACCTGGGCTTTGCTGTTTCCTGCTATGTTTCATGTACCCATACATAAGAGGACACCGCCTTCTTTCTTTTAATTTCACATATTTTGTTTTGCTGTTGCTTCAGGTTGTTGGAAAGGGGGGAGGGTATGTAAGGGATCTGGTTACCACTGTCCCAAGCCTTGCCTCCTAATCATAGTCCCTCATCAGCATAATTGGGCTAATATTTGGATATACTGGGTTGTTGTGTGTTTTCCGGGCTGTATGGCCATGTTCCAGAAGCAGTCTCTCCTGACGTTTCGCCAGCATCTATAGATGCAGGCGAAACGTCAGGATAGACTGCTTCTGGAACATGGCCATACAGCCCGGAAAACACACAACAACCCAGTGAATCTGGCAATGAAACCTTAAACCAGTGGTTCTCAACCTGTGGGTCCCCAGATGTTTTGGCCTTCAACTCCCAGAAATCCTAACAGCTGGTAAACTGACTGATATTTCTGGGAGTTGTAGGCCAAAACACCTGGAGACCCATAGGTTGAGAACCACTGCCTTAGACATATTGTCTAAGAGATATTATTTGGATATAGTTTTCCTATTTTGAAACCATGATTGCTGTGTAGGCCTATGCTGGGAGAGAAGAGAGAGAAAATGTTTCTCTGCCCTTTGATAGCTCGCCTCCCTTACTTCTTCTGAAGGGACTTGTCTTTGTTGTCTCTTGCAGGACACCTGAGCCCCACAGCTTGTACCTTGAGAAAACACAAGACCAACCGGAAGCCCCGGACGCCTTTCACCACCTCCCAGCTGCTGGCTTTGGAGCGCAAATTCCGCCAGAAGCAATACCTCTCCATTGCCGAAAGGGCCGAGTTCTCAAGCTCACTGAACCTCACAGAGACCCAAGTCAAAATCTGGTTCCAGAACCGGAGAGCCAAGGCAAAGAGACTGCAAGAGGCAGAGCTGGAGAAGTTAAAGATGGCCGCCAAGCCCATGCTGCCTTCGGGCTTTAGCCTCCCTTTCCCCATCAACTCCCCGCTCCAGGCAGCCTCGCTTTATGGGACATCCTATCCTTTTCACAGACCTGTGCTTCCCATCCCACCTGTAGGACTCTATGCTACTCCTGTTGGATATAGCATGTACCACTTATCCTAAGAAAGAAGATCAGAGCGCAACAGCAGCAATGCAATAAGGAACATTCAGGCGGATCTTGCACAATTCAAGAGTGCAGCAGAGGACCATTCCTGGTTGTTTATTCTCCTGCATGCTTGTATGTGCCTTACCAAGTATATAGAAGTTTGAACGCAGAGCCTGTATTCTGCAGGTTGGGGAACCAGCGAGTGTGAGCTCAACACTCAGAAGCTGACCCTGAAAAAGAGGTGGTGTTTTGTTTTTTTTCCAAAAAAACATACATGTTTAAAATAATATAGATTTTGTATATGGGATGGGGAGAAGGAATCAATCATTAAATCATGTGTTTCCACAGCATATAGGTATATATATACATGTATGTACAATTTCCCCTATGATGTCCCCCGTTTAAAGGGAATTACTCACTTTCTGAGAAGAAAAGTTTGCCACCTGTGCCTTTCCATGTTTACTCAGAAGTAAGTCCCACTTTGTTGAGTGGTGCTCACTCTCAGTTTAGTGTGTGCATGTGTGAATAGATAGGAAGGCGGGATGAAATGTGTTGTTCCAGTGGGGGAAAACTTAGGTGTATAGGCAAGTTTTATTTATGAAACAGATTTAGCAATAATAAAAGGAGACTTCACTGGAGGCCAACTGACAGGCCGACTCAGGACCTTTCTACACAGCCCTATATCCAAAAATGTCAAGGCAGAAAATCCCACATTATCTGAGTGTAGACTCAGATAATCCAGTTCGAAGCAGATATTGTGGGATTTCCTGCCTCGATATTCTGAAGTACAGGGCTGTGTGGAAGAGCCCTAAATCAGCCCTGTTTTCCCCCACTCAGTTCTCCACTGAACTGCAGTCCTTCAATCAAGAAGTCTCAAATGCAAAATGCTGGAAGTAGATGGGGGAATTGCATTGGTCTGATCCAACCAGGCAAGTGTTACCTTTCTTACAATGTAGGTCTTCCAAACTGCTGTCGTCCAATATTTGTGACCAGTGAGGTTCATAAAAACGGAATTGACTCAGAACCAGTGTCTTTAAGGCTACCATTCTGAGGAATCCCACCAATAATACTTGATTTATTTGAATAGAAATGAGGGGAGGGTGTAGGAAAGAGGTATGAAGTGTGTGTACCTGAATATGCATAGAGACTATCAAAACCTTGTTGCAGATTTGTGACTTTTATTGCAATAATCGGAGTTTAAACAATTACTAGTTTGGTACAAATGAATTCTGCTTGGGAGTTTTGAGAATCACCCATGGATCTAGACAACCAAACTGAACCAAGCTATAGGAAACAAGAGAATGCCACCTATGCTAAAGACAGAGCCATCCAATCTTTTTTTCCCCTTTTAATATTTTGGAGTGGAAAGGAAGGAAGGAAGAAGGGTCAACAGCTGTTTAATGTACTTGGCATTCTGTAAGCCACGGTTCGAATTATTTTAATTTTTATTATTGTTATTGCTAAAATTTGTGGGGAATTATCTCTAGAGGATGCAGGTTGCTGAAGACAGGACTTTCCTAAGATGTATTTCAGCATGTTATGAAAAAGATAGACTCACGATTTGTTTTCTCTTTGATCCGCTCCAGGTTGTGTTGTGCCCATTAGTTGCCCATTAGTCCACTTCTGCCCCTTCCCCTTCCCCCAGCATATTAAAATCCCTTTGAAAGGGATGCCTTGTACAATTTTATATATTTTATTGAAGATTTATTATTTCTTACCTCTTATTTAGAATTAAATTAAAAACTTGTTTAATCCTGTGTTGTTTGTCCATCTTTGGAGTTTTCAAAATATACAAGAGAGTGAGTTGTGCCTCCCCTTCCCCTTTCTTCTGAGTCAGCCTCAAATAAATACTGGAAACTGGAAATAACTGAACTCCGTTTCTGATCAGGATTGGAAAAAAATGGGCATTTAGAATCTGCTATTTTAATCGTGCTGATTATCTCGTTTCTAAACTTCTTCATTCATACTCCACTTGAGTAAAAATTGCTCATTAATTTCTCCAGAGCAATTCAGTCTTTTTTAAGGATAAAAGGGGGGGAGTAAAACTTCAAAAACTGATCTGAATGTGTTGTTGAAAGCTTTCGTGGTCAGAATCACTTTTTTCCGTGTCAGGAGCTACTTGAAAAACTGCAAGTTGCTTCTGGTGTGAGAGAATTGGCCGTCTGCAAGGACGTTGCCCAGGGGATGCCCGGATGATGTTTTGATGTTTTTACCATCCTTGTGGGAGGCTTCTGTCATGTCCCCACATGGGGAGCTGGAACTGACAGAGGGAGCTCTTCCCGGGTTCGAACCTGCGACCTGTCGGTCTTCAGTCCTGCCGGCACTGGGGTGTTGTGAGTTGTGAGCAATACAGCCGGGAAAACTCACAACAATCCACTGATCTGAATTGTCCTCCCTGACAGCTCAGTCTTGGTCTAGGCGTGTGTGTGTGTGTGTGTGTGTGTGTGTGTGTGTGTGTGTTCAGGCTGCCTGTTTTCTTAGGGCAACCCTTCGGGTTTCACAGGGTTTTCTTAGGCTAGAAATACTCCAAGGTGGTTTTGTCAGTTCCTTCCTCTGGTTAGTACTGGCTCTAGATTTACTCCAGGGAGAAGCTCCTGAATTTTCTGGTGTTTGCTCCTCGGGACTGCATTGCCTTCAACTCCAGTTAGTGGAAAGGCCATGAGGAGAAATTGAGGCTCTTCCACACAGTTCTAGAACCCAGAATAACAAAGCAGAAAATCCCACAATATCTGCTTTGAACCGGGTTATCTGAATCCACACTGCCGAATATTCCAGTTCAAAGCAGATGATGTGGGATTTTATTCAGCTGTGTGGAAGGGGCTTAAGATACCATTAAGGTCTACAAAAGCCAAGCAGTTCTCAGGAGATGGAAACTTCATCTGATCTGCGCTAATTGGGAAATAAGTTAGCTACAACATTAAGTTCCCCTCGGAGACAAAGGGGCTCCCACATGCACCCCACAGACTTCCATGGGGATCTTTTTTTGTATCGGGCACTATTAGGCCGCTTCTCGAAGTGTTTGTCCTTCTTTAAGGAGCCAGTTTCTCTGTTCGTAACTAGAGACTTCCCTCCTCCGGTCAGAAAATGCCCCCGCCCCAATTAAATGGGACAAACTAAATTCAAATAAATTAAAATGTGGTATTTCGATGGAAAAGAGACGTCCACCCCGACATTTGCTTCTTGTGCATTTCATATATTTCTCCCTAGAAGCCCTGGAGCCTTTGGAAGGGCAAGCAGTTCAAAGTTTCAGTTACAGTTGGTGGGCCCCTTCCACGCAGCTGAATAGAACCTCACATTTTCTGTTTTGAACGGGAATATATGGCAATGAGGACTCGGATAACCCAGTTCAAAGCAGATATTTTGGGATTTTCTGGCTTGATGTTCTGGGTTATATGGTAGTGCGGTTTAAAAAGAGATGAGAAATAACAAATAGCCCTGCAGTTGCAATCTTCGAGGAATGGCTAATAGTAATAATAATGGTAATAATAATAGTCTAAAAGAAAAACAGGTCAGCATTTACTTAGATATTTTACCTCTGAAGAAATCTTTGCATGGGCGTCGTTTCTGGCCACGACAACAATAGATTGCTAATAATCATAAGCAACCACGTGACAGTGTTTTCCTCCAGCCCGATCCTTCCTATATTTACATGGGAGTCAGTCCTACCAAATTCAGTGGGGCTTCTTGCAAACCCGAAAGACTGGAAGCGCTCCCACGTGGGGCGCCGAGAATTGCACGGGAGAACTTCCCGCAGGCCTTAACGGAGCCCACTCCCTGGAATGTACACACCTTGTGGTGTATTTGTGTGGGGACCCCAAGACGACCCCCATCATGGGGTTTTCACCAGGCAAGATTTGTTGGGGGGGAGGAAGAGAGATTTGCCTTTGCCTTCCTCTGAGGCTGAGAAAGTGTGACTTGCCTCATATCCCTTCTTGGGCTTTAATGGCTGAGTAAGGATTCAAACCCTGATTTTCAAGGGTTGTGGTCCTATCCTCAAACCATTCTTCCATGCTGGTTTCCTGGACACACCTAGGACCGTGCAATTGTTATTATTAGTGTGTGAAAGAGGCATTGCTGCAAGCAGGCATGTGGGGGGCTAAGGGGCTTTTTGAATTCTCAGGGTGGTCCGCGAAAAGGCCTTACTGGTACATTATTTAAACTGTTATGTTTATTCATATCATGATCTGATCACCATGCTCATTATAACCCACATTAATGGGGTTATGGGGATAACAATACAAACGGTTTGCTAGGGTAGACCCTCTTCCACCCAGTCTCAGCCCCCCCGAATCAAAATCCTGGCTACGGCCCTGGCTGCAAGGCAGTTGAGATGCGGGTCTCTGTTCACACCCTCAGAAGAGGCTTGCTTTGGAGTAGAAAGAGAGCGGTGTTCATGAGTCCAGGGCAGAACGCGACTGAAACCAACGTCGAGGTTTCCGAAGGAGCTACAATCTCTTGGTTGCCAAAGCGTGACAGAAGGTGAAAAGGCGGCGGGGGGTGTAGGGGAAGCTTCACCTGTTGTATTTCAACCTGCGTTGTAACTCGCATACTTACTAGCAAGACGCAGGGACAGTAGGGGCTGGAGCTGGCTGATGGGCAAAACCAGGAAGTTCTGTTTTGGCTCCAGGATCCATAGCAATGCTGCTGCTGATGGTCACATTTTGGTGCCTCAGATGTTAGCCCTCTTTCTGGGTATATTTGACTTGCTGGTTCCAAAAATGGCACTAGTTTCCCCTATCATCACTCGTTTTGCGATACAGAACCTATATCCAAGGGCCCTTCCACACAGCCCTATATCCCAGAATACTAAGGCAGAAAACCCCACATTATCTGAGTGTGGATTCAGGTAACCCAGTTCAAAGCAGATAATGTGGGATTTTCTGCCTTGATATTCTGGGATATAGAGCTGTGTGGAAGGGCCCCCAGTCGCCATGTCCCCAAACCATGATAATAACCACATCTAAGAAACTACCGTAAAGCTGAGCTGATGCGGTCTGTCCAATGCAGGCCCTTCCACACAGTCATATAATCCAGAATATCCCACAATATCTGCTTTCCACTGGAATATAGGCTATGGCAGTGTGGACTCCGACACCCAGTTCAAAGCAGATATTGTGGGATGTTCTGCCTTGATATTCTTGGTTTTATGGCTGTGTGGAAGGGCCCTGACAGCGCCCCATATAAAAACCAAGAAAGCAATATCTATTTTTGTTGTTGTTGAGCTATGAAATAATCATCATCGTAGTTATTTTTGTCCCGCCTTTTCTCTCCCAAAAGCGGCTCGAAGCGGCTAGCACTCGAACCGGTTGAAAGACTCTGAAGTGATTTTCAGTCCAGATCCTCTTCTCCCCCCTCTTGCCCTTCGCCAGCCTGTTCTAATTATGGTTTATAGCCGCGCTTAAAGAAAAAGCGGCGGCGGGGCGGGGGGGAGTCAAGGGAGAAAGACTTTCTCTTTCCAAGCTGGAGTGGCCTGAATGGAGACGCGAAAGAGCCCCTAGGCTGCCCGGGGGGGGGGGCCGAGGGGGCGGAGATGGGAGGGCTGAGCCTGGAAGTTCCATCCACCCGCGTCAGGGATTACCGGGAAGTGCTTTGAGTCCGGGGGCTTGGAGGGTGTGAGGAGCGAAGCTTGCTGGCGAGGGGCTCCAGGATTTATGGCGGAAGGGCGGGCGGGCGGGGGAGGGAGCGAGGGGGGTTTGGAGGGAAAGACCCCTTCCCTTTGCTCTCCTCCCTTCTTTAAACCCAGAGACAACCCGGGGCCTCTTCTAATTGGAGTCTTACCCGGCGCCCCATTTATTAACCTGCCCCAACCCCAGCTTTTCCGAAGGCGAGGCCGAGTTAATTGAGTAGTCGACTTTACGAGAGGGAGGTGTCTTGTTTCCAAACGCGCACTGGCAACGTGCGGAACTGCGGAGGGAGGGCAAGGAGAGGGAGAGAGCGCTATTAACGTGAAGCAATTGCATCCCGTGGAAAGGAACGAAGCGAAGTGAGGAGGGAAAGGGGCGCCCTGTCCAAGCCTTTCTTGGCACCAAAGCTCGACCGATTCTGGGCTCGTTGGCACCGGAGGGAGGGAGGGAAATGTCAAGGAGAGGGGGAGAGATGCGCAAAGAGTGAGCAGTCATTAGAGCAATAAAATAGTCGGGATTTATTTTAATTTTGTTCAGTCATTTTGTTTCGGGGGGCTGAGAGCTGGGTGGAAGAGGGTAAAAATCTTTTTGTAGTTATCCCAATAACCCCATTAATGTGGGATATAATGAGCATGGTGATTTTAATAAACATTTTAAACAATGTTCACCACCCTGAGATAACCCCCCATCGCCTGCAAGGAGATAACCTCGGCGTGGAAAATAACAGCCCCGCGCCTTCTCAATGGATGAGCCTGGCCGGTGGAAGAAAAAATACACCTCCCCCGCGTGGGAGCTGTTGACACAAACAGGAACGGGCTTTCTGGCCCGGCGGAGGCTGCATTTCATGTTGTCACGTTGCCTTGTCCAACCCTAGGCTTTGCTGCCTCTCTTTCTTCAGAGACAGCAAAGGCAAGACCGTCAATTGCCGTGTGTGTGTGGGGGGGAGCTCTTACATTTCGGTGTCAGATCGAGCAGGAGTAAGCTTAAAACCCCCACTTTCCCTCTACATTCCGGGTTCGCCTCTTCTTTTCCGCGCCCCCATTCTTAGAGATGCCGTCGGACCCGCCCCGACGTGGCTGAAGCCGAGATGCAGTTCTCCCGAGGACGCTGCCACCTACTTCTACTACACTGTCCAAATAGCACTGTTTGGCACCACGTGACCGGCCATGTGTCAATGCTTTGGAATCCTGGGATGGTAAGCTTAGCGAGGCCTCGTTATTCCTTGCAGAGAGGCTATAGAGCAGCCAGGAGCAAACTTGGGCCCTCCCTTAAGGTGTTTTGGACTTCAGCTCCTACAATTCCTAACAACCTCAGGCCCCTTCCTTTTCCCTTTCCTTTTCCCCTCTTAAGAGGCTGAGGGGGGAAAGGAAGGGGCCTGAGGTTGTTAGGAATTGTGGGAGTTGAAGTCCAAAGCACCTGGAGGGCCCAAGTTTGCCCAGGCCTGTTCTATAGACCTTATGAAACTCCAGCGCCCACGATTCCACGGCATTTAGGTGCTGTCAAACTGCATTCATTCTAAAGATGGCTTACTCCTTATCCCGCCTCATTGCTTCAATGGGAAGATTAAAGAAGGGAAGGCTCAGGACAACAGCAGGGTTTAATTCCAGGAGAGATTGCACTCCGGTTCTGCCGAAGGAAAAGAAACGCCCCAAAGTCGGACCTGAGGCTCTTCTTCTAGGAAACCAATCTCCAAGGGGCAACCTCGGTGTCTCGAGTGGAATTCGGAAATTCCTGTCAACTCCCGAAAACCCAACCAGGTGGAGGAATAAACAGCAAAAATGGGGGAAATTGTTTTCTCCCCCCACCCCATGAACAGTGGCCTAAAAGAGTGTATTTGGGCGGGTTGAGGATATCAGGTATAACAAGACAAGCTCCTTCTCTATCCATCTGTTGCCCTTTGCCTTTATTTCCGATGTATCCTAAAGCGAACCTATACTGAGTTTTCCTGACAGGTCTGCCTCTGAGGCTGAGAGAGTGTCACATTCCACTCTGAGTTTCTGTGGCCGAGAAGGGATTCAAACCCTGGCCTCTAAGCCTCGAGGTCCAAATCCATCCTATGCAATTTCGGGACTTGTGGTTTGGCGAAAGACTTCTCTGTTTGTTGTCGAAGGCTTTCATAGCCGGAATCACTGGGTTGCTGGGAGTTTTCCGGGCTGTCTGGCCATGTTCCAGAAGCATTTTCTCCTGACGTTTCGCCCACATCTATGGCAGACATACTCACAGGTTGTGAGGTCTGTTGGAAACTAGGCAACGGAGGTTTATATATCTGTGGGATATATACGGCCATACAGTCCGGAAAACCCACAGCAACCCAGTGATTCCGGCCATGAAAGCCTTAGACAACAAACAGAGAACTCCTTCGCGAAACTATAAAGCTCTGAACAGTGAACACCATTTCCCAAGGGACTCTCAGTGCTTCTCAATACTACAAATAGGAACTTCAACCCTCCTTATTTTCAGGGCGCCTGAGCGCCTTCTAAACAGTGCACCAAACTATTCCATCCCATAGGATGCAATTATGCCCATTAAAATTGTACCCGAATCATCTCTTAGTGGATTTTTTAAAAGAAGCTCTTCCTTGTATCTCGGAATTCCTCAAGAAACTGAAAGGAAGATTCCCACACGGTCAGGAAGGCTAGTAAGAAAAGCGATTGGGAAATAAAATTCGCTGCTTTAAAACTCAGGCACCACCGCTGCCACCATCATGATAGCTGTTTATGTTGTCGTCTTCTACATGGCGTTGAAAGAGCTCTCCTTTGTCCATGTCTTTAGAGATAAAATCTACGATGTTTGCAACATCAAGATAGAGAGGAACATGGGCACCTCCCTCCCTCTTTGTAGGTTTGATGAGCATGAATCTATCCACATTAAGAACATACAGACCCATGTTGCAGGTGGGGTTAAAGATGCCCACACATACAAATTGGATTAGGAGTATTTCCCAACTGTTCAGCACCTGGATCATCTCATCCAAATTTTAAAAGAATTTGCTTTGTTCTATGGGTACACCTACACTGCATAATTAATGCAGTTTGACACCACTTGAACTGCCCTGGAATCGAGGGAGAGGTAAGCTTTCTCTGCCTCACCAAAGACAGCTCCCAGAAGTCCATAACATTGAGCTATAGTAATGAAAGTGGTGTCAACCTGCATTAATTTCACAGTGTAGATGCACTCCAAGCTGTTCAAACAGGCCTGGCCTTATTTAATGGGAGGAAGAATAGTTGCAGGATGCCTTCTGTGAACCTGTTCTGCCTATTCCCTGCCTTGCAAACGTCTCCATCTCCAGGGCGTGAACTACTACCCCGCGGACATCCGAGAAACGCCACTCATCTCATTGAGTTTTGAATATGTTCAGGACTGGCTATGCATTTATCCATGCCATGTGACTGATGAGATTGATCTTATCCCAACAACCGGTTGTGTGTGTTTGTTTATACGCCTCATTTCCTAAAACTAAAATTTGAGCCTGTCTTTCTCACACAAACAACCAAATCTCTAACCTCATAACCTCTGAGGATGCCTGCCATAGAGGTGGGCCAAACGTCAGGAGAGAATGCTTCTGGAACATGGCCATACAGCCCGGAAAACTCCCAGCAACCCAGTGATTCCGGCCATGAAAGCCTACTACAACAAACCTCCAATTCATCAGCCCTATTTTCTCTTGAGCTCTGAAGAGGCGATAGATATTATCCTACAATCAGGTCCCTTGCGTTTTTTTCGTCTTCTTTTTGTACTCAGGGAGATCTATGCACAACCACTTCGAAATAGGTCTAATGGGGTTCAATTGGATTTACTTCCAGGAGTAAGTGCTGTGTAAAATTGAGGCCTAAACCATAATGAGAAAGTTTCAGACTCTCTGTGCTGCGAATATCTACCTTCAAGACACCACACGACAACTTTGGACTCAAGGAATATATAATTAAGGCAGTGGTCCTCAACCTGTGGGTCCCCAAGTGTTTTGCCCTACAACTCCCAGAAATCACAGGCTGTTAGGATTTCTGGCAGTTGAAGGCCAAAACATCTGGGGACACAAAGGTTGAGAACCACTGACTTAAGGGATCCTGTACACACAGAAAACGTACAATCATCCTCATTCTGTATCCGAAGAAGTGGGCTGATAATGGAGGAAAGCTCAGACTAAATCAACACTATCATATAAACCTGTTCAGAACGCAGTTAAACTGCACTGAAAGGGATCATATGAGTTTATACTGCCACATAATCCAGTTCAATGTAGCTACAACTGCATTCTGAAACTTCATTACATGGCAGTGTAGATCCAGCTTCGGTGTGCATATAAAAACCAGGTTGGCTGGATCTATATCGTTATATAATGCAGTTTGAATTCATTGAATGGCATTAATCTACCCTGACTATATAATAGTGCACTTCAAATGGCATTATATAGCAGTGTAGATCCAACCTCAGAGGCCCCTTCCATACAGCTGAATAAAATCCCACATTATCTGCTTTGAACTGGAATATAAACCAGTGTGGACTCAGATATTCCAGTTCAAAGCAGATATTGTGGGATTTTCCGCCTTGATATTCTGGGTTATATGTCTGTGTGGAAGGGCCCTAAGGTGCTGCTACTTTGCTCTTTCTCTCTCCCCGCCCCCTTTCTTGCTCTTTTTTATGCTGCAAGAGAAAAACTTATTTGAAGCGTCAAATCAACCGAAAGGAATACGTTATAGATGTTGATATAGCCCGACATTTAACTCACCTGCTTTCCCGGTTATTTCCGCCTCCCTTTAACTTCCAGCTAGTTCGGAAGCAAACACAACAACTGGGCCATATTCCAGAAGCATTCCTTCTTGACGTTTTGCCTGCATTTGTGGCAGGCATCCTCACAACTTCTGGAGATGCCTGCCACAGATGCAGGCGAAACGTCAGGAGAGAATGCTTCTGGAACATGGCCATGCAGCCCGGGAAAACTTACAGCAACCCAGTGATTTCGGCCATGAAAGCCTTCGACAGTACATTAAATACAACAACAGCTGCACAACTGGAGGGAAATTGGAGTCAATGGGACAATTAAAACAGGGTTCTTTCCAGATCACAGCCTCCGCCCCCCAGTAAACCCATAAGGGACCTTAGGACTGACTGAATGACTGACAGGCATTGTGGGCAGGATTGTGTGTGCCTTCACCTCAAGATGTGGCGAACCTACACATTTCATAGGAATTTCTCAGGTAAGGAAGGACTCGGGGTTGGTTTTGCCCATACCTTCCTATGAAATAGTACAATCTATTTTGTTTGGTCTTGGTTGCCCATCCAAGTGCTAACCAGAGCTGCCGCTGCTTAACTTCCAAGCTTCGATCTGGTGCTTTCGAGCAGTGAAAACACACAAGTTTCAAGGAAACTCCTTAGGCTGCCATCTAGTTTGAAAGATTCTTGGAGCGTAAGCATTATTATGAAACTAAATGGGGTTTCGGCTTGGAGGCAAAGACGCTCCCGAAAGGCTTAAATCGGATTGTTAGTCCTTACTTAAGGTTGGCTCATTGAATCAATGGGAATGGGGGGGATGCGACGCGTATGTAGATCCTATTGATTCCACGCGTCTAGCTGGAATCAACACATCTCTCCCTCGAGGAGCGCAGCCTCAGAGGAGACTCTTCTGCAGAGCAGGAAGCCCCCGAACTTGGCGTTTCGAAGCGGATGCTTTAGGAATCTTCCCTGGGAATGACAGAAAACAAAACAAAACAGAGGAGTCATTCCTCAAGGAGGAAAAGAATTTGAGAAGGAGAGGAGGGGAAAACAGCCCGGAAGGCTTTACCTCCCTTATGAGAGAGAGAGAGAGAGAGAGAGAGAGAGAGAGGCAGGCTGCGTTTCATGAGATTTCCCTTCGCTTCCCCGAATTTCTATCACTAAAGACACTGAGAACAGCTAGATCTCTATTTGCGGTGTCCGCTTTCCCTTGGTCGCTTTGCACGTCCCCTTTCTTTGGACTCCTGAACCTAATTTCGAAACCCTCAACGAAAATCTGAGGGCCAAATTTGGGGACCAAAGGGATCTTTCGGGAGGGTGAGGATTCGTATGGAAATCTCTTTCTCTCTCCTCCCCCCCCTCCCCCCAGCTTCAGCTCCAGACAAGCGAAAGAGAGGGGGAAAAGGGGGCGGGGAGCTCCGAAGCCCGAAAGATCCCTTCAAGGGACAACCTAAAGACGTCTTTTCGGTTTGGTTGGGAATGGATTTTCATCCGACCGCGTCCATTGCGTTTACCACTACCGACACCCCGAATAGTTGCCCTGCAGGGTTTTTCGGGAAATATAGAAAGAGGAAGAACCGGAAGGCTGAGTTGGAAAAGAAAGGGTTTTTCTAAGCCCCTCTGCCAAGTTTCCAAACTTTGCCGCACAGACAGGAAACTGGCTCTCTGTCTCGAGCCTCCGCAGCCACCTCGGACCCTTCCACGCAGCCCAGAATATCAAGGCAGAAAATCCTACAATATCTGCTCTGAACTGGGTTATCAGAGGACCCTTCCACAAAGCCCTATATCCCAGAATACCAAGGCAGGAAATCCCACATGATCTGAGTGTGAATTTAGCTCAAAGCAGATATTGTGGGATTTTCTGCCTTGATATTCTGGGATATATGGTGCTATACGGATGAGACCCACACTGCCATATATCCCAGTTCTGAGCAGATAATGTGGGATTTTCTGCCTTGGTATTCTGGGGTATAGGGCTGTGCGGAAGGGCTCCCACAGTGGTGCACCCTCTTCAATGCCCGGGCCAGTGCTGTGGCGCTTTTGCAAGATCTGGAGCCTTCCAGCACCGGGCTACAACTCCCAGGATTCCATAGCACTGCCTGCCTTTCCACTCAGCCCTATACCCCAGAATGCCAAAGCAGAAAATCCCATATGCTTTGAACTGAAATATATGGCTGTGTAGACTCAGATAACCCTGTTCAAAGCAGATATTGTGAGATTTTCTGCCTTGATATTCTGGGATATAGGGCTGTGTGGAAGAGCCCTGAGCGGGGGCAGTTCAACCAGGGTCCAACTGCATTAATTTCCAGTAGATGCATACACCCTAGCAGAGCAAGCCAGCACGAGAGCGAGCGAGGCGTCCGCAGAAAGCAGCAGCAGGCAGGCACGCGCCCCAAGAGCATGTTAATGGCCTTTCTCTCTGTGTATTGTCGAAGGCTTTCATAGGCCGGAATCACTGGGTTGTTGTGAGTATTTCCGGGCTGTGCTGCCATGTTCTAGAAGCATTCTCTCCTGACGTTTCGCCCGCATCTATGGCAGGCATCCTCAGAGGCTGTGAGTCCCTTTCTCTCTCTTATTGTGCGTCGGTAAAGCAGTCTTTCTTGGCGGGAGGTGCCCGTCTTCCAACGCCCCTGCTCTCTGAAACAACGTTTTGTAGTCATAAGAAGGAGAAGAGGGAGGAGGAGATGAAGAAGATGACGACAACGATGAAGAGTAGGAACTATCATCGTCATCACCACCACCACCATCGTTATTATTTTAACTAGTTGAGTAAGCAAGGCATTTATAGGGGTCAACCGTTCCTTATTCTAAAATGCAGTGGTCTCCCTTCCCCTCGTTATTTCATATATATATATATATATATATATATATATATATATATATATATATATATATAATCTCTCTCTCTCTCTCTCTCTCTCTCCCCCCCCCCAAATATTAAACTGATGGTGCCAGCGTTTAAGGGCCGGGGTTGGCTTTAAATAAGACTCCTTTTCCCAGACTGTGTAATGAGGGTTGCTTTAGAAACGCTGAAGGAGAAAGGGGTGAGTTATTCGCTTTTTAATGACTTGGAATAGCCCCGTTCCGGACTATCAAGGCGCTGCGTTAAATAACCAACTCGGGTCCCCTGGAAACAGCAGCCGGGAAGCGAAGCCGGTTGAGGAAAGAGACGAGAGAGAGAGGGGGGGGGGGAGCCCAGCTCGAAATGAAAAAGAAGCAGCCTAGATAATTTCCCATCGGCGAGCCGAAAAAGAAAAACGCAATAAAGCTAATTTAAGACTGTCAAAACTTCAAAGCTGAGAAAAGGAGCTGCTAAAATCATGTCCCCCGATAAGGGAAATCATAAACACGCTTGTGATGGCGCATGTCCGCACACTGGCACTCGGCAAGCGCACCCAAGGCCTCCTCCATAAACTCCCCGGGATCTCGGGGCCTGGGCTATATTTTATTTGGTGATGAAAGCACTTTGATGTCAGTGTATTCCAAACAATTATTATTATAATTTGAAACAACCTGGTGTTTTCCATTACTAACGGCTTACGCTTTGAAGTTACACCTCATAATTTCTTAAATTAAATAAATCATTTTAAAGTTTGCACTGGGAGCCTTTTAATAGCAGAGAAAGGAATATCATTATCTTATTGAGAGGCAATTGCCGCGGCTCCAGTTTGGCTGTAGCTGGGGGCAAAGTGGTGCTCTCGAACAGACATACTTTATTAGCCTCCCATAACTCTTGAAAGAACATTTTTATATTTTCTTTGATTCGGGCCCTCCCCTCGGCTCGCCGGGCCCCCTCCCGCGCCACTCTCTTGTTTTCAAGCCGACCCAACCTTTAATTACTGCCTAATATGAAAAGCATTATTTTTTAATGCTGTGTAATTTACCAGAGGCAAGAGGCCAAGCTAACAATTGTTTATGGGCCTTGTTGTTGTTTCAGGGGCCCGAGCGCGCCGCTTCTTCCAAGCCGGGTTTTTCATGGGTGGTTGCGCTCATTAAGGCCCAGAGACCCAGTTTTGGGGGGAGGGAGCGAAAGAGGGGGCAGTTGGGCCCCAGTTTGAAGCCCACGGAGGTGGAAGGAAGGCTTTTGAGAAGGGCAGGGTCCCACTGACGCCCTCTGATCCCCTCCTCTTCTCCCTCTCCCCCCCTCTCCCTCCCCCCCCAACTTCCAGCCTACAAAGCCCTCGATTTTCTCTCCTCTCTGGTTGTTTTGATATGTCTTGAAAAGGTCATTTACCTAGGTTTCTTCCTTCGCCTCCTGCAGAGCTCTGAGCAGGAATGGAAAGGAGAAGCCAGGTTGCAGAAATTCCCAATCTTCTTCTAAAGGAGGTCCCCAAGGTTTCATAAAAGGATACAAGAGAGAATGTCTCCCCAAAAACCAAATGGGAGAAAAACATAGTCATCTCTAAGACCATGGACCTAACTCCCAGGGCCATATGAAAATGCCTTCTAAAGCAGTGGTCCTCAACCTGGGCTCCCCAGATGTTTTTGGGCTACAACTTCCAGAAATTCCAGTCAGTTTACCAGCTGTTAGGATTTCTGGGAGCTGAAGACCAAAAACATCTGGGGACCCCAGTTTGAGAACCACTGTTCTAAAGGACGCACCCTCTAGACTGTAGAAAGAATGCAGTGAATTATCATGGCTCAGTGCTGTGGAATCCAAGGAGTTGCAGTTTGGTGAGGCACCAGAGAAGGCTAGAGATAATGTGAAACTACAGTTCATGGCAGGTCAAGTGCTGTCCAATTTCATTCATTCTACACCCTTAGTCACTGGTTCTCAACCTGTGGGTCCCCAAGTGTTTTGGCTTTCAACTCCCAGAAATCCCATCCAGTTTACCAGCTGTTGAGATTTCTGAGAGTTGAAGCCTTAAAAAAAATCTGGGGACCCACAAGTTGAGAACCACTGCCCTAAGTTGCTTGTGAGGGGTCTCCTTGTGTGAATGCTTTACAGTCTCCTTAGGCCAGTGGCTCCCAACTGGTGGGTCTCTGCCCACTGGTAGGCCACAAGACCTAAAATAAGATCAACAGCTCTAGATTATTAAATATGGTTTTCTGTGGGCGAGCAGAAGGCAACTACTAGATGGCATATGTTCTGTATCAGAAACTAGAGCTGTTTCTGAATCAGTACCCCAAATAACCAAACTGAAACTAAAATTGACCCAAATCCGATTAGTTACTGTTTTGTTACTAATGTTGGAGAGTGGTCCCTGGTCAAGTGGTTCCTGGTCAAAAAAAACGTTGGGAACTACTGGCTTAGGCAGATATAGAAACATGGGACTTTCCAGTTGCAAAGGCCCACAAGGGCCTGTCTGGTCCAGCACTGCCTATCTTGGAAGAATATGTAACAAATACTCTCTGGAAAGATGCCTATTCAATAAGAGTTTACATATTTCCAAAGAAGGAGAGGCTACCACCAGGTTCATTAGTCTATACCAGCAGTTGGTCAGTGCTAGAGGATGTGCTTTGGAAGATTGTTTGGGTGGGTTACTCAAAACAGTTTTGTCAGATTAGGATGCAACTATATATACAGTTTTGGTTCTTTGGAAAGTACTTATTCTGCCAAGTAAGAGTCTTATCAGCATGAGTGACAAAGACAGTGGTGAGGGTTTCTATTATGTTTTTGACTTGTCCTGATGCTCTATTGCAGTGTTTCCCAACCACTGTGATGCGACACAGTAGTGTGCCATGACAGACCTCCTGCTGTGCTGTGAGAAAAGCTCTCTGCCCCCCTTCCTTCCCCCTTCCTCCTGCCGAACTCCTGCTGCTTGGGGGAGGAGGAAGGTCTGGGTGTCGGCGAAGAAAAAAAAGAAGGGGCTGGGGCGCTGCCTCCTTCGGCTGTTTCCCCAGCCAGCCTCCAATCCACCATGACTCTCGCCCCTCGCTCACTGAAGCTGCATGGAGGAGCCCCGCCCACTGAAGCCCGTCCACCGCTCATGCTCCTCCTCTTCCGCGTGGCTTCAGCGAGCGAGGGGCAGGAGTCATGGTGGAGAGCGGTGCCGGGGACAGGGGCCATGACTCCCGCCCCTTGCTCGCACTGCCCCCTCAAGGCTGGACAAGCTGTGGGAGAGCTGAAGCCAGAGGAGGGAGCGGGGCATGGAATGGCATGGCTCTGCCCCTCCCCCTGGCTTCGGCACTCCCAGCAGCTGCTCCAGCCTTGAGGGGACAGTGCCAAGCCCGCATTGTGCTGCCTCTGCCACCGCTGGCTTGGCACTGCCCACTCAAGGCTGGACAAGCTGTGGGAGAGCTGAAGCCGGGGGGGGGGGAGGGACATGGCGCGGTCTGGCTTCGCCCCTCCCCTGGCTTCAGCTCTCCCACAGCTTCTCCAGCCTTGAGGGGACAGTGCCAAGCCAGCATTGTGCTGTCTCTGCCACTGCTGGCTTGGCACTGCCCCCTCAAGGCTGGACAAGCTGCGGGAGAGCTGAAGCAGGGGGGGAGGGGGCGGGACATGGCACGGCCTGGCTTCGCCCCTCCCCTGGCTTCCACTCCCAGCAGCTGCTCCAGCCTTGAGGGGACAGTGCCAAGCCCGCATTGTGCTGCCTCTGCCACCGCTGGCTTGGCACTGCCCCCTCAAGGCTGGACAAGCTGTGGGAGAGCTTAAGCGAGGGGGGGAGGGGGGACATGGCACGGCCTGGCTTCGCCCCCTCCCCTGGCTTCAGCACTCCCAGCAGCTGCTCTCAGCTGCTCCCAGCAGGCTACCACCCCCCAGCCATTCTTTACTGTGTTAGAGTGTCCTTTTGTGTCATTTTGGTTGGTGGTGTGCCCCCAGATTTTTTAAGTGTTAAAAATGTGCCGCAGCTCAAAAAAGGTTGAGAAACACTGCTCTATTGGGCAAGATTTTTTTTTTTGGAAAATGGAAATCTCCATAACCTTTTGGGAGATTTGATGTATCTTTGGGAAGGGATGACCTTGTTAGAAGTCACAACTTTTTGAAAAATGATGCCATAACCTCTTGATAAAAACATGACCTGCTAGCGTCATAACCTTTTGGGAAAATGGCATTCGCCAGCATTCATACACACACACTCACACAGGAGAGTTTCAGAAGTGTTCTTTTTGGTTTCCCAAAAGCACCTACTCTCCCTTAAAATATATTTGCCTTTAAATCATGCTCTCAAGATAAAAAAATAAGTAGACTTCTTTAATAGTAACATAGTTGCTTTATTCACAGAGTTCATGTATTCAGCATACTTTGCTTGTCAATTCAGTTACAGATAGGATTTGAAGTAGTTTCTCTACAGGTAATATGGAGCATCATCCTTAGAATCAATAGTCCAAAGTTCAAAGCATTTCTCTGTTTTGAGAGTCTAATAAAGTCTCTGTCTAGTCTGAAAGTCCAATGGTGTCTAATGGCTTCTATGTAGCTGTTAGACTGAAGTCTCTAAAGCATACTTCTTTACTGAGGTCTAAACTGTACTCAAAATGGAGTCTGAGTCCTGAACAACCCAATTCTGATCACACAGTCTGCAGACCTTTCCACAAGAAAGAGTTTAATGTAAAATTGCATACCAACACACATAAAATACAGTAAGCAATCTGAATTATATTATATACAACAAAATAACTAGTGGAGGCTTGAGAAGGTGCTCTTTCCAATATTTTTTAATTGTTTCTTTATTGCATCTGAGTACCAAAGCCAAGGTAGTGTAGTAGTTTGAATGTTGGGCTATGACTCTGGAGACCAGGGTTTGCATCCCTGCTGGTACATGGATATCCACTGTGTGATCTTGGTCAAGTTATGCTTTCTCAGCCTCAGAGGCAATTCCCCTCTGAACAAATCTTGCCAAGCAAACCTACTGTTAGGTTCAGCTTAAGGTCAACCAAGTTGGAAATGACTTCAAGGCAAACAACAACAGCTAGACACGAGAGCCCCCTCCAAGCCTAATAGAAGAACTTCTTGCTTATATGGGACCCACATGTGAGGGAACCAACAGTGTGTGGAAAGAAACCCTGGTCACAAAAAAGAACACACAGAAAAGCCATGTGTCATGGCTGGGCAGAACACTCACCTCTGAGTCAGTTAAAGCTTTATGATCCCACTTGAACTGCCATGGCAGTTGAAATCCTGGAAATGGCAGTGTATTTATTAATTTATTAATTAATTTATTATATTATATACTGTCCCTCTCAGCCAACAGGTGACAGTGTAGGGAGGGCCATTTAGCATTTTCAGCCAGAGAGGAAAGGCAGGGCCTGTGACTACAGTACAAACCCAGGATTTCATAGGATGCAGCCATGGTAGACTGAGTGGGCTCATAACTCTGTCTCTTGTGGAGGGGGTCCAGTTTGTTTGACAGATCACAGAAAGGTTGATAGTATATCAGCTTGGAGTCTGGTCTGTTTAATAATAACAAAACAACTATATTACCACATTTTATTTTATTTCATTTATACTATTCACAATCCATTATCAGTGCACATGTAGGTAACTGCTCCCAAAGTACTCATGAATTGGGGGGGGGGGGGTTACATTTTCAAGATCTAAAGTCTCCCTTTACTTGTAGCAGATTCAAGGGGTATCTTGAAGATATGTAGTTACATCAGTTTCATACCACTTGAACTACCATGACTCCATTCTAAGGAACTTTTAGATCTGTAGTGGGATCTCTAGTCCAGAATTTTCTACTGGCACCCCCTCCCCCAAACTATAGACATTGCATTCACTTAGGAGCCAAGAGATGCTTTCTCTGATTTGCTAACTTTCCTTGTGATGATCCCTCTCCTCTTGTTCTCAGCATTTTGATGCAGGAGATAGTCAAAAGCCTCACTCCAGGATTTTTGGAATTATCAAACTACCACACATCACTTCCTGTTTGCATCATGCAGTAGGGCGACCTCATCAGGTCCAGGATGCACTGCATCTCAGTTTGCATATTAATGTACCTTTTGAGTTAAGGTGTATTGTCCC
The DNA here is from genome assembly GCA_030556195.1 of Anolis apletophallus. Classification (NCBI taxonomy): domain Eukaryota; kingdom Metazoa; phylum Chordata; class Lepidosauria; order Squamata; family Anolidae; genus Anolis; species Anolis apletophallus. The sequence goes on along the minus strand of JARBWK010000001.1, from coordinate 88,412,824 downwards.
AGGCAGGGGGGGGGGTAACCTGGCCACATGGCCAAAGGACTATAAAGGGAGATGTTGCTCCTTTGTCCTCCCCTTCTTGTTCTTTTTGCCTTCCTTCTTTTCATTGCTATTTTGCTCCGGTTTGTTTTGCTCCTGATGTAACTTTGGAGGAGAGAGGCCTGTCCACCATTTTGAGGCCTCACCAATGTTTTGTACCTGTATGATATAATCATGCAAGATATATTTGTAAGTAAACCATATAACTTTTATCTCTGTGTCTCACTGTTTATTTGCATGTATACTTTTTAAAGGAAACCGGAGGGAGGCTGTGCATATTATTGGTCTGATCTTTTATTAAGCCCTGGCATACTCTGTCCACCATTGCTCTATTTCCCACAAACTTCTGCTGTATGCTTAAAGGCATTAATAGACCTTGCATCAACTGGTGTTTGTAACGATCATCAGTTGTGCCACACACACGACCTTCAGCCAGGCCATGTGCTGTATTTTCCCATTAAGGACAGACTAAGGAGTCCCCTACTGACTTGAGAAAAGTGTGGGTGAAGAGACAAAAGTTGAAGGGAGATCTGGCAGCAAAACTCCCACAATTTCTGACCATTGCTCATATTCAGCTACAGCAATAGGTGTTGTAGTCCAACACATCAGGAGGACACAAATATCAACAACAGTAATTTTGAATATGTGTATATTTATATATCAATAGATATACCACCAGATGTAATATATGTGTATGTATGCATGTACAGTGTGTGTGTGTGTGTATTACCCCCCCCCCCAAACCTAGGGTTGCTTCCATGGCATTCTGTTGGGGAATCTGAGCTGTTAGGCCCAAAAATAACCTTCAGGTGGGATGATTCCACAATAAATATTGCAGAGTACCAGAAGCAAACTTCATAACCAGCAGAAACTTATGTGTGATGAAAGCTTTCCCTTCATAGGATGGCACAGGATTGCATAGTCAGAACTTTAGGTTCAAAAGAATTTATTGAAGTAAAAGAAATACATTCTTAATAGAAAAGGTCTTGAAGCTAACTAGCTTACCAAGTCTCATCTTCTAAGAAAGGTAAAAGGATAACAAGTCAAAAAAAAGTCCATGCAGCTACATTTTGCCTAGAGAGAGGCAAAATGTGTCCTTACTAGAATGAGGAAAAAGGCAGAAGAACAATGGAGCATTCTCCAATCCAGGGCAATAAAAAAACTTTAAAAAGGAAGTTACCTCACAGAGATTCCATTGCTACATATTCAAAGGGGGAGGATGATAGTGGCAAGTAGGAAGAGTAAAGCCAAAGCCCTTTCTTGGAAAGAAAGCATGCATAGGAATGTGGAGGGAGGAATCCATCACTCTAATCCTATCTCTAATCTAGCTACTCATTGAGGTCTGGAAATCTGATGACACAAGATACTTGTGTAGTCCAGGGATGAAACAACCCAACACATTCGGACCATGTATCCACTCTGAATCTTAAGGTGCATCTACACCAGAGGTGGGCAATTATTTTTTCCAAGGGGCCACACGAGATCCAAAAAATATTATGGAGGGCCGCACCTAAAGGCGGAACGACATTCTAATCTACATTATTTATTTATTTACTATATTTACTATATATTACACATCATTAATATTAACATATTAATATATCAAGACATATTCATATACTGTATTAGTATTAATATAATTATGATATTATAGAATATATATACATTATAATATATTGAAATTATCATATAATATAACATTATATTATATTATTTATTATATTATTATTATATTATTATAATGAAATTATTTAAAAAATAATAAAAACCACTAAAATAAAATAAAATAAAATTCAAGAAGACAAGGTGCGAACCAAGATGGAATGGCCCAATGGACCCAGCCCAGAGGATGGCCAAGCAGACCCAGCCACCGCTGCAGCAGAGGAGAGCAGCTGATCGCCCTGGTGATCAAGTGTTCCGGGTCGCCAGGGAGATCAGCCCCCGCAGGTCACCGAGTGCTCCCGCTGCAGGCCGAGATGGCCTCTAGGGATGGCAGGCACTCCAAAGCCGCCGTTCCTCTGGCCTGTCTGACACAGGCCCCACAGAGCCCACGATGGGATGGTGGCAGCGGCACCCCTCCCTTTTGGCCCCATCCCGACAGCCTTCTCCCCGGGCCGGACAGATACAGCTGCCAGGCCGCATCTGGCTCGCGGGCCGTGGGTTGCCCACCTCTGATCTACACTGTGGAATGAATGCAGTTTAACACCACTTTAAACTGCCAAGGCTCTATGAAATGACACCATGGGAGCTGTAGTTTTACAAGGTCATCAACCTTCTCTGCCAAAGAATCCTGGTGCCTCAGCAAACTACAACTCCCAGGATTCTTCAACATTGAGCCATGGGCCCTCCAAAGTTAACCTATTTTGGCTTTTTGTCTGATCGTCTAGGTTATTAAAATTATTTCGGAGAAGGGATAAGGTTTTCCTAAAAAGTCCCTTTGCTAGCTCCTTTAAAGTTTGGACTAAGTGTGCACCTACACTCTGGAATTGTTATACTGTACTTTGAAAGCACTTTACGTATCAGGGCGCCGTGCTGTGCACCCAGGACCCCGTCCTAAGGTCGAGTCCCTGCAGTTTCGACTCAATCGCACCCCATTCTCTCTCTCTCTCTCTCTCTCTCTCTCTCTCTCTCTCTCCCTCTCTCCCTCTCCCTCCCTCTCTTCTGATGCAGTTTCTTTCGATGTCAAAATAGGCCATATCATCACCTTCACGATTCTGCCCGGGTTGCTATTTCAATCCGAGGCCACGCCCACCTCCTTATCAGTCACTTATTGGTTATATGCATCTCCGAATTGTTCAGGTGATGACGCTTTTTTGGATGCACATCAGTAAGTCAAGGTGGAGGGCATCCACCCACGAAACATTGCATTTTCCAAGTGGAAATTAGCCGGGAAGAAGTTCACAAGTGGCAAGGAGTCAAAAGCTGAGTCAACACGCCAGAGAGCCCTAGGCAGCCGGCAACTCTCTCCCGGGCGAAGGACGCCACCTGTTTCCCTGAGGGGGAGAGGCAGTGTGGCCTAGTGGCGGAGTGTTAGGCGAAGAGTCTGTCAGACCAGAGGTCAGATCCCCATTCTGTCACAAAAACTCACTCGGTGGGCAAATTACACTCCCTCAGAGCCAAGGGGAAGGCGATGGGAACATCCCTCCCCACTGATTCAGTTGCCATGAGTCGGAGGTGTAGGAGCAAATCCCATTGAACTCGGGATAGTTTGAAGACCCACAAAAAAACCTAACATTTTTGATGGGCATTGCAGTAGAGCTCAGATCCCCCTTTGGGACACCCACCTTGCCAGCCTTGGCTCAATGCTATGGGATCTTGGGAGTTGAGAGTTTGCTGAGGCGCCAGCACTCTTAGGCAGAGAAGGCCAAAGTCCTTGCAAAACTGCAGCTCCCAGGATTCAATAGCATTGAGTCCAAAAAACCATCCTCCAGCGGTACCTCGCCTCTGCAATTGGAGGTTCCATTTAGTGATCTTGGCTAATAGCCATAATGTAGAGGCCATTTTTACCTTCATAGTTTGGGTCTGATATAAAATATTTATTCAAAACTAGGCAAACGTTTGTCCTTTCTTGGGAACAGAATGCTGGACTAAAAAGAGCATAAGCTGGGGTGGCGTCCTTATGTGCTTATTCCTTCTTGTCCCTCCTTCCTCTAACTCTGTGTCCCTTCTTTTAACATCTAATGCCGACACTCTAGCTGAGACCCAGCAGGATTTTTTTCTTTCGTCTCAGCAGTGACTTGAGAAACTGCAAGTCGCTTCTAGTGTGAGAGAATTGGCCATCTGCAAGGACGTTGCCCAGGGGGTGCCCGGATGTGTTGATGCTTTATCATCCTTGTGAGAGGCTTCTCTCATGTCCCCGCATGGGGAGCCGGAGCTGACAGAGGGAGCTCATTCGGGCTCTCTCCAGATTTGAACCTCCGACCTGTTGGTCTTCAGTCCTGCTAGCATAAGAGCTTACACCGGGGGCTCCTACTCAGAAGGATGAACACAACAGTTGAATCTCATGGTGCCAGAGTGCAGTCTGTCCAGCACCTTTCAAGTTGCCCAGTCTTCTGTGTGCCCAGAGGGGAGTCTCTCATTCTGTTCAAGTGGTGTCTAACTGCATTCATACTACAGGGTAGAAGCGCCCAAAGAATCGCAGGAGGTTTGAGTTGGATATATGCTATGACGTCAGGAAAGCTGTAGTTTTACAAGGAGTTGAGGCTTCTCCGTCAAGTAGTACTGGTGCTTGATCAAAGCACCATCCCCTGTTCGAATGCCAACGCCTTAAATCAATAAACAGTTTTCTAAGATCTACAGAGATATTCGTAGGAACACCTCAGCAAGCAAGAGTCCAAAAGTGGCAGGCTAAAACCCGGAACCCCAAGCCATGGCTGATACCGAATGAGAGATTCCCCCTTGGGCACACAGAAGACTGGGCAACTTGAAAGGTGCTGGACAGACTGCACCCTGGCACCATGAGATGCAAAGCCAACCTTAAGAAATGGGGCTACAAAGTGGAATCCATGACATGCGCGTGTGGAGAAGAGCAAACCACAGACCATCTATTACAATGCACATGCACATTATGGAGGACTTCTTATAGCAACACCAGAGGCACTCCCAAGTGGCCAGCTACACATTTAGTATAATGCCAAGTTTTTTAAATTCTGCGTTTACAATTGTACCCTCGGCTCCCTTCTGATACGATCAATAAATATGAAAATAAAAAACCCAACTAAGCCAGCAGGGTAGTTAAAGTGGTGTCAAACCGCATTAATTCTTGGGAGCAGACGCCCTCTGCGCCTGGCTGCTGCTTCCCATCCTTGGCTGGGTCTGTTGCGCGGCGCTTTGAAATGACAGACAGGCGCTCGATCGTGTTGTTTTGGGAGAAACAGGAGCCACTCTGGGCTGTGTTTGATGGGCGGATGGCTCCTCTCCCCTTTCCTTTCCCCCTCCCGCTCCCTCCCTTGAGTCCAGCCCTTTGAAAAGCCTCTCTGCCCGACTCCTTCTGCTCTTTCCCCGGCCACGCTCGGGCCTTTCTGGCTGAAGCCCTTTTGCCTTTTGGGACGCGGCGCGCCAAGGGAGGAATGCCCCCTCCCTCCATTCATCCCCAGCGGGGCCTTCAAGGGCTCTGGCTAATCAGCTTTAATTGCTCATGTAGCGCCACTCCTGCCCGGGGCCACGACCGCCTTGCTCAATTAAACCCCAAACGCCGCCGATCAATAAATAAGGAACGACAACACGTTGCAGGGATTAATCCAGCCGGGGAACTCAGCCGGAAAAGGATTACAACCCAGAGGGGCCCTTTCATAATTAAACATACCCTTCTCCCAAAGAGGGAAGGGTTGTCAGGAGGGGAGAAACAGGCAGGGAGGAGAAACCTTTCGCTGGGAGACCCGGATCTACACCTGTCCTCCTGTTACAACCAAATAAGGAAAGACTGTTTCTCAGCCTCCCCAATGCCACGACCCCTTGATACAGTTCCTCATTTGGTGGGGACCCGCCACCATGCAATTAATTTTGCTACTGTTATAAATCGTAATGTAAACATCTGATATGCAGGATGTATTTTCATTCACTAGACCCAGTGTTTCCCAACCTATTTTGAGCCGCGGCACACTTTTTACATTTGCAAAATCCTGGGGCACACCACCAACCAAAATGACACAAAATGACACTCTAACACAGTAATACATATAGTTAATATGTTTTAAAAATGTATTTATACACTCAGTGTGAAACCTGGGCCTGTTTCAATGAACTCAACATAGATATCCTGGCAGGAATGGCAGAAAGACACAAACTTCCCACACAAAACTCCCATAACCAAGAGAAAATACTATATGAGTTTGGGGGGCATTGACCTTGGGTTTTGGAGTTGTAGTTCACCTATATCCAGAGAGCACTGTGGACTGAAACAATGTTGGATCAGGACCAAACTTGGCATGAATACTCAATATGCCCAAATATGAGCGCAGATGGAGTTCAGGGGAAATAGACCTTGACATTTGGGAGTTGTAGTTGCTGGGATTTATAGTTCCCCTACAATCAAAGAGCATTCTGAACCCCACCAATGATAGAACTGGGCCAAACTTCCCACACAGAACCTCCGGGAGGCAAGAGGAGGTCTCTACTTGGGGCCTTCCCAATGCATGGAGAGGGAGAGACCAAGTAGACAACGGGTGGGGAGGGGGGTGTTTGTAATTTTGTGCCTTTATCGAGGTAGGTTTCTTAGGGTTTTTGTACTTCAACACACTAGACTCCCCCCCGAGGTTCCAATTTCCCACGGCACACCTGATGATCGCTCATGGCACACTGGTTGGGAAACACTGCACTAGACCAAATTTGGCACACATACTCAATATGCCCAACTATGAACACTGATGGAGTTGGGGGGAAATAGAACTTTGCATTTGGGAGTTGTAGTTGCTGGGATTCAGGCATGTAGGGGGGGGGGGGGCTTGAGGGGCTTCAGCCCCCCCTGAAATTCTCAGGGTGGTCCCCGAGAAGGCCTTATGATACATTATTTAAACTGTTATGTGTATTCATATCATGATCTGATCACCATGCTTAATATATCCCATATGCATGGGAGTATTGTGATAACAATACAAAAGGTTTGCTAGGGTAGACCCTCTCTCACTCAGACTCAGCCCACTCCCCATCAAACTCATCCCCCCCCCCAAATCAAAATCCTGGCTACAGTAGTGCTGGGATTGATAGTTCACCTACAATTGAAGAGCATTCTGAACCCCACCAACGATTGAATAATACTAATTATAACTTTATTTTTATACCCTGCCTCCATCTCCCCAGGGGAGTGGGGGCAGCTTACAAAGGGACAAGTCCCCCCCCCCCAAACACAGATAAAACATAGTACAATAAAGTAAAACCAAAAAGCAAAATCAATCAAAATATCAAAAATAAAATAAATACAGCACAATAACACAACACAACATCATAAAAGCAACTGAACTTGGCACACAGAGCTCCCATGACTAGCAGAAAATACTGAAAGGGTTTGGTGAGCATTGAGCTTGAGTTTTGGAGTTGTAGTTCACTACCATTCAGCGAGCACTGTGGACTCAAGTTTGGTCCAGTATCTGGTTCAAATACACAATATGCCCAAGTGAACACTGGTGGAGTTTGGGGAAAATAGACCTTGGCATTTGGGAGTTGTAGTTGCTGGGATTTATAGTTCACCTACAATCAAAGAGCATTCTGAACCCCACAAATGATAGAACTGGGCCTAACTTCCCATACTGGGCCTAACTGCCCCCATGATCAACAGAAAATACTGTGTTTTCTGATGGTCTTTGGCGACCCCTCTGACACCCCCTTGTGACCCCCTGGTTGAGAAACACTGCTGTAACAGAAACTAGGTTAAAATTGGGGGCAATTGGAGGGGGAAAAGTAACAGATTTAATTCATTCATGAACTAAGCTCATTAGTTGTTTAATTGCCCTTCTATGTCTCTATCTGAAAGCACGCAACCAAAATAGATAAGTATGTGCGCATAAAATATATATTTAATTTAAAGAAGCAATAACTGCACATTAAAATGATAGAAGTCTCAAAACAGCATTTAAAACTATGGAAGCAGCATGACATGCAAGATACAAAGATGTGTCTTTAAAAGCCTTAGAAAGAAAGTGGGCCAGTTAAAGATGCAGAAGGAATGGGCTCTTTCAACCAAGAGCATAGAAAAGAAATAATGTCCTCCCATGCCAAAAAGGCAACAAGCAAGCTGATGCTTCACCCCTGTCCCAGAACTGAAGCACCCTGGATAGCTCCTTTAAAATTCAGATTATAATTGGAATTAAAGTTCAGAGAGGGTTTACCACTTCCTGATATTGGAAATGTTGAAGAATATGCTCATCCATTCTGGGAGCCACACTGGAATCTGGCATGTGCCCAGCCAGCCCGTGAAGCACAGTCGTCCCCCCCCAATGTTTTCTCACAATAATTACTTTTTCTTAGATTCCAATATGGTTGAATATTGTGGATGTTTCTGATTTTTGTGGGTGGGAGACCCTAACTCAGGACATGATTGCCACATTGCTTATTTGAAATTATCATTCACAATTGTGTACAATGTCATTATTTCATTGGGAAAAGATGTTAGCACCTCCACAATATTCACCCCTGTCCTATCTATTCCTCCTCCTCCTCCTCCTCCTCCTCCTCCTCCTCATCATCATCATCATCAAGACACTTGGGAAATGTCCAACATGTGATCAAATACAAAAGCCAGCATAGTGATCTTGTTTGTTGTGTACTATTCTTGTTATGATTCTATCAATAACAACAACAACTTTATTTTTATACTCCACCTCCATGTCCCCAAAGGGACTCGGGGCGGCTTACACATGGGACAAAACTTCAAAGAAAAACAATCAATTAAAACAAAAAGTCCAATTAAAATGAAACATAGCAAAGCATAAAAATCAGATTAAAAACAGTTAAGTAAAACATAAGGGTTAAAAAAAAAAGCATTAAGACTCGCTCAAACAGCGCACGACAAAAAACCAATCACCAGAAATACTAATATGGGCATGATCAGGCTATAAAAAGGACCGGGCATGGGATAGTGCAAAACAGTGTTGCATAGTAGCATAGGGCTGGGGAACTGGAAGAAGTGCAGAGAACAGAGTACTAGCTGATGAACTAGGGACCCGGCAGTTATAAGTAGGGACTACTCATTCTCAAATGCTTGTTGGAACATCCAGGTTTTCAGATCCCTACTAAAGGAGTACAGTGTGGGGCTTGCTTAATCTCCCTGGGGAGGCTGTTCCAAATTTGGGGGCCACCACCAAGAAGGCCCTCTCTCTCATCCCCTCCAGCTGTGCATGAATTGACTCCAAAGACATCACAAAATATTTCAAAGTTATGACAGAGGTTGGACTGAGTGTCCTTCAAGGTGCCTTCTGACTGTATGTGCCACATTGATACTTCCAATATGTAACAGCTTCGATTGTATCTGAAATGACTGTCGCCTAAATGCAATTGCAGTTCCAGATACAATGAACCCACTGAATAATTACATAAGTGTTGACATTTCACATTTCTGTGATTAAATAAAGATGTTATAGTTGGACCTAACTAGGGTATATTTAGACCTATGTTTTCATTTCAATAAATGGGAAAAAAGAGATTTGGGTAATTGCAGTGATGAAGAGAACTAGCCACATCAAAAGATAGGATACTATTTGTTCTTGTGTGCTTTCAAGTTGTTCCTTTTTACTTTTGGGCACCCTAATATGAACCTATCACAGAAGGATTTTTTTTAAGGAAGCTTGCCATTGTGTTCTTCTGAGGCTCAGTATGACTTGCCCAAGGTTTCCCATGTGTTTCTCTAGCTGGGCAAGGATTTGGTCAGAGGAGATTTGCCATTCCCTTCCTTTTATGAAAGGTAAAGGGTTTGACTTACTCATGGTCACCAGTGGGTTTCCACAGCAAAATGGGGACTAAAACTTTAATCCCCAATCTAACACTCAAGTGCCACATCTCATTGGCCCCTCCTCATACTACAGTCAGCCTTCCATATTTGCAGGTTAAGCACGTGCAGATTTGATTACCCACTATGACTGTATTACCACTGCCTCCACTGCTGCTCTATGTCATTTTTAACAGTCACTTTGACATTGTTTATAGGAGGAAATTATAGGAGTGGGGTGACTGGCATGACTGTGTGTATGTTTTCTTGCTCACTTGTGCAGATAGGAGGGGAGAAGGGGATGCGATGGTGTCCCCCTTTTTCCCTCCTGCTCCCCAGTCCCCTCTCTCCCCCCACTTGTGAATGAGAGAACAATGAAATTCATGCACAGTTGTACCCCACTACTCCACCAATATAAGTACAGTTTTTAATAATATACTTTAATAACATACATATTCTGCTCTATCTCTCCGAGGGGACTCAGAGCGGATTACAGAATACATATATGGCAAACATTCAGTATCATTACACAGTTAACAAAGACAGACATAGATACAGGCAAGGCTTCTCTCTTTTTCATTTCTGGCACCTGAAGGCTGTGCTTGACTTGGCCATGGGGAGGTGCTGTTGTTCCATTTTTCCACGCCAAAGAGCCTGTTGCCTATGGACGCCTTCCTGATCAAATTACCAACATGTCTTCTGGGATGCCTTTTACCTCCCCGCCACAGCGGTACCTATTTATCTACTTACATTGCTGTTTTCAAACTGCTCTGTAAGCACAAAGTTGGGAATGATGGTGGAAGCGCAAATGTTAACAATTCGGGTGAAAAATTACAACAATAATCAGTTGTATATCAAAATAGCATATATTCAAGTAAATACAATCAAATTTCATACACCACAATGGGATAAAGTGAATACAATGGCAAGAGTACATAAAAGTGGACCACAAATGGAGTGCACCACTCTAAGTATCATACATCAGCAGTATACATTATAATCTTCTGGTTGGCAAGATTTTCTATAGCTGGCCATTTAACCTGCTTTTTTTTGTTTGTGGGAGGGGCTATAGATATTCACAGATTTCTTAGTTTTACAGGGATCCTGTTACCCCAACGTCTATGAAAGTGGAGGGATGACTGTATAGGCACAATGCAGGTTTTAAAGGCTGGGCTCTTACCAAATGCAATTTGTTGACATTTTGGTGTTTTAGAGAACATGGAATTCACTTGTTAAATCAAAAATGAGCTTTCTTTCCTTCACTTGCAAAATGGAGTACACATGTGACAAAGAGACCAGTGTATTTCTCGCACGGGACACTTATTTATTATAGCAGCATTTCCTGAAAATAACCCCTACATCGCTACATGTTTTTATTCAAATATCCGGCACACCTTTGATAATGTAATAAGTTGAACACGAAGTACCTCAGTACATCTTGATCTGCCCACATATCCACCCAACCTGATTTATGAATACTGTGGCATTCACAATGAACTCCCCAGCTTATAGGCATTCTGCGGCATTATTTACTGGGAGATTTCAGTAGGTGAACAGTTCTTAGTTTTAGGATGGTTCTTCTACAGCCCCATGGTTACATACGATTCTAATTGGCATAAGTTTCTCAATCCTCTTTCAAGGGTGATTGACCAAAACCCCTTTCGTCTGTCTTAAGAAGGGCAATATCCTAAGCACAATTATTTCAGAGTAATTTGAAGCCACTGACAATTACTTCTTAATAAAGGTACAAGGAGGGCTTTGCTGTTCCTGCAGATTAATATTCTGGGTCAAAAGAGCAGGTAAATGGCATTTTTCTTGAATGGACACACTCGAGTATTGTGTTGATTCCCAGGAAGAACTTTGGAGACCAGGGTTCAAGTTCATCATAGAAACCCACTAGTTGGCCTTGGGTGAGTCACACACTCTCAGCCCTGGAAAATCTCATAATAGGTTCACCTTATAACTTGAAGGCGCATAGCAATAAAAACGAAGCTTACCAAAGCCTCTATGAGAACAGCATTGAGTTGCATCAACAAATCATTTTCTATCCTGCTTGTGGGCACACTCTGTGTTCATACAACCCTACAATTTCCTTAGGACTTGATTCTGGATGTTCTGGTCTTAGAAAGTAGCTTTCCCATGTTATACATCTATGGTCTTCCCCCCACCTCCAATAGGGGTGCATAGGAACATGATTATGCTGGAGAAGTCCCACCAAGAAAAACATTTATTGTCTTTGGATCTCTTTTTAATTTTTTATATTGATCTTTTCCATTAAAAAGCAAGAAAATGCCCAGAAAAAAATTGCAGGGAGCCTTTCCTACGTACAATTTTCAGACATCAATTTCTACACTTTTTTAATGGGAAAGTTTGATTAGAAGCAACCAAAGTCCATGAAACCTGTAGTAGTAGTTGTACAACTTCTCTCTCTCTCTCTCTCTCTCTCTCTCTCTCTCTCTCTCTCTCTCACACACACACACACACACACACCTAAGAAGATTCCTGAAGGTTTTGAGAAGTAGCCAAATGCATGAATCATACAGCATTTCTGAGTCTTCTGTAGATAGCTATCACCATCATGTTGGACATACCTCCCTAGTGCTTGGAGGGCTCTTCCAGGCCCATGAGAGAAATTGCTGTTTCATTCCCCCTGCCTGCTTCAGGGGATGATGGTGGTTTAAATGTCCATGAGTCACTGAGATAATAGCTGTTATTTTATAAAAATGCACAGCAGGAAGGGGAAGAAAGGCTATCTGACGTTCCCATCTTTAGTACTTCTCTGACGTTGAAGGCAGTCATAGAAACAGTTTGAGGTTAAGAACTTCCTAGATAACACTAATTCTGAACAGTCGTAGCTTTAATGTTCCACCAATTGAAGGAACCTATTTAGGGCAATTAGAAACCAGAATAATCTGGCTGGTTTTATGAGAGATTGCAACAACTTTCCAAGCTTTTGTGAAGCATATCCATAGACATTGATGTATCTTGTAGCTGAAATGGTAGCATGGTGGGTTATATGCAGAGCTACAGCACTAAGTGTGGGGGGTGGGATGGGTTAGGGGTGCATAGTCTCACCCCATGAAATTTCCCAGTTAGAGCATTTAGAATTGCCATTTTGGCATCCAACGAAAAGAGCAGCAGAATTTTTTATATATAAAATCTCAGCCTGCATATGTTTGTGCTTGCAAAACTCAAAAAGTAGTTGGTTGATTGACTTGACCTTTCGACACAATGTTGCATTCCAATACATGTGTGTTTTTATAGTAAAATGAAGTTTAGACACAATGTTGCATTCAAGCACATGTGTGTATTTTAGCGTAAAACTAGCAGTCCGGGTATAGGCAAAGTGGAATCTGTGATGCCCAAAACAACCACACACAGCCTAGCTTTCATTTCATCATAGCAGTATAAGAAATGAAAACTGAGCTCTATCAACCAAATGCTGCACAGCTTACAATTTACCTCAGCAGTAAAAGAAATAACAAACAATCACTGAACAGCTTTCATTTTACCTCAGCAGAAAAAATAACAACCAAGTACAGCACAGCTTTCCTTTTACCTCAGCAGTAAAAGAAATACCAACCAATCACAGAGCAGCTGTCATTTCACCTCAGCAGTATAAGAAATGAAAGCTGAGATATGTTTGGTTGATATAGGCATACCACTCATTCCGACTGACATGGCCTTTGAGTACTAATGACTTCAATTTCCAATACGCCTTGCATTCACTATGACTATCAATAAAGTACAGGAGAAATCTTTGCAAGTGTGCAATTTGAATTTAGAAAACAATTCCTTCTCTTGTGGATATGCGTCGCATGCTCCAGAGTTGGTAAACCATCAGATGTTTATGTTTATGCAGGAAATGGACAAACTGAAAATGTAGTCAAATGTAAAAAAACCTATTTTCCTTTCCTTTCATTCCACAGCAAAGCAAGGCAGAGTATAGAATTGAATGATGTGTTTTCTTGGTGAATCTATGTTTGCTGCAATATTTTTATCTAGTATCTCATTCATTCCATATCAGACTGAACCACAGCGAAGTGTGGTCAGGTTTAGCTAGTGACCAATAAATGTAATGGACACCCATTCAGCATTCCATATACACAGATTCTGCATCCCTGGATTAAACCATCTATAACTTAAAATGGTTTTTAAAAAAAACCCAAATTAAACCTTGATATTGTGATTTTATATATGGAACACCATTTTGCTATGTTATTGTATATAATGGAACTTGAGCATCCACAGATTTTGGTATCCACAGAGGGCCCTGGAACCAAACTTCAACAAGTAACAAGGGCATATGTAAATCAAATATGAGTTCTAGGTCAAACAGTTCTCAGTGTCTCACTCTCTGCAACATAATTTATTTATTTATTTATTTATTATTTGGTTTGATATTCCGCTCCTCCCTGCAGGCTCAGGGCGGATCACAACAGCGATAAAATACACAATAAAACATACAATAAAATTCAGTAAAATGCACAATACATAATGCATAGCCAGTAGCCAGCAAGTTTCAGATCTTAACTCGGACGATGATATGCATCTACATTCAGGCTAGCCGAACGCTAGTCTGAAGAGGGCAGTCTTGCAGGCCCTTCGAAAAGGGCCAGGTTCGTGGATCGCCCGGGTGTGGCTGGGCAATGAGTTCCAAGTCGTGGGAGCCACAACAGAAAAGGCTCGCTGTCTTGTGCTGGACAAGTGGCAGGAGCGGGGTGATGGAATAACCAGTAGGTTCTGCTCTTTCGAGCGCAGTGATCTCGGGGGAATATACGGGGTAAGGCGGTCCCTTAGGTACTCAGGCCCTAGACCGTGCAAGGCCCTAAAGGTTAAAACCAACACCTTGAAGGCAATCCGGTACTCAATAGGCAGCCAGTGCAGTTGCCAAAGGATGGGAGTGATGTGCTCCCTCACTGGTGCTCCCACCAGCAAGTGAGCAGCGGCATTCTGCACTAGCTTGAGTTTCCGGATTGTCAACAGGGGAAGGCCCACGTAGAGGGCGTTACAGTAGTCCAGCCTCGAGATGACCGTCGCCTGGATCACCGTGGCCAGATCATCCCTGGACAGGTAGGGTGCCAGTCGCCTAGCCTGACGAAGATGGTAAAACGCCGTTTTGCTGACCATGGAGACCTGGGTCTCCATGGTCAGCAAAGGGTCCAATTGGACACCTAAACTCTTTACGAGGGATGACGGGCTAAGCTGCTCGCCATCCAGGGTAGGCAACCGGCACTCATCCAGCCCAGGGCAACCAGGCCACAAGATTTCCGTCTTCGACGGGTTCACCCTCAGCCGGCTGGCCCACAGCCAACCAGTCACGGCTTCGAGGCATAGATGGAAACAATCGGGTACGGTGTCCTGCCTGCCGTCCATTCTCAGCAGAAGCTGGGTGTCATCCGCATACTGATAACAATTTAGAGATGAGGAAAATCTGATCTAATTTTGCTCCCTATAACCATACTTCTGATTATGCCACTATGGCACAAAGATTGTTATAAAGATTGGGTGCCCCTGCCCATCTGTTCGATCACTTGGCAATTATCTAGAGGATCTGCATTTATGACCAATTTGCAGGTTTGTGTGAGTGTCAGAAAGAATGGCCTGGAATTTGGTTTTATCTATGTTAAATGCAAAAAAACAAAAACAAAAAACCTACAGTGAAGAATCCCCTGGCCCCATTTAACTTTGCATTTCCCAAAAATCAAGGCTTAATATCACTGGGAATGTTCTCTCTCCTTGATACTGATGCTTTTCTTAATTGCATGCATTTTTAAAATGTAGGTTTGGTTAAATATTTCTGAGTAGAAAGGAAGCAAATTCAAAGTAGGGGACATCTACTTTGGGTTTTGAAAAGCCCTTGGTATTAAATGGCACAATCTGGGGACCAGAGACTCAATTAAAATGTGTATTGCAGCTCCTAGAGGTTCCCAAAGGCAAAAACTTACACTTTTATTCCAGACTTTTCTCAGCCCCTAGTCTAAACATATGAGGTATTCATTGAACATTATTCGGCCAAGAGGGGAATGAACATCTCATCCTTTGCCTCAGAGCCAATGAAATGTTTTTGAAGACCAAGCCCCCAAACTTGGCAACCCGATTAATCTTTCTGTTGGCTTGAACAAAAAACCAACAACCAATAAACCAAATATAATTCTTTAATTGATTTGCCTTTTCAATTAATTTACTAGCTAAGTTGATGTATGGACAGAGAGAAGAAGATGGCATATATTGTCTTTTGCAGTTCTGAAAAGAAATGAAAGTGGAAAATCTCTCCTCACCTCTCCATTTAACATTTTTCCTCTTATATTTCCCAAAAGTAGGCCAGGATTCAGTAGTCTCCTTAACTTCCAATCCCTTTTAATTACAACTGGTTTGTAGCAGTGTGGGAAGTCAGTCTTAGCAGTTCCTGCTGCTGCTGCTGCTCTTCCTCCTCTCTCAAACTCTAGCGTGATACATTAATTGCTTTACTGAGTAAACCAATTAAACCCTGAACACAACCAATTAATTTCAAACAAAATGATGAACAACAATTATAGCTTGACCCTGAACAATATAGAAAAGGAAATCAAACAAAATGTTCTTGGTAGGTGGTGATACCACTTCCTGCTTTCAGGGTAGATTTAGCAACACCTCCTCTTCCCCTAAAACCATATATTTCCCACACCTACTTCTTTTCCTTAAGAGTTTTCACTATCAGCCTTCCCTAATTGTTTTTTCAAAGTTTTTAACTCATCAGCTTAACAATGACAAGGGCACACCCACAGTACTTGTTGATGCAACATATATCAGCATACAAGCTTTAAGGAATGGAAAGAATCCAAAGCTCCCACAGGGATGACCCAAAATATTTTGTTGCCCGAGACAAGAGAAATAAACTGTGGCAAATTCTATTAAGTCAAAGCTCATAACTAAAATATGTCTAATTTATTCTGACATCTGTGACAGATAGTTCCACAAGCAACCAATCCGTAGGGTACAAGCAAACAATATATATACATTTAAAAGTACAATGGGTACTTGGTATCCATTTGAGGTTGGTTCCAAGAGTGGGTCCCAACAGAAATCAAAATCTGTCAATGCCCAAGTCCTACTATATACAGTGTTGTAAATAATAATAATAATAATAATAATAATAGACCACACTATCTCCTTGAAGGGACTCAACTAAATAAACACAATGGCAAACATTTAATGCCAAAACAACAAAAGATAAATCAATCAAACAAGTAAAAACGGATTAAATAAAAATTATAAATAACAACTTAAATGAACAGACATGATATATCACAAACATTTGCAACATGATAAGCTTTTAAAATTCTTAAAAATACACTAAAAGTATTAATGCCAAAATTGGTATACAACTTCCTACGAGAGAAGATTGGAGTCCAATAAGCAGATGAGGTATGTATAAAGATGTATTAATACAACAAGAAAACTTTATTTATATATCACTTTATCTCCCCGAGGAGACTCAGAGCTGTTTCCAAGTAACATAATCAATACATACAAAGTAAACATAAATATAAAATTAGCAAGACAATATAAGGATGGAAAATCAATAGCACATATATATTACAAATAATCCAGCCTGTTCAAGGCAATTTAAAAGGCCGGGCCGAGGCTAGTGTAATTTGTAGAGGGCCCGGGAAATTAGGTAGAGTCTATGGCTATTCATTTTTGAGGCCTAATAGGAGGAAGTAACCTGGGTAATTAGTAGAAAAAGATATGGCCATATTCAACAGTATCTGGGGCTGAGCTAGAACTAGTTGTTCTCAATGGCTTGTTTAAACCACCAGGTCTTCAGGCTCCTATGAAAGGAGGGGAGGGATGGAGCCTATATTATTTCTCTAGGAAGGGCGTTCCAGAGGCGGGGGGCCACCACCAAGAAGGACTTCTCTCTCGTCCCCACTAACCATGCTTGTGACAGTGGTGGGAGCGAAAGGAGGGTCTCCCCTGAAGATCGTAAAGTTTGTGCCCTATCATAGAGGGAGATGCGATTGCGAAGATAGACGGGGCCCAAACTGTTTAGGGCTTTATAGGTTGGAATCTGCACCTTGAATTTGGCTCAGCAGCTTATCGGCAGTCAGTGAAGCTGTTTTAAAAGGGGCATTGTACAATGTGATGGTTACCCTACATCACGTTCATAGTACTTGAGAATGGGAAAACCCCAAAGCATCACCACTTCTTGACATTTTATGTTGTTGACTAGAAATATCAAGACAGCATAAATGAGTCTTCTTGTTTTAGCACTGTTGTTAGTGCTGATATGTGTACAAGTAGTAAGGGCGAACCATATACTACATAGGCAATGAATGCAATAGGAGCATGCAATGTGAACAGGGTGAGTACACCTCTAAAGAAAAAGAATTAGTAAACAAGAGAAGCTTCTTCAAATATATGTAAAACGTTTATCACACACACATGTGTATTGGCAGATCGAATGTTACAAAGAATACACAGCTCCAAGCATAATGCACAAATGAAAACTGGCAAACATATACAGATATATGCCTGATTAATGAGGAGCAGAAGTATGTATCACTTGAAGGAGCAGTGCAAGATATCACAGATAATTCAACACATAGTAATCATTCTGCACATGGGATAGTTCAACACATGGTAATAGTTCAGCACATATAATTCGTTCAACACATAATAGTACAACACATCATACATGGTAATAGTTCAGCACATATTGGCAGGTCAACACATAATATTACAACACATGAAAATACATATGAGTAAGGCTACGCATGTAGATGTGAGGGGAAGACGCGCCAGACCGGGTGTGGGCCTGGGGATGCAATGCGGGCGAGCCGCGGCTTCTCAAGCGCCAAATGGCGAGAAAAGTTCTTTCTTGGGAAGGAGATGAGGCACAGTCGCGTTTCGCTGTGTCTTGAGGGTGCGTGTAGAGTTGGAAATCCAACAATTCAAAATATGTACTCACTCTGGAGCGGGGAAGTCCGTGGGAGATAAGCCGCGGAGTCCCGGGATTCAATTGGCATATAGCCGTAAAGTGTAAATACAGTTGCAAAGCTGCTGCAAACGAGGTTTTCGTTGCATGAATGGCACTAGGAAAGCCTTTGCCGGGGTGGTGAAGCCTACAGGGCAATGACGCTTCCCACCGCTGATATATCACTAGTAATAACTGCATTCAAGCACTTACATTTGGTAAACATTCAAGCAGAGTAATTACTCATCACCTCCCATCATTCATATCTACAGTGGTATTTGGTCATGTATCTGTGGTTCAAAATAAAATTGCCTTCTCTTTACTTCCTCAAACCACATTCCAGCTGTGGGAATACTGAACTTTCCCTCACACTTTGGTAACAAAGACAACATATTAACAACCTTTGAAAAATATAAATCTGGGTTACTGTTCCTGAGCACTTCCCTAACCTCTTTCATGTGCCTTTCCCCATATCACACCATTCCTGCAGAACACAACCCAGACTTTCCCTGAACCGTTTCTTCTCTATTCTCCAGTGTGCATCTCATTAGGAACTGCATTACTTAGCCTCCAAAGACACTGAACATTATAGAAAATCATGTTAGCCAGGGATATAGCTATGTGCAGGAGAGAGAGGATAAGAGTACTGCCCCAAAGATGAATTATGTATTCCAATGGCATTTTCCTTCAGTCCCTCAATTTCTACATTGCAAAGGCTGATAATGCATCTACATTATAAAATTTATGCAATTTGACACCACTTTAACTTGCATAGATCAATGCTATAGGATCCTGTGAGTTGTAGTTTGGTGAAGCACCAGCACTCTTTGGCAGAGAAGGCTAAAGACCTTGTGAAACTACAGCTCATATGATTCTATAGCATTGAGCCATGGCAATTATAGTGGTGTCAAACTGCAGTGTGCATCCTGAGACACTGGAAATTGTTCACACCTCTGATACTTGCTTTCTTTACATTCTAGTGATCTTTGCATTTATGTATTTTAGTGTGTAGCAACAAATGTAGCCATCCATAGGCCTTAAAACTAAGGAAAGGCCGTTTTATATCATTCAAAGATGGGAAAATAGGTTTGGAGCAGGAGTAGGGGAGTCATATCCTCCAACCATTTGGCAATATCTATGTTTATCTCAGGCAGTGAGTCATCTTGGGCTTTGCTATATTTTTCATTTTCTACTTTCAAATTTCTATTTGACCTACAAGAAACCTGCATATTTTATATAGATCTGGGGATGGATTGAATTAACAACAACATCAACTTTATTTACAACCCTCCCTCCCTCCGCAAAGGGACTCAGGGCAGCTTACAAAGACAAAACCAAAATAGAGATAAATAGCAGTAAAAAACACAATTAAAACAAGCAATTAAAAATTCACAAATAACACAGTAATCATTAAACCAAGGAATACGTTTCAGTAACAGTAACTAACAGTCCTCTCTTTTCCCTCTCCCCTCCCTCTCTTCCTTCCCCACCCCCTTCCTCACCACACTTTTAAAAAATGGAGGATCATTCTTGAACGTACAAGTTTCAAGGGAGCAGCAAGGTCTTTTTTTAAATGGAGGAGACTAACATTATTTTGTCTGAGCAGCCTGGGAGCAACTTGAAACCTGTTAGTTCCAAAGAGCTACTAATGCCATCACCGACTTCAATCCTCCCCCTGGATTATATCTTAAACTAAACTGCAGACTTTGGCAGCTGCAAATAAATTTGTTAAAAATCAGACAATGTGATTTTCTGGATGTGTTTTCTCATGTTGTCTCTCATAGTTGAGGTCTACCTATGATGTCAATTACAGGTCTCTCTCATCTTTTTAAGTGGGAGAACTTGTACAAATGGTATTTGACTAAATAACCCCCCCCCCCACTTTATACAATCCAGTGCATAATGGAAGGATTTTTTTTAAAAAACCACCCTTCCTCTGGATGCCCCCCATTTGTCCACCATCTTGATCCACTTCAAAGGAAGATGTGAGGATGGTGAGGGACTATGTTCTGGGAGTGACGGGTCTATGTATGGACCTGCTGTCAGGACCCGGGATTTTTTTTACTCAGTTCTAAGACATGAGTTTTTGAGCTCTCTGGAAGTGCACCAATCTCACACATCAAAAATATCCTCTCTGTGCATGCATGTGTCTTCAAATCACCTGATGACTTATGGAGATCGGAGACTCTGTAAATTCCATAGGGTTTTCTTAATGCAACGAAGTCTCAAAAGTGGTTTTGCCAGTGTCATCCTCTGAAATCTAACTTATAACACCTGCATTTGTTGGCAGTCTCCCATCTATGTTCTCCCCTGCTTGGCTTCCAAGATAGAGGGAATCTTCCACCTTTGGGGTATTTAGGCTGGCCACCAGGGCCATAGCCAGGATTTTGATTCGGGGCTGAGTTTGGTTCGGGGCTGAGACTGGGTGGAAGAGGGTCTACCCTAGCAAACCTTTTGTATTGTTATCCCAATAACGCCATGAATGTGGGATATAATGAGCATGGTGATCAGATCATGATATGAATAAACATAACAGTTTAAATAATGTACCAGTAAGGCCTTTTCGCGGACCACCCTGAGAATTTCGGGGGGGGGGCTTAGCCCCCCCCTGGCTACATGCCTGCTGGCCACTAACTCTTTGTAGTTTAACATTCAGTGAACTTCCATTAGCCTTTGACTGCAACTCACATAGGCTCCAGCAGAGCCAGTCCTGCCTTTAGGTGAAGTGAAGTAGTCTCACAGGTGGTTAATGCTGGAAGGCAATAGGAAAGAAAACACGATGTGTCATGTCACTTGCACTGTGCTCCCTAACCTAACCATTGCCTTCACATTTGATGGAAAATTCTGTCCTATTGCTTGCACTGTAGAAAGATTTAATGACCAATCCCACTAGATTCGTTTTTGAGAGAAAGATGGATATAAATGACATTAATACATTTTGTGCATGGAATAGGAAAGGACATCATATTCTTCCTTGCCTTGGGTAGCAAAAGGTCTTGGACTGGTCCCGACTCCCATGGACAATAATCTTGGATGACTGGAGTTGTAGACTAACTTGCTTGGAGAGCACAAGGTGAATAAGGCTGACCTAGCAGCAGTCTGTATTTTTTAAAGTTATTTCCCTTTTTTATTTTACTGTTTCTGTTTAGGTAACATTGGTTTGATTTGTTCATTTCCTTTCAATAATAGCTGCAGTTTTGAAATGGCAACATGCAGTATTTTGAAATAACATTTCATCACTGGACTGAACAAGGAAAGAAAAGGAGTTGTTTAATGCATTTCAGCCTAACTGCTAAGAAGCACTTTGCCCCCTAGCAGTTAGTGTATTAGGGTCATAAGATAAGAATTCTTTCCCAGATACAATCCATTTGCTTTGTGCTTTACATCTAATGGGCAGTTTGGGTAAGAGCCTTCTCTAACCTGTATTTAAAATGATCCATTTAAAAGATAAGTAAATTGCAGCCGCTCATTAAACCCAGCACTTCATGCCACACTGCAAACATATATTTAACTAAGAAAAAACACGGCTGTGGGCTCTTTCTGTTTTCCTCTTTCCTCTGAGATCTTGAATTGTTGTGATTCATCATGATTTTCAAAAGTGCCTGAAAATTACAGGACAAGCATGATTGCAAAACACTGCAAGGATCAAGGAACGCAATGTGTTTACAAGTGGGGTAACTATTTTCCATCCAACCATCTATGCTTGATTCTGAATTGATTTCATCCCCATGAGATCAATGGGCTGATTGGATCACTATATTTTCTGGGAAAAATAGTGGGTGGGGTTACTTCCACGTGTCATGATGTCTGAATAGTGTCCTGAACTAGTGAGAACTGCAGAGAATGAAGGTAAAGGTAACACATTAAGACCAGAATGAACTTAGGGACATATACCCATTGTCATACTACTCATATGGGGTCAAAAAGTCACAGTTGAGCCACCAACATATTCTGTTGACAGATGCAGAAGTGGTGTTATGTGGACAAAGTGTTCATTTCTGCCTTTCTTATGTAAACTGTTCATTGTGCATTGTGGTTGGTCATGTAGCACAGCAGTTCTCGTTCGTGCCTGGGGGGCAAGGTACAGGACCGGGGGTCCCATTAGCATTAGGGCCTGCGCCAGCAGAGATAGATTCTGAAGAGGATTTGGAAGGGTTACCTGAAGGAGAGTTTCCCATCACTGGGCCTCTTTCCCCCGCTGAAAGCTTGGCTTGGGATGAAGGTTGGCCTGACCCTTGTGAAGAGATAGAATACCAGGTGCAAATGGAAAGCAGTGATAGCGAATCGTATGAACGGCCGGGTGGGAGAGGCTCACAGGATCTTCTGAGTGAAAACATGGAAGAAAGCGGCTGGGAAGAATCTAGGGAGGAGAGCTCTCACGGAGATAGGGGAGCAGATGTTGGAAGGCAAGGCCGCACTTTCGATAGGAGACGGGACATCGAGAATAGCAGAAGGGACTGGTACCATAGCCTAGACAGGCCGAGGTCCGACAATAGAGATTGGAGACGACGAAGCCTAGATTGTCGGGGACCTCGGCCGAAAGATTAAGTATAGGAGCCGTGGGAACGGTTCCCCAGTTCTTCGGCCACGTCTCATCTGAGCAGACGTGAAGCGAAGCGTGCCACGGAGCTAAGTCCGGCTAGTGGCCTACTCAAGCCTTGTTTTGTTTCTTGCAACCTTGCTTCATTCCTTGATCCGCTTTGCTGAGCGGAGCCCTGCCAAGCCTTTGGAAACTTATATTGTGCTTTGAATCATTGGACAATTATTGCCTTGGATTTGCTTTTGCTTTTTTATGGACATTCTACCTTTTGAACTGTTTTCTTATTCAATAAAGTAGTTAGCCTTCAGTCCGTCTCTGTGTGTGTGATTAAGGGGCCGGTCAAGTCCGTGCATCGTGACAGGTCATCCAATATGTTGCATTGTGATTCTGTTCTGTATGGAGATTGTGTAGTATTGTCGTAGTGTATGTCTACCTGCTGGTATATATACTTCACTGAAGAAATTAGAAAATGGAAGAGATGCAAGACCTTGAAATGTTCTTCTTGAAAGTAATTCATAACTGTTACCCATTAACACTCATAGTTACTCATTAATTAATGTGCTATGTTTATTTATTTTTTAAACACAATGAAATATTTAAAAAGGACTCTAAACTCTCATTTTAGAAATAAGGATTAGATGTTATTCATTATTCTCATTATATATGATTAAATAGTATACTCTCTCTCTTCATTATAAAATGATGAAAAATAATGATCAAAGCAATATTATTTTATTGCACAAAATGAAATCATTGTGCCCTTGCCACCTAAAAAAACCAAAAGATGGTAGTGCACGTGCTGGTAACCTCAAGGCTGGACTTCTGCAGTGTTCTTTTCATTGGGCTGCCATTGCACTAAGCTCAGAAACTCCAATTAATTCAAAACATGGCAGCCAGATTGGTTACAGGACCATCCAGAAATGAGCATATTACATCCATACTGAAGTCACTCCACTGGTTGCCCATTAGTTTCTCGGCAAAGTACAAAGTATTGGTTTTGAGCTTTAAAGTCCTATGTGGTTTGGGTCCAGGTTCCCTACAGGATTTCCCATACAATTCACCCTAATCACCGAGGTTCTCTGGGGGGTGACTACTTCAATCAGCCAGAACTCAATTGGTAACTATCACCGAGAGGACCTTTTCATCAGCTGCCCCATGACTGTGGAATGACCTGCCAGAGGAGCTTTGACAGCTAAATCAGTTGTCAGAATGTAAGATACAACTGAATACCTATCTCTTCTGGCAGGCCTATCCAGTCCATTTTAAACCTTGAATTTTAAGCTACATTTTATTGGTGTTGGTGTCAGTTGTGTGTATATTTTGCTATATTTATATTAACACTGTTGTGTTTTATCTGTTTCATCCATGTTGTACACCACCCCAAGTCACAAGAAAAGGAGGATAACAAATACGTGTGTTGCTGTTGTTGTTTTAAAAACACTGTGTTACAATAATATTGTTACTTGTAACATGTTAAGTACAAACTCTGTAAAACAATCCTATGTATGTTTGCTCCAAAGAAAGCCCGACTGCTCATAAGGAAGGAGTGAGTACCTTCTTCTGCTATGCCCTCGAAAATAATTTCCAACATTCTCTTGGGCTTACTTGCATGTAAACATTCTTATAGGAGTACAGCCTAAATCACTTGGAAATTTACATGCAAAGTAACACCCCCCATAGATTAATTATTTTGTTTTATTTACTCTATTTATATGTCGCCTTTCTCTTCCCCGAAGGGGACTCAAGGCAGCTTACATAGAGGCAATTATTCAATGTCTTAAAACATACACAATTCCAAATTTTTAAAATTAAATTACAGTAATATTAAAAAATTAAACATTTAAAAATATTAGATTTCATATTTAATGTCTTCTCGGTGTGAATATTAGGAATTCAAAGGAAGGTTCTCTAGTGGAACTTTCTAAAATAAATGAGAATGATTAATGTTAATGAGAGGAAATAGAGCCCAAAAACTTTCTTCTCACAGAAAGCATAACCTCTTCTATGAAAATCAGAGAATCTGGAAAGTAGAGCCAAAATATCCATCTATTCAGAATGCCCGAAGAAAGGAAGTATAGTTCTCTTTCTAATTTGGCTTCATAAATTGGACAGCAATCAGATTGGCTACATAATTTTTTTAAACAAAGAAATCTATTGAGAGTGAAAGCAATAATCGGTGTCCTTACTTTGCTTTGACTTTGTAATATTGCAGTCCAGTCAAACCTGGCTGCATATATAAATACATTCTAGAGTATAATCTGGAAGATAATCAAATAAAAACAGTAATGATCTCATGGGCCAGAGATTTAGGGGAAAATATAGATTTGTAAAAATGGGAATACCTATGGAAAAAGGATTTAAATTTTCAATGGTTGGCTCCATTAGAGAAAACATGTATAAAATGCTTTATAGCTGTTATATAACCCCTTAATTAATGGCCAAAATTGATAAAACCCAATAGAGGGAATGTTGGAGATGCAAAACACAGAAAGGCACCTTCTTCCATGCTTGGTGGATTTTTCAAAATTTATTTTGAAAAAAAGGTGACTGAAGAAACTAATGATTATTTTAAAAGTTAATGAAAACCCAGAAATGTGTCTATTGGATTTCTTTCATGAGAGAATTGGTAAAGAAGATGTCAAAATTTGCCAGTATAGTTTTGCGGCAGTGAAAATTACAATAGCAAAATCTTGGAAGGGGGAAAAGGAAGTACTTTTTAAGGACTGGAGAAGAAAACTAGTAGAATATGTCCAAATGGCCAAGCTCTCCAATGCCAAGCAGAGAGGAAATAATGAAGACTCCATTTTTAAAAAACAAAAACGTATACAAAAGAAAACAAAATTGGGCAGGCATTTGTTATGCAGCCTTTTTTCATTCCTGGTACTGGGTCCACTCTTTTCTACTGGTTACATAGTGAGAGAAGAGTCAGCATGTTTTGAAATATGGTAGGTTTTTTAAGCAACCTGGCTCAAAGATGGACAAAAGCATCTTATAGTAGAGCAGTATGAAAGAAACCCTACTGTTAGTTCCTAGGATATCCATACTGAATCAATGGGACTTGCATAAATGTTGATGGATGACTCCACTCTAAAACAAATTGAACTAACAATAAGATGTAGCCCTACGTTTTCATGCAGCCTTACTGCCCTGTAGCATTTCTAATATGATACTTATTTCAATACTGTGATGATGATGATAGTTACAGTTGGTGATCATGCAGACAAACTGTAACCAACTATAGGTAATTGATTGTACTGATGGAAGGATGGAAAATGAAGGCACTAACTCCCTTATTGGCTTTGATGCTTATTAAAAGAATATCACTGAAGGTGACACATATGCTGGAGGGTTTAAAATATAACTAGCAGCATTTGAAAAGGCATTGTCCTCTGGATATTTATTCTTTTTTTTTTTAGTAATCCAACATAACAACTAATTGTCCTGCTCTTAAAGACAGCAATTATCTGCTTCTTGGATCATGGTGAGAGGCAAGGTATCTGCTCACATGGGTTGTAAATACATCTTCAGTTCTGAAACATAGGATAATTGCTTCTCTTTATCGTGGCACAATGTTGTTGTTATTTAAATCATCCCAAGTAAATGTGCTTAAGACTGGAATCTTAACAGTAGGCTTCACACTCCCAGTGAAATAATTCAGCCCTAAAAGATATTTTGGTTTACATAAGAACATAAGAAGAGCCATGCTGAATCGGACCTCAGCCCATCTAGTCCAGCATTCTGTATCACACAGTGGCCCACCAGTTGCACACGGGGATCTCGAGCAGAAGGGAGGGCAAAACCCTGACCTGCTCCCGACCCCCCACAACCAGTACCCGGGGAAATCCTGCCTACCTCAACCAACTCCGAGGTGTTGGTTAATTTATTAGTATGGTAGGTAGATTTTTTACCCAAGCTAGCAAGCTTACTTACTCGTTGTCTGGGTATAATGGCTCTCCAAGTGTTGTGTTTTGTCAGTGGATATGTAGATAGATGGCTGTACAGCCCAAGCCAGCAAGCACATTAATTAGGATAATGTACAATCAAATATTTTAAACACCCCCCCCCCCAAAGGAAATCTCCAAATATTTTTTTTAAAGTTTGGGAAATAATAATGAAAATACTTTACTAGGCATTTGACGTTTTTCATGTTGCTAATCAACTGCTATACCCCAGGCAGCCAAGGAACACACAAATGCCTTTGAATGTAGGACGGCTCCTCCACATATGGGAAAGCACAGGTGGACTGTGTGAGTTGTGGATGGAAAAAGTCAAAACTTTACACCAAGTCAATGTGCTTCAGATCCATTTTGGTGTCACTGGAGACAAACTGAACTTCCTATTGAAGCTACTAAAATCAATGCAGGATGTCATCCAAAGCCTTTTGTAGGAATCAGGATTTGAAAAAGCAGCAATGTGGGTGAGATAGGATCTTTTAGCTCGGTTCCTGAGAAAATACCCAGAGTGGAGAAATGGAAGGGAATGGATTAGGGTGACTGGAGAAGTATGTCTGGAGAAGTACGTCTGGGGCGGTTCCACAGCAAAACTACTGTGGAACCAGAGTTGCTGTTGAAAAAGCCGGTTGCAACATGGGAGGCTTCCCATGGTTGCATTGCCTTCAATGGGGC
Source organism: Anolis apletophallus (assembly GCA_030556195.1). Taxonomy (NCBI): domain Eukaryota; kingdom Metazoa; phylum Chordata; class Lepidosauria; order Squamata; family Anolidae; genus Anolis; species Anolis apletophallus. The sequence goes on along the minus strand of JARBWK010000001.1, from coordinate 88,385,246 downwards.
AAGCCAGCCAGCAGACACTTCCCCCATGTGATAAGGTAGGGAGGAATCTGGGATGATGCGGGACATGGCGCAACAGGTTCCCACACCCCTAGACATGTACTGCCAGAATAACCACGATTCACTGCAATTCCAGCAGCATGTCTGAAGAGGTCCCTAAAGAGAGCACTTCTCAAGGAATCTGTAGGTTTTCCAGCATGAGTCTATGCCAGACCTGGGCAATTGCCAGCCCTCCAGGTGTTTTGGACTTCAACTCCCAGAAATCCTAACAGCTGGTAAACTGGCTAGGATTTCTGGGAGTTGAAGTCCAAAACACCTGGAGGGCCAGCAATTGCCCAGGTCTGGTCTATGGTCTGCTATAGTTGCCCTGAAGGACTTAGGTTCCTAGAGAGATATTCTCTCAGTTAAAAGAATAAACACACATGTTTTTTTTAATTTGGGGTTTTCCCACTTTTGTGGGTGCCCTGCATCCTTAACCCTCATGAAAGTAGAGGCCATTCTGTATTTCATAAATTACAGGATATGAATGGTATAATTTTTACATTGCATAAATATGCTCCTGTTCATAGATAGCTTTAAATGACTTTAAGACAGGAATTAAGAAAGGAAGGGTTAAAAAGAAATTAACGTTGCACTGAGAGCTCTGTGTGTTAAACCAGCTTTTCTCACGCAATGATTTACACTGGGCAAGGTGGGGGTGAGGACGAAGGAGGAGAAACCAGCCACAGATTTTCATCAGTGAGCTGTTAAATTAGTCCTTTAGCTGCCCAGGGCTTGTTTTATTCAATCTTCCTTTATTAAGAACACAGGTTTGATTCTGTGAGGAACAAATTCTTCTAAGTTCTTAAAAGGAAAATGGTTGTAAGCATGCTTTTATTAGGCTGCATTACTGGATAACCAATACAACATGTTGCCATTATGAATCATCTGATTTAGAGTGACACGAAAGGAACTCAGGGGAAAAAATTACGCTCAGCCAAAACACTGGCAGGGAAGAGCTCACCAGGCCAGCTTGGATTGGTTCCTGCTGAATTTTCTGTTGCGACTAGTAGCAACTCTCTATTGGCTTATCTTTATTTTGACTACATTTCTCAAATGTATAACAGGGCTGAGGAAATCAGGGCCAGATGGATGGCACATCTACATTACAAATTTAAAGCAGTTTCAAACTTATTTATTCCTCATGGTTCTGTCCCAACTGAGGACATTTGGGGGAAGTATTTCAAGAACACGTCTAAGAGTATTCTTATTCAACCAAATGTACAATTCACAAAAAATTGTTGGTGGGGCAGATGGGGATGGGGAAAGCATAAACCACACACAACAGCAAATGACAACATTACAAAAAATATTCCTTCACTACATTATTCTTTGGGGGGGGGGGATCCTGTAAGAGCCTCTTCCCTTCATGGAACCAGAAATACAGGAAAAATAAATTCCTTAGTTGAAATTTGCAATCCTCTCATGGTGCCTCAAAACTGTTGTCTGACACATCGACCCAGTCTGCCTAATGGTTGGGGTGCTCTGCTCAGAAAACATGCTACAAAGATGAACCAAGTAATTTTACTAGTGGAGGGAAAACATTTACTACAGAAATGGATGTCAACATCCTAGCTTCCAGCAAGAAAATTATCCTATTACATTTAGTTTTGTCTTTTTTCATTCGCTGCCTCATATTCTTGGAAGTGCCTCTATGAGCATTTGAGGAGTGTTCCTTCCCTCATTGTTTAAAAATTTCAATTGAAAACCTTTTTATTTTCTGAAGGTTTTGTTATTTTAACTTGACTTTGTTTTGTATTCTTATATATTTTGAATACATCTATTATCAATTTGCATTGTATTATATTGTGTGCTGTTTTCTTAATTTGCATTTTATCTGGATGATTTGCTTTTCAAATATAGCGTATAGTTTTGTGCTTTGTTGTCATTCTCCCTCCTTTCCTCTATGTTTGTATAGTTTAAATTGTATGCTTTTGGCAGGAGCCATTGTTTTAGCTGCTTTATCGTAAAGCATGATGTACACTTGATGGTGCTAATAACAATAATAATAATAATAATTCATCTCTCCTGAGCATTCTTCAATGTGTGCTTGTCATATCAGGTACATTTCGTCACTTGCAGTTTTTGCATTGAGTTTGTTTTGAGTTTATCCTATGACTGATAATCCTGTATGAGTTGAAGTTTTCAATGAAAAGGAGTAACTATTTTTTACAGATATTCCTCCACAATGGATGGTCAGGGAAGGGCAATGAGCATACAATGTACTACAATTGCCCAGAGAAAATTAGCAGATAAGACTGCATAAAGTAAACTATAGATGAAAAAAGAGTTTTCAGTAGTAAATACCTATTTTGCTTCAGTTTTCCCTCAAAAGAGGACTGTGCACTTCCATGCATTAGGAGAGAGACTGATAAGTAATCAGAGTTATAAATCAAGATTGATAATGAATGAGTTAGGAATGAGCTGGTCTCCTGAGGCAACCATGGTACTTTCCCCTCTCTGTGGAATGAGCTTCAGCTTATCCATGGACCATATCAATGTCCATAATTATGACTCCCAAACTTTCCTTTGATGTATATGTGAGGTCAATGTATACATGAATATATATGGTACCTCTGCTTAAAAATGTGTAGTGTATTTATCAAAAAACACTCACAGGAGGAACTATTGTTAATTCAGATCAGAGCTATGGGATCCTTGGCTTTCTGATGTTTAAAGCTTCAGCACCTATAATCTTTGACCATATGTGCATCGAATGAAAGGAGTGGAATAGAATCTCTCGGCATTACTTTGCGAATGAAGATTCTTAGGAAGGACTCATCCCACGCTTTTTACAAGTGCGTTGATGACTAAAAAGGCAAGTTTGGTTGCAGAAAGCACAGCAGAAAGTCTCCTTGGGTGATGTTGTTTCCAAGTTGCGGTTCTTTCTGCGTTGTCGTTTCTCTTCGAGACCCATTCGGCGTGTCTTCTCGAAAGAGGCTGCAGCATTGTGGATAGTGCATCTCCATGCCTCCTGATGTGAGGCCAGGGTGGACCATTGTTGGTGATCAATCTAGCCAAGCCTGAGATGTTGTTTCAGGGAGTCCTTATATCTCTTTTTGGGGCCCCCTCTATTGCGCTGACCCGTGGCAAGTTCACCATAGAGTAGTATCTTTGGGAGGCAGTAGTCCTCCATCCTAGAGTTGTGCCCTGCCCAGTGCAGCTGTGTTCTCAATAGCATGGCCTCAATGCTGGTGATCCCTGCTTGCTCAAGGACAGCAACATTAGTCACATAGTCAGTCCAGAGTATATTTAAGATTGTGCAAAGACAGTGCTGATCAAAGCATTCGAGGAGTCGTAGGTGCTGGCGATAGGTGACCCATGTTTCAGACCCATATAGGAGAATAGACAGTATGATAGCTCTGTACACACTGATTTTGGTGTTTACTGCTTTGTAAACTGTGGATCGTGACCTCAAATGGGGTCCCCTTATATTAATGTTGGAGTCCTGAAAAAATTGGGAACAGTGAATGGTTTCTGAACTTCACCTAGTGGCTGTTTTAGACTTTTACATTAATCTGTTGTGCGGTGTTTACAGTGGACTCTGCAGAAGATGCTTCTGTTGTACTTCATAAAAAGGGAAGTCAATCCATTTAGCAAGCCTTGAAAATGCTGATTTATTAGAAAATGTTTGATTGTTATACCTATTTTATATACCTATATCCAGGATCACATTAAACAATTATCAGGTCAAAAGGGGTCCCAAGTGGAAAAATTAAGAAGCCCTGAAATAGAACATCTGGTGGAACAAAGATTCTTCATTCCTTATTTATAAGCCATTACAATGGCAACCTCTTTGATGTGAGCCAAAAATTCCTAGACTTTCCTTCTATTTCTTACCTCCATCAGTCGCCTTACTCTCACCAACTCATTGTTGCATACACAATAACAGTAATTATCCTATAATTGAGCATTACAGTCACAATCTGGTTAAATACGTCAGTGTGGGGAAGGAAACTAGTAATGTTCATGGTGACAGAGTAAGCGATTATTTATTTCCCCATTGTCTGAGGCATGGGTGGTATCTGCTGGGAAATAGGCCTTTCATCAACTCATTTTCTCTCTCCCTCTAGCTCTCTGCCATTGCACCCATTCTTGCTAACTATCAAAATGCACCACAGCAAGATCTGTCTGCCCCTAGTGCTTCTGGCTAGACATCAGAAGGGAAAGGGGCAAAGGATTTGTTGATGTGTGAGAAAATGCCAGATTCTCAGCAGTATTTTAATAGATTTCATGTAATTGTACTTCTCTTAAGCTTTGTAGAGTAGTCCAAGATAAATTCAAAGCACTCTTTTTATGCTGTTCTTATTAAGTTTTTCATGTATATAAAACACAACACTAACAACAAGAACAATCAAAAGAAAAAAAGACGAGACAAAGAAACAAGAAACTAGATATAAAAAGAGATAAAAGAGAAAACCAGAAAGAAAAAAGATAAACTCTAACAGCAGTTATAAACCTATATTATTCTATAAAAATCCTTTCAATACTTCTCTGATGTGATAAAGCATCAACTGGCTTTCTAAAAAATTACAATTATCATTAGTCAAACTAAATCTAATCAAATACACATTCCCCACAGTTCAGGTCCAGGTTATTTGGCCGGCTGCATCTCCTTGTACAAACCTTCCCGGGCCCTGAGATCTTCAGAAGAGACCCTTCCCTCTGTCCCACCTCCATCTTGAGCTTGGTTGCTGGGAACAAGAGAGAGGGCCCTCCTTCTTAGGGGCTGCCCCTCGACTCTGGAAATCCCTTCTTCTCAGGGAAGCCAGAATGGCCCCCTCCCTGCTGTCCTTCTGGCGGTAGGCTAAAACCTGTTAATTCAGACAGGCTTTTAAAGAAGGAGCCTTCAAATATCAAGTCAGGGGGGGTTGTACTTTTAACTTTGAATATGCATTGAATATGTTTGAATGGTTTTTAACTGTGAATTTTTAATATTGTTTATATTTAATTCTGTTTTAATGTTTGTGTATTTGTATATTTTAATTGTGTACTAATGCTTTGATGTTAAGCCGTTTTGAGTCTCTTTCAGAAGAGATTAAGTGGGGTATAAATAAATAAATAAATAAGATATCTTACACTCAATATATTTTTATAACCTTCAGCTATTTATTAATATCAATCACCCTATCCTAGTGTGAAATCATTTTGATTAAACTAAGCAAATAACCAGCCATAATTTATATATTGGGTAGGTTTTGGGGGTCAAAATATGAATTTTGACATGAAGAAGTTGGGTATCATTCCACCTCAGGAGGTCAGCTGCTCAGGGATACTTGGTAGTCCATGCTCTTGTTACATCCTGTTTAGACTACTGCAACACGCTGTATGCAGGGTTGTCTTTGAAGACTGTTCAGAAGCTGCAAATAGTCAAATGCGCTGCAGCCATGTCATTAACTGGAGTGTCGCACAGGGAACATACAACTGCCCTGCTGCAGCAACTCCACTGGCTGCCTATTAGTTACCAAGCACGATTTAAAGTGCTGGCTTTAGTTTATAAGGCCATAAACAGCCCTGGTCCAACTTACCTGTACAAACATATTTCCCTCTATGAACCAGCAGAGGTCCTGCTCTCGGCCCCACCGGCCTCAGAGGTGCAGCTGATGGGGACGAGAAATAGGGCCTTTTCAATGGTGGCTCCATGGCTGTGGAACTTCCTCCTGAGAGATATCTGATTGGTCCCCTTCCCTCCTGACTTTTAGGAGACAGCTAAAAACCTGGCTGTGGAACCGGGTGTTTGGCCCACCATAGGAATATTTAAAGTTAAAGTAAAAGTTAAAAGTGCAATGACCCAGGACTGTTTACAGACAATGGCTATGTCTTTGTGTGATATGTGATGTTGTTTTATGTGAAGTGTTTAATAATGTTTAATGCTTTATCAGAAAAAAGCCAATTTTGATGTTTTATACTGTTTTTTATTGATGGCATTGAATTGTTGCCAACATTGTGAACCGCCCTGAGTCCCCTTCGGGGTTGAGAAGGGTGGTATACAAATACCGCAAATAAATAAATAAATAATAAATACCACTGCTGCCACTTTCCCATTCAGGCATTCAAAAAGGTTTTTGTCACTACTCAGAAAAGAGAATGGTTGAGATTTTCTTCTGATGAAAATTAAGGCACAGTATTAACTCTTGTTAGAAAAGGAATCATCCCCTTCTCTGAGAAGAATGTAGAAACATGAAAGCTCAGTTCATTCTGGGAGAATCTAAAAAGAAGCATTGACCTTCTCTACTTTCTTGGTGCCTCTTTGGGAGGAAGCACCAAAGAGTCACTACCACCATTTTCCTGTCCAAACATTTAAAAAGGCCAGAAGCAATAATGCAGCAGAGAGAGTAGATGTGGTTGATGTGCCCCCAGGACATACTGCGTTCCCCCTTTTGTTTGATAAGCATTAAGGTACAATACCTACACTGACCCATGGATAAATTGATTCAGGTTTTGGTGGGGGTTTTTTTAAAAAAGAGGAAGAGTACAGGACCTGGGTATAAGTAGTTCCAGTTTTTTTGCATTGATCCTTTTGACTAAAAATTCTAGACGAATATATGAGTAAATACAGCCCCTCCTTTATATTCCCATTTAACCACCATCTATTATATGCGTACCACCCATAATATTTCCAGTTCCCTCTTCTCTGTTTTGTTTTACTGTAATGCTCCTATCTCTTCTAAATATATATAAACCATTCTTTTCTTCTTCTGGTAAATCCATAAGTCAACCATTTCCCATTTCCCTTGGCCCTAAACAATATCAGGTGTTTTTCACTTCAGCTACCATAATTCTGGCTACATTCACTTTACCCCTTTAAATTTCACCCTTGGTTTTCTAGCAATCCTCCACAATCACAGTCCTTGGGCACCATTCAAGACCCTACAACAATGTGAGGTGGAGACACGCTTTCATTAAAAAATTCTGATCATTTTTACCCTTCTTTTTTCACCTCTCTCTCTCCCTCTCCCCCCCCTCTTTCTTAATCTCAGTACTAGCTAAACTTCAAAAACTTCCTTCCTATGACTTCCCCATCTGTCCTCCTCTTTTTATCTTCAGTCATCTTCTTTCTCTCTACACCATTGGTCGAGTACCCCACACTTTCTCTGGCTAGCTTGCCCCAGATTTGATCTGATTCTCTTTCATCTTCCCTTTTTGACTGAGCAATTCCTCCTGTGGTTCTGGTCTCACATTCCAAATTGGCAATTCCATCTTCATCCTTCTTCTAAAGCTCTGTGGATTCCTCTGCTTTCTCTCATACATCCTTCAAATTGATGTCTTCGATCGTGTCATCTCTCAGACTGGAATTCATGCAATATTTCATAAAATGTTCTCTTTTTAAAAAAATGAAACACTATTTTGTAGCCTGAGGCTTCCATACTGCAGCATAATATAAAGACTTTTAAAAAATCCTGTCATGGAAGATAGGGAGAGAAGCAAATCTTCAGCAGCAACACATAAACTGAGTTCAGGAATCTACTTTTTATCACCTCCTGCTGTTTTAACTAGAACTGGATTGTCTCCTTCCTGCAATCAAAGCTGAGGAATTTTTTAAATGATGTAGTACAGAAGCAGTGAAATACTGGAGGGAATGGTTTTGTCTGCTGAATGTCTGACAATGACTTCAGATTGAAATGCCACAACTTTAATCCCAGCTCAGCTTCAATTGCGAATCTTTTGGGAAAATAGGTGTACAGCATTTCACTCACACTTTAAAAATACAGGAATAGCAGTTTCGTAGAATAATGGCAACCAGGTTTTAGTACAGTAATCAATATTTTCCAATTTACTGAACAGATTATATAGATAATAAGTAGACTTTACTGTGATATGCAATCTTATTTGGATTTCTTTTCTAAAAAAGACAGCAAGAGAGACCAAGAGAAAGATTAGACCTATTATTATTATTATTATTATTATAAACACAACAAGATTAGTACACACCACACAACAAATACGATCGCTATGCTGGCTGTTGTATTGGATCACATGTCAGACACTTCCCAAGTGACTAGGACTATGTGATATATCAACGAATAATGTGTGCAGATCCAAGTAGGGTGGCCTTTTGTAGCTGATAGATGGTAATTTTTTCAGTGCCAATTGTTTTTAAGTGCAGGACAAGGTCTTTAGGCACAGCACCCAGTGTGACAATAACCACTGGGATCATTTTCCCTAGTCTTTGCAGTTCTGTCTTTAAATCCTCATATTGTGTCAGTTTTTCCAGTTGCTTCTCATCAATCCTGATGTTGCCTGGGATTGCAACATTAATGATCAATACTTTGGGGTTGGTTTTGTGATGCCTCATGCATCCTCTCTCTCCACAATATTATGTTCAACGTTAATATTTCAGATGTTCAAGACACTGATGCTGGAAAAAGTAAATCATGTCTACACTATAAGATCTATTTCTGATATGATAACAGTGCAAGAGAAAAGGAAGTAAAAGTCATTTATGATTAAGGCTTAGATATGAGTCTGGGCCATTCATATCATTTTCTAAAGAAAAAGGATTTGTTTTACCAGATTGAACCAAACAATTATATCAAAATTATTAATAACAATAACCAAAGATGACATGGTTAGATTTATTATTGGTCAAAAAGACCATAAATGGTTTCCAGTCTTCCAGAAAATCTTTAATTGGCTTATCCTTTAGAATCCATATTAATTTGGACATTTGGGCCAACTCAACAATCTTAACAAATCCATTCTTCCATTATCAGTGTTTTAGTCCACTTCCAAGTTGTGAACAGACAATATTATTGCTGCTGTCATCATGTACTCAAAAAGTCATCTATGTTAACTTTCCAATCCTTTATCCAAAATGCCCAACAAAACGTTTCTGGTAACATTACAAAATCTACATCATTTTTTAAATTTAACATGTAAATCATGGACCAGCAGTTGTGTATATCCTTAAAAGTCGACTCTACCACATGTGAAAAAAGAAGCTCTCTATGCTGTGACATGTCCATAATTGGCCTGAAACGTTCTGGAATATTTTTTATGTTGTATTTGGGATTAGATACCATCTACACATTATCTTATATGACTTTTTAAAACATTACTGCACAAAGCAAGTTTTATATCTTTTTAGATCCTATTTTTCATATACATCAATATGAACATTATGCCCAAAATTTTGGGCTCCTATCATGTACTCTTTTAAAGGCTCACCCTCTGACACTAGTTTCAAATACCAATTATACACTTTTAAAATTACATGATCAGTACAATTACACAGCAAGCCATTTTCCATGCATCGAGGCCACTAGGGCTAGTTAGAATGGCATTTTTAATAAAAGTTGTGTGTAGTTACAACCATTTGCAGCCCTGCTCTCCAGATCAACCATTATATACGTCATTCCCCTCTGCCCTCATTTGTCTTTATATAACTCTAAATAAAATTCACTTTCTCTAATCTCTATGGCTGCATTTCTCTTATTAAGGATTTTATCACATGTTGCTAATTAGGGACAATGGTCATTTTTCAGCATAGGACTTTCATTATTCCACTGCTACTGGCATTGCACAACTGCAATGCTTCAGCAGTGCAAGGTCCCACAGATGCACTTCCAAGGTGAGAATCATAACTTGCCCTCCCACTTCGCCATTTCTCCTGGTTTTATTGAACCCTTTAAAAAAAACTTTGCAATTCTATGAAGTAAAAAGAAAAAACCCCTACTTTATCTTAACAGTAATAGGAGAGTGAGAGAGGAGGACAAGTCTACCTCCTGGTGTTATCAGTACATGCCCACAGAAATGACTGGGATCACTGCATCAGGTGGGATGAGGCACTGTGGCACAATCAAGGCTACTGATGGGGACAGCTTTGCTACAGCGAGTTTGTGGACTCACAACAGATATCCCATAATATTGTACAATAGAGACTGTCCATACATCTTGTCTTTATAGAATAGCCAAATAGTATTTCATAGAACCATAGAATAATAGAGTTGGAAGAGACCACATGCATCATCCAGTCCAACCCCTTGCTATTTCACTTTAGATGAACTATAATCTAATGGCAATAACCCAATTTGCTTCAATGGCAGTAAAATCATAATCACCATTGAATTATAATATTAACCTAAGAGTAAAGGTTCACCAGCATCTTTTGGGCTGTGCTTTCTCCATCCCTGCCCTATAGGGTTAATAACATAAAATTCTTGAAATACATAGAAAACAGTATATAAACAGTATGCATGATTAACGTTATTGGTTTCATTAACGTTACTGAGTTTTGGATTATCAATGATTTAGATTTCATCTAAAGAATCTAAGAATCAATGTTGTATTATCAGATACTGTGGCAAGTTCCAAGCAGTGTTGTCTTTCATAATTGTGCTAGTGTGATAATAATCATGATGACAATGATGATGGCAATTTTATTGGTAAATTTGCAGATTCCCAAATCATCCTACCTAATCATCACATTAGGTTAGAGGCATAATCACTGATTGCTGGATGATGAAGTAAATTGTTGCCATCTCTCTTTCTAAAATAGCTCTTGCTTCCCTGTGCTTTGCTGCTGCAAAAAGACAGAGCAGGTCAGAATATTATTGGCAGATCATTGTCAAGGAATGCTAGCCAAAGAACAACAAACAAAATATAAAACGATGAATTCAAAGTTTCTTACTCCATCACCAAATGTAATATAGTAAAAATAATCATTATAAGAATGCATTGCTGTAATGGTGAATGACAGTATTAAAATGTTCCTGGATTCACTTTTCTTTGCATTATTGATAAGCATCAGTCAGAAGGAGGGTCTATAGGTTAAATCTATATTGCTTTGAATTTCCCTTCCATGGCTAAGATCAGACGCCATCAACACATCTTGAACTGATTTAAACCCCTGGGGTGTTACTTTGTGCCATTCAAAACACAGCAAGCCATTTTCCATGCGTCGAGGCCACTAGGGCTCGTTAGAATGGCATTTTTAATAAAAGTTGAGTGTAGTTACAACCATTTGCAGCCCTGCTCTTCAGATCAACCACTATATGCGTCATTCCCCTCTGCCCCCATTTGTATACCCTCCAGACATTTGACTATAGGAACAAATTCATATTGGGTGTAATTCTACTGAAACCATGGATGAGGGAGATCCTTTTCCTTTTTAAAAGAACCAATAGCATGGACCAAATCATGTTAATCTGAAATAAATAAAAGATCTTAGATATATGTCAAATGGATGGGAATAGGGTGATATTTTGGTCATATGATATATGATGAAGTGTTTGAAATTTTACACCAAATAAAACATATTAGTCAGTAGAATCATAGAGTTGGAAGAGACCACAAGGGACATTTAGGCCAACCTCTTGCCATGTAGGAATACACAATCTTATGTTCCACTAGACTCTTGGCTGCTTTTCCTATGACACACTAACCAGAGAACACTATATGGATGCTAACCTTTTCTTTAAGAACCATATATTTTCCTGGAAATAAAAAGAATGACTGAAACTCTATTTTGCCCTAGTTGTGTCTACTGTAATGAAAGCATTCAAGCTACTGTAGAATGACTAGATTTCAAATAATAGACCAGTTCATGGTAAAGTGGCAGATGAAAAGTTTCCGATGCAGGAAAAGATTTATTCTGGTATTCTGGTTATGATTCTAGCCTAAAAATCCTAGGATTCCTTTCATTTTAGTCATTAATTTAGTATAAAATCAGAGGGCTGAAAGAAAAAAAAGTATACTGAATAATATTATCAGATTCACAAGGAAGGGTAAAGAAAAATGAGGCTATCAGTATCAGCTCCCTGTGTCAATTAATGTTCTATGTCTGGATTCCATCATCAGTTCTAGCTAACCAGATGATCTAGGAAAACTCAGGAATAAAGTTTAGAAGATTATATTCAATCTCTTTGTTGTTCCTGATGTGTCTAAGTCGGAGAGATGCTATCACAAATGTTGGAAGGTGCAGTTTTGGCTGTTAGAGTTAGTCAGTGACACATTTTGCTTCTTTGAAATGAGAGAAGTCAGCACGGAATCCTGTGGCACCTTAAAGCACAACAAAGTTTATTTGGCATACGCTTGCCAGAAGTTCAATCTGATTCTTCAGTTGCATTCTACCTGGAGACTCTTGGGGGCCTTCCAGACAGGCCTACATCCCAGGATCTGATTCCAGATTTTCTGCTTTAAACTGGATTATATGAGTATGTACTACCAGATAATCTGGAATAAACAGAACCTGGGATCAAATCCTGGGATATAGGGCCTGTCTGGAAGGGCCTTTGGTTGTTGTTGCTGGAATAGACCCAACCCTGAAAATCTCATTACTTACATTGCACTACTAGTGGCCTCTTCTCAACCTGTTTCCTTTGGGCTATGGACAAAAACTCCTTTATTCCCACCCATCACAGGCATTAGTGTGCTGATTCCAGAGTTTTGAAGTCAGACATGTTATCTTTTCAGAAGAACATAATGGGATTTCTGCAAGGTTCTTGTTATTGTTGTACTGTAACTGAGACCATTCGTGCTGCTGAATTATATCAGCTTGACACCACTTTAACTGCCATGGCTCAATACTATGGAATTCTGGGATTTCTCATTTATTGTGGCATCAGAGCTCTGTGACCACAAAGGTTAACTATTGCACAAAGTTACAAATCTCAGGATGCCATGACATTGAGCCATGGCATTTATTGGGATGTCAAACTGCTATCATTCTGCAGTGTGGATACAGTCCCACTCTGAGTAAAGGGTTATCCTTCTTTTGGGCTGTTATGCAGCTAGCAAAAAGCAGAGGATCTAGAAATATGGAGTTGAAGGAATGTGAAAGAAACATTTAAAATATGAGCTGCACTAGAAACTCAGCATTATTGCATTAAAAATAAAACTTTTAAGAAGTTCGTCTGTTTTTTTCTGTCTTTCCTCAGGAAAATCTTCTCAAAAGTCAAAGGTCATCTTATAGGGTGGGTGCTGAAACTTCTGAGCCAGACTGGAGAATCTGTGGTCACTGCATATGGTGGAGGGAGCTAAAAAATGAGCGCAGCCACATCTCCACTAGATGCGGTGATTGTATGAAAGCAGCAAGGATGGCGCTGTACACGTACAGTAGAAGAAAATCCACTCACCAGGATTCATGGAAATAAGTGACTTAACGTGGTCCCAATTATGAGGTGAGGGGGAGTCTCACTGGGAAGGTGTAAGTGAAGGGCGGAGCAAGCTACAGGCATCTGGGATGCTCAGGGTATGGAAAAAAGAGATAAGAGTGGTGCTGTGCCCATAAAAACATGCCTCTTTCACCCGTCTGGCCTGCCCTTGTATCCTATTACTGTACCTCCTTCTCTCAGATCTCACAGTGAAGCTGTGCAGGCTCACATGTGCAAGATCTGAGAGGCAGAGAAGGAGATACGGTAATAAGAAAATTACCATATTGAAATCAAATCTGATGTGTTGTTTTTTAAAAAAATATTTGGTGTGCATTGGAAGAGGGGTAGTCTTATATGGCGAGTATATATCAAACTCTTTATTTTAACTGGAAAAATTGGGGGACGGCTTATACACCCAGTCATCTTATACACCAAAAATATGGTATTTTAGCAGGAAGGAGGAAGTGAGGAAGAAAAAGAGGTTGAAGGGTGTATCTACACTGCATAATTGATCCAGTTTAACATCACTTTAATTGCCATGATACAATGCTATAGAATCACGAGAGCAATAGATGTAAAAGGTTTTTAGCCCTCTCTGCCAGACTAAACTACAAATCTCAGGATCCTATAGCACTGAGTCATGGAAGCATTAACCGTACAGTGTAGATGTGCCCTGAATGGATGACTGTTTCTAAGTGACCCATCAAAGCATATATGTGTTTCCTACACTGGCCCTGTTCAGATGATGATGGAGTCCAAGCAGGGTTGATGACTGTGAATTATAATACTTCAAGATAGGGAGAAAAGAGAGTATTTTCTTATATTTTCCAAAGGCAAAATTGTGTTTTGTAACAAGCAATCCAAGTTACTTTCTAGATATCCGCAACAAGTAATGGCTGAATGTTTAACACAGTTAGTTCATTTTGAAATGTAATATTGCAAGCTGTGGCTGATTCTCTGATTCCTTCAAGATGAGCAAGTACTTAAATTCAGTAAATAAATGGAAATGTAATCCAGTAAAGACAGAGGAGCTCTTGATAAGTGAAATTTCTGATCTGTGAATAACAGTCCAATCATCTTTTGATGGGCTCTTGAAAACTCAGCTTCACAGCTTGAAGGTTATTCTGAATCCAGTTTGGCTTTAACATTTCCAGGTGGTAAGCATGAATGTTTTTGAGTAGTTTCAATAAGCTTGTCAGCTGAGTGCATGCTTAGTGACAATAAATATGACCATAGTATCACTTATCATAGTTATATCCAGGCCATGTCTACACTGGATAGTAAATCGAGGCACAGGTAAGAGAAGACAAATGAGGTGATAGTCCAGTGGGGTAAATCCAGAATTTATTTTATTTACTATACTTGCATCCTATCCTTCTCATCCCGAAGGGGACTCTGGGTGGCTCACAGAATTGGGCCAGGTGGACCATGTTGACTCCAATTTATTTTTTAAAATACATTTTTATTGTGATTATGTGAAAAGAGCATACAATCTACAAAATACAACAATCAAAATACAAATATTTTTCCCACCCCACCCTCATTCCCATTCGTGAACCACCACACGTGACTTCCAACATCACACCATATGAAACTAAAGTAAAGGTAAAGGTTTCCCCTGACAATAAGTCTAGTTGTATCTGACTCTGGGGGGAGGGGGGGTGATGCTCATCTCCATTTCTAAGCCGAAGAGCCAGTGTTATCCATAGACACTTCTAAGGTCATGTGACCAGCATGACTGCATGGAGCACCTTTATCTGCCCACAGAAGCTGTACTTATAGGTCTACTCACTTTTGCATGTTTTAAAACTGCTTGATTAGCAGAAGTTGGGGCTAACAATGGGAGCTCAGCCTACTCCACAGATTTGAACCACCAACCTTTCAGTCAGCAGGTTCAGTAGCTCAGCAGTTTAACCTGCTGCACAACTAGGGGGCCATATGGAACTAGTAACTAACAAAATTCTATCCTTATCATTATACTAATAAATTCCCCGTATGGCTCTTTCAAAATCAATTTAGTCTTCTTTTTTTAAAATACCCAAAGGCAAGTCTCTATTTTCTAGTGAACTCTACTTTGTTTCCTCCCCTTATGCCATTGGAGATCTTGGCCATTTGAATATATTCAATTGATTTTCTTATTCAATCATTAATGAGTAGTTTTTTCTAAGCCAGAGACTTAGGGAAAAATATAGATTTGGAAAAATGGAGAATATTTATGGGGAAAAGAGCTAAAATTTCTATAGCTGGTTCTATGTACAAAATGTTATATAGACATTATATAACTCTTGAATTAATTGCTTAAAATTGATAAAACCCCAATGAGGGGAATGTTAGACTTCAACTTATCACAACTTTGGGTCCGGAAGGATGCATGTGGCTTCCTCTGGGGACAGTCCACAGAAGACTGGCCCCAGAGCTCAACCAGATAAAAAGAGGGAGCCAATCTCACCAATTTCTTCCTAGTCATGCAGCCCCTCTGCTGATGTCATTATGGGGCAGCTGAGTAAATACCCAGGGGGGACCGTGTCTACCTGAGCTGAGTAAACACACTGGAACAGTATAGAAATAAACAATATATTGCAAAGCTGCTGGTTATATCACATATATCATATCAGGCATGTAGCCGGGGGGAGGGGCTAAGGGGGCTTCAGTCCCCCCTGAAATTCTCAGAGTGGTCCGTGAGAAGGCCTTACTGGTACATTATTTAAACTGTTATGTTTATTCATATCATGATCTGATCACCATGCTCATTATATCCCACACTAATGGGGTTATTGGGATAACAATACAAAAGGTTTGCTAGGGTAGACCCTCTTCCACCCAGTCTCAGCCCCCCGAACCAAACTCAGCCCCCGAACCAAAATCCTGGCTACGGCCCTGTATCATATGCATCAAGGTATAATGTAGGATACATAAATAAATGAGTGGATACAAACAACAACACATGAGGCGCACTAGTACAGCAGGTTCCTACCCTTAAATGTGAAGTCCAGATCCACAATGTTCATATACTAATGTAACGATGGTCTGGTAAAGTTCAATGTAGACCAAAATGCAAAATGCAAATGGAGGCGGTTGCAGATGCTGGGGCGAAAAGCGTTTGCATTCCACGGAGCGGCTTGGCTTTGCGGCGATCTTTTGGCCACTTCTTCCCATTGTGGATTTACAAACTTGGGTCCTTACCCTATGTGGATTTCTCCATCATTGATTGTGTCTTCAGTTCCAGTTCCTTATTGAATTTTGGTCTACATTGAACTTTACCAGACCATCGTTACATTAGTATATGAACATTGTGGATCTGGACTTCACATTTAAGGGTAGGAACCTGCTGTACTAGTGTGCCTCATGTGTTGTTGTTTGTATCCACTCATTTATTTATGTATCCTACATTATACCTTGATGCATATGATATATGTGATATAACCAGCACCTTTGCAATGTATTGTTTATTTCTATACTGTTCCAGTGTGTTTACTCATTATGGGGCAGCTGCAATGGCTAGGAGTTCACATGGAGCTCTGCAGCTGGCTGGAAGTGGTGGTGGTGGTGACACTGGCCTAATTTGTCTGCTTTTCCCTCCTGTTGATTTGGTCCAGCCTTGAATGGATAGGATACTGGACCTAATCTAGCTGTTCACACTGCCCTGAAGTTATGGAATACTGTGAAGTTTCAAGCAAACTTTGGATGTTTATTAAATTGCGCCAAAGCTGGATTGACCGGGTTTAATCTGTAATACTCACCAGAAATGGAGAATTGTCATGGGAACAAACAGGAGCAAACTCGAGTCAGAGTTTTAATGCCTATGTTGATGTACCACCAGAATAGATTACTGAAATGATATATATTGGTTTCTAACAGTATGTGGAAACTTCCAGAATATGAAAGTTCAAATTTAAAATTCAAAGTACCAGTTATTACTGTAATGATCCCAAATGGATTAGGACCAAGATGTGAAATAATTTCTCCCTCAACATCCACCTATGTGCATTAAGGCCTGTGGGAGAGTAGCTCCTTCATGTTTTACCAATAGCAGATGTGTAGACTTGGCAGAGATGCAGAAGAGAATCTTTTTTGAATTTTGCCCACTTTATCCCAATTGACTCTTTTGGCCTCCTGATGTCATAAATGTTTTAGCTATTCTCTAGCAAAATAAATTCAATTTTGTCTTTATTGTATCTTTCTGCCAACTTCTTTTCATTGTTTTTGTGTCCTCATTTTTGTATTTGCTGCTAATTTGTCAGGAGATTTTTTTTAAAGTATAAAGTTAGGTGAAGGGGGAAACTAATGTGGCTTTGCAGGGACTAATCCAGATAACCTTATATTTATCTCCAGTTCTGTATCTTGGTTCTAGGAAATGTATTCCAAAAGAACAGAAAAAGTTGCATGACATTATTATTATTATCATTATTATTATTAGAGACATAACCAGAATAGTTCACCACGAAAAAGATCACTCTGTTGGCTTTTGTATTTGATCACATGTCGGATACTTCCCAAGTGTCTAGGACTGTGTGATGTATTGGCAAATAATGTGTACAGATTCAAGAAAGGTGGCCTTTTGCAGCAGACAGATGGTAATTTTGTCAGCAGTAATTGTTTTTAAGTACATGACAAGGTCTTTAGACATGCACCCAGTGTGCCAATCACCACTGTGGCCACCTATACTGGCTTGTTCTCTCTTTGCAGTTCTTTGCAGTTCTTTCTTTAAATCCTCATATCGTGTATGTTTTTCCAGTTGCTTCTCGTCAATTCTGCTGTCATTTGGGATTGCAACATTATTGCAACATCATCATCATTTTATTTATTTATTTATACTCTGCTTTATCTCCCCAAAGGGGACTCAAAGCAGCTACATTTTGCTCCCTACAATGTCAAGGCATTGGGTACTGGGAACTGGCTATTTGCCTCCAAGGCTGTGACCAACTGACACCTAAACTAGAGGCATTTATTAGCTAGACAGAATGTTCCCGGCACATATACTTGACGGTATGGATTTGGCAACCTTAACAAACTATATTACAGTGTATGAGCTCAGATCTCCCAGTTTGTGCAAATTCTGGTTTGTCAAGCTGGATCCTTGATTCACTAACAAGGCCTTCTAATCTTTTCTGGTGTGACTGAAAAAAGAAATGATACATCATGGGGTATAAATATTTCAATAGATAGATGCCACTAGGTTCTATTGTTTTCCTAGGCCCTTTTGTTATAACTTTGGGTTGTAGAAACAAAAGAAAATATATGTGTTTGTTGACACACAGGCACACATAATGAATGCAGAGGTGTATTCATCAAAGCCAGCTCATTCCCTTATATAGTTCATTGCGATGCTATGTAACTCTATGATATAATTACTATGCGGTAGCCACAAAAATGCCTCTTATTCTTCCCTGCCTCCCTGGCCAGGAGCAACAAGAAACTTCTCTATTGGTGTGTGCATCTGTGCACAAGTGCATGCATGTGTATAAAAGATGGCTGTTATTTCTTTGATCTCACTGAAGTAATTTATATTTGTCAGCTCTTTTTGGCAGTATATCCATTTGCCACTCTATGGCACCTTATTCATGTTGGGTTTTAGTGTAATATAAATACATACTAGCTTATGTTACATGCACCCATGGTTCTCATTTCCCCTCCATCACCAGCTTTTTAGGTTTCCCTCCCAAACATGAGTTTAACCTCCTGGGCGAGGTGCTGGTGCAGCTACGGCAGCCCCTGTGGCTCCCAAATTACACTGTCACCATATGATGTTGTTTAAATACCAGGCCAATGAGGTGAATAAAACCTACAAAAGTTTATGGTGTGTAAATTACAACTGTACCTTTCCCCTTTGCCTCTGCCGGTGTGCTCCAGGAATGTATAAGTGAAAACAGGCCTCGTAGGGCCCATGGAAGTGTTGAGTGGCTGAAGTAGTAAAATTTTCCCATGGGTCTCTGTCATCCCTCTTTTCAAGTGGTGGTGGGGATCCCTTTCTTTGCAATTGCCACCATGTCAAAATCTGCCAGTTCCAATGTGGAAATGTTTGTATGGCAGAGCCCTCTGATCTATCTCATCACCTCAATATGCTAGTATAATTTTTTTCCAGAACTGCTTCACAAACCACTTCCAGGTAAAAAGCATTCACATCAGGAAGGTGTGAAAAGAATTACAGGAGGAAATGTTTAAACTTTGCAGAACACTCCCACAAGGTTCCCCATGATAACCTACATAAATGCTGTTATATTAAACTCTAAAAACCCAGTCAGGCACAGTATTGCCTAGATTAGTCAAGTCACGCCCTCACTTCATTTTGTAACAAAGTCCAAGTAAACTGCCATTATGATATGTGCTTATATGTGCTACTGAATGTTTTAGGATCTGTTAATTCCCTGTCATCTTTCTTTTGCAAGGACAAATCTCTCTCTCTCTCTCTCTCTGACAAAGCATTTTAAAATATTCAATCTTCTATGTAAATGCTGACAGCTACTGTTTCAGAAATGTTTTTTCTATTATACTGATGAGCCTGGCTGGAATTGGTTTGATGCTTCCCTGTCTGGAAACTAAGTTTAGTGGCCATTCCTACTAGCCATAAATCAAAGTTTAAAATTGATAATTACTGATCTAGGATAGCAGTGTCCTCTGTGGAGCTCTTGAGGCTCCACAAAGTATACTACGGACTCCTGCACTTCCCCCTCCCCTCCAAGCTTTTCCTCCTCCATTCTCCTGCCCTTCCCTGTTTCCCTCACCTACAAAAGCCTATTCCCAGCCTCCCTTTCTGCCAAAAGTCTCCCCCCCCACCTCCTTGCTGCCAAAAGCTTTTTTCTTTGCCTCCCTTGCTACCAAAAACCTTTTCTCTTTGCCTTCCTTGCTTCCAAAAGCCAATTTCTCTCCCACCCCTCAGAAAGGGGGCTTTGATTGTGCTTTACATGCATGGCAGAAGGGAGTTGAACTGGATGAGTCCTGGGGTCTTCCACTGAAATACCATTAAGTTTATTTTGGTTAAAATTGTGCTTCATTTTAAATTTTGTATTGTTCTTTCCTTCCTTCTTTTTTTGCACAGGAATTTGCTCATGTTTTTCCCCAATTAGTTCACATAAACACTCTCCATCTATCTGCCACTGGCCTGGCCCATCTGTCTAATTTTAAAATGCCATGCTTCAAAAAGATTGTCTATGCTTGATATATATTTACATCATAGATAATATAATATACAATGCAATATATGAACCTTTATTGAGGCTCCACAAGAAACTTTTGCTTGAAGGAGGGCTCTGCAGCTGAAAACGTTTGAGAACCCCTGGTCTCGGGATACACCATGGTGTAATGGCTTGAATGTCAACAATACAACACTGAAAAACAGGGTTTAAATCCCTACTCAGCCACAGAAAATGTCTAGGTGACCTTGGACAAGCTTTGAATCTCCCCTACAGTCTCTTCCAACTCTATGATTTTATGATATTTTCTCAGTCCCAAGAGCAAACTCTTAATGAAGGAATCTTGCTAAGAAAACCCTGTGATAGAGTCACAACAAGTCCGTTGAAATGATGGGACTTACATAAGAATTGCCTTTTCAACTGATTGTTTACATTAATTCAATGAGCTAGAAGGAACTCTAGTTGGGAGGGGAAATGAGACTGACTCCTGTACAGATACAGCAATGAAGCAATGCAATGTGTTTACATTTTGAGAAAAATACTCCATGTACAGGTGAACACACACTCATAAATAGAATTTCTCTGTGTGGTCTGTGCATGCTTTAGAAAACAAGTAGAAAGCAAACCAATTGTATAAATAGTGTTAGGAGGAAATGCTAGGTGATTTGAAGTAAAAGACAGACATTAAGGTGTTGTAGAGGCCAGAATTAGAAACCCACTGATTGCTGGAAAAGTAAAATCAGATCACAGTCTAGTTATTGATTTCCTTACCACCATCTAAAAACACCTTCAAATATCTTCACCTTAAAATAACATGTTCTTAAAGGTCAGCATACAATTTAGCTGCAAAGAAAGCTGGCTAAGTTCTCATATATGATAAGAGAGGCACTGTGACTTGCTACCTTATTGTGTTGGATGTTGCAACCATTGTGTGGAGACTGAGATCAGAGGACTGACATTTCATTTGAAACAGCCAATACATTACTAAACCAAAAGAAAAGAAGACATCTCTGGATGTGTGGACCAATAATGAGTAGGATTCAGACTAATACTTGTGCTTAGAGTAGATTTGTTGAAGCCAATATTTGATCCCTTTTATATTATACAATTATTACATTACACAATTATCACACTTTGATACTTCTTTCTATACTATGGCTCCATATTATGCAATTCTAGTCTTTGTAGTTTGGCAACGTACTACAGCTCTCTAGCAGAGAACTACAAATCTCAGAAATCCATAGGTTAAAGCCATGAAAGTTGAAGTGGTGTCAAAATCCTGTTATTATTCAGTGTGAAAGAGACCATAAGTTACTCACTGGAAACTTACACTAGATGTGGTGTATAAAAGAGACAAAGTCTCCGACTGAAGAAAAGATGATTTTAGTACTGAAAATAGTCTTTAATGTGTTTTCACCTGAACATGTTTTCATGGCCTTCTTCAAGTCATTACAATTTTAAAACCAATCTACATGAATTCTCAGAAGAGTGCCTCTGAAGCTTATGTCTGGCACCTGAGCAGTAAGTCCTGGGGCTCCAATGGATTTTTTTTTCTAAAACATGACAACGTTTGGATCCCAAAAACAGTATTTTTTTTAAAAAAAAAGAAGAAGAAAGAAATGCTTCTCTTAAAATAACTGACCCATGCCATTTGTTAGTATGAAGATTACCAAAGCATAACAAAAATGCTTTGATTACTGGGAAGCTCAACAATGGACAATAATACTGGAAAAGTGAGAAAAGGAAAGTTTGGCAACAATTCTACATCATTGGCAGTGCATTCTTATGTGGCGAACTCAGAAAGAAATCTCGCTGAATTAAACGGTCCTTATTCCCAGATATGAATTTGTAGAATCACAGGTCTTCTAGAGGGTGAATCTCATCGTGACTTTTATTTCTAAGTGATAGAAGTGAATGGTCTATGAAGCATTTTAGCAGTTACTGTGAAATATTAGCAACTTCATAATATGTCTCGAATATTTCAGCAGCAGAAACAGGAAGAAATCAAGTCTTCCATATATGAATGAAGCAGCTATAGATTTACTCATAAATGTTTCTTTTCCATCATAAAGTATTGCCTTACGAATGTAAATATTATATTGCACAAACAACCTCACCAGCAACAATGTTTATAGGACAATCATTTCCAATAATAATTAGGTGGTAGAAGTTCCGCTTTTTCTCCAACGACCTGAGTTTTTCCTAATGCTGAATCCTAGGCAATATTCACCTGTAGATTGGCAGCAATATGATCAGACAGCATTATTTAAATTTTCATGTTTAAGGGATGTTATTTGGACCCGGGGATTTAGACTAGAGCTTGGAAACAGCATAGCCAATGGCAAATGCTTGGAGTTCAAGACCAAAAACTAACCTTTCCAAGTTCTGGTCTAAACAGAATGATTTAGAGCTAACAGAGTCTGTCTGACTGGATGGCTTCATTTATATGCCAACTATGGAGGTTTCTTAGATTCAGACGGACCTGGTTTCAAGTAAATATGTACAAGCTTTGAAAATACATTTTACAGTCTTTGAGAGCATTCTTCAAAATACCAGCTGCATATTTTCAGAAACTGGGCATTTTGGACCCAAGAATAAGAATTCAGTCTATTTTTCACAAAATCCTTGCTAACAAGATCCATTGCTCTCTCTTGTGGCCTTAGTCAGATACTACACTTTTCTTTCCAGTAATGCACTTTTATGTTATATTAAGTTTATCCAGATTATTTATATTAAAAAAGATTATTTATAAAAAAAATTAAGATTATTTATAAAAAAGTTTACCCAGAATTACTCAGCGTCATTCTGATTATTTGGTTTATGATTCAATGAAACAAACGTTTGACTACAAGCCCTACTTTTGCAGCTAGTACCATATGAAATAGATCCAAACCAGCCAGTTTCCAAAAAAGCAAAGCTTTCTAATTGATTTCAAACTAACATGAATACATTTGGGATGCCAGCCTGAGTTTAAAAGTAAACAAAACAAACCCCCATAAATCTGAAGAGCAAATCTGAAGTAACAGTTGAAGTAGGTCTTCATTTTGGCCCCATTATACTCAAGCATGTGGGTTTTTATAACTTATAAGGTGAGACCGGCATTTGAAATTAGACTATAAATAGATTTTCAAAGACTGTGAGATTTCAGCCTTTTTTTTAACGTCATGGAAATAAAGGAAATGCAAATGCCTAACATTTCAATAAACCAACATATTTATTAGAAAACCTATTCCAGTTCAAATTCAAACTCTTGAGAAAACTTAACTTAATTCAGAACCTATATTTCTCCATAGGTTTGGCAAATCCCACCTTGTTAATTTTTTTAAAAAAACTTTGTATTTATTGCAAGTTTTACATATTCAGTGTTTAAACATTCTTATACTTATTACTTGCCCTTAACAAAATATATACAGAAGATATATGTCTTAATATTTATAATATTTCATCCTCCCGCTTTATTACATTTTATCCAATCACCTAGTGCTGATCCTTCACTCTAGACCAGCCAATTACATTACTTATTTCCAAAATTCCATTGTTTCTATTACAGGTTTGGTCCCCTTACCTTCTATATATACATATTCTATCAATTTTCCATATATCTTCCCAAAATCATCTTTTTTTCAGTAGTCCTCTTTTAATCTTTATACTACCTGTCAGTTTATCGTTTATTACAATATCCCAGATCTCCCTATACCACTCTTCCAATTGGCACTCCCCTGTTTCTTTCCATTTTTTGGCTTTGCTGCTGTTACAAGATTGGCAATTAATTCCTTTAGCTCTTTTGATATTTTAACATTATCAATAAATAATAGCAGTGCTATTTCTGGCATTCCTGTTATCTCTAATTGGGTGATTCTTCTTATTTCTTGAAATACATTTTCCCAAAATTTTTGAACATAAGGTCATATTTTAAATGTTTCTCTATTGTCAATTAATTTCGCATATTCTCATTTGAACTGTCATGCAACAGCATGAGATCATACCCTTATGTGGATCACTGAATATACTTTTACAGTCTTATTAACATCTAAGTAACAGGATTTTGCTATTAGTATTTGGGAAGCAATGTTTCTGAACTTTGTGTCAAAATGATTTAGAAAACGCATTTGTTAACATGGGGCTCAAAGAATAGCCCAGTATCCTGTGTTGGAGTCACTGAAGCTAAAGTATTTTCACAATTAAAGAACAGTTTACACACACACACACACACACACACACACACACACACACACGAAACCACAATGGGTTACATAGCATAAAACAACATATGGGAAGAACCTACATTAGGCAAATTATAACTACAATTTACCTGAACTAATACTTCAACTTCAACTAAAAATATCATAACAAAACTATACTAAAACACCATGCAAAGCAAAAATAATTGACTTCCAGATTTCCAGTTAATGGTTCTAGTTATTTACATGTCTTACTTCTTCAAATATATTCTTTAATTTTATTATTCTTAAAATTATAATACTGCTAATCTTCCTCAATATCCCCTCTTCCAAAAGCAATGGGGGTTTTTTTGCAACCCTTATTGAATTATTTTAATCAAAGCCATTAAGTCATTCATTTCTACAGGGTCATACAGTTTCTTCAGTCAATCTTCTTGTGATGGAACAGCTGTATCCTTTCACTCCTGAGTGTGAAGTGGTCTGGTAGCTATGATCATGTTTGGAATGACTCTTCTGTATTTCCTCTACATCTACTATTTCAATACAGTTCTCATAGGAAGAAAAGGAGCTTCTCTTATGTGTTTAGGATGGCCCTTTACTGCATATGAGAGAAGCAAAACTAATTTTCCAGGCCATACCTCTTAGGTATTATTGGAAAGGATAGTACTGCAGTCTTCCGTTTGTATAGCTAGTGTACTTTCTAGGCATGGTTTCGAACCCAAAAATGGCGATTCTAAAATCAAATGGGGGGGGGGTTGATTAGTAAAAGAAAGACTTACAAAAAAATTTCCAAAAATTTCTAAAATGTAACTTAATTACTAACGAAATTCGTTAGTAGTTCGTATGCCAGCGCATGCGCATTCCAGATGGTTTTGGCCTACAACTCCCAGAAATCCTAACAGCTGGTAAATTGGCTGGGATTTCTGGGAGTTGTAGGCCAAAACTTGAATAAATCACACTGAATTCTAGATGGGACTCTCCAAAGGGGGAGGGGTATTCTTGGGAAGCAGCAAAAAAAAAGGAGCCCCCCCCTCGCTCCTTGCTGCCTCTCTCTCACCCCGATCCTGAGGGAGCGAGGGCCCAAGTTTGCCCAGGCTGAGAGGAAAAGGAAGAGGCCTGAGGCTGTGAGGAATGGTGGGAGTTGAAGTCCAAAACACCTGGAGGGCTGAAGTTGGCCCCTCATGAAGCCTCTTCAAGGCTTTAGATCCTGGCAGGCAGAAGGGGCAGGGAGAGCCGTCCACTCCTCCTGCCCTGCCAGGATCTAAAGCATCAAAGAGTATTGGGGTGAGAAACCAACCTAATGTATAATAGAATGAATGCTACTGTAAGTGCCTAATATTATAAGTAAATCAACTGGTCATATACCTACATTCCATGCACATGCAATAATACAGCAGTAATAACAATGGGTATAAGAAGAGGTAAAATTCAAACCGAAGTATTCTGACTGTGGTCCCTCCTCAAACTGCAAAGGCTCTTCTCTGAGCCAGGAAAAGGCAAAACCCGGGCACAGCATTTGCTTCCTGGGTGCACACACATACATATTCTTTGGGGGATTTGCTGCAGAATCTTCTCTATGAGCCCGGGATTCTGCAGCAAATCCCCCCCCCCCCCAGAATATGTATGTGTGTGCACCCAGGAAGCAAATGCTGTGCCCGGGGTTTTGCCTTTTCCCGGGCTCAGAGAAGAGCCTTTTGCAGTGTGAGGAGGGACCAGTCAGAATACTTCGGTTTGAATTTTACCTCTTCTTATACCCATTGTTATTACTGCTGTATTATTGCATGTGCATGGAATGTAGGTATATGACCAGTTGGATTACTTATAATATTAGGCACTTACAGTAGCATTCATTCTATTATACATTAGGTTGGTTTCTCACCCCAATACTCTCTGATGCTTTAGATCCTGGCAGGCAGGAGAGGCAGGGAAGCCTGGAAAAAATGTAAACAGAGAGGATTACTCAGAAGTAAATCTGCAAAGGAGGGCACTTCATCCAAAGTGCCCTCCTTGCAGATTTACTTCTGAGTAATCCTCTCTGTTTACATTTTTCCGGCTTCCAGCCGAAAGAAGGAGCGAGTTTAGGGCTTGCCTTGCCATAATACTTATTGGCAAGGGAGGCGGGAGGGTGGTGAGAGAGAAGGAGGGTGCCCCCCCCCCTTACGACCTAATAACAACACTTAAGAAAATTCTGGCCCCCGAAGTTCTATAAAGAAAGTCCACTTCCTGGTTGGCGTTCCAGGTGCGGAAATACTCAAAAGTAGCATTTCTTACGAATTTCTTACGAATCATTTCATTTTCATAACTTTTTTCTCATGCCTAGTACTTTCCTTCACTGTCTCTCTCAAAACTCACATTGTATCTCCACACACCTTGGGATCTAAAACACGAAAGGGACTTTTCTATGTGGACAATGTCCATTACAATTATGCTTGCTAGGTTCAGAAGAGAAAGAAACCATTTTCTCTTTCAGAGCTGCATAAAAGGCAGAGTGTCACATTTCATTTTCCATTTTGTAAAGCTCTATGTAAAAAAAAAATCTACCTTAAAAGTTCTTGCTAGATTTGTTTTCCTCACTCCCTTTTTCTTTTAATGTAAAAATCTGTGACCCTTGATATTGTAAGAGGTATCCCTTAAGCTACCTAAAAGAAAATGAGACATATCTCAAGATATTGGAAATACGGTTCTTTGGTGAGATGGGCATCACTAAAAATCAAAACTGTAGAAACACCAACACGGTTAACTGAGAATTAAATGTCTTAAACTGCAAACATTTGAAAACAACCAAATGAGATCAGCAATAGAACATTGCAGTGTACTCTCCTTTCTTAAAAGAAAGACCTCAGGGTAATTTCAATGCACATATTTTTTAGGGGGAGGGGGAGTAGATAGTTGGGCGGCAACCTGTTAATCCATTGAAATAATGATGGATAAAAGACTCAAAAATTCTTGATGTTGGCAACCTATTATTATTTTGAGTTGCCCATCAGTGAGGAAATGTTAAGAGGAAAGTCAGTGTTCCCAATCCTAACAATGAAAACTTTCTATCACTTGTCCTTGCCACTTGTGAGATAGTTATATTATATGTATGTTTGTTTCCTTCACCCTTTCTTCAAGAAATACAATGTAGTGTACAAATCTACTTCTTCACCATCTATGTGGAGGAAGCATACCCATAGAGAGAAACCTGCTGTATGTCATAATGCCCTTTTGGTAAGGGACAACGCTACATAATAGAGATTCTAAGCAGAACAAAAAAGGCATGTCAGCTGTTAGTGTGTTGGGGGGAGGGGTCCAGGAAGTAGTTGAGATGTCTATGGGGAAAACATTTTTTTCTAAGCTTTGGTTCTAATGCATAAAGAGGTAAATAAATACATCCCCTTTCCCATATGATTGTTACATACCCTTATCACAGATGAAACCTGAGCTATATATGGCAAAGTAATGTCAGAGTCTTTTCAAGATGGCAAATGATGAAAAACACAAAAGCCAGGAGAGGGTGCAGCCATTTGCTTTACTTGGGTCTATTGGGAAGTGCAAGATTCTGGCCCTGTCATGCCCCAGCCTGATTCCATAGCCAAGGAAGACCGAAGCCATGTTAAATCACAGGCCTTACTCAAGTCTAAAGAGAAACCTTTGCGGAGGCCTCCGAGTCAGCCAGCAGTCAAGGTTGGCCACAGTCCTCCGCCTTCCCAAGCTGATAAGAAGCGCTGGGAAGGCAAAGTTTCGCTTCCCTCTGTATCTCCAGGTGCGGCTGTTAATGAGCTGACATACTTGCCTTCCTTGAAGGGCTTGAGAAAGTCACCCCCACAAACTGTCCATGGGAAAGAGTTACAACGCAGTCAGCGCTTCAGAGGTCAACACCATGCGGGACCTATTTAAGTGGGTTCCCAGTGGTGTTTGGGATCTTGCACCAACGTTCAGCTTTCTTTGTCAAGCTCCACGGAACTCAAGTCCAGGACAAGGCCTTGGAGCCTCCAAGTCACCGTACTCAAGTACTCAGTCAAGCCATTGTTTGCCAAGGACTTATCCCAGATTTTTAGCCCATTGGGGTTTCAAGACTATTTCTTCATTTATTGGATCTTAAACTTCGTTTGAACTATTGTCTTGCAATACTCGGATGCTGGAGGCATCAGTGGACTATATTTTTATCTCTTTCCTCCTTTCTACCTATTCTAAATAAAGCATTTAAACACAGCTGCTGTGTGGTGGTTTACTGAGGGATCCTCCAGGCCCAGGTTGCAACAGGCCCCCATCTCCCTTCTGTTGACTTAATTGAGAGAAAACTATGTTTATACTTGAGCTCACATTGTGCCATTGAAATAAACCGAGGGCAAAAGGGTAAAGTAGTAGGAGAGAGAACATTGGGACACTTCGTAAGCAGCAAAAAACTTGTGTACTATTGCCTTACTAGGAGAACTCCTAGTAGAACTACTATTGCCTTACTAGGAGAACTCCTAGTAATAGCAACCATGCTTTGTATGCACGTAGCACACCATGCTGCTGAAAAGTAGACTTAAATAACTATTTACTAGTCTGTTTAACTAGTTAAATGGTCGTTGACATTTTTCTGATATTTGGTTATAATAAGGTCATTTCCAAGGCCACTGTCAAAGTTGTAGAGGGCTTTTTTTGTTTCTTAAAATGTCAAAGAAGAACATTTGAATAATACAGTTTACTCAAATGCTCAGCCTTTTAAATGCAGGAAGCTATTACTATTAGGAAGAAAGAGGGGGAAATGACTTATAAAAATGTTACCGAAGCATACCTTAGAACAGTGTTTCTCAACCAGTGTGCCGTGGCACACTAGTGTGCCGTAAGTGATCATCAGGTGTGCCATGGGAAATTGGCACTCCCCCCCCCTCCTAGCAGCCCCCTCACAGGTTTCCAAGAAACAAATTGAGCCTCTCCGCTTGGAAATGTTTTTTTACTATTTTACTGGATTTTTTGAGAGTCTCCCCCAAAGGAACTGTTTATAACAGCTTCATGACATCCATAGTTAACTGGAAGCAAGTTTCACTCAGGGTGAAATTTCTCAAAGGTCTGGTTAACAAGCTCTATGAGGAGCGGCTTGGAGAGCTGGGCATGTTTAGCCTGAAGAAGAGAAGTCTGAGAGAAGATATGATAGCCATGTATAAATATGTGAGAGTTAGTCATACATATGTTGTGTTCATCAAAACAGGCCCAGGTTTCACACTGAATGTATAAATACATTTAAAAACATATTAACTATATGTATTACGGTGTTAGAGTGACATTTTGTGTCATTTTGGTTGGTGGTGTGCCCCAGGATTCTGTAAATGTAAAAAGTGTACCGCAGCTCAAAAAAGGTTGAAAAACACTGCCTTAGAATATGATCCATCCTCTTCCCTGAAATTACTTACAGACTTGCAGTATGTGGAGTAATATTCTTATTTATTTGGTTAAAATGATAAATTGCTCAGAAGTTATTGTGTGACTTCAACTTATTTCCAACTGATGACAACCCTACTGCCGGATTTTCTTGGCAAAGGGGAACCATTGTCTTCCTTTGATGTTGAGAAAGTATGACTTAGCCAAGGTCACCTGCTGAGTTTTCATGGCTGAGAGGAGATTTGAATCTGGTCTCTAAAGTCCTGGTCCAATGCTCAAACGAATACAACACATTGGATCTGACATATGGTATAGTTACTGGCAAATGCGACTAATACCAATCCTTTCATTAAATATTCTGGTTCATTTGACACTGCAACAGAAAACTTCTTTCCCTCTCACCACCCTAAAACATCTTTGTTTTTCTTTTCTTTTATAAAAATTCAGTCTCAGAAGTAATTGACCATTTCTTAGTAGGATTGCATTCAGAGAGCGAGAAGACACAAACAAACAAGCAAACAAAAAAGGCAACTTAGCTCATTGTTCTTGCAGTCACTAAATCAGAGGTTACTGAAAGCTAAAAGAAAAAGCAGGCAATTATGCTTTGTGCTTCTGCTCCCTTTCTTTGCAAAGGCTGTCTCTACTAAGTAGGGTGTACATTGCAAATACACACATATATATCACCTTAGTCAGATAGATACTGTATATTTGGGTTATTGTGCCTTTCCAATCCCCACTGTAGATTGCCAGCTAATATATTTGATGCCCCGTATAATTTGATGTCTCCAAAGTCCTCATCCAACACTCAGAGCACTTCACCAAACTTATTCTGGAGGCTCACTAGTAGTAGAAGGAAGTAGTAGTACTGTGATAAGCCTTCTAAGATATCTCACAATGCCTGTTTTGTTCTAGTGCTGACTTTAGTTACAGGATTCTTCAAGCTTTCTTCTTGTGCCAAATATTGACACATGTTACTGTTATATGCAGAAACAACTTTATTACTGCTATATGACACAGTTGATGGTGCATAGCAGAAAAATATTCCAGACCTTTGCTGATGATCTCAAGCATCCTTTCTCAAATACTTGTAAAACTGGTCCCCTAAACAAATTTTACCCAGATGTATCCTTCAGCTGGCAATCAAATCTCCATAAATGGGGAAATGCTGGGCTAAGATAAATCTCTCCAAGGTGAGACCAGTGGAAGAAAGGCTCTCAAGGATTATGTAGTGCAAACAAACCAACAATAATAATATATGTGAGAGCCATCCCCCATTGATAGCCATGATAACCATTCAAACTGGTTAGTAACAGAAAAAGGAACTCTCGTGGTTGGATTTCAACCCTCATATTTTATCCCAACCTTAGAATGTTAGGCAAATACAAGTGGTATCCAAGGTAATTAATCCAAGTTAACTATTCCATGTCCTTGGGCAACTGCTAACATTTTATCATGATGATTCAAATTTTATTTATTTGTTTATTTGTTTACCATATTTGTACCCTGCCCTTCTCACTCAGAAGTGGACTCAAGGTGGCTTTACACATAGGCAACAATTCAAGGCCATAAAAAACAACATACAGTTAAAATGAACATTTGACTAAAAACCACAAATTAAAACATTTAAACATTACATCAGCTATTAAAACCATGCCATCCATAATCGTAATCCAGGGCCATTCGAGTAGTCATTGCACATATTCTATATCCCTTTATTGCACCACAATTATTATCCAAAGGATTGGTTCCAAAGCCACGTTTTTACTTTTTTTTCCTATTTGCCTGATGGAAAAGGTTCAACTTAGGTGAGTATGGTAGACAGGTGTATTTCTAATATGCTTATTTGATGGTCAAAGTGGTCCCTGGTCAAGTGGTCCATGATTGGGAAGCGATAGGCAATCACTGAATTAAACAGATTCCTTTGAGACCAAGAAGTGAGGAGGTCTCTGTAATCTGCTTCAATGATAAAAGGATTTATTTCTGTTGCTTCTGAATATGGTTGTTCTCAGTTTTCATGTGAATGCTTTCCAGTTTTTGCAGCCTGAGGATGTCTTGAGCAGAAATCACAACAGAAATGTTTAAAAATCATTTTCTCCAATCTTGACATGACTGCAATCTATTTCCTTAAAATTTCCAGTTCAATAAAAATTCTGAAACAAAAATGAGGGGTGGATAAGGGGGAGGTGGGAAGCAATAATATCCCATTGCCAAATAGACAAATTACTAATATTTTTGGAGCGCATACTTCAGGAATGGTAATACAAAGTACTGTGCTATCATCTTGGTTTGAGTTACTTTTAGGATGAATTTCAAGGCTTTCTATATCTTGAATATATTGGACTGTGGCTGAGATTCAAATATACTATTCTGTCATCATCAATAAAGCAAGTCATGCTCTCTCGTAAAACTCCCTTGTAATGCCCATTCTGGTGACATTTTACAAACTATGAATTTGGAGCAGTCCTTAACAAGAAGAGGATTAAGTGATTACACACTTAATTTGTGGGTTTGATAGCTGGTTGGATAGAAAGGAGAAAACAGACTTCTCAGATCTCTTTGATCATTATTCTCACAGTTCTGAACATGGTGCTTGCTCCCCCCCCCCAATTCAGTGCCTGTGCCCCTTACATTTGGAAAGCAGCTTGGTCACTCTAGAAAAACAGAGACTCAATAGTATCTTGATCATGATGACAATGGATTACCGTAGATCCAGATTGTGATAGAGTAACTAAGATTTTCACATGTTTGTTATTCAGGTACCACTGGTTTCAATAGGTTTACTCTCAGTATGGCATTTTCCTGAATTCAATGGTTTCATTGCACTGGCATCAAATTTGTTGTACCAGCAAAAATGATTTTCTGTAGTTAGCACAAGGGGGAGATCTAGCACAGTTTTGTATTGCATAAATGGCTGTATATACTCATATATACTGATATATTCACACAGTAATGATGCCTACTATTACTATTTGCACAGTAATGATGCCCACAAAAACTACGCAACTGGATTGTTTTTTGTGTTCGTGCTGCCATGCTGGACCTAGACTAGACCTAAATTTCATACCTTCTAACTGTCCAGACTTGGCAAAGATAGTCCTAAATCAATCCTCTGTCGACCCTAGTTTTCAGCTGCTTTTCAAACCTCTCATTTCAGTCTTCTCTTTTCATTGTCTTCCTTTGTTCCTGGCCTGCTTGTATTAGTGCACACTGTGTTCAAAGTGTAAAAGTAGCTTGCTCTCTACTAACTCAGCAAGGCGGAGAGAAGAGAATGGGTAGAATCTAGCCCTTCTCAGTATAAGCAGGCAAAAGAAAATTCCTGCAGCCTCTCCTAGCTTGTCTAGTATTTTGTACGGATAATTTTTGCCATCTTCAGCACACACTGATGTTGCTTGGCCACATATGTCCCAGTTTTCATCTGTGAAATGTTGGAGAATATGGAATCTTGATGCAATCTAGTATACCAATTTCTGTGGCCTAAATCTAACGGTTAATTCCAATGGAATAGACCAATCAAATAAACAGAATTTACATAAGAACTTGATAAAATAAAATAAAATCTTGATGAAATAGTGAAGAGTAGAGATATCACCCTGGCAATGAAAACCTGCGTACTTAAAGCAGTGGTATTCCCCGTAATAACCTATGGTCCAGGAAGGCCAGCCTTCTTTATGAGAGACCTTGGATCCTTGGATCGCAAGAAGATTAAACCAGTCCATACTCCAGGAAATAATGCTCACTGGAGGGAAGGATATTAGAGGCAAAGATGAAGTAGTTTGGCCACATGATGAGAAGGCTGGAAAGCTTGGAGAAGATAATTATGCTGGGGGAATGGAAAGGAAAAAGGAAGAGGGGTCAAGCAAGAGCAAGATGGATTGATGTTACTTTTGAAGTGGCTGGCTTGACCTTGAAGGAGCTGGGGTGGCGACGGCCAACATGGAGCTTTGGCGTGGGCTGGTCTATGAGGTCACAAAGAGTCAAAAGCTGCTGTATAAATAAATGACTACAAACATAAGAACTGTCTTATTGCCCTGCAATAGATTCGACATGCCTACATTAACTCCCCCCTCCCCTCATGGCACAGCAGGTTAAACTGCTGAGCTGCTGAACTTGCTGACTGAAAGGTTGGTGGTTCGGAAAGCGGGGTGAGTTTGGAAAACTGCCAAGATAGCAGTTTGAAAACATGCAAATGTGAGGAGATCAATAGGTACTGCTTCTGCAGGGAAGGTAATGGTGCTCCATGCAGTCATGCTGGCCACATGACCTTGGAGGTGTCTACGGACAATGTCTGCTCTTTGGCTTAGAAACGGAGATGAGCATTATCTCCCAGAGTCGGACACAACTAGACTTCATGTCAGGGGAAATCTTTACCTTTAGCTTACATTAACTGGAACTAGTAATTGGATTTAGGAATAGGCTTTTTTTCAATGCCCATCTTGACTTATTGCCAATGATCCTAGATATGTACAATCAGGGGTTTTAAAATTTAAGGTTTTAGGCAGTTTTATTTGGTGTGGGTGAGTTGTTTTGTATACATGAGCAATATACACCAGTATGTTTTGTTTTCTGGAGTAATGTGTATGCCTTTGTAAAAACAATATAAAAACAATCTGTAATACCTGATATTTGAGCTGAGAGAAATACAGTAAGGACTGCCTTTCATGTAAAAGGCCCAGGGGAAAATGTAACTGGAATGCATGAAAAATCATCCCATCATAGAATTTTAGAGCCAAGAAGCATTGCATAGATCCCCTCCCTTGCAGGAATATACAACTAAGTACTCTGAAGAGATAGCCATCCAATCCTTTTAGAAACCCCCGCAAATGGAAAGTCTATCACCCCGAAGGTGTTTAAGTGGATTTTTCCCTCCTTCTTCTTGTACTATTATCCATTAGTTTGTGTTGTAGTCTCTGGAGCATCAGAAAACAACCTCCCTCTATCTTCTGCATGGAATCTCTTCAGTTGTTTAAAGATAGTGATCATGTCTTCTCTTTTCCAAGCAAAAAACATATCCAGATCCTTTAATATATCCGGATGGTTGCCCATGTCTGGAGAGGGAAGATATCTGCAAAGAAGGCCACAGAAACTATACTTTTAAACATAGAACACATTTGTTCACTACTTGTTCACTCACTAGACTGTATTTATTTATTTATTTATTGGGCTTCTAGACCGCCACTCCCGGGAGGCTCGGGGCGGCTCACAGCAAGCAAGGTACAATAAAAACACTTTAAAACACATTAAAACACATTAGAGCGCAACACATTATATAAAACAACAGAATTAAAACATCATGATCGAACGGTATACAACTGTATTGGCGGGCTCTGCACTAACGGTGCCTATAGGCCGAAAGCCTGTTGAAAAAGATAGGTCTTGCGCATATTCATTCATTTGGGATCTTAGCACTGTTACCTATTCAACTACAGGTTAGAAATTTCTAAGCTGTGATGTTTAGAATGAATTATATCAGACAATGGTAGGTTGTGATAATTCTAAGAAATCAAGAGTTTAATTTAAAAGGGTACAGAAAGCTCTCTATATGTTGACCTGCAATTCCCATTAGCCCTAACTTGCATAGCCAATATGAAGAATGATGGGAATGACAGTTCAACACAACCAGGAGGAATGTGTGATTTTCACATACAACTCACATACAAACTATGTATATGCATATTCCTGCCTGAGCATAAGTTCTTTAATCAAAACCTATATCTATATCTATCTATCTATCTATCTATCTATATATTATACAGTATATATATATAAAACTATAAATAACGCATTTGGTTTTAGAAAAAGGTTTCTCCCATTTTGCATTCTTCCACAAAAGAGCTGGACCTCTACACACCCATCCCCACACTCTAACCACTAAATTCCTGCATTTCATTGGGAAGGATGATCCAGGGTTTATCTGTTCAAAGGTGGTATGTTTTTGCTGGTACTGGAATATATGTAGTCCCGTTTGTTTCCAGAACTGTGCCTGTGGGGAAGAAACGTGATGAAGTCATTATAGTTTACATCTTGCAAAACATAT
The DNA here is from genome assembly GCA_030556195.1 of Anolis apletophallus. Lineage (NCBI taxonomy): Eukaryota > Metazoa > Chordata > Lepidosauria > Squamata > Anolidae > Anolis > Anolis apletophallus. The sequence goes on along the minus strand of JARBWK010000001.1, from coordinate 88,349,422 downwards.
GTCTTCCATGGTTGTACCCTGACAGCCCCTATACTCTGAGCCAATAAAGCCTTGGCCAAGTTGAGTGTACGTATGGGTGCGTGTGCCTGAGCTTTTGTGGTTAATACAAATTTCTTTTCTGCATATGGACAGCATGCTCCTCTCACATTTTGTGCTTCCCAAGAGTTTAAGTGCATCGCCATGGCTGATTAAATAGACATAAATTCTCAATTAAACATACAGTCTACAGTGTCTTTTCCACAAACCGATCTTTCTCAATGCATAAGATCAGATTGTAAGAGGCGTCTGCTTTTACTTAAGATTTATAATCAACAGCCAACTGCTCAGAATAGTCTGGCATATTCGTTGCTGAAATTGTGGTGTACTAATCTGGCATGGAACACATTGACTCAAACAATCCTGCTACAAAAGGGGAAAAAGTAATCACATCCCCCTCGAGAAATACAGTAAGTAATGTCCTACTATAGGGAATGGTAGAAATTACCTCTAGGAGGAAATAGTAGGAAGGAACGTAGCAGAGTATAGAGATGATAACTACCAAGTTCTCTTCAGTTTGGAACAGTGGAAATCTTTTTTCCATCTCCTAAAGATTGTGATCTTCCAATTCTACTTGGATAGAAAGAAGCAGTAAATGGATGTTTGGAAAAACATCTGATATTTACATTTTTGTTTGGATACCTCAAGGTGATAGTGTTAGTTTGACAAGCATCGACAGGAAAGAAGAAGTACATGTTAAGAGTTTGTGGCAGGGCTGGGGAACAGTTGGACCTCTAGGTGTTTTATGTCAGATCCCAGAAGGGCTAACTAACATAACCAGTGGTAAAGGGATTATAAAAGAACCAGTATGGCATAAGGGTATGAGTGTTGGACTATGACTCTGGAGACCAGGACTTGATTCCCTGCTTGGCCATGGAAACCCACTTGGTGACCTTGGGCAAATTAGACACTCCTAGCCCTAGAAAATCCCACAATAATTTCATTTTAGGATTGCCATAGGATTTCCATTGTCCGAACTGGTCATTTTGTTGTAGTGTGATTCAAGAAAAAGGCTAAGGCTTTTCAATCTGATGAAGCCACAGTCTCTTTACAGATGAAACCATCTCATGTAATATGCATGGCAATGGACTAGTTTTGTAGTTTCAAAATAACATGTGAAATTAAAAGACACAATAATGATTCAAAGATCTTCCATGCGTTGTTGCTTTTTATTTGATGGGATTCAGGGAAAGTGCACTCCTAATAATGGCCAGAAGTTAGAATGCTAGTGTCTAGAGATGAAAATGACCTATCTGTCTGCAAACATTCTGGTCATGTAACTATTGCAAAATGACACTGGCAGTTTAGACTATTAGGGATTTGTCATTGCAATAGTTGCATCATAAGGTGATTGCTCCTGTTGCAGAGACAACACCCGGCCCTGATAAAAATGGCATATTTCACATATTGCAAATGCAGAGTCTTTCTGTGAACTCTATTAATACCTATTCCTGGAGAATCCTGAGACATGGGAAATGGGAAGTACTGGGAAGGAAGAAATAAAACCACTCCCCAAAGTCTCCTGCCTTTAAGCCTCCAAATTTTTTCTCTGATAACAATGCTTGGAATTTATTTTAAACCTTCAGTCTAAATCCAAGTGCCACAGTTCACCCTACAGATGAATTGGACTACAACTCTCAACATACCCAAGTAGCACAATGGTTATATTGATGGGGATAGTGGTTATTCCACCTTGCTGGATTGTCACCTTGGCATGGTGAGGGGGCTTGTGTGTTCCAGTGAACCTATGAGTGAAGCCGTCAGAGTCATGTACCCCCAGATGGGCCTCCCATGCTAGCAGGGTCATAGGGAGGAGTTATACAAAGAGCAATATGAAAACTTCAATGGCAGAACAGGCAGATGATACCATGACAATGTTACAATGGCTATGAAGGTGGAAGAAGGCTGCAACACATGAGAGACACCGGTTGTGGTGTTAACCATGCCACTGGATAAAAACCTCTGGGTCATTCCATGCCAAGTGGTCTAAAATTTAAAAAAAGCTCCCACCATCCTGTTCTCAAATTTTGTTCAATTTTTAGCTGTAGCATGAGTCAGGTATTAAACTAAGTTTTCTAAAATTTGAGGTCTCTAATTGCAACAGTAGGCTTGTTTGATAAAAAGAGGTTCAAAACTCGCTTCAGATGTAGGGGGCGCTGGTGGTTCGAATTGGAAATCAATTCCGATGTTCATAGAAAAAAATCTTCAAAACTTTTTGAAAATTCAAAGACTTTCAAAACAGCTTTGTTAATGGCAGACATGCATGTGCAGTTGGGAAAAAACAGCACTGGCACTGGAGAAACTTCAGGGGCTCTACCACTCCTGACCGAGGGGCTCTTACACTCCAGGCCTCCCTCGGCTGTCAATGTGGAGGAGGAGGCGATCCTCCTCCTCCTGTCACGTAATTCAGATTATCAAAGTAGAGGTAAAGGTTTCTCCTTGACATTCAGTCTAGTCCTGTTTTACTCTGGGGAGTGATGCTCACCTCCATTTCTAAGCCAAAGAGACAAGCTGTCCATAGACACCTCCAAGGTCATGTCACCAGCATGACTGTATGGAGCACCATTACCTTTCCGCCGGCGTCTCAAACTGCAAAACCGGATTCAAACTGCTAAACCGGATACAAACTGAAGACCTTATGCATTATGGAGATTCATAGAAGGCAGCTAAACTGCATGATAGAAGTTTACATCATTGAGTATATACATAATGCAGTTTCAAGATGCATTACATGGCAATGTATATGGGGCCTGAAAGAGTAGGAAGAAGGAGAGGAGAACGGAGAGAAAGATAAAGGGGGACATTCACCCAGGCTGCTTCTTTAACATGACTTTCCTTTAACATGACTTTCCAGGACCCAGGACGAATGGGAAGGGAAAAGAAGGGGGGACATTCGCCCAGGCTGCTTTTTTAATGCAGCTTCCCAGGCTTGAGCCGAGGCCAGGGAAGAGAAACAGGGAAACATTGAATTGAATAATTTTGACTCATTTACTGCTTTGTAACAGAAATGGGGGTAAAAGCTTCAGAAGGGCAAAGGGACTTCCGATTTCCTTAAAAACTTCAAAATCGCTTCAAAAAGCAAATCTTTCCGAATTTATTCTGAATTATGAAGATTCTGACCAAACCTAACCATGCCTATGCAACAGTTGCTGATCTAGTCCAATCTTTTAAATTCAGATTCAAACCCACAGGGGTGAAAAATAACTGAATTAGATTTGAATCAGAGAAGAAAATGGTTTACTTTTGCCCATATAGGACCATATCACATTAGGGAATGAATCCACTTTAAATCCAGTTGTTGCCTCTGCAGAATTCTGGGGTCTGTAGTTTAGGGAGGAGCCTTTAACAGCCTCACTAAACTACAAACCCCAGAATTCTGCAGGAGGAAGAAACTGGATTTAAAGTAGATTTATTCTCTAGCGTGATGAAGTAAATAAAATTCTAAATGAATAGAATCAACTGCTATAAACCTGCTAAAAGTATTGGTACACTTCTGCCATCTGTTGGATGAAATTGGATTTTACAACATATGCTAAGAGGTTTAATTAACCCTGCTTCCCCCCCCCCCCCCAAAAGATGAGGAAAAAACTAAGAAACTTACTGCACAGCTTTGGAAGATTATGATGCTTATTTTCTCAAAATCTTGCTGCTTCCTCCAAGTAAAATAGTTATAATGTCAGGACAATTGTTAGTTTAGAAATGCATCAGCAATAATTGAGAAACCATCAAATGCTTACTTAAGTTGTTACTTTGTTTGGTGTGGGTGGAGGTGATATTAATGTGAAAGACTAATGGTAGGTTTAAGTGAAGGCTGGGGCTGGTGTGTGACTCATCACCATCAGAGACTGCACCCCATTAACATCTTTTCTAAAAAGTGGTTGAACATTTTTAAAGTCTCAATCTCAGAATGATGTAAGAATTGTTTCTTTTTACTAACAGTGGAGGTGTGGGAGGTTACTGCAAAAATCAATGTGCAACCTCTAATTTATCACTGAGAAAATATTCAGCATACATAGTTGTTAGTCTGCCTATTCAGGCATATGATGCTATTTCTGAGGATATTTTGGGGTTTTCACCCATGCTTCATTTATTTCTGTGTTGTAAAATGCAGAGCACCCTGAAAATAGGTTAAGCTTGATCAGTTTCCCACTTAATAACAAGGCAGGACCTTGGGGCTGCCTTCATCTGTGAAGAAGTAGAAAATGTATCAAGATGTGGAGCATCTCTTGGAGACATTCCACATACCAGATAACTTTTGAGTAGGTCCACCTTGCCCATCCTTCTCCTTCCTTACATCAGTGGCATAGATCCACAGTTTCCTTCCATTTGTGAAAATATCTCTTCCTTTTGTAGAAGTTCTTTTTGGGGGAATTTAGGGTTTGCATGGCAATATTTGCTGAAGGCGTCTTCCTCTATAGAACTCCCCCAGCTTCATTTCCCACACATTTCTAGAGAGGGCCTAGTGCTCTGGAGAAGATTTTTAAAGGGTTACACAGAGGATTGCACATGGAAGGATTGGGTCCACAATAATTCAGGACTATTGCTGTGTAAGAAATGGGAAAAAAGATCCCCATTTTGCCTAATTGTCACTTTTTATGAATTCAATTAATGTGATTTATAATTAGTACCAAAAAGGTACATAGCTATTATCCTGTTGATATGCCTTCAGAGTTGAGTTGTCTACGTATATTTTCTGTCATGGGCAGGTTGTTGTTGTTTATTCATTCAGTCACTTCTGACTCTTCGTGACCTCATGGATCAGCCCACGCCAGAACTCCATGTTGGCCGTGGCCACCTCCAGCTCCTTCAAATCCAATCCAGTTACTTCAAAGATACCATCCATCCATCTTGCCCTTGGTCTGCCCCTCTTCCTTTTTCCTTCCATTTTTCTCACCATCATTGTCTTCTCCAATCTTTCCTGTCTTCTCATTATGTGGCCAAAACACTTCACCTTTGCCTCTAATATTCTTCTCTCCAGTGAGCAGTTGGGCTTTATTTCCTGGAGTATGGACTGGTTTGACTTTCTTGCAGTCCAAGGCACTCCCTGAATTTTCCTCCAGCACCGCAATTCAAAAGCATCTATCTTTCTTCGCTCACTCTTCCTTATGGTCCAGCTCTCACATCCATAGGTTGCTACAGGAAATACCATTGTTTTGACTATGCAGATCTTTGTTGCCAGTGTGATCTCTCTCTATTCTTCACTATTTTATCGAGATTGAGTGATGCCAAATATTTTCCTTTCTCCTGAATGGGACCACTTTCAAATACAAATATTTGCAACAGCTTCTTGATGGATGCAATTTTCCTGTCCCATAATGCTCCATATCTTGCATTGTTGCAACCATGAAAGGGAAAATGAGGATCTAAAAGGGGGAGGTGCTAAAAGAACTGGAGATGGGGATGCTGTCTGCTTATATTTTCAACATGTTTTTGGAAATGGAGGAATCTTTAGGAGACACATGTAGTCTGTACTTTCCAACACTTTCTTTAGAACCATGGGATACAACAATAGAATTTTCTAGAATAATGGGGAAATCCAACTGAGCAGGGTGGAAAGTGAACCCCACAAAAGAGCAACCCATCGGACAATGTTGTGGCAATGTAGAGGGAGGGTTGCAGTGTGGACATGAAAGGAAAGAAGGTTCTAGAAATTCTTCCAGCAGAACATTGGATTTAGTCCATAAAGAGTCATCTAGTCTGGTCTTCTCTAGTTGCTTTGAGGAACAGAACGTAGGCTAGACAGTCAGTAGGCAACCAAGTAGGTAGGTAATGGGAGAAACAAGTCAGGCAAACAGACAGAAATAGTATTATACACTAATTTCTATGTTTTAAAGTACACACTGAAACCATTGGTATCTCAGGATACTAGGGTTGGTTTACGAGATAAAGAAATTAAATTAATGCGTAATCGATCCGTTCAAAATGCTAATTTTGAGGTTTACTGCATCTCGCCGGCGGACCAGGAAGTAGGCTTTGTTTTTTGATCCTGAAGGCCGGCATTTATCGTAATTATTGTAATTAATTCTTAATTATTTTACTCACACACCTTCTCCCTGTCTTTTCCCCTTCGGTTCCTTCCCACCTTCATTCATCTTCTTGCCCTGTTTGTTTTTCCTGCATTTCTATGGGGAATTGGAAGTGATGCTGCCGCTAGGCATTCTGGGAAGTGTAGTCCTCCGTGCTTCTCCTCTCTCTCCCCCTCTGCTTTCTCTCTCTCTCTCTCTTCCTCGTGGCGGCGGTGGTTTGGGGTCTTGAGGAAGAGCGGGCTGACTCACTTCCTTCTGGGCGCCGCCTTGGTCTTCTTGGCCTTGGGGCTCTTGGCCGGCTTGGGGTTGGCTTTGGGGCTCTTGGCCTTGGGCTTCTGCGGGGACTCTCACTCTCTCAAATGCTTCTCCTCTTCCACCTCGCTCTCTTTCCTCATCGTTTCCCCCCTCCCTTCTCTTCCCCGTTGCTCTGTCTTCCCCCACCGCACGGGCCAACTTCAGCCCTCCAGGTGTTTTGGACTTCAACTCACTCCTCCCTCTCCCCCTCTCCCCCTCCCTCTCTCTCTGCTTTCTCTCTCTCTCTCTTCCTCGTGTTCTCTCTTTCTTTCTCTCTTATCCTGGCTTTTATTCTCTCTCCCTCCCTCCCTCTCTCTCTCTCACACACACTTCTCCCCTTTTCTCTCCCTGCACTCTGCCTTGTTCTCTTCCCCCACCGCATGGGCCAACTTCAGCCCTCCAGGTGTTTTGGACTTCAATTCACACAATTCCTAACAGCAGGTAGACCAGCGTTTCTCAACCTAGGCATCAGGACCCCTGGGGGGGGTCGCAAGGGGAGTTGCGTGGGATTGCCAAAGACTATTAGAAAACACAGGATTTTCTGTTGGCCATGGCGGTTCTGTGTGGGAAACTTGGCCCAATTCTGTCATGGGTGGAGTTCAGAATGCTCTTTGATTGAAGGTGAACTATAAATCCCAGCAACTACAACTCCCAAATGTTGTAAACTCCATCTGTGTTCACATTTGGGCATATTGGGTATTCATGCCAAGTTTGGTCCTGATCCAACATTGTTTGAGTCCAGACTGCTCTTTGGATGTAGGTGAACTACAACTCCAGCACTCAAGGTCAATGCCCACCAAACCCTTCCAGTATTTTCAGTTGGTCATGCATGTTCTGTGTGCCAATTTTGGTTCAATTCAATCACTGGTGGAGTTCAGAATGCTCTTTGATTTTAAGTGAACTATAAATCCCAGCAACTACAACTCCCAAATGTCAAGGTCTATTTTCCCCAAACTCCATCTGTGTTCACATTTGGGCATATTGAGTATTCATGCAAAGTTTGGTCATGATCCAACATTGTTTGAGTCCAGACTGCTCTCTGGATGTAGGTGAACTACAACTCCAACACTCAATGTCAATTAACTATATGTATTACTGTGTTAGAGTGTCATTTTGGTTGGTGGTGTGTCCCTGGATTTTTTTTAATGTTAAAAGTGTGCCGCGGCTCAAAAAAGGTTGGGAAACACTGTTCTATGGTTTGTGAGTCTATGGTGCTTCCCCACTCAGGAGAAACACCACACATTAGCATTATTAATCACATTGTACTTTTTCTATAATATTGTGGGATATAGCAAACTTGGCTTCATCCAACTAGTATATTGATGTGATGCTGCTTTATATTCATGTGATGCTGCTTTTCTATTAACATGTGTGCTGCTTATGCTTGTTCAAATACTTGCTATATTTACTCATGTGTTGCTGCTTATATGATAGTGCTTTGAATACCTCTCAGATACCTGTATTTTGTGATGTTATTGGGTACAATTAGCCACAATAGACATCCGTTTGGAAGCCTACATTTTTATAGTGATATTACTACTTTACTGTTCTATGCCTTTTCATATGTATGACATGTATTTTTGATGTATTTGTGCAATACAATATACCAATATTGGCATTACCTTTGCTTGTTTGATGTGTAACTGTCCATTCGCATACCTTCCCAGGACTAGTTCCTTGTGTGCCCAGATTTGTATTTCCATAGCCTACCATGTGTTTTTTTTGCTGGTCTTCAATTCCCGCAATCCCTTTCTTTTGGGTCTAAGTGTTGAGGCTTCTGGGAATTGAAGTCCAACAGTGTCAGTCCTGTTACCCTGCTTTGGGCAATTTAGAACTAATTACGGAATTCGTAATTTATAACATATCAAATAAGATTTTTTTGGAAAATGTTTTGTAAGTCATTACGTTAAGCATCAACCCCCCCCCCCATTTGCTTTTAGAACCACGATTTTTTATCGATCAACCAACCCTTCAGGATACCTAGCAAGGAGTTGGGACAGCTTCTTTGAAAGTAATACCCTATTTACTCAAATCTAATGCTCACCTTTTGGGGCTAAATTACTTCACCAAAATTTGGGGGTGCATTAGATTCGTGTCATACAAGTGATCTTAGTACTGAGCCAAAGCCAAAGAGGAAGCTGCCTTAGGAGCTGCATCTGGAGCTCCTATTTGAGGGGTGTAATTTCTAATTTAATTGCCATGTTACAATACTATCCAATCCTGAGATTTGTAATTTAGTGAGGCATCAGCCTTCTCTAGCAGAGAAGGATCAAGATCTTGTAAAACCACAGCCCCTATAGCATTGAACCAAGGCAATTGGATTCATTCTATGTTGGAAATAGAAAGTTTCCAAGCCTCTACTAACTGTTTGTTAATATATATACAATTGTTAGCCTGCATTCTATGTGTATGTTGATTTGCCAGTTTGACTTCCTCGTTGATGTGGAAGGAGTTATAGATGTGAGTGTACTGAGCATGTGCAAACTCAGAACTCCATTTTGTGTTAAGTATGTTTTTGGACTTCATTGAGGTAGATGTGTGTTCATGGACTTCAGTGTAGTAAGTCTGCTTACCACTTCATTGGAGGTGAACGTGTGTGCTCATGGACTTGAATGAGTACAGATATATTTAAAGACATTTAAAGACGATGTGCCTGTATGGTGAATATTAGGCATGGTTTTGAACCCAAAAATGGCGATTCTAAAACCAAATGGGGGGGATTTTTATTAGTAAAAGAAAGACTTACAAAAACTTTCCAAAAATTTCTAAAATGTAACTTAATTACTAACGAAATTCGTTAGTAGTTTGTATGCCAGCGCATGCGCATTCCAGATGGTTTTGGCCTACAACTCCCAGAAATCCCAACAGCTGGTAAATTGGCTGGGATTTCTGGGAGTTGTAGGCCAAAACTTGGTGTCAGGACTGGGAGACTTGAGCTTGAGTGAAGGTCAAGCTCCCAGCCTGGCATGAGATTGCATCGACCTTTGCCCTAGTTCTTGGGTAACCTTGGGCTCCAGTTATATAAGACTGTGCTGAGTCATGTGGAAGTGAGGTAACTTCCACATGTGTGCAAGGCTGCAGGGGGAAGTGATGTAACTCCTCCGAGCCTGGACATTGGACAATTGGACTCCTACTGCTGACTCATGGGGCCATGAGGTCACATCCCTTTGGACTATGGGATATGCTGAATCACCGGATATGGTGCAACCCTACCTGGACATTGCATGGGCGATGGGAGGGGGGGTTGGGGTATATAAGTGGTGTTTTGGTGGCGGGCAGGTGCTTTTGCTTCACATGTGTCGTACCTGCAATAAAATCGTGTTGGACCGTGCTTTCAATCTACGCGTGATCCTTACCGAGTGTTGGAGAGTCGTTACAGAAGCAAAAGCCCCTTTTCAACTATCCCAGCAATGGAGAGGTTGGCTTGGAGAGAAGAAGAATATATCGATAGATGGGATTCGGCTCCTGAGGAAATCCGGCGCACTATGGAGTGGGATTGGACCACTCTTGACCAAGTGGGGTGCCCGGATGAGCACCATGAAATGATGGAAGGTGCTGTTGCCCAGGAGGAGGAATTTGAGGAAGCGGAGCGACTCTGGGAAGCTCAGGTGAGCCTGGAGGTCGCCCGCGAAGGAGAGAGAGATTTGTCTCCAGACAGGCTGAGGTTTGGAGGAATGAAGGGATCGGAGGAGCTGTTCCGAAGGACTGGTCAGTTCAAGCAGATCCAGAAGTGTATGGGACCAGAGAGACTGTGCCGAAGGACAGGCCAGTTCAGGTGGAGGTCCGGAGGGCCGGAGGGATCGGAGAAGCTGTTCCGAAGGACTGGGCAGTTTGGACGGATCCAGAAGTGCGTGGCCCCAGAGAAACTGTGCCGAAGGACAGGCCAGTTAGTAGGAAGTGTGGTAGTGAAACCACGGAGCCGGCATCACCCTCGGAGTTGGAGGTGATGAGATGTAAGCTGGAGGCTATGGAACAGACTATGAGAAGGATGTCCCGAGCCATGTCCCGTAGAGAGCCGATGGAGTCGGTGTGGAGTGCCCCGGGCGGAGGAGACTTCACTTATTATTCTTGGATGGATGGCGGACTATCAGCTGAGCGTCCTAGATCTCCTTTGGGAGTGAGGATCAATGGTGGCCATCCAGGAGGAAGTCCGCGGCGGCCCTTACCTCAAGCCGGAATGGGAAGAGGTGTTACCATGCTTGAGGTCCCTCATGGAAGGGAAGCGGTTTCCCAGGAATTCGGGGCCCGTTTGAAGAAGGAACCATTGCGGGTTGAGTTTGAAGGAGAAGCCTGCAAAGTAGCCTTCTTTGCCGCTGCGGTGCAGGACCATATGGAGGATTATGGTCATCTCTATCCGAGCGACAGCAGCCGAGTACGGGCCATCGGTGCAGTGTTCAAGGGAAGGGCAGCTGAGTGGTACGTTCAATGCCACGATCGTCGAGACCCGTGTTTGCAGTCTGTGGGAGCCTTCCTACAGGCGATACGTCGCCGGTTTAGAGATCCATTGGAGCGGATTAAGGCGAAGGAGGCGCTTCGTTGTTTGAATCAGGGATCCCGGTCGGTCACTGAGTATGCGGAGGAGTTCATGGGGTTAGCTGGAAAAGTTGCGGAGTGGTCTCCAGCTACCCTATTGGAATTATTTAAAGACGGCTTGCGGAAGGAGATCCTGGAGTGGTGTCTACATCGGGATGATCCTGGAGACGTTGATGGCTGGATCCAGTTGGCTGGCAGTGTTGAAGGAATTCTTGCCCAGGTGCAACGGCGTCGTTTTCAACCCATGAGGTCCAGAGGGTCCGGTCGTGGTGTTGCGGAGGGGCGATTCCGTGGAGGAGAGGCTCGTCGTGCCAATGACAACCGATCCAGTCCAGTGAAAAGGCCATCGAAGGGACGAGGCCTTTGCTTTATTTGTTCACAACCCGGTCATTTTGCGTCCCAGTGCCGACAGAGGCAGGCACTGGAGCCGGTTAAGGTGGCCTCCGCGAAAGCTGCTTTTGTGGACAATGATGAGGGGAAAAGTGTTGGGGTGAGCTCCAATATTCAATGTACATTGGGTTTGATTAAAGGAGATGGGATTGTGGAAAAAAAGCTTTAGTAGACTGTGGGTGTTCAGAGAATATTATGTCCCCGAAGTTGATTGGGGATTTGGGTGGGAGTACAAAGCCCTTGGAAACACCTGTAACATTTACGCAATTAGATGGATCCTCTATTGAGGGGGGCCCTTTCACTGTGGGGACTAAGGATTTGAAGGGTCGGGTGGGACCCTGGGAGGGGGACATTGATTTTGTGGTGGCCCCCATTAAAGGTCATGAGGTGGTATTGGGGTTACCGTGGCTTGAGCAAGTTAATCCCAAGATCGATTGGAAGACGGGGGTGGTACAATGTTCTCCTAATGCGAAGGAGGGGTTAGGAATGATGTACAAGGGGTGCCAGCTGAATACTGGGATTATGTTGATGTGTTTAACCCAATTTTAGCTCAGGGTCTTCCTCCTCCCCGTAACGTACAGTGTAGTATAGAAGTTAAGGAAGGGGCTGTCCTACCCAAGCCTAAGATATATGCTATGACAGTGAAAGAGAAGGAAGCATTAAGGGAGCAGATCGATGGCTATTTAAGAAGAGGGTTTATTCGGAGGTCTGAGTCTCCCATTGCAGCGCCAGTGTTGTTTCGTGAGAAAAAGGATGGTAGTTTGCGGATGTGTATTGATTATAGAGGTTTGAATGCTGTGAGTACCACCAACTGTTACCCTCTGCCATTAATCAAGGATTTGTTAGGGCAGTTAGGAGGTGGAAAGTTTTTTACAAAGCTGGATTTGATTGACGCGTTTCACATGGTGCGAGTGAAGAGGAGTGATCAGTGGAAGACTGCTTTTTCTTGCCCCCTCGGGCTCTACGAATGGACCGTAATGCCATTCGGTTTGGCCGGGCCCCCGTATTTTCATGCAGTTGATCAATGAGGTGTTGCACCCCTTTTGTATAAGGGGTGTTTGTTTATTTAGATGATATCGTAATTGTGACGCGTACCAGAGAGGAGCATGTTTGTTTGGTAAGGGAGGTGTTAGAGAGGCTGCGACAGGCGAGTCTGTATGTGAAATTGAGTAAGTGTGAGTTTGGTAAGAATCAGATTGATTTTTTGGGATATAGAATTAGCGAGAGTGGGGTTGCGATGGATCCGGCCAAGGTGGATGATGTGTTGAGCTGGGAGGCTCCGCAGACCCGTAGGCAATTGCAGGCCTTTCTGGGACTGGCTAATTTTTATCGCACCTTTATAGCGGGATTTTCAGAGATAACTCTTCCGCTTACCGAGTTACTGAAGACTAGGGGTAAGGGAGAGTCCAGGAAGATTAAGTCTCCAGGAGCTAGGTTGGAGTGGACGAAGGAATGTCAAGAGGCTTTTGTGAGGTTGAAAGAAGCGTTTACGAATGGGCCATTGTTAATGCATCCAGATGTGGATAAGCCGTTTGTGGTGCAGTGTGACGCTTCTGCTTGGGCGTATGGTGGAGTGTTAATGCAGGAGGATGAGCAGGGTAGGATGAAGCCGTGTGCGTACTTTTCAAAGAAGTTTGGAGAGCATGAGAAAAGGTGGCCAGTGTGGGAGAAGGAGGCGTTTGCTGTGCGCAACGCTTTGCAGACATGGAGGCAATTTTTAGAGGGTGCTGCTTTCCCTTTTGTTGTGATGACCATCCATCAGAACCTTCAATATTTACGAAATCCCCAGAAGTTGTCTCCCAAATTGGTGAGATGGGCGCAGTTTTTTGCTCGGTTTAATTTCAGGCTCCAGCATATTAAAGGCAAAGAGAATGTGGTGGCTGATGCATTGTCTCGGTATCCGAGTGTGGGTGAGAATGAAATGCATAAGGCGGAGGAGGTGTTTGCCAGAGAACATTGGGGTCTGGCCGTGCAGACAAGGGCGCAGGCTGCGAATGAGATTAAGAAGGAGGAGGGAATGGTGGATGAATGGAGTTTGGAGTTGCAGAAGGGTTATGTAGGTGATATATGGTTGCAGAGCCATGAGAAGGAGTGCAAGTTGTTGAATGGTTTGTGGATCATGGGAGATAAAGTGTATGTCCCTCAGAGTATGAGAGCCAAGGTGCTGAGGTTGAACCACGATCATAGGTCTGCTGGACATTGGGGAGTCACGAAGACTCTGCTGGCCTTGAAAAAGCGGTATTGGTGGCCAGCCATGAGGGCTGAGGTGAAAAGATATGTGGAATGTTGTGAGGTGTGTGCCAGGAATAAAGTTCCCCCTGCGGCTTCGCAGGGGTTGATTCAGGTGGTAGTTACTCCTGTGAGGCCGTGGACGCATGTCAGCACTGATTTTGTGGGGGAGTTGCCTTCGAGTCGAGGTTATAAGTACATTTGGACGGTACTGGATATGTTTTCGAAGCAGGCCCATTTTGTGCCATTGAAGGGGTTGCCTTCTGCGGAACGTTTGGCAGAGTTGTATGTGCAGCATGTGTACCGGTTGCATGGGTGCCCGGAACAAGTTTTGAGTGATCGTGGAGTGCAGTTTACGGCGCAGTTTTGGGAGCGGTTTTTGGAGGTGTTGGGAGCTCAGAGGCGTCTTACGACTTCTTATCATCCTTGTTGTAATGGCGGCGTAGAAAGAACGCAGAAGTCGTTAGGGGCTTATCTACGCATTTTTAGTAATAAAGAGCAAACCAATTGGTCTGATCTGTTGCCCTATGCTGAAGTGGCATACAATAGCTCGGTGCATTCATCTACTGGAAAGTCTCCTTTTGAGATAGTCTATGGTCAGGAGGTGGCTCCGTTGCCCCAGCTGTTGGAGTTGGGAGGGGAGGAGAAAGTGGAGTGGAAGATACGAGCCCGGGAGGAATGGAAGGAAGTAGCGGACGCTTTAGGGAAAGCACAGCGTTCGTATAAGATGTTTGGTGACCGGAAAAGGCGAGAAGGGGAGGAGTATAAGGAAGGGGATTTAGTGTGGCTGTCCACACAAAATTTGAAATTGGGCTATCCTTCTAAGAAATTGGGTCCGAAGTATATTGGGCCTTTTAGAATTGAGAAAGCTGTGAATAAGGTCTCTTATACCCTTCTGTTGCCTAAGAGTTTAGGGAAGGTTCATCCCACGTTTCATTGTGGTCTTCTAAAGAAGTATGTGGGCCCCTTTCATCCTCCGGATTGAATGATGTTTTGTTTTACAGGGGGGAGGACGTGGTGGAGGAGACCGTTATGTCAGGACTGGGAGACTTGAGCTTGAGTGAAGGTCAAGCTCCCAGCCTGGCATGAGATTGCATCGACCTTTGCCCTAGTTCTTGGGTAACCTTGGGCTCCAGTTATATAAGACTGTGCTGAGTCATGTGGAAGTGAGGTAACTTCCACATGTGTGCAAGGCTGCAGGGGGAGTGATGTAACTCCTCCGAGCCTGGACATTGGACAATTGGACTCCTACTGCTGACTCATGGGGCCATGAGGTCACATCCCTTTGGACTATGGGATATGCTGAATCACCGGATATGGTGCAACCCTACCTGGACATTGCATGGGCGATGGGAGGGGGGGTTGGGGTATATAAGTGGTGTTTTGGTGGCGGGCAGGTGCTTTTGCTTCACATGTGTCGTACCTGCAATAAAATCGTGTTGGACCGTGCTTTCAATCTACGCGTGATCCTTACCGAGTGTTGGAGAGTCGTTACAGCATCTGAGAGAGCGCAGGGAGAGAGAGGAGGAGAAGCGTGTGTGTGTGTGTCTGTGAGAAGTTGGCCCCTGCGATCGGGCAAGGCAGAGCAACGGGGAAGAGAAGGGAGGGGGGGAGAAGCATCTGAGAGAGCGCAGGGAGAGAGAGGAGGAGAAGCACGCGCGTGTGTGTGTGAGAAGTTGGCCCCTGCGATCGGGCAAGGCAGAGCAACGGGGAAGAGAAGGGAGGAGGGAGAAGCCAGCAGGAAAGAGGAGGGGGCAGAGAAGCATCTGAGAGAGCGCAGGGAGAGAGAGGAGGAGAAGCGCACACGTGTGTGTGTGAGAAGTTGGCCCCTGCGATTGGGCAAGGCAGAGCAACGGGGAAGAGAAGGGAGGGGGGGAGAAGCGTGGAGGACTACACTTTCCAGAATGCATTGCCTAGCAGCAAGGTCACTTCCAGTTCCCCATAGAAATGCGGGAAAAAGAAGAAGCTGAATGAAGGCGGGAAGGAAATGAGGGGGAGAAGACAGGGAGAAGTGAGTAGTACAATAATTAAGAATTTATTACGATCATAACGCAAATTGTTGGGCTCAAGGACCGTAAAAGAAAGTCTACTTCCTGGTTAGCTGCCGTGATGCGTATAAACTAGAAAGTCCCATTACATACGAATCACTTACGATTTCTTTTGATTTTCATAACTTTTTTCTCATGCCTAGTGAATATGAACTAGTAAGTTTGTTAGTGAACACGATATGTTATTTTTCAAAGAAGAATACTTTGTTTTGTCTCTTGAGTGCATGTTTTAAATAAGAGGTTTTTAAGGGAGTGCATATAATTTTGGGCAACAACAATTACAACTGCAAATTCTACTTCAAACAACCATTCTCTGCTAACCAGATATATATTTGTAGTGTCCTATCTTTATCCTTGGCCGTTTAAAGACATGGTTCCTCAATTTAACAGCTGAGCTATCTGTGTGCTATTAAATTAATGGTTTATGAATATCACTTGTCTTAAGGGTTGACTTCTTAGAAAGTCATACCATTCTTTTGACTAGTGGTTTTCAAGTGGTCTCTATGTTCACAGAGATTCACATTTGCCAAAATGGAGATGACATCACCTTTACCTTTCAATAAGGTGCACTGGAATTTCCAATAGATTATGGACTTTACAAAATTCTACAGCATAGATATATCCTAAGGTTTTCCTTTTTCTTGCCAGAAACTTTGGGGATTTAAATTACAAAGAGTGGATTTTTGCCACTGCACATTGCATTCAACAGCAAATACTTTATTTTTGGTTTGAAAATTGAGATGTGCATTGTTTTGATGGCACAGTAGACTTGAGTAGATCTGGGATCCTTTAGGTTCAGCAAAAAAATAAATTTGGTTCCTTGCAATATGACTGATATTATTCATTTCCCCAGCAAAACAGCCACCTTGCTGGAAGCAGCCTGACTTAGCATGTTCTGTGCTTCGGCAGCATTGTGCCGACATAAATGCCATGGCTCTCTTTCAAAAGGGCTTTGAATGCAAGGAGGTTAATGGAAGGACTCATCAGGTAAAATGAGAGAATAATCTGGGATTACTGAAATGAACCTCATAACTGTGGAGCCTTTGGGAAAGAAAGAGCCAAACATTACATCTGTTAGCTCCTAAGACCTCACTATAAATAGTTTGGATAATTAGGGGCTTATGTTCCCTGAAAACAATGAAAAATATGTCATAATTACCCTTTCATATTTTCCTTTCTTTTTTCAGTAGGGGAAAATGATCCTGGTAATTTGGTGCTAAAGAGGGTAGGACACATTAGACATTGTTATCCCCTTGGCTCTGGTGCTGTGAGCACAAAAGGAAGTCTGAAGGTGAACCTCAACACACTAAGGGCTGCTTTCTCAATCTTAAATCTTGGAGCAATTAGCGTACATTTCATGGTCATTTCTGTCAAATAAAAAGACTGTAGCTTGGTGAAATAGCCCCCATTTTGGATCAGTTTGAAGGCATCAAAGCATTTGCAATTTCCTAATTTTCCCTTTCCAAGCAGGGCAATTTTAAAATGTTTTGTTTTTGTTCAAAAAGAAAATCTTGCTGGCTTGTTAATATCTGGACAGAAAGATTGTCTTCCAGGGATCTTCTCTTTCCCCCACTCATTATATGCTTTCATCTTGTGAACGAAGAGTCAGATCATTCTTTGTGTAGGCACTTATCATGTAGGCAAAACAATGTGAGCAGGGAGATATCAGTAGTCTTGGAGAAATAGGCAAAAATACTGGGGGGGGGGGGTTGCAAACTTTAAGAGGAAGAACTCCAACTAGGACTGAATATAAGTAGCATCAAATGCTATTGTGATGTTTAGAAATAGGAGGAGAGCAACCAGGGAGAGGTGGACTCTAATGGAGCATCTTAAAAAAGGGGCATATCTGGTAGATTGTTTGGAACCCTCAAGAGGAGCTCTCTCTCCCCCCAGTGAAACATATTAATTTGTGGCAGTCCTGAAGTTACTTATGGTTTTGTGGGGGTTGCATTTGTTTTCCTAAGTATCATAAGTAGCTTCAAGCATGTGCTTGTGGTAAACTGAAACAACAATTGGATCTTCAATTTTTCAGAAAGCACTACTACAACCTCTATGTTAAATAGAGTTTTCTCTCAATATGACTGTGTGGGGTTGTAGTCTTGTATCCTAGGGACTAGAAGACTTCTTTCATTGCTTGGCTCTTATGTCCTTATACTGCCATTTAGAAACCTTGACATTTGCTCCCTGGTGCAAAGCTTTGGTGTGGGAACTGGAAATGTTTAGAGTAAACTGCAATCAGTGCCTAAACCATTGCATGGGATACAGTATATCTGACAAAATATGTCCTTTTTAGGCATTTTCTAAGTCCTCTAGCACACATCTGCTATATTTTGGGGTTGAAGTCCTTCATTTCAACAGAGTTTGCATATCCATGTGAAGTCTGGGATTGTATTCCCTGCAGTGATACTGTACTTCCATAACTTCATTATTAGTAAGGTACTAATGCCTCATCTTATATGGTGAGGTCTAGCATAATCTTCCTGTTCAGCTCCCAACACAAATGATCAATTAAGCATCAAAGCCATCTCCACCTTATTGGGAATAGGCATTTCTTTCATCAAAAATCTCCTGGGGTTATAAATGTAAGAGATTCCACACCCCCAAATTGAACAAATGAATACTGGTAGGATGGTCTATCACAGGAAATACTTCTACAGAATTCCCTTGTTGCCTTTATAGAAAGCATGAAGTATCATGTGCACCAGCATCGTTTAGGGATCTTAGTGCTGGATTAGAATTCAAATCCTTACTCAGGAATGGAAACCTACTGGGTTATACTGGTCAAGTCTTACAATGACAAATTTCTCCTGAATAATTTTACAGGGTAACAGGGTCATCATAAATTGTGCAATGGAATAACACATGACCTACTAGTCTGTGCTTGTCAAAAAGGCTGGTAGTTGACCTGGTTTGTCAACACTGGACTCCTTTGGGAAGAATGGTAATATCCCTGGTTTATGATTACTGGTGTAATTCTTCACCAACTTTCTTCTAAACTTAAACAAATAGTAATTTTAACAATTTTTCCTGCTGCAAGAAAGCCATGGAAAACTGTTTTTCAGATGATTTGAAAATTGGAAGTTATTCTATACAAAATTAATATGTGTTTATCTTGCACAGAAAGCAATATTTTTGGAGCAAAAATTAGTATTTTCTGCAAAGAAAATAGCATTATTTCCTCTGTAAAGATGCTATTTTCAGTGTAAAACAATCAGTGTAAAACAATCATGTGCAGAATAATTTTCAGTGCAGCAATATTATAGAGAACAGCACTTTCTATATAAAAATATTTTTCTGTGCAGAAAATGCTGTTTTGAGTGAAACATTATTATGTGCCTACCATTTGGAGATGTATGTACTCACTGCGAAAGTCCATACAGATCCAGAATAGGTTTCACAGTCACTTACAGACCAATCACCAAGACTCTATCCTTGGAAGACAATTATACTCAGCCACAAGTGATATCCTATGGTAATAATTTGTTTTTTTATTTATCACATTTCTATACCGTCCCTCTCAGCCCGAAGGCGACCCGGGGCAGTTTACACAAGGCAATCTCTGCCCTCCAATCAAAACACGAGCAAACCAAACCAAACAATAACCATATAACACAACAATTAGCAATTAAAACACAGAATTACAGTCTCAGCATCACATTGAAATCACTTCCCGTCACATCGTCGTCATTCCATATATCTAATTAAACCTTTATATTTCATCAGCTAATGCCTGCTCAAACAGCCAGGTCTTGACTTTCTTGTGAAATGTCAGGGGTTTAATTGATGTAATGGTCTAGAATTCTCCTCAGATTGTTTTTAGAATCATTGCAATGTGTCTGTGTTCTGTGTGTATTTGATATGGCTTCTGGCTAATCAATAAAATTGTTGTTGTTGTTGTTGTTGTTGTGAAATGTCAGGAGGGAGGGGACCGATCTGATGTTATTAGGGAGGGTGTTCCAAAGCCTAGGAGCCACCACTGAAAAGGCCGAGTCTCTCGTCCCTGCCAATCGCGCTTGCGAAGAAGGCGGGACCAAGAGCAGGGCCTCTCCGGATGGTTAAACATCTTGATGGTTCATAGGGAGAGATGCGTTCAGACAGGTAAGTTGGACCAGAACCATTTAGGGCTTTAAAGGCTAAAGCCAGCACTTTGAATTGTGCCCGGTAGCAAACTGGCAGCCAATGGAGCTGGCACAACAGGGGAATTGTACGCTCCCTGAATGCTGCTCCTGTTATCAACCTGGCTGTTGTCCGTTGGACTAGTTGCAGCTTCTGAACAGTCTTCAAAGGCAACCCCACGTAGAGAGCGTTGCAGTAATCTAAACGGGATGTAACCAGAGCGTGGACCACCGTGGCCAAGTCAGACTTCCCAAGGTATGGATGCAGCTGGTGCACAAGTTTTAACTGTGCAAATGCTCCCCTAGTCACTGTCGAAACCTGGGGTTCCAGGCTCAGCGATGAGTCCAGGATCACACCCAAACTGCGAACCTGCGTCTTCAGGGGGAGTGTAACCGTGTCTAACACAGGCTGTAACCCTATGCCATGTTTGGCCTTTCGACTGACCAGGAGTGCCTCTGTCTTGTCTTGATTCAATTTCAATTTGTTAGCCCTCATCCAGTCCGACAGCGGCCAAGCACCGGTTCAGGACCTGAACAGCCTCCTTAGGAGAGACAGAGTTGGACATCATCTGCGTACAGATGACACCACACTCCGAAACTCCGGATGACCTCCCCCAGCAGCTTCATGTAGCTGTTAAACAACATGGGAGATAGTATTAAACCCTGAGGAACCCCACAAGACAATGGTTGTGGGGTTGAACAGGTGTCTCCCAATAATACCTTCTGAGATCAGCCCTCCAGAAAGGACCAGAGCCACAGTACCTCCAAGGCCCATTCCCATGAGGCTTCCCAGAAGGATACTGTGGTCAACAGTATCGAAGGCTGCTGAGAGGTCCAGCAGAACCAACAGGAACACACTTCCCCTGTCCAGCTCCTGATGTAGATCATCAACTAAGGTGACCAAGGCTGTCTCGGTACCATGCCCCAGCCTAAAACCAGACTGTGCCGGATCCAGATAATCAGTGTCTTCCAAAATACCTGGAGTTGTGAGGCCACCACAGGACTTTGCCCAAAAAGGGACGATTGGAAACAGGCCGATAGTTGACGAATTGAGTGGGGTCCAATGATGGTTTCTTCAACAGCGGTTTTATAACAGCTTGTTTTAAGCTGGCTGGAATGTTGCCTTCCCGGAGGGAGGCATTAACCACCACCTTTACCCACTCGGCCAATCCCCCTCTGGCCTCCTTTAGAAGCCAGGATGGACAGGGGTCTAGGATGCATGTGGTTGCTCTCATTCCTCCAAGTATCTTGTCCACACCCTCAGGTTTCCCCAATAATAATGAATTATGTTCAGATTCACACAGGATGGGATGTATGTGCTTCTTTTGATTTATCACTAGCTAAATTAGATGATCCAAACAGATGATGACCTACTCTGGCACTTTAATGTTGATATCTTAACCAGGTTGTTGCTGGGATGTTCAATGTGGTTGTATTGCCCTTTTTATTGTTAGCAACTGCTGCATTTTGATTATTTTATTGTTTTTTAATATTTGCATTGTGTTAATTCTCACAAGTTTTGTTTTATGTCATTTGGGGCTATTATTGATTCTAATAAATTTTTGTACTAGAAGCAAAGTAAATATGTGTTGTACAGCACTATTATGTGCTGCTTTGTAAGCCATCCCAAGTCTCTTTTGGGAGATGGTGGTGGTATATACATTATTTTTATATTATTATTATTATGTTGTTGTTGTTTGTTGTTGGGCTGCTGTTCCTCATACAAATCAGACAGATGCCATTTTAAAACAGGTAACATGAACAATTGAACATCATACCAATGTACTGAAATTTATTAAAGAATGAATAAAATCCCAGAGCTACAAAAGAGATACATGAAGTTATTACAGAGCTTTTAACAGCAAATTGAGCAGCAGTAACAATGCCAATCAATCATGGATATAATTAAATTGCACTCTAAACTGTTATAACCTGGCACTTGGGACACATCAAGGCAGAGTTCATATGAACACTCAATAACTGGGATACCACAAGAGAACTGTTCTTATTCCTAATTTCTGTTTGTTCCCATAGAGCATATGTACTAAGTAGCATAATTTCAGGAGTTTCTTTTTTTGTTGTAGGGGTATGCCCCTTTTACATTGGGCCCTAAGTTTTAAATACAGCTCATGTGATTGTTTTATATGATCTATATCCAACACATGATAAAAGGGGATTTTTTTCTTGTACTTCTACTTACTCACAACATCTATCCTCTCACACAAAAAGTACTGTATTTACTCAAGTATAAGCCTAGTTTTCCAGCCCCTTTTTTAGGCTGAAAAGATCCCCCTCAGCTTATACTAGAGTCAAGGTTATTTATCATTTTATTCTATAATTACTTTTTATTACATTTATTGTTTTACTCAATTTATTATTATTACATTTATCATTTTACTCTATTATTATTAGATGTATTATTTTACTTTATTATTGTTATTATTACATTTATTATTTTACTCTAGTATTACTCTTATTATTACATTTCCATTATTTTACTCTATTATTATTACATTTATTATTTTACTCTATTATTATTGGAAGGATGCGTAAGCACATTTACATTGAAGAAGGTTAGAATAATGATTTAAACAGAGTTGGACAGTCTTATCTTAAATTGCAGTTTTATGTAAATATTCAAAAACATTTAATCTACTGATGCCTCAATTAATGTAATTTTATTGGTATCTATTTTTATTTTGAAATTTACCAGTAGCTGCTGCATTTCCCACCCTTGGCTTATACTCAAGTCAATCCATTTTCCCAGAGTTTTTTTGTTTGGTAAAATTAAGTGCCTCAATTTATAGTCGGGTTGGCTTATACTTGAGTATATACGTTATATCAGATTGTTGTAAGTAAACAGGTGAATGCAGTGAAACATCAGGAGATAATGCTTCTGGAACATGGCCATACAGCCTGGAAAACTTACAACAACCCAGTGAAAGCCTTTGAAAATACAAAAGGTCTATCTTCACATTAAACGCGTTAAGGGCTTTCTTGATTTATAAAATACACATACAAAGTTGGGGGAGAAAGAGAGAGAAAGAATTATCTTTCTAAAAAAATGTAAAATTATTTTAAAACAGAATTTTTGTTTATTTGCAAAGGAGCTGAATATAAAGGAACTTAGTTGGAGGCACTGTGGATTTTTAAAAGTGCCATTCACTTTTAAAAGAGAAATGAAAAATAATAATTTGAGCCAGTAGAGGGTGTTATTGTTACAACTTTGCAATCTTTTACAAAGGACCGATTTAGTTCAGGTTTGGAGGGTTAATGATATGGCTTGATCACAGATTCATTTTTTAAATTCTCTATTATATAGTATTGTTATGTACTAGTATGTATTTGAGATAATCAGTTCAGGAGGAAGGTAAAGGGACATTATTTGAGGACCTTATCTATTGTATATTAAACATCCTTATAGAGAGGAAAAAACAATAGAAGCCACAATAATTAAAAAAAACTGTGTACAATTCCAGCTCTACCAGACAATTGTTTCTAAATTGATTATGACTGAAAAGAAATTGCATTCTTCCTTGTGAAAATTCTATGACACATTTTCAAGAGCTGTGAATATTCTACATTTAACAAACATTTTGAATGGACATTGAATTTGACATGGTATAATTTGATCTTCCAGCAACACAAAAACATAATCATGACTACTTTCAGCAACATCTGTTGATTTGTTGCATACCTATCTTTGCATTCTTTAAGTGAGCTCATGGTGGCTATCTTTCTCCATATATATGAAATAGGTGAGTCGGAGAGAGATGGAGAGGGAATATCTAGGTTAATGCCACCCAGTGGATTCCTAGGATAGTGGGAACAGAAACTCAAGTTTTCTAGTTCCCAGTCAAGTAGTCAACAACTCTGTTGCTCCATAGTATTGCTAACATATGGTTGATGCTCAAAATCTACCAAATGTTAGTGGGAGAGTGATTCCAATCCAGGCTGGATTGGGTATAGGATTCAGCACCTTAGATAGTTCCTTTGATGTGACTGTGATTAACTGCAAAAATTATAAAGTGGTGTGGAGTTTGGCAAATCAAACATAAAAGGCATTCTGCATTGAATGGGTTAGATCAGGCCTGCACAACTTGTTGCTTTCCAGGTGCTTTGGTCTTCAGCTTTCAGAATTCCTGACAACTGGACAAACTGGGTAGGGTTTCCGGGAATTGGAGTCCCAAATACCTGAAGGGCCACAGGTTGTGCAGTGATGGGAGTATTCCTATCACTTTTATATTTTTTTTTGCAATAATTTTTATTGATTTTTCAAATTAAGGATAGATGTGAAAATAAGACATAATCACATGAGAGATTATAGTAAGAAATACAAACTTTGACGTAATCTACTGGGTGATGGGTAAGGGAAAAGGGAGTGATGAAGGAAGGGATATAGTAAGAATCTTTATTAAAGTTCAAATAAAAGCGTAAGAAAGTATGGGGTTAAGGAAATTCGGGGGAGGGAAAAAAGGATTTGGATCTTTGTGGGGAAGATTATTTACAAGTTGACTTCCATTTCTTCTTCTTGGTAAGGTATTTGGTAAAACTCCAGTCTATAGAGTATTCGCATTTTTTATAAGTCCTTCTTTCATTTATAATTTTTCTTAAGATATTCATCTATTTGGGTCCATGTTGTCTGTTGCCTTGGGTTTGGTGTATTTCTTCTTAGATAAAATGTCAGTGTGTCCATGTTTTTTTATTTCAAATATCTTTTCCATCCATTCTATTTTTTCCGGGGTTTTTTCCGTTTTCCAGGATCTAGCCAGAATGATTCTAGCAGCTGTAGACATATAAAAAAATATCTTATCTTCATTGTTCCCTAATATCAGATCTTTATCCAGTATTCCCAGAAGATAATATTCCGGTTTTAACGGGAATTTTATCTTTAATATATCTTGTATGTCTGTGTGTATTTGTTTCCAAAATTTCCTTACTTCTGGGCACGTCCACCACATGTGGAAGTAACTACCTGGGTGATTATGGCATTTCCAGCAATTTGGGTTACTATTTTTGTACATTAATTTAATCTTCTTTGGCGTTATATACCAGCGATGGAATACCTTCATCCAATTCTCTTTTAGATCCATCGCATATGTATATCTCAATTTTTTCGACCAAATCTTTTGCCATTCATTTAATTTTATGGGTCTGCCTATATTTTGGGCCCATTTTATCATACAGTTTTTGACTATTTCAGTCTCTGTTTCCCATTCTAGCAATTTGTTATATAACTTTGTTATCACTTTTCTTTCTGATACTATCATCTTCTCCCAAAAGTCTTCCTTCTCCTCCATACCTTCTTTTTTGTCTCTATTAAATGCTGACTTGATTTGGTGATATAATAGCCACGATACACTCCCCCCCCCACCCGAAGTTTGTGCCAATTCTTCTTGGGTCTTTATCTCTGCGGTACCCTTCCCTATCTTTACTATGTCTTTGTATTTCCACCATTTACTCCATCCTTGTTGCCTCCTTTGCTCCGCTTCTATAGGCGAGACCCATAGGGGTGTTTTAGAGTAGAATCGATTTTTATATTTTAACCATATTTTTATCAGGGCCGATCTAATAAAGTGATTGCCAAAGTTTTTTTCTATCTTCGTCTTGCCATACCATAGGTAGGCGTGCCAACCCCTTCTCAAGTCAAACCCCTCTAATGCCAACAACTTTTCATTTTTAAGAGATATCCAATCCTTTACCCACATTAGGGCACATGCTTCATAGTAACTTCTCAAATTCGGAAGACCAAATCCACCTCTTTCTTTTTTATCTACCATTACTGTATGATTAATCCGGGGTCTTTTCCCATTCCATATAAATTTATTGATTTCCTTGTTCCATGTGTTAAATATTTTTTGATTTCTTATTATTGGGATGTTTTGGAACAAGTATAAGAGTCTCGGAAGCACATTCATCTTAATGGTATCAATTCTTCCCATTAAGGATAAATTTAGGTGTCTCCAGTGCATTAGATCCTTTTTTATTGAGTTCCACTTTTCTGTGTAGTTGTTGTCCAAAAGTTTTGAATTTTTAGCCGAGATCCAGATTCCCAAATATTTAATTTTGTTTTTTACTTGGAATTTAGATTCTTCCTGTAATTTTTCTTGTTTGGCTTTTGTCATATTTTTTGTTAGTAACATTGTTTTATTATAGTTTACTTTCAATCCTGCTACCTTCCCATATTCTTCTATTTCCTTTATCCAATTCTTAATATTCTTGATTGGTTCCTCGATTATGCAAATAATATCGTCTGCAAAGGCTTTGGTTTTATATTCTTGTTTTGCAATCTTCATCCCTTGTAAATCCTTATTTTTTCTTATTGATTTTAATAAGAGCTCCAAAGACATAATGTACAGGAGTGGGGAGAGGGGGCAACCTTGTCTTGTTCCTTTGGTTATATTGAACTCCTCTGTTAAATCCCCATTTATTTGTAGTTTAGCTTTTTGTTCATTATATATCATATGTATGGCATTATTAAATTGGAAACCGATGTCCAATTCCTTAAAAATTAATTTGAAGAAATTCCAGTTGAGGTTATCGAACGCTTTCTCTGCGTCTAGCGAGAGAAGCGTCATTTCTTTCTGTATATTTGTCTCATAATACTCAATTGTATTTATAACTGTTCTTATGTTATCCTTTGTACTCCTTTTTGGTAGAAATCCAGATTGTTCGTCTCCTACCCAATTTACA
Source organism: Anolis apletophallus (assembly GCA_030556195.1). NCBI lineage: Eukaryota > Metazoa > Chordata > Lepidosauria > Squamata > Anolidae > Anolis > Anolis apletophallus. The sequence goes on along the minus strand of JARBWK010000001.1, from coordinate 88,323,058 downwards.
AGGAATTCTTTAAGCCTATTTGCTAATATTTTTGTGAAAATTTTATAATCTACATTGAGTAGCGATATAGGTCTATAGTCCCCAATTGTTGGTGTTAGTATTGCCCCTTTCTTGATTAATATTATCACCGCTTCCGACCAGGATTTTGGTGATGTATCTCCTTGTAATATGTTATTCATTATTTGTTTCAAGTAGGGTAATAATTCTTCTAATAATTGCTTGTAAAACACTACTGAAAACCCATCTGGGCCAGGTGCCTTATTGGGGTCCATGGATTTAATTACCTCAATAATTTCTTGCTCAGTTATCTCCCTATTGAGTCTTTCTCGTTCCTTCTCCTCGAAATTTTTTCAATTTTACATTTTAATAGGTAAGTATTTATATTCTCCTCTGAATTTCGTCTTTCCTATATAAATCTTTATAAAATGCCAAAAATTCTGTTTGATCTCTTTATTTTTAACTAGTAAGTTCTCTCCCGTTGGGTTCTCCTTTTCCTCACTCCCGTTATTATTTGGGATTGTTTTTTCTTTCTTAATTTGTTTGCCAACCATTTCCCCGATTTATTTGCATTTTCGAAGGAATCCCGCTTCAAGAATTTATATTGGTTAGCTAGGTTCTCCATCTCTAACTGTTGTTTTTTGTAACGTAGTAATTTCAATTTTTTTCCCAACCCTGTTTAGGGTCAGTTGGGATATTACTTTTAGATTTTGCTTCCATTACTTTTATATCCTTCTGTATAGTTTTAAATTCCTCATTTTTGAGTTTAGTTTTTATAGCATTTTGTGAGATGAATTGGCCGCGCATGACGGCCTTCATTGCATCCCATACGGTCTGCAATGGTACTTCACCATTGTCGTTTGTTAAAAAGTATTCTTTCAACAATTTCTTATTGCTGGAAATGTCACTCTCCGTTCTTAATAAGTTATTATTAAGACGCCATCTTTTAATTTTATTTTTATTATTTAATTCTAATTGGATGGCACAATGGTCTGAATTGTCTCTGGGGATAATTCTGGACTTATTAACTTTTGTTACCAAGGATTTTGTTAACCAGGCCATATCAATTCTCGACCAAGAGTCGTGACGGTTTGAGTAAAAAGTATAGTCCTTTCCCCCTATATGGGTAGCTCTCCAAATATCTACTAGGTCCAATTCTTCTTTTAGATTTAAAAATTCCTTTGGGGGCAAACCTTGGTTGCCTTTAATTTTCTTTTTTTTTTTTTACTCTTGTCCTGGTCTTTGTCTAAAATTCCATTAAAGTCCCCCAGAATAATGAGGTGATCAAATTCAGTCAGTTGTATATTTTCCTTTAAATGTTTTACGAATTTCCTTTTCGGCCCATTTGGGGCATAAATATTGCAGATTAAAGTTTTCCCCTCTGGAGTATAGATTGTTGTTCCAACAACTCTTCCCTCAGTATCCCGGAAGCTCAGTTCCGATCTTATCTCCTCAGCTATATATGTCACCACACCTCTTTTTTTTGTTTCGTAAGACGAATAGTAAACATTCCCCAGTTTTTTTTGGTTAAGGTGCGAGACATGTTTGTGGCATATATGCGTCTCTTGTAATGCTACAATATTATATTTACCTTTTATAATTTGCTGGAAGATCCGTTTTCTTTTGCTAGGGCTGTTAAGCCCGTTGGTGTTGAGTGAATAAAGGCTCAAACATTGGTTCTCCATCATCTAATTGATTTTCCTCCTCTTCTGATCTCTCCCCCTCCTCGTCATCGTCTTCTTCTTCTCTTTCCCCCTTTCCTTTCTCTTCCGCGTAAGCCGCGGCCTCATCCATCTTGTTTTGTTCTTCCTCTGGGGAATTCATACGTGGCCTCTTTTTCTTCTTATCCTCCCTCGAGGAGTGTTCTTTTTGGGGTGATGGATTCTCTTTTTTCAGTCTTTCATAAAATTCTTTTGCCTTGTCCTCATTCGTTAACCAAAACTTTTGGCCCTTATACGTCGTCATTATGCCATCCGTCTTCTCCCAGCGAAATCTTATTTTTCTTCTCTTTAGCTCATCAGTCAGAAACGAGTAGTTCTTCCTTCGACTAAGGATTGCCGGGGGTAATTCTTTCAATACAATCACCTTTTTACCTTTATAAAACATTGGTTTTTTATTGGTCCAGTAGAGGATGTCATCTCTTGTAGATTTTTTTGTTAGATGCACTATTACATCTTTTGGTGTCTTATTATCTTTTGCAAATCGACTTTTTTACCCTATAGGTCCTGTCGACTTCTCTACTGATCTCCTCTTCAGAGCTGTCCANGACCGTTGTTAGGATTTTTGTGACCTTGTTGTTCTCTCCCTCTTCCTCAATAAAATTTCTGAGCCTCAATTGGTTCTCCATTTCCTGTTGTTGTAATCTTTCTATTTGTCTCTCCATTTTTATATTCTTATTTTTCATTGTTTCCATATTTTCTTCCACCTTTCTTTGTGTTTTTTCCAATTTTTTTGTTTTATCCTTAACCTCTGTTATATCTTGAGTAACCTTTGTTAACTCGTTTTTTATTTGATTGATGTCTTCCTTAAGCCCCTTCTGGATTTCATCCAGTTTATCATATGTTTTCTTCTGTTCTTGGTTCTGGCTCTCCATCATAGACTTCATTTCCTTTTGTGTTTCTATTTGGGTTTTCTGTAATTTTTGAATTTCTCTCAATATATCTCTCACATTTGAGGCATTTATGTCATCTGGAAGGGATCCCCTTCTTTGTGTTAATTTTAAATCTTTCATCTCTTTGTCTATTTTTGCCTTGTTCATTGCCATAGTCGGGTCCTCTCTGTTGCTCTTTATTCTTCTATACTTTGAGGTGTAGTTTAGCCCTCCCGTCACCAGGTGGCTCTTTCTTGGGGTGGCTGCACCTCTTTCCCTCTCCGCTGCTCGTCCGCTTCTCTTTCTCGCTAGACGTCTTCTTCTCGTCCTCGTCTTTGTCCTCGGTTCTATTAATGTATCCAGTATACCTCTATCTCCCTCTCTAAGGGGTGCTCTATATCTTTTCTCCACTTGTGTCTATGGCTCGTTTCCCTTCACTGCCAGGTTCACTCTTCCCCCTTTTGGCTTCTTCCCTTGTCTTGCGTCTCTTGCGTCTATCTTCCTATTGAACTATGGGTTGGCTCGGCTGTCTCGCGAGAGCTCGCGAGAGCTCCTGAAAGCTCCCGTGACTTGCCGTCCTCCCTGTTTCCTGTATCCTGTTACCTCAAGGGGAGTTTCCCAGGGTTGTTGATGAAGACGAGCCTCTTAGACTAAACAAGAATGGCGTCAAGGTCAGCTTGTTTACTTATTTTTCTTTCTGTCTTCCGGAATTTCCCTCCGCCTTAGCCCACTTGCGCCTCTTGCTCTGTCTTGTTTCTCTGACAACTGGACTCTTATAGTGTCCTCTTTCCCTTTGACCCTAGTCCCTTTTTTTTTAATTCTCTTGTCTTCTGGGTCTAGCGGTTCCTTTCGCCCCCCACCTCAGAAGAAGAATATTCTCTGAAACTTACGTTTCTGTTCTTCAGCTTAAGCCTTAGTCATATTTTAGACGAGCGGGGCTGACAGTGTTTGCGATCTCTTTGAGGTCGCTTCCCCCGGAGACGTCCGCGCACCCCGGCTCACGGACCCCCTATTCGCCTCCCCCCTTGAGGGGAGAAGGTTTTTAGGGATCCGATCTAGCCCTTGGGGGGCTTTGCGTTCCTTCTGGCGTCGATCCGCCAGAAGAGGGGAGCGATTGCTCTACCCGACGTCTACAACGGGGTTGGGGAGGCAGGAGACCTATCTTCCCCGTCCTGTCGCCATCACCGCCCGACCGGAAGTCTATTCCTATCACTTTTAGATGTATTTTCTTCTATTTAGTTGGTCCAGTAAAGGTATTACTATTTTGTGACTTTTAGATGTATTTTCTTCTATTTAGTTGGTCCAGTAAAGGTATCACTATTTTGTGTATTTTGGATTTTGTTGGATTTTGTTGCCACAGAGCCAACATGACTACCCCTGAAAATGTCTCAGAAAATAGCACAGTGGAAACATCAAGGGAAAAATAATTGTTCTTCATTAAATAAATAACCACTTTCATTTGTTCATCTACCTGAGATTATGTTTTAGAACGTGTTCACAAATGCCATGGCAATGCTCCATGTTCTGGCTGTCTCTAAAAATCATGCACAAAGAACTTCTTTACAAGGCAAAACTGATTTATGAAAGCGGCCTGACAATGTAACTTTCCCCATCACAATTAGCAAATTGCTCTTAGTCGATGAACCAATTTGCACTCAAGATACTTGAGAGATATGGAGGAGGAATAAAAATTGGGATATTAACATGAAAATGAAGCAATTTAATTAGCAAAGAGTTGGGGAAGAAGGAGAAGAAGGCAAAGGCCTCTTTTCATGATCTGAGCAAAACAGGTGTCTTAGTGAAAAGGCTGCTAGTGAAGTATGCTTCCCCCAAGGCAATTTGCATAGCATTAGCCTTGCAGATTTTGCTCATCATTTTAACCTGCAGGAGGTGAAAGAGTTCATGCTTGCTTTGTAAACTGACAGTAGCTTTTAAAGTCATCTAAATGTCTTAGTGACATAAGAGGCTGTTCTCTCTTTTCATGAAAGGTTTTTTTTAATGGTCCTTTTACGATTTTCTAGTGGCTTCATCAGAAATAATGGAAATACTTAGAAAAACCTCACTTAAAAACAGTAAGCACAGAGATGAGAGGGGAACAAATCAAGGTTAATGTTAGTGGATGCAATAGATGTCATGGAATGAGATGAAACAAGCCTCTGGCTATACTTTGAGTCGTTTTCTGAATTTTAATCCAAGAGCCACAGAAAGAAATCAGTTTACTCATTCTTTCTCTTCAGTGAAAACTATACTCCTTTATCCTCAAAATGGTGGTAATATGGGTTAGAGAATTCAGAGATGTATAATCTATGAAAGTAATTATTTTAAGCTCTGTTTAAATTGGTAAGAGGACTCAGGAATTTAAGTGGATAATTTGGGCTCCCAACTAGATGAGAAGTGGGAAACAAAAAAGCATTTCTTCTGAGAGTTCCTGTTGTGTGTCCTTTGATGATGCTGAGACTTTGATGTGACAGAGAACTTAAGAAGGGTTTGCACTAACTTCATCTGAAGTCCAAACAACAAAGTATAGCAGCCCATGTTGGGAGTATTCCTATCACCTTTGAAGTCAAGAACAAAGCAATCCCAAAAAGTTGAGTTTTTATGCCCCCAGGCTGAGGTGTGTAGGCAGGGCTAGCTTTGTAGGTCCAACTTGATAAGAGTGTTGAACTTCCCAAAATTTGAAAAGAAAACTCAGATAGAGGAAGGAAGAGAAGGGGATGTAGTTTGTGTGAAAAGCTCTATATTCCAATCATGAAATTATTTTACCAGGCCTGTGAAATAACAATGTGCTGAGAAAGGATAGTTGAGCAATGTATCAGAGGGTATTCGGTGTTTGTTTTTTTTTAATGTTCCTCCAAGTTTTTTTAAGGAAGCAACAGTGATGAAAGCATTTGTGAAGATGGCAATGGTAAGGCTATGCTTGCATAGTCTTTGTTTCAGCCCTTTCTTTGAATATTTTCTTTATACCCATTCCCTGTCTGCTGATTGTTGGGTTATTCCCTGTTTGGAGTGTTGGTTCCTGTAGCTGTAGAAACCTCCCAGGGCTCTTGCAAAACTCCTGCCCCTTATGGGTCCAAAAACACTCCCTAGATTAAGCACGGAGGCATTGGGAAATGAAGATGTTGGAGAGCAGAGATTTGCCAGTACTTTGTGCTAAAGGATGTTCAAAAGCCTCATAAATATTTTAGCAAGGAAGGCAGGCAGGCAGGCAGGCAAGTTTAAGATGGAACAAAAAAGGAATGTGGAGTGAGAGGAACCGGACATGAGTGGAACAGTACAAGGGCTTGGTGGCAAACAAGGAAGCCTTGAAAGAAGCGTGAAGTGTACAGGGATTGAGGTCAATGTCAGAACCTATGGATCAAAGAGAGAAGCACAGATTGAACAGGAGATGGGGACAGGGCAGAATGCATAATGATAATGGAAAGAGAAAAGTCACAAACCACATCTGTCTTCAAGGATTGAACGATAACAGTCCCCATGCATATGGTGGCTGGAAAAGATTAATTCTTTATAAAAGAAAGCAAACTGATGGTGATCACTGTCTAATTTACGATATCAAATTGCCCTCAACCCAAGGATTTATCTGATTGTACTCAAACACCTTCTGTAAAGATCCAAACGTACCCTTCAACAATTTGGAACTGTTAGTTACTTTTTGAGGCACTTCTCCTAATTAAGATTTGAAATACTGTATCTCCCCATATAAACCGGCCAAAGCCTTACGGTCCACAAACATTGACTTTCTCTCAGTCCAGCCACCATCACAATCTTCTTTGCTGAGGATACAGGAGAGAATCATCGCACTTGCTGCTCATATCCTCTGGAATTCCCTTCCATGGGAGGACAGCCTGGACCCTTCTCCTTTCACTGGCAGACAGGAAATCTTCTTGTTCAAGTAGGCTTTAAATGAATGATCATTTGCAGGAATGCTTTTTAAAGGAATGTCTTTACTTTTAGGTTTTGTAGGCTTTTTATTTATTTATTTATCTAATTTCTAGGCCGCCACTCCCAAGAGGCTCGGGGCGGCTCACAATAGGACAATACACAATAAAAACACATCAAAATACATTGCACATTCTAAAATATCATAGGTTAAAACACAGTATGCTGTACGGAGTACCGAGCGCACAGGATATACAGTATAGAATGATAAAATCAATAAGCAGGCTGAGATACTGATGGCGTCTTTTACTGGCTTCCTAAAAATGGGGGAAATGGCACCAGCAAAACAACAAACAATATCTCTCCCCCCATATAAATTTAAGACACATAATTAAACTGTGAAGGTGCAACAGATAAAATACCTTTGATCCTTTTATTTAAACTGGCTTATATTTAATATGATTTTATTGTTATTGCTGCTCTATTGTTTTATGCTACAAGCCACCTTGGAAAGCTCGGGACTCAAGGTGGTCCACACATGTAATCAGTTGAAAATAATACATTTTAAAACAAAATTAAAACAATCAGATTAAAACAATAGCATCCATAGATTTTGGTATCTACAGTGTGGTTGTGGTCCTGAAACCAAAGGCTCGTTATATATTTGAAGTTACCAACCTTTTGGTTAAGGCTTCATTTTCACTATATATTATGTTTTCCTGTTCTGGGTAGAATTATTTCATCCTTGAATAGTTGCTACATGTTGCCTGGTTAATGGAATTAAAAACCCTACATAATGAAACAATTAAGACACACATTATGTTGAAATATTATAAAACATTAATAGTAAAAAAACAGATTTTCCTCAACGTACTTATGAAATTACATTTATTTTCTAGTCATAATGCCACAAGCTGTATAAAGAAAAGACATGTCTTTCTAGGTATAGTATTTCCTCACTAATAACCCAATAAAAATACTTTTATGAAGGAAGTAAGTCAAATTATAACCCTAAGCTTCAGCCAAGTTTATATGGCAGATGGACTTCAGGAACTAAACCCTTTAGCTAACAAAAGTGGTATCAAACTATGATTTGGAGCTTGAGTGGCAAGCACCTTTTTCCATTGCCATAAAATAACATAAAATAACATATAAAACAGCTCTGCATTTAAGCAAAACAATACGTTTGAGAACCACATATGTGGAGCTGATTGAGGTAAATTGTAGGGGGTGATAAGGAAATATGATGTAAATACTCAATTTTATCAGCTTTATCATATATTTATTTACTGTATTGTTAATAAGTGTCTTATTTTAACTTACTACATAGAGGTTTTTTTCGTGTCAGGAGTGACTTGAGAAACTGCAAGTCGCTTCTGATGTGAGAGAATTGGCCGTTTGCAAGGATGCTGCTCAGGGGTTGCCAGGATGGGTTTGTAAAAATGTTTTTACCATCCTTGTGGGAGGCTTCTCTCATATCCTCGCATGGATCTGGAGCTGATAGAGGGAGCTCATCCTCATTTTCCTCAGGTTGGATTCGAAGCATCAACCTTCAGGTCAGCAACCCAACCTTCAAACCATCAGTCCTGCCAGCACAATGTTTTAACTCACAGCACCACCAAGAGTTCCTACTACATAGAGTGCAATAAAGTCTTATCAAGCCTTGTTCTTTGGTTTGATATTGTGATATGTCCTAAGGGCTAATCAATAAAATTACTACTTAATCCATTCCCATTGTTGAGGATAGGTGCAAAACAAAATAGCTCCCAGGTGAATACAGCTTTAAATGGCTTTCTCCATTACGATTTTGTATATACAATGTATTTTAAAAACTCCTTTGTTGTATCAAAAATTAGAAAGCTTCATGACCCCGTGCCCAGCTCTTTAGATACATGCAGGCATGTAGCCAGGGGGGAGGCTTGGGGGGGGCTATAGCCCCCCCCCCCGAAATTCTCAGGGTGGTCCGCGAGAAGGCCTTACTGGTACATTATTTAAACTGTTATGTGTATTCATATTATGATCTGATCACCATGCTCAATATATCCCATATGCATGGGGGTGTTGGGATAGCAATACAAAAGGTTTGCTAGGGTAGATCATCTCTCACTCAGATTCAGCCCCCTCCCCCGGTGTCACACCCCAGCCTGGTCCCCAACCTGATTCCTTAGCCAAACCAAACCAAACCAAAGCCATGTTGTTCCTGAATCTTCAGCTAGGCCAAAGCAGCTTTTGCATGGGCCTCAAGTTTATTCTCCGTTCAAGGACAAAGTCAGCTTAGTTCCATCTCAAGCTGATAAGCAGCCAGGGAAAAGCCGAGATGGGATGACTCCCGTTTACCCAGGTGCCAGTGCTAATTGGGCTTGCATACCATTCTGATGGAGGAGGTTTGAGGAAGACCAGCTGAAAAACTGTTATGAGAACTAGTTCCGACATGCCAGTGTGTCGTAACTATCAAAGCCTTTGAGACCTATAAGAGTGGAGACTGAGAGATGTGTAGTATCTCTCGTCAACGTTGAATTCAAGCCTTCAAGAACTTTGCCTGGGCTGCAGAGCCTTCCAGCCACTGAACTCTATTTGCCAAGCCTTGTGCCAAGAACCTACCTGTGGATTAGCCTATTGGGGCATCAAGCCTTCACCTTTTGTTCCTGATTACTTTTGGACTATTGCTTTGCAATACCTGGTGCTTGGAAGCATCAAAGGACTGTATTTCTATTTTCTTTACTCTATCCATTTATTCTAAATAAAGCATTTAACCATGGCCAGACTCAAGTGGTTTACTGAGGGGTCCTTCAGGTCTAAGGTACAACACTCAGCCCTTCCCGAATCAAAATCCTGGCTACGGCCCTGGATACATGGTATGGATGATGCGCCTCTGTGTGTGTCTGTTTATGAGGATTGAGGTATGCAATACATGCAATTGAGAAAGAAAATACAAAATAATAGCAACAGACAGCACAAAGTAAAACTAAAGTAATAGCAAAGCAGCAAGGGAGCGAGGGAGCAAGAATTAATTCATGGGAGATTACACTGTCTGAAACTTGCAGGTAACATGTATTGATCTTTATTGCATCACGTAGCTCCTGGCAATTTTTACTGCAAGAATAATGTACCGTTAAAATGATGTGATGGTCATAAATGACTGCCATTAGAGATAGCTCGTTGTATAGTAAACTTTCCATTATATGGCTTTTCTGCATATACTGTAAAACAGAGTAGCAGCCATCTAACAAAATATCTGGTTCAAGGGTCCTGTTGTTGGATCCTTCTTTCTTCTCTCTAGGGTATATTTTCTTTCTCTGGCTCGTATTCTATCAGACTACCTTTGAGGTGTCCCTTGGGTCATGCCAACTAAGGTTTCAGGGAACTGAAGTCAGAATGTACCTTTCCAATGCTTTAGATTTAATGTGGAGAACTTTGAAAATTTATCAGTTAAAGTGTGCCTTTTAAGCAGTTTGTGGTTTAATGTTTTTAACTCCATAAAGAGATAGAAGCTTACAACCAAGACAGTACCTGCCTAATTTCAGTAGCAACAATTACTGGCAATTTTCCTCCTTTACATCATTTGATGAAAGTTTAATCACAACAGTTTATTAATCTCTCCTTTTAATCCAAAATATAGACTGCAGAAATTGAAGCAAACAAAAGGTGACTTGTTGATAGATTAGGGAGGTAATGACATGCTGTATTTTCTTTGAAATGTGAAAACTATTAATTGGAGGCCGTCAAATATCACAAAAAATGAAGAATCAGAAGCTTTCTTATTGTAAGCATTGTCGTGGTATGAGAAAATATACTTTGATTTGTTGCATAATATGGCCAGCATTGTAGAAGAACTGGTATGATTAATATCATATCATACACGCTAGATACAAAAATTGATTCCTATAATGCCCTTACCTTTTTATTTCACCTGGAAGGCTTTAATTATCCCCAAATATACTGAAATATTGTTTAGAACAGTGCTGTCCAACTTCTAACCGGCCAAGGGCCGGACTTGAGGTCACTGATGACCTGGGGTGCGTTCGGCCCGCCCCGCCCCGCCCCAGCCCCCTCCCCAGGCCCCTCCCCCGCCCCAGCCCCGCCCCAGCCCGCCCCTGGGCGCGGAGAGAGAGAGAGATGCCAGTCAGCTGACTGGCTTCTCTCTCTCTTCCTTCCCTGGCGCGACGCCTGGGCGACGGGGGAGAGAGAGAGATGCCAGTCACCTGACTGGCTTCTCTTTCTCTCTCTCTCTCTCCTTCCCGCACGCGCGCCCGGCCTGGGCGCGGGGAGAGAGAGAGAGAGATGCCAGTCAGCTGACTGGCTTCTCTCTTTCTCTCCCTTCCTGCGGCGCCGACGCCTGGTGCGCGGGGAGAGAGAGAGAGAGATGCCAGTCAGCTGACTGGCTTCTCTCTCTCTCTCCCGCAGCGGCGCCGCCTGGGCGGCGCGGGGAAAGAGAGAGAGAGATATGCCAGTCAGCTGACTGGCTTCTCTCTCTCTCTCTTCCCTGCGCGTGCCGGCGCCTGGCGCGCGGGAGAGAGAGATGCCAGTCAGCTGACTGGCTTCTCTCTCTCTCTCTCCTTCCCTGCGCGCGCCGACGCCTGGGCGCGGGGAGAGAGAGAGAGATGCCAGTCAGCTGACTGGCTTCTCTCTCTCTCTCTCCTTCCTGCGCGCCCAACGCCTGGGCGCGCGGGAGAGAGAGAGAGAGATGCCAGTCAGCTGACTGGCTTCTCTCTCTCTCCCTCCCGCACACGCGCCGGCGCCTGGGCGCGCGGGAAAGAGAGAGAGAGATGCCAGTCAGCTGACTGGCTTCTCTCTCTCTCTCCCTACGCACGCGCCGATGCCTGGGATCCCGCGGGAGAGAGAGAGAGAGAGAGAAGCCAGTCAGCTGACTGGCTTCTCCTTTCTCCCTCTTTCCCGCGCGCACCTGCCCCCCGATCCCGCGCCGGCGGGAGGGGGGAGGAGGCGAGAAGGAGGAAGAAAGCAGCCAGCTGACTTCCTCCTCCTTCGCCCCTCCTCCTCCCAGCGGATGCACCGCGGCTCCAATCGTGAGCCGCGGTGCAGGGAAGGGAAGGAGGAAGGGCGAAGGAGGAGGAGCCAGCTCTCTTCCTCCTCCCTGCCCCGCCTCCCCCCCCCCGCCATTTTTTTTTAAAAAAATTGATTTTTAAAAATTTAAAAATGGCGGCTGAGGGCATAGGTGGGGCCGTGTCCAACAGGCTACGGGGCCGGATCCGGCCCCGGGGCCGCCAGTTGGACAGCCCTGGTTTAGAACAGTGCTTCTCAACCTTCCTAATACTGCGATCACTTAATACAGTTCCTCAATTTGTGGTGACCCCAACCATAAAATTATTTCATTGCCACTTCATGACTGTAATTTTGCTACTGTCATGAATGGTAATTGATAAGATTGTATCTGATATGGAGGATACAGCAAAATTTGAACTCTGGTGGGGTTGCAGGGAGGATTTATTATGTCATTTGGGAGTTGTAGTTGCTTGGAGTTATAGTTAACCAACAACCAAAGAGCATTCTGAACTCCACCAATGGTGGAAATGAACTAAACCAAGAACACAGAACTCCCATGACCATCAGAAAATACTGGAAGGTTTTGGTGGGCATTGACCTTGAGTTTTGGAGGTGCAGTTCACCTACATCCAGAGAGCACTGTGGACTCAAACAATGATGGTTCTGGACCAAACTTGGCACAAATACTCAATATGCCCAAATATGAATCCTGGTGTAGTTTGGAGAAAATAGACCTTGAAAATTGGGAGCTGTAGTTGCTGGGATTTATAGGTCATCTACAATCAAAGAGCATTCTGAACCCCACCAATGATAGAATTGGGCCAAACTTCCCACACAGAAGGGATTCGCTGGCATGAGACTCCTTCCAGCCTCACATGCTCTCTCTCACCCACACATGCACACCACACTGCCATGTGCCGAGCATGCCTGCTCTCCCCTCCCCACTTGGAGTCTCAGAAACAGCCCTCCCCTTGGCTGAGAGGCCAGCTAAGAGGATGGCTGAGAGGACAGCCAATCACAGCAAAGGAGGCCTTTTGGTGGGAGAATTTTCTGTCTGTTCCCAAAAAGGGAGAAAAGAACAGGCAGAGAGATCTTCAGCCTTCTCTGCCAAAGGTGTTCCTAAGACCACCAGAAATATGTGTTTTCTGATGGTCTTTGGCGACCCCTCTGAAACCCGCTTGTGACTCCCCCCTCAGGGGTCCCGGTCCCCAGGTTGAAAAATGCTGGGTTAGAAGAATCCGATACGACTAGGCCTACCATTAGGCACAGTGAAGTAACTGCCACAGGTAGGAGATTTGGAGTGTAATGAAAGTGCTACCCATTATTAATTATTTTATTTGTTACTATATATCTGCTATAAGCAATAGAATGGTATTTCTGGGATTTTCAACCTTGTCTACCTTTGGGTAACTGCATCTTGACTTGAGATGTGGCGGGCACTTTTTTCTCCCCTCCCACAAGTGGACCCATCATATACACTACTAGCTGTACCCGGCCACGCATTGCTGTGGCATAGTCTGGTGGTATGCAAAATTAAATAATGAGGAAGTGCTTGTTTTTATTTTATTTCTTAAAGCTTGTGGGAAAACCATTTTTTCTTGTTCCTTTGTCAGTGTTGATTTAGAGATTGTGTGGAAGAGGGAACATATAACTGTCCATGTGTGAAGCATTTGGTTCTCGATCTATGCCACACAATTCTAATTATTGTCCTTGTGTTTTGTTGATTGTGATCGCAAAAGCCAGTAAAATAGGGAATTGAAGTCTACTGAATTGTAATGTGATATCTGTAGGAATCATTGGAATGTGTGGGATGAGAACGTCTTCTCCTTTGAATGGTCCTGTTAGGATTGCTGCTTCAATGACATTGTTAATTAATGCTTTGACTGCAAGGTGTGTACCATTGCATAGTTTTGGCTGGTTGGTGTTTCTCAACATGATAATAGGTTTGGAAGAGTATGGACAATGGATGATGTGATTAGCAGTATCTGCAACTGATTCAGCTCTAACTTCCACAGACTATTGAGACCTCTACAAATGACAGATCTGGACCAAACAAGGCACATAGAACCCACATGAGCAACAGAAAATACTGGAAAGGTTTGGGAGGACTTGACAGTGATTTAATAGTAATAGGAACCCAGAGTTGGAAGAGACATCTGAAGGCCATGCAGTCCAACCCCCTTCTTCTGCCCTCATGTTTGAAAAGCATCCCTAGAGTTGGGAGGGATCCTCGGAGGCCATCCAGTCCACCATCCTTCTGCCATAATGGAACACAGATAAAGCTCTCCCATGAAATGACCACTCAGCCTCTGCTTAATGATGATGATGATAGAATCCTAGAGTAGGAGACTTCCAAGGGTAATCCAGTCCAGCCCCTTCTGCCACAAAGGAAAAACACAATCCAAGCACTCCTGACGGATGACCATTTAGCCTCTGCTTAATAATAAGAATAAGAAAAATAAAAAGAATAAGAATAGTAGCAGAATCCTAGGTTAGGAAGAGACCTTCAAGGGCCAACCAGTCCTGCCCCTTCTGCCTTAAGGGAGAAACACAACCAAAGCACTCCTGACAGATGGCCATTCAGTCTGTGATGAATAATAATAATAATGGATCTGGACCAAACTTGGGAGGAATACTCAGTATGCCCAAATTTGAACCCTGGTGGAGTTTAGGGAAGAGTTTGACATTTGGAAGTTGATTGGATTTATAGTTCATCTGCAAAGAGCAGTCTGAACTCAGCTGTGGGGTGGGGGGGGGGGGGTGGGGAGACGACAGGCCCTTTGCTCTCTCTCCCCACACACCTTTTTTGCACCTTTTTTGGCACTCTGTGTGCATGTGTGTGTGTCCTTGTGTGTATGTGTACACACTCACCTCTCCCTCTCCCCCCTCTTTCTCTGTATCTTCCATATCTTAAGAACATAAGAACATAAGAAGAGCCATGTTGAATCGGACCTCAGCCCATCTAGTCCAGCATTCTGTATCACACAGTGGCCCACCAGTTGTACGCGGGGATCTCGAGCAGAAGGGAGGCCAAAACCCTAACCGACCCCCCACAACCAGTACCCAGGGAAATCCTGCCTACCTCAACCAACTCCGAGGTGGCACTTGAATGTCCTTTTCAGAAACTACCGATACACTTGGTATCTTTTTGAGTGAAGTTTGAAAGAGAGCGATGTGTGCCAGGGCTGAGAGGCAAGAGGTGTGTGACTCCTCCCCTTTCTCCATCTCCTCCCCCTCCGTTGCCCAGATTGAAAAGTCTTTTCTCTCCCCCTTCTCTCGTTCTCTCTCTTTCCCTCCTCATCCTTCCCGACCCTTTGAGGCTCAGTAGCTCGCCACCATACTGGTGCTCCGGCAGAACCACAACCAACACTTTTGATGTTTGGGGAATACCTTGACATTTGGGAGTTGCTTGTCTGTATAAATCACCTGCAATCAAAGAGCAGTGTGCGATGTGGGTTGGGGGGTGGTGGCTGAGGGAGGGTGGGTGAATGAGTGAGTGAGGGAGGGAGGGCAGGAAAGGGGCAACAGAAGCACCAGCCTGGTCACCTCTTTCAGGCTCCTGTTTCTGCTGCCGGTGCCACCTTTACTGACCCCCCTCCCTTGCTCACATGTTCACTCACTCACCGGGCTTAGTCCTGGTGGCAAAGATAGTGACAGTGGAAGGAAGGAAGGGAGAGCAGAGAGGGGATGGGGCCAGGAGTGTTTTCCATGCATGAGCTGTGTCATCCTCTCCTTTTTAAAGATTTTAAAGTTCTTTTTGCTGTTTGCTTGTTTATTTTTAATTGTTGGTCACACCTTGCATTGTGAGACATTTTGTTGCCAAATTTGGGGTGAGTTCATTCATTGCTTCTTTTGTTTTTAACGTACTCATGATGCACAGAGCATATATATATATATATTCCAGTGCTATATATATATATAAAACACAATTTAAAACAATTTAAAATCTGTTTCTTTAATAACTGATTCTTCTAGTAACAAAACCTTTTCAAAACATAATAATGATGGTGAGTGTGTGTGTGTATGTATACAGTATACACACTCACCATCATTATTGTTTTAACTTATCTGTACATTATTCTTTCCAGTGCTATAAGCATTGCTAGATGTTCTTTCCATTGGATCACAGATGGAAAACGGTCCTTCCAACAGTAAAGTGTCAATCTTTTAGCAGTCAAAGGGGTGCAAAAAGCTCATTTCCGTTTGTCATTTGCCAATTTCCAGATATAAATTATTGAAAAGAACACACAACTCTATGAATGTCAAGGATATTTTTCAAAACCTTTAACTTTTTACCTTGCTTTAACTTACTGAATTGTGCAACTTTCACTTTGAGAAGACAAAAAAATGGGTTCTAGTGTTTTAATGACTGAATAATTCATTCTATGTACAATAGTCGTCTAATGTTTACATATGTTGTTCAATGTTGTTTTAAATTATTGTTTAATTGTTTTTTAATTATTGTTGTTTGAGCATGGAATAATGCAAATTATGTAAGCTGCCCGAGTCCTTTTTGGGGTGAGAAGGGTGGGATATAAATGTCATAAATGTCATAAATAAAGAAATAAAATACCACACCAACTTAATATTAATATCACTTAATATTAATACCAACTGATAAAACTTCATTTTGGGGTAGTAGTACATTTCTTCATATGTTTCAAGTTTATTTTAGTGCATCACTGCAGGTGTGCTTTACCATTGCTGATTTCATGCCCTGTGATTTCAATAAAATAGGTGTTTATGGGAATACTCCTGCCTGTTTTTTCTGTTCTAACTCCCTTGAGATAGTTCCTTTGCTCAAAAGAAAGGCATATTAGGTAATTGGTGGTGACAGGCCAACAAAATCCACATTTATTTCTCTCAATTTTATGAAGTGCATAATAGCCAGGTGTAATTAAGATAGTAATGAAGAGTAAGGGGAGGTGATTTCAAAGAATTGGTTCAAAGGAAGGAGGGAAAACACCAAGAAAGTTTGAATATAATCTTGAACAACAGAGGTTAAAAATGACAGTTTGTTGTGCTCAAACTTATATAGTAGTCATGGCAGAAGCACAATTAGGGATGGGACCTACATGGAAAAAGTGTGGGTCAACTCATTACTTCATGCTAAAATCCAGATCAAAATCAGACACATTTTGAAATTGTTATTTGGAAAGCTATTATTAGACCATGTCTACATCAGATGCTTAATCCAAAGCCAATCTACAACACTGTGCTCTGGACTCACCTTGAACTGGTTGTGATGGCAGCTACATTCACTACATTAAATCTGGTCAAGCAAAGACTGCTTCAGCCTTACTGGGCTATCATCTTGCCCTATGTGTCACTGTTGCTGCTCCCCACCACCTTGCAACTGCTTGGTTGTCACCTGTTAGGTCTACTGATATAATAGGTCAGCAAGTTAGCAATAGAACAATCGTCTCCTTCTTGTTAATAATGTGGGTACCTTATTCTAACCTCAGCATGATCCTTTGATGGCACTCAGATTCGATTCGAGTAAATATGGTAAGCGGGTTCCAGCTTTGCAGACACAAACATACTGAGCTGGAGCCCTATTTGATGCCCTACAGGGAAATGAGGCCACCTGTGGGGGCTGGACATAGGCTTGGAGGAGCTATTTAAGGAAGGCAGCACCCATTCCCTGTTTCTCCAATCTTAGTGTTTACCCACCCACCAAAACAAGAGGCTGCCGTGCCCATTGTCTCTTCAAACACACATTATATAGATAAGACTCTTTGGCACTGCAGCAAAGTTATCCAATTACAAACTACCACCTAGGCTTAATTCCTCATTTGGCACATTGACTAATTGACTTGTAAATCATATGATTTCTTGACAATGGAAAATACAAGACCCACATAGCTCTTTCCCCCATATGTGGCAATAGACACATTGTCAGCTTTTTAGCCTTCTGCACAAACTATCTTGTGAAAGTTGTTGATGGCACATATTTCTTAGGTGCTAACCACAAAGTTCTGGACAAGATGGACCCTTAGTGGAAGCTCATTTCTAAATACAGAGGGGGTACATTTTTTTACCTTGATTTCTCTAGTTTCATGATTATTATTGCCTTATCAATATGATGGAACTGATAAATAATAATCTACATTTATTGTGCTGAAAGGTTCAAAGCACTCCTGGAAGCATGTTATACAGGGAAGTCCACCAATAATTAAACCACAAAATAGCAGACTCTTGTGAGATTGACTCAAATCTCAATATTGTGCCATTTTTCTGGTTAAAAAGTGGGGACATGACTAACAAGGGACAATGTTAGAAAAAACTAACAAAAATCTCGGAACTACGAGATGCGATACAGACCTCTTACGAATTTTTCAAAACACTTTAGTATCAAAATGGGGGTTGCTCAAATTTTGTAAATAAAAACAAAGCAGATATTTGGCATTGTGCACACTTCTAATGTGCAGTACAGCTCCAAGCCTTCTATCATACCCTATCGATTTCTCCTTTACAAAATGGTTAATGGCAAGTTCTATTGAAGTAATGTATGCATTTCTGTTCTTTGCAATAAAATGCATACTTCAGTTCCAGACTCCTCGTTCTGGAATAAGTTCACATTAACTGTTCCCCTTACATTCAGGTCTACCAGCTTGTGCCGTTATGCATTGTGACTTTGACTTAAAGATTCCTGGCACATGTCACTCAGGTGCATGTGGATTCTTAAGACGTGTGTGCCTGAAGAATGTGTGATGAGACACAGACTGTGAAACAAGTCTCCTTGGTCTATTTATTACTGTGTTCTCTGTCGATCAGCAAGAGAACCATCTGCTTAAATGCTGACTGCTACTCCCTCTGCTACCGCCCAATCTCTTGCATTTGGCTGTGAAAAATTCCCTGAAGACTTTGCTTTGCCTTTGCTATTTTAAAGCCTGGACTAAAATCACGATATCTTGGTTGCCCAATTCACATTCAAAAACCGGTCATCAGGGGCCATTAAAAGCTAAAATGGAAAGATAACAGATGCCTTCCCAAAGTGCTCCCAGAGACATCTGTGTTTACTTCCCAGCTGAATTCCCTGTGCTTCATACATTACACAAACACAGTGTCCCAAAAGAGTCATATAATTAAACCACTGAAAATTAGAATATACAATTGAAAGCAGCCCGTCAACTCTCATCATCATTTTTTAACAAGCATTGTTTATTATTTCATTATCTTTGTACTGTCTTCTACAGAAATATGAAAAGTGATCGAAAGGCATTAATGTGCTTAGTTAATTGCTGATAAGCTAAAAACCTAATTTACTTACATTTAGATTTGAAGGGGAAATTTATTAAGTTTATGATGAATTGCCATTTAAATTTAAGCTTAATGGCTGCAATAAAAGTCCTATTAGAATTAAACGAAAAATGTTTAAAATGTTATCATACTTTTCCCAATCTCACTGGTAATTTTACAAATATTTGCAAACCCCAATTTTCATCCACTGCATCAAAGAAGTTATCTTGCTTCCCATTCCTCCTCTTCTTATAATCTCATCACTTTACCTTCCTCATTTTTTGAAGACTTCTAGGTTTTTATTACATATGTCTAGTTTCACTCATATGGATCCTTTCATTTTTTAAAGATATGAAGTGGGGGGAAGATAAATTACAGAGACTGCTATCCTCAGAAACACTTGAAACAATTAATCCTTGTACCAGTTGTTTGCATCTTGTGTTGTAAAAAGGTAAAGGTTTCCCCCGGAAATGTAAAATTTGTTGGGTCACTAATCTTTCTTTCATTTAATGAATTCACAACAATTTTTTTAATTAAAAAAAAATCTAATTTAGAATTAGGTTAATACTTCAATTCTAGTTTAAGTCAATCACTTTAGTTAAACATAAATGTTTTTAATTTGCCCGCTTTTAAGGGAAATCTTTAATTTGTTATATGACTGTATTGATTTGAAATAGCAGTTTGTATCATGGCTTATACTTACTTGGAAAGCAATCCTATAAACTCAGTGGGACTTATTTCTGAGAAATGCTACATGGGTCTATGTTACCTTGGATGGAAAATGAATTACTTGTACAGTGTTGGTGCAATTTTTTTAAAAAAGTAGACAAGAATCTAAAACAAGGGAGCACCCTGAATCCCGAAATCCAAAATACTCCAAAATTGTCCACATGAATAGCTGATATACACTTTTGCTTTCTAATGATTCCATGTAACATGTTTTATTTCATTCTTAAAATTATATATAAGCTGTATATGAAACATAAATGAATTTTTTGTTTAGACTTGGGTTCCGTTGCCAAGGTATGCTGTTATGTGTGTGTGTATGTATATACAGTATATATATACAGTATATATATACAGTATATATATACAGTATATATATATACACACACACACACACACACACACACACACACGCAAATACAGGTTTTCTAAAATCTCCCTTCCAAACAAAATCTAAAACAGTGGCTGAGTTTTCAGCCACTGTTTTCAGCCACTGCATAGTTTGAACTACTGTCCAGTTGCAAACTGCCTTTCTGACCAGCAGCTCTCACACAGGAAAATTAAATATAGCCATATATTTCCTATGATGATAACAATAATCTCAGGAAAAACTAGCTTATAGAAATAATATTTCTTTTCATTTCATGATCTACAGATTCATTTTGACATACTAATTTCAGAGATCTGCCTTCAAAGTCCTGCAACAATATTGTGGAAGAATCACATCTCACTTTCTTGTTGCTAGACCCGACCATGGTATCATTTGTCACTTCAGATATGTTCTTTGTCTGCAAACAAATTATTTACTAGTACTTACATATTTCAAGGGAATTGTTCTCACTGTTTAGGTACACGTCCCCTGACAGGTGCATTTGCCAAATGCACAGGGAACATCACATGAAGAGAACGATTATGCCATCTCTCTTTAAGCCAGAAGTGCCATAATTTACCTCTCTAGCTAAAATGACTAGTTTAATGCCTCTGTCTTAAAACAAGGGAATTATTAGGACGAGGGATAGCATGAGATACTGGTATGAGTATAGGACCAAGGCACCATGGGACCAGGGTTCATATCCCTGCTGACCCATAGAAACCCACTGGGTGGCAAATCACCATCAGTTTTAGAGGAAGATACACTGGACTCCCTTTGAACAAATCTTGCTAAGAAAACTCCATAAAAGATTTGCTTTTGGTCATAATCTGGAAACAGTTTTGAAAGCCTGCAACAACAATACATCTATGTAGATTAGAGTTGTTAGGTCAGGTTATCCCGAGCCCTTTGGACAGTGTCAAACCTGAAATGTAGTACATATTCTTGTTTAGTGTACTTTAGTGGGATTCTGCCTGTGTTGGATCCTGTAAGTTGCATGGGGGAAATCAGCTCTGGACCCACTGAAGCTGCCCACCTCAATTAAGAACTTTTATAAAGTAGCATTCATGTCTTTTCCCACCTTTTCATAATCAGCTCAGTGTCATTAACTACTAGAAATATAGTCTGTTGATGTGAGTTACCTGGATTGTTTGAAGTGGCTCTGAAATACCAATTCCAGCATTTAATCTTATCTCTACACTACAGTTGTCCCAGAACTATATCACCTTATCTATGTAGCAGTTGCATAAAAAAGGATGAGTTGCCATGTTTCTCCCTGATCCAGTTATCAATAGTCTCCAATGTTGATCAATATAGTACAGCACATGCATTGCAGCTGCTTTTGGCCTCTGAAATATAACATATAAAGAATGTAATTTTATGCTTCCTTAAGATTATGTGTGATGGCTTTGTGCTCCACCTGCCTTCCGTTTTCCTTTATTTTTGTCTTCACTGCTGCCTCTTTACATGTATGCTTATACAAGCATGATGGTGATTAGGGAGCCACATTTTGTAATTATATAAATGAAAACATTTTTACTAATTAAAAAACACTATTGGGATGTTACTTAGAAAACATCTGTCTTGGCTGGGATGTGATTTAGTTGCCAAGTGAAATGAAAGCGAAAAAGCAGTGTCTGTGAGCAAAACAAAATAAAAAGATGTAGAAATACGCCCCCCCCCCCCAGTAAATGAATCAACATAAAGAACTCTCCTGCTAATTCTGGAGAATGAGGAAAAAGTAAACATGAAAAGATTCAGTAAGGAATATATATGCATGGATAGCCTGTAGGATCAAGAATCACTCACATAAATTGGATCTTTTGGGTATGATTCCCTATGGATGCTCAAACAACAAGAACAGATGGTCTCTTGACTCTCAGTGTTGACAGCACCCAGTATCTGATGATTTGTTCATCACATGTTTATCCTCTTTTCCCATATTATTCATTGGATAATTTTAAAATATAGTTTGAGAGAGATATTGGCCCAGGACAAAGAAGGGATAAGGAACATGTGGCCCTCCAGATGTTGCTGGAAGGTCGTTTCTGTTATCATGTATTCCAATAAAAAGAAAGAGGCATGGAAAGTCCAAAAGGACACCAGTATGGCTTACAAATGAAGTAAAAGATGTGATTGGAAAGAAGAAAAACTCATTTAAGAAATGGAAGGCTCTTCCTACCGAGGAGAACAGTAAGGAACACAAGCTCTGGCAAACTAAATGCAAAGCAACTGTCAGGAAAGCCAAGAGAGATTTTGAGGCACACATAGCAAAGAATATTAAAAAAAACAATAAAAAACTTCTTTAAGTACATCAGAAGCAGGAACCCAACTAGAAAAGCAGTTGGGCCACTCGACGACAATGGTCAGAAAGGGAAAATCAGCGAAGACAAGGAGATTGCTGAGCGGCTAAATGACTTCTTTGCCTCCGTTTTCACACAGGAGGACAGACAACATATGCCTGCAGCTGAGTCAGTTTTTTCAGGGAGGGAATTAAATGAATTAAACCAGATAGAGATAAACAAGGAAGATGTTCTCACATGCCTTACTAAACTAAATGTCAACAAATCACCAGGGCCAGATGGCATCCACCCCAGAGTTCTTAAGGAACTCAAGTGTGAAATTGCTGAAATTCTAGCCAAAATATATAATCTTTCTCTAAGATCAGGCACTGTACCCGAGGACTGGAGGGAGGCAAATGTAACTCCGATCTTCAAGAAAGGATCCAGGGGTGATCCAGGAAATTATAGGCCAGTTAGTCTAACCTCAGTTCCAGGCAAAGTGATGGAAACCATTATTAAAGAAAAAAATTACTAAGCACATAGAAGAACAGGCATTGCTGAAGGAAAATCAACATGGTTTCTGCAAAGGCAAATCATGTCTTACTAACTTGTTAGAATTCTTTGAGGGTGTAAATAAACACATAGATAAAGGGGACCCAATTGATATTGTTTACCTTGACTTTCAAAAGGCTTTTGACAAAGTCCCTCACCAAAGGCTCCTAAATAAGCTCTTCAGCCATGGAATCAGGGGACAGGTCTTGTCCTGGATTGGAACCTGGCTAAACTGTAGGAAACAAAGGGTGGTAATAAACGGACATTTCTCTGGGTGGAAAGAGGTGAGAAGTGGCATACCCAAGGTTCAGTTTTGGGTCCGTTACTTTTTAATTTATTCATTAATGATCTGGATGTAGGAGTGAATTCTGAGGTAGCAAAGTTTGCAGACGACACTAAATTGTTCAGGGTAGTTAAAAATGAAACTGATTGTAAAGAGCTCCAGAAAGATCTCTCGAAATTGAGTGAATGGGCAACAAAGTGGCAAATGCATTTTAACCTAAACAAGTGTAAAGTCATGCACATCGGGGCAAAGAACCCCAACTACACCTACCAATTGATGGGGTCAAAGCTTTCGAGACAAACCAGGAAAGGGATCTTGGGGTCTTGGTGGACAGCTCAATGAAGATGTCAACCCAGTGCGCAGCAGCAGTGAAAAAAGCAAATTCTATGCTAGGCATGATCAGAAAGGGAATCGAAAATAGGTCAGCAAATGTTGTATTGCCTCTCTACAAATCGATGGTAAGGCCACATTTGGAGTACTGTGTACAATTCTGGTCTCCGCACCTTAAGAAGGATATAACGGAACTGGAAAAGGTACAGAAAAGGGCAACAAGAATGATCCAAGGGATGGAGCGGCTCCCTTATGAAACCAGGTTGCAACGCCTTGGTCTTTTCAGCCTTGAAAGACGGCGTTTAAGAGGTGACTTGATTGAAGTGTATAAAATCATGCATGGGATAGAAAAGGTGAATAAAGAAAAACTGTTTTCTTTGTCACAAAACACTAGGACTAGAGGGCACTCCCTGAAGCTCCAAGGTAGGAAAATTAGGACTAATAAAGGGAAATATATCTTCACCCAGAGGGTCATTGGGTTATGGAACTCACTTCCAGAAGAGGTTGTGAGAGCTGTCAGCCTGAACAACTTCAAGGCAGGATTAGACAGATTCATGGATACCAAGTGTATCGGTAGTTACTGAAAAGGACATTCAAGTGCCACCTCGGAGTTGGTTGAGGTAGGCAGGATTTCCCTGGGTACTGGTTGTGGGGGGTCGGGAGCAGGTCAGGGTTTTGCCCTCCCTTCTGCTCGAGATCCCCGTGTACAACTGGTGGGCCACTGTGTGATACAGAATGCTGGACTAGATGGGCTGAGGTCCGATTCAGCATGGCTCTTCTTATGTTCTTATGTTCTTATGTACCATTAGCTGTGCTATTTAGAGCTGATGGGTGTTGCAGTTCTTACTGCAGTCCCCATGCCTGCAGTAAAAATTATTTAAAAATTGTGATGGGGTTTATTTTATTTATTTATTTGTTCGACTTCTTAGCCGCCACTCCCTGGTGGCTCGGGGCAGTTTACAATCCAGGAGAAGCAAACAACAATAAACATTAAGCGCTAAAATACAGTAGTAAGCATTAAAATATTACATTAAAAGCAACAGTACTAACTAAAGCTAACATATATGGCTAGACCAACTCAACAATTAAAAGCTTGCTGAAAAAGCCAGGTTTTACACGCTTTCCGGAAGGTTGGAAGGTCGCAGAATGACCTGACCTCCGGCGGCAAGGAATTCCAGAGTGTAGAAGCAATGATGGAGAATGCCCTTCTTCTCGTCGACGTAAGATGATAGGCTTTGGCGCTCGGGATGAGGAGAAGGTCTTGTTCCTCAGATCTCAGTGATTTCAGTATCAGGTAAGGCCAGGGCCGTAGCCAGGATTTTGTTTCGGGGCTGAATGTGAGTGAGAGAGGATCTACCGTAGCAAACCTTTTCTAAAAAAAATTTTGTATCTTTATCCCAATACCCCCATGCATATGAGATATATTGAGCATGGTGATCAGATCATGATATCAATACACAAAACAGTTTAAATAATAAATGTTATTTATTTACTTTCATTAACAAAATGTTTAGAATACTTTTTAAACTTATTTTTTACTTTACAGCAATAGTCTTCTTTTCTTCTCCCCAGCCATTTTGTCAATTACTTTTTCTGGTTTGATAGTGATGTCCCGATGGATGGAAATCATTGCTAGTCCACTAAGTCTTTGGTCTGTCATTAAACTTCTAGATACACTTTTCACTCTCTTCATGGTTGAAAACGATCTTTCCACACTGCATGTTGTTACTGGTAGAGTAGCTAACACAGTCAAAAGGAAATGTATTGACCGATAGTAGGTTTTGTCACACAGTTCCAACACTTTAAGTACCTCAGTATCTTTCTGAATTGATGGTGTAATATTACACCACATCATATACTCGGCCTTGACGGAAGCAAGTGCTGCATCATTTTCAAAGTATTCTGACAGTTGTTCCATATGGTGAACTTTGTCTAGACCTGAAAACCCAGGGACGAGAACCTGGAAACCGGTTAAAATGTCTTCATTTGTCATGAACCTTGCAGTAATGTTCTGTATGAGTGAATCAACACATGGTATGAACACTGCAACTCTGAAATAATCTTCTACAGAAGTAGTCCCTGGATTTGCCCGATGCACCTGTCTTGAACTTTGCCTTGGAATAGTCAAGTTGCTTTGAAATATGTTTTCAGATGTTGTTCTTGCTAAGTCAAAGAGTTTTAAAAATGACCTTTTGCATCTGCTCTCAACATCTCTAAAGACTTCAACAGTGACTTAGCATGGTTTATGGCAGATGCCATATCAAGACTTTTTCCTGAAGAAAAACTGATAAAAGTAAGGCTGAAGAGTTGTTCACAAACAAACAGGCTAACAAGGAAATCACTTTTTCAATTGCAGTCAAAAGTTTGAAGCTGAAGAAGATATTTTCCATGGTTTCTCTGAGATTTCTTCTAATGCAACTACAATTGGCTTAAATAGTTCAACGAATGTTAATACACTGTCATGCCTCTCAATGAAACGAGTCTCGCATAAACGTGTCAATCTTTTTTTTCTTTGTTTCTGGCACATGAACACTAATATTAATCTGCAAAATATTGTTAGCACTTGAACTGTTTCTGAAGAAATTTGTTATTTCTTTTATTGTTCCAAGACAATTTCTGACCGAAGAGCTTGAAAATGTATCACTCAATGCAAGGTTCAGTTGATGACTTGCACAATGAAAATATCTTGCTTTGGGGTATGTTTCTCGAATTCTTGTTTGAACTCCACTTAGATGGCCAGCCATGGTGGCAACTCCATCATAGCCCTGCCCTACACACTTGCTCATATCCAATTTCAACATGTTGCATTTTTCTAGGATAACTTTAGTGACATTTTCTGCTGATTGGTCGTATATAGGTATAAATCCTACAAAATCTTCTCGGATGACTGGTAAGTTTTCCTTTAAATCTACATAGTGAAGACATAATGAAAGCTGCTCTGTTGCCGATACATCCATAGTTTCATCAGCCAGAATGGAGAAGCAATCAGACTTGTTGACTCTAGCAACAATCTCTTCTGTCACTAAACTGCAACTGATTGAAATTATCTCATTCTGTATTTCAGGACTTATGTATGTAGCATTCTTGCCACAGTTAATAACATGTCTCCTTAGATTTTCGTCTCCAGAGCATGCTCTAAATCGTAGTAAGGCTCGAAATTCCCCATCTTTTTGGAAGGTTTTTCCAAAGAGAGAGGACCACTGTCTTCATTTCCTCTAAAAGGCAACTCTTCCTCTGCACAAAAGAGAATTGTTTCTATAATGGGAAGTAGAGCAGCTCTGTTTTCCTCCTTCTCCCTTGCATGTTGTGTGTCTGGTTGACAGCAAATATCTTTTTGTTTTCCTGACATTATCTTAGTGAAATTGTCTGCATGTACAACACAAGCTTTGTGATATTCTGTAGCAGAGTGTTTCATAAATGTCTCTTTGGCTTTCTTCCAGTCTCTAAAACCACACGTAACCAACTTTCCAGGAGCCTCATGAGTTCCTTTTCCTATACCATGGGGATAAAACAAAAAACATGGTTTGCAATAAACTGCATCTTCTTTTTTAGAATAGGCCAAGAAAGCAAATCCTGAGGTGGGGGTCTGTAATCCATTTTTCTTGAAATCTTCTTGTTTGATTTTTACTTTGGGTTGAAGGAAAAGTGTAAGGCTGTTTTGGGAGAACTGACTGAAGAATGTTTTTCTTTGTGTTTTCATCTATCTTCTCTTGTTGAATGTCTCCTATGTCAAAAGACTCTGCATTCCAGTTATAAAAACACATCTTTGAAAGTTCTGATATTTTGTCAGCTTCAGAAGTACGACCACTTTGTTGGCTTGAGCAATGGGAGACTGATGTGGTACTGCTCGAAGAAGGAATGGTATTATCCTCATCTGAAAAAATAATACTACTTTTAGTACTATAAATGGAATAAATCTGTTACTGCAAACATTGTATTGTTTACTGAGTTGCTGTGAGTTTTACAGGCTGTATGGCCATGTTTCAGAAGCATTCTCTCCTGGTGTTTCACCCACATCTGTGGCAGGCATCCTCAGAGGTTTGAGGTCTGTTGGAAACTACGCAAGTGAGGTTTATTGTATACTTGTATAACAATGTCCAGGGGGAGAAAGAACTCTTGTCAGTTGGAGGCAAGTGGGAATGTTGCAATTATCCACCTTGATTAGCATTGAATGTCCTTGCAACTCAAGACCTGACAGCTTAATGCCTGGGGACTCCTTTTGTTAGGAAGTGTTAGCAGGCCTTGATTGAGAGAGAGAGAGCGCTTTCCGGAGAGCCTGCAAGACTGTCCTATTCCAACAAGCTTCCGGCCCCTAAATATTTGTGACCAATCTGAAATAGCCCTTATATTGCTTTTATACTGCTTTATATGTATTTGATGTACTTTTATATTGTTCGTTTGATCATTGTTGTAAGCCGCCCCGAGCCACGTTGGGAGAGGTGGGCTAACAAACCAATAAATAAATAATAAATAAATAAATAAATAAATAAATAAATAAAAATGTCTGCAATTTCTGATTGTTGTTCTTCATTCACTGTCCAGATTTTAGAGTTTTTAAAAAAAATACTTGTAGTCAGATTTTGTTCATTTTCATGGTTTCCTGCTTTGCATTGAAATTGACCACATGCTTGTAGATTTCAATAGCTTTTCTGTATAGTCTCACAGCAGTAACCCAGTGATTCCGGCCATGAAAGCCTTCGACAACAAATTGTATGTTTTATATATCCAAGATTGTTCTACAATCATTTACAATTTAAATGTACAAAACAAGCTAGTGAAATTACTGTGTGTACTCAGTGCTGCTCTTGTG
This sequence comes from Anolis apletophallus, assembly GCA_030556195.1. Classification (NCBI taxonomy): domain Eukaryota; kingdom Metazoa; phylum Chordata; class Lepidosauria; order Squamata; family Anolidae; genus Anolis; species Anolis apletophallus. Next base: position 88,294,996 of record JARBWK010000001.1, on the reverse strand, counting down.
GCAAAACAATGAACTTCAACAGGGAGAGATAATTTAAGGCCTACTAGCCTAATATATATAAATGCTATTATAATATTTAAAAAGATACATTAAAATCAGGATACCTACAAGTTTTAAAAGAAAAGGGATTGAGCAAGCAGTGTATTATACATAGTTAATTTAGTGTTATTCTGAATAAAACATAAGTTACCTTTTACTTTAGATGGAATGTTTTCCTCTCTGGGCTTTTTGAAGAATAAATCTATGCTCATTTGGCTTCTTTTCATTTTAGCTTTTCTGTCTTCCTTTCAAGCAAACTCTCTGCTAATTCTACACTACCCAAAAATCCCCATTCCAAAACCCAGAATTCTAAAGCTAGGGCTCCTGACTCCTCCCCTACTCTTAAATATACAGGCTCTAAATTACATATTCTACCCTTGGAGGCAAGATATTAGTAGCATAACTAACTTCATTTTAATGTAGAATAACTGTTTTTAATAATAATAATAACAACAACAACACAGGGCATTGAACCGAGCCCATGATGGATCTGGATCAAACCTGTGCATACAGGCAGGAATTGGGGAATGATTGCCCCTTTCCAAATGGACCACCCTGAAAATTTCGGGGGGGGGTGAAGCCCCCTTAGCCCCCCCCCCCGGCTACGTGCCTGGGTAAGGCAGTCCCTCAAGTACACTGGTCCCAGACCATACAAGGCCTTAAAGGTCACAACCAGCACTTTGAAGGTGATCCGGAATCCAATAGGCAGCCAGTGCAGTTCCTGCAATACAGGTGTAATGTGGTGGCCCACAGGGGTGCCTGTGAGCACACGGGCTGCAGCGTTCTGCACTAGCTTGAGTTTCCGGGTCACCTACAGAGGCAGGCCAATGTAGAGAGCATTACAGTAGTCCAATCTCGAGATGACCATTGCTTGGATTACCGTGGCCAGGTTGCGTCGGGACAGATAAGGGGCCAGCCTCAGAGCCTGGTGAAGATGGAAGAACGCAGCTCAGCTAACCATGGAGGCCTGGGTCTCCATGGAGAACCAAATGTCCAGATGGACTCCCAGGCTTTTTACTGAAGGCGACGGGCATAAAGCCACACCGTCCAGTGTCGGAAGCTGGAGATCCCCACTGCCCGGGTGACCTAGCCAAAGGATCTCCGTCTTCGCTGGATTCACCTTCAACCTACTGGCTCGCAGCCATCCAGTAACGGCTTCAAGGCAAAGATGGGTTCTACTTTCTATACTCTTAAATCCATTTTCTGTACATCTGAATGACTTAAATTAATAGGAACACTACAGAAAGAAGAGAATACACCATCATGTTGGAGTATCAATACACCTGCTTTAGTTGTTTTCCTCTTTTGTGAAAGACAACATTCAGTTCTCACTTATTGTGCATACATTGTATAATTCATGTGGTATTTTCATTTGTACATGAGATAGTCTGGTCTCATTAAAGCTGACCATCCAGACTTTTTCTTATATTGTAACAATTGAATTTTTATTCAAAGCTTGAATGAGTGAGCCTGTGAACCAGCTATATGGATGCTACTGTTATCAAGATTAATCTATTATCATTTTCTTCTGCCGAGCTATGTTACTTACAAGTCCTTATCATCAATTCGTACACTGATTTGCTCAGGTACATCTTAAAGTACTTCAAGTGCAGGACAGTAGTCTGGGGATGGGGTAAGTGACTCAATTGTCTGCATCATTATTTTGTGCACTCGGATTCTGAACTCTCTGAAACTGATTCTGAATCATGTCTATCTTCACATAGTTTTTGAGAAAACTGCATTTTCTTCCACTAGGTGGTGAGGTTGTAAAGCTAAAGGTAGTAAACCAAGGAAGCTCTTCTGAAACAGTTCATAATGAAAAAACAAGGATGTCTTAATTTTGTAGAAAGCATTGGCATTGATAGCATTTGGATACTTTTGAAAAGCTTCACTAATCAAAACTGGTCTAGATTGTTTTTTTTTTTAAATGAACATGGGCGCTTTGGTCTTCATATCATGTGAACTTATACTCTGGAATGTACTTCCACAAGATGTGATGATAGCCATCAAAACAAGTGATGTTAAAAGGGAATTAGACAAATTCATGATCTACCAATGGTTACTAGTTCTGATGGTTAGTTATTAATATTGTTGCTGTATGCCTTTAAATCATTTCTGACTTATCATGACCCTAAACCAAACCTTTCATTGAGTTTTCTTGGCAAGGTTTGTTAAGAAGAGGTTTGCCCTTGCCTTCCTCTGAGTCTGAGAAAGTGTGAATTGGCCAAGGTCACCTAGTGGGTTTTTATGGCTTGAGTTTCTAAGGCCAAACAGGGTATAGGAATACAACATGTGCTGGACAGGGTTACACTCCCCCTGAAGGCTCAGGTTCACAGTTTGGGAGTGATCCTAGATTCATTGTTGATCCTGGAACCCCAGGTTTCAGTGGTAGCCAGAGGAGCTTTTGCACAATTTAATTTGTTGGCCAGCTGTGTCCGTACCCTGGGAAGGCAGACTTGGCCATGGTGGTCCATGCTCTTGCTACAGTCCACATATATTCCTGCAATGTGATTTACATGGGGTTGCTTTTGAAGACAGTTTGAAAGCTTCAAATTACTCACCTGAGCAGTGTACAGGGAGCACACAACCCCCCTGTTATGCCAGCTCCACTGGCTGCCAGTCTGCTACCAAACACAATTCAAAGTGCTGGCTTTAGCCAAAAAGCCCTAAATGGTTCTGGCCCAGCTTACCTGTAGGAACATATTTCCCTCTATGACCGACCTGAGAAGTTAAGATCATCTGAGGAAGCCCTGCTCTTGATCTCACCACCTTCACAAGCATGATTGGATTGCTGAGGATGAGAGACAGGGCCTTCTCAGTGGTAGCCCCTCATCTATGGAACTCCCTCCTCAATGAAATCAGGTCAGCTCCCTCCCTCCTATATTTCAGGAAGAAGCTTAAGATGTGGCTGTGGGACCAAGCATTCAACCAGTAAATAATACCAGGGGTGCTCATTAGGTAAATCGCGATCCACTGGTAGATCGCAGGCAGGGCAGGAGGAAGGCTCAGTCCCGCCCTGCAGGCTCCCGCCACCGCCCAAGTGCTGCTGGCCCTGGGTTATCTGAGGTCCTTTCCACACAGTTGAATAAAACCCATGTTATCTGCTTTGAATCAGATTATATGGCAGTGTGGACTCAGAAAACCCAGTTCAAAGCAGATATTGTGTTATATGTTTCACATTTTTGTAGTGAAACATATAACACAATATATATGGGTAGGTAGATCATTTTGACTTGGTTGTTTTATAAGTAGCTCGCTTGCTGAAAAAGTGTGAGCTCCCCTGATAATACAATAAGGATAACAGACTAATGGAATTGACAATTGGACATGTGTTGGACTATGATCTGGATTACAGGACTTTAATTGATGTTTTAGTAATTAATTTTTAATTGTATGGTTTTAATTATATTGATATTTATTTTTATATGTATTGGCATCAAATCTCTACCTGCTGTAAGGCCGCCTTGAATCCCCTTTTAGGGCGAGAAGGGTGGGATACAAATATGTGAAATAATAAATAAATAAATGAGTGGAGATATGAACTCTGGTCTCTGGAGTCAGAAACCAACATTCAAACCAGTGCATAGCAGTGGCTGCCATTGTTGCTATTGTGGGGAAAAGAACGGGATCATAACTCTCATATTTTATTTGTGGATTTCCTTCAGGCATCCGGTTGGCTATAGTTGAAAAAAGGATGCTGACCATGATACGTCTTTGGCCTGATTTAGTAAGACTCCTCTTATGTTCTTATGGGTGTGTGGAAAGCTGTGTGGGAAGAATCACCCAAAGCTCTTCTAAATCGATCTAAAGAAGTATGAATTGTCTGGATAAAGCTCCTTGGATTTAGCTTCTTATTGTTACTTTCATGTCCAGTTATTCCAGTCTTTCAGAGGGCTGTTTGCACATTTAAAATATTTTTAAGGATAAATTTCTCCCATCTCCTCAAAAAAATAGTAGCATTATATCATGTTTTTTAAACAAGAAAAAAAGGAATAGACTGTAACTCTTGTTTCAATATATCTCAGAATATAAAAGAAATCAATTTGAGGGTGAGACTAAAATTGTAGCTAGTGCTTGCACTGCAGTTGCCAGAAAATAGTCTGGGACAACAGAAACATCATATGGATATTGTTTTTAAAACAGCAAGATCTGCAGCAACAAACCCCACAATCTTTGTCAACACTTATCCTGTCTGGAGGAGTCTCCAGAGAAGATATTTACCTGATGTGACAGAGAACATCTTCACATGGATAAAAATGAGAGAAATTTATGTCACATTCTAGACTTGCTTCTTGTATCATCTAACAATAAAACACTCTGCTCATTGAAGAAACAAAAATGGAGGGTCCACCCAAGAATTTCTAGAAAAGGAGAATTAAATGAAAATTCTTTTAGGGACAGTACTTGGCAAAGTCCATTCTGTCTTTGCATTTTCCCTAACTCAGTATGGTGCAATGGGTTAAATCCTTGTGCCGGCAGGACTGAAGACTGACAGGTCGGACGTTCGAATCCGGGGAGAGCATGGATGAGCTCCCTAAGTCAACTCTGGCTCCCCATTCAAGGACACAGGAGAGACCTTCTACAAGGATGGTAAAACATCAAAACATCCATGCATCCCCTGGGCAATGTTCTTGCAGACAGCCAGTTCTCTCACACCAGAAGCACTTATGGTTTCTCAAGTCACTCCTGACAAGAAAAATAAATCATAATATCATGCAGGGATTGGTTTTGGAAAGTTTCACTACCCCAGATCAAAATCCAGTGCACCTGCACCTGAGGGTAGTAAAATGATCCATAATAAAGTCATATAATTGGTGTCAACAGATTTGTCCAGAATGTTTTTATGTACCAAGCTTTTATTTTGTTTTGGTTTTTGAAAGGCAATTATAAACTCAAGGTTGGCTAAAATTTGGTGAAAATGGACTTGTTCAAGGATTTCACATGTCCAGATTTGTGGGTTCCAAGTAATGAGTGCAAGGAAACAGTTATGGTGCCAATGCCCCATCTGGACAGTGGATCTGGCTAAATTGCACCCAATTCAGCTGTCCAGATGGCTCCAAAACCTCAGGTTAGTTCACTTTTAAAAGTTGTGGATTACTTCAGAGTTCACTTGAAACTCCAAACTTCAGAGTATCCCCTAACTTTAACCAAAAGTGCGGCAAACTGAAGTATAGCAAAAAAAACCCCAAAAAAAACAAAAACAAAAAACCAAGGCCAACCGAGCGATAATCACTGGAAGCTTCTGCACCACATGAAGGCTACCAGTAGTCTATTCATGTGTAGACAAGCCCAGAGCTTTGGTGGGAATATATGTAAATGAATCAAAATTACATTTGCTGCCATCTAATTGGCTCTGTGCCTAAATTGCCCCAAGCAAAACAACAGCTAGGCTATAGGAAACAGCACAAACACAGTCTAGGAACAATCAAGCAGGCACAAGAGAAAGGTGCTATATATATTCAAAAAATCTTTAGTATACTATGAAAAGTATTTGCATATTAACAATAAATAATACATCAGTGGGTTGTACAGTTGATTGATCTGTGGTGAATTACGCATGTTTTGTATGACCAGTTTGCTCTTGCTTTGATAAGTACAACCTACTAATGTATTATTTATTGTTGATATGCAAATACTTTTCATAGTATACTAAAGATTTTTTAAATTGCCCCATGATCTTCTTGTCTCCAAGATTCCCAAGATGAAAGTTTGCTTCTGCACCAGAAACATTTCTCTACTTCTGGGGGTTCTGGTTTAGATCCAGATTGAGTCATATTTAGTCATATTTTGAAGATATACATCAAAGTAGGGTCCATAACTATGCTAGTATGAATAACATAAGTATGACTAAGTTTGAATCCCTATCCTTACTTATTACTGCACAGATGGCAAATATCCCAGAATGGCTATTATAGATATAATTCCTTGTAAGAATTTCCAGTAGCTATGTTACCCCAAGGATTCCACAACTCCTACATGGTGTCCTGCAGATTATAAGATTTGTAGTTTTCCATAAACCTTTGGTCAGAATGGCCCATGCCTAAAATCGTAGAATCATAGAATCACTGAGTTGGAAGAGAACTCATGGGCCATCCAGTCCATCTCTGCCAAGAAGCAGGAAAATCACATGCAAAGCACACTCAACAGATGGTCATCCAGTGTCTGTTTAAAAGCCTCCAAGGAAGGAGCCTCAACCACACTCTGGGGCAGAGGGTTCCACTGTTGAACAGCTCTCACTGTTAGGAAGTTCTTCCTAATGTTCTGGTGGAATCTCCTTTCCTGTAGTTTGAAGCCATTTCCCCCCATCCTAGTCTACTGGGCAGCAGAAAACAAGCTCCCTCCTGCCTATGACCCCCCCTCACATATTTATACATGGCTATCATGTATCCTCTCAGCCTTCTCTTCTACAGGCTAAACATGCCTGGCTCTTTAAGCTGCTCCTCATAGAGCTTATTCTCCAGACCCTTAATCATTTTAGTCGCCCTCCTCTGGACACATCCCAGCTTGTCAACATCTCCCTTTTTTCAAAACTCTGGTTGGATTGCAACCGCATCACCCCAAGACTGAATGACGAACAATGAGGGATGGGGGTGTAGTCCATCAAATCTGGAAGCTGGCAATGGTGTGGATTAACTTGCTGGATCAACCAAAGCTCCATTTGGTCTTATTTTATATGTATGAGTTGTGCCCCCATCATATGCCTCTGGAAACTTGAAAACAGGAATTTTCTGTTTGTCTCCACAGGTTCCACTGTGATAGTTAAAAAAGAAAGCACAGTCCTACTACTTATATTCATTCACCATGTGGTAAGGAAATTACAGGGTTTCTTGGTTAAATCCTTACCAGAGTCTTTCAGCTGTTATTCTTTCATTGTGGAAGTGGTTTGAATGCCTTTATGAGCCCCACCTCCTGCTTTGAAGTGCTTAATTAAATGTACATTGGTCGTGACTCTTGAGTTATAATTAAGATTAAGCAAACGTTTTGAAAGGGCAATGAAGCAATAAAACGAGGTCTCCAAAGAGTCTTGACTCACAGAAACAGCACACATTTGACAAGATTTGAGTTTACATTTTGTTTTATCTTGCAAACGTTTGCATGAAATTTGTGAACTCTTAGTTATCAGTTTGCCCTGAATTCCAAATGAGCAACATGTTTAACTCCCTCAGGGCTTGTACTTTCAAAGCATCGGCCAATATTGGAATGTACAAGGAGCCTTTTTCTTTTACTTCATTTTCTGTAATAATAGCATATTCAGTCCAGAATATGATGGGCTTTTATCCAATTGTGACACTTCTGGGTACAAAATGTGGGAAATATGTAAATGAATGGTCTATACTTTTTATTAGTAGTGGGGGCCCAACAGGACATTGACTGCATCTATGTGGTATAATTAATTCAGTGCGAATGTATTTGAAATTATTTCACACTGAAACTAATTCAGTGTGAAACAAAGTTTGCAGTTTGGTGAGGCACCAGCACTCTTTGGCAGAGAAGGCTAAAGACTTTGTAAACAACAATGTCCACAATTCCATAGCATTGAGCTATAGCAATAAATTGGGTGTCACACTGAATTAATTCTATGGTGAAGATGTATCCATTGTAAACCCATAGGCTAGAAGCCTGATTTGGTTTTAGTAAAGGTAAAGGCTTTCCCCTGACATTAAGTCCAGTCATGTCTGACTCTGGGGGTTGATGCTCATCTCCATTTTGAAGCCGAAGAGCCGACATCGTCCATAGACACCTCCAAGGTCATGTGGTCAGCTGACTGCATGGGGCACCATTACAATGGTTTTACACCAGTGTAAATACAACTACAGAAGATATTGGACTTTGTGCAAGAGTGTCGCCCCCTTGGGCCCTTGGAACCTGACCTCCCTGGATAAACCACACAGCTACTGAGGTACAACGGGTTTTATTTAGAATAGGTAGGTATAGAAAAGAGCCTGGGGCAATACAAGGCCACCAGGTAGCAGCAATCAGCAGGAACGTGCGGCCAGTATATAATCCACATTAACAGGAATCCAAGCGGAGGGAAACAGGAACAAGCCGGATGCAATGGAAAGTCTCTTAGAGGGTCCCCACCGGGATATAATGGGAGGGAAGGTCTTCTTAGTAGCAATAGAGTTCATTAGCAATGAAGTCTTTGCAGGAATAGCTCAGGATCATTACAGAGACGTGGCAGTAAGCAGGAACAAGGCAGCCCGGTGTTGGCTAGCTGGCACGGCTTCTGGAAGGCCTGATGCGGCCTCTCTCACAGAAGCATCCTCTCAAAGCAATGCTGGTACGAGATACCCCCAGTGGGTATCCCTGGCCAGTTATAGTGTTCCCTGGCTTTGATCTACATGCGTCGAGTGTCAATTCTCTATGATTGATGATCGTCTATATGTTTTGTTACTTCAGCCTCTCTGGAATGCATAGCTCATTAGCAACTTGCAGCTGGTAAAAGGGAATCAAACTTGAGGCACCTACAAGGCGCTCTACTTATCAGGGAGGCTCGTTTGAGTAACCTTGGCCTATCCATGCTATGCATTCAAGACTGGTTTCACACGGGAATTGCAGAGGGGCCCAGGGGGAAACTCTGGAGTTAAGCAAGCTGGCTTAGAAAGTACCTTACAGCCGTCATGGCTGAGGTACCGCTCAAGCAATACTGATGCCTGAGGTCCTTGAAGTGTGACAAAGAGTGGCATTCTCATCAGAGTCGTTCAAACCCTACAGTGCTCATGTAAATCATATCACAAGCCTGGGAGCATTAAACCTAAATATTCTGAAGGTACCAAATGGTGTCTGATCTTGAAAACTAAGCAGCATCAGCCCGGTTTGGCACTTGGATGGAAAACTACCAACAATGTATATTTGTAATCCTGTTGTTATCCTAATTGTCAATTTGTTTTATAATGTGATTGATGTTATTGTCAGCATCTAATGGTTGCCATTTGTAAGCTACCCTAAGTCTCCTCTTGGGGGTTGAGAAGGATGACATAGAAATGTTTGAAAGAATACATAAATAAATAACAAATAACCGGTACTGTATATTTCATGGGAAGATTACAGCAAAACTCAATTGGTTATTTTTTTGCCTAAGAAAATCGTATGAAATTCATGGTATCATTACAAGTCAACAGGTAACTTGGAAGCACATAAATACTTAGGAATGCTTCCTAGAAAGGTGCTTTGGTTCTATGTTCCTGCATGGCAGGGGGTGGACTGGATGGCCCTTGTGATATCTTTCAACACTATGATTCTGTGATTTTGTGCTCAATGACCTAGCCCTTCATCATTTTGAGAGGGATTGCAGAGGAAAAGAGAGTTCTTTGGAAATTGTAAGGATTATGGTGGTGGCACTTGGTGTGTTTTCATGTATTCTCTGAGATTGTACTAAACATTGTCTAAAAATTTCTGTGGTTTTTTTTAGAATGGAAGGAACAAGAGAGTTATGGAAACTGGGGGGCTTCAAGGGTCCCTAAGTAGTGTCCAGGATCTGCATATGGCCCCTGAGCCCATTCTTTGAAGGCAGGGTGAACATGAAGGGGCTTTATGGAACTGCCAGTGATGCTTTGATGTGATCAGTTCCAGCTGCTTCTTCTAATATATGACCACCAAAATGATACCTATACCACAGGTATATGTCATAAAAGAACACAAAAAATTAGCCCAGTGTTCTTTGTGATGTTTGACAAGTTGATTTCTCTGTCATCTGAAATGGCTGACTATGGAGGTTTTTCACAACTTCTTCTTAAAAGTAGCCATACCAACCTTATTTGTTATGTGGCGGGCCTGCAGAGAAGCACATTTACTCACTAGTACACACACCATCCTGCTGCTTGGAATGGCAATTGATATCACATCTCAGTGAACCGATTTACTTGTAGATATGAGCTTCAACCTCCTGTGAAGCAGCAAAGTCAAATTCTGCAAGTGAGAGTCAGTTTTCTTCACTTGAAAGCATCCATTGCAACTGCTATGGATCCATGTGCCATCACCGAGTATATGCCTCAATGGAAAAAACAACAAATTTGACTCAGATAATAAACCACCACAGCAGCTGAAGAGTCAACTCTGTACTGTAGGGAACTAGACAACTTATTTCAGCCATCATTGTCTTAACCTAAGAAGGAAGACAGTGCAAATGTTTTATGAATAAATCTCCCCAAGAATGCACAATTTCAGTCTAGATTAGAATTGAAGGAATATAGCAGCAACAATGGGTATATGTAGCAGGGTGAAAAAGAGGGTTCTAAGTCTACATGTGGTCTGTGGACATATGTTGCTCCCCGTTCAACAATGCTTAAAACATGCTGTAGTTTATTTTCTGGGTGGGTATGGCTGCATTCTTTATGTGTAGAAAAAAATTCTTTCTGGGTTTTTAATATATTTGACTTCCTTCCTGGAAAATGAAGATTTATGAACTGAAAATGGTTTTTGGTTTCTTTTTAACTTATTGAATGTAATTTTAAAAAACTATTTAGAGAATTAAAAATAGAAGGATTGCTTTCATGAGAATAATTGCTTTTCCTTTTGCTAGAAATGTATTATGTGAAAAAAATATTAACCATTTTTTGATTACAGGTTGTTGTATTCAGCACATTTCTGATGCAATGTCAAAAGGTTGTTGAACACCATTTGATCATTTAGCTTTCTACAGAAGACAGAGAAGTGGCAAGGATTTGTTATAGGTGGCTGCAGTCCTCTTCCCCAGTAATAAATCCAACCTTTGCATCTCATTGACTTTCCCAACTGACCTCCCTAGACCAGTTGTTCTTTCCCCGCTGCCTGCCATTTACAGAAATCATTTGCCAAATGTTGCATGGGAAGATTAATAGGATTTTGAGTTGGACGAGACAGCTACCTTTGAAGACCAACCTCATAAATTTGCCACACATGACGTGTGGTGAATCACAGTTTATATGGAACTCTTGATAAAGATATTTTTTTTCCTGGACCCTGTCTTATATTAAAAAGAACTGGATCACACTGAATGTTATTAACATCATTGGTTTTATTAGTATTTATTTATTTGTAGTATTTTATACCACCCTTTTCAACCCTGAAGGGGACTCACAGTGTTGGCAACAATTCAGTTAAAAGCTCTACTAAGGTCTAGTGGCTTTTTCTAAAATGTTTATTTATTTATTTATAATTTACACATCACCATTCTTCTAGTTTTGTTCTGCGTGGAAGACAATGCTAAATTGGTGGACTGGATAGTTCAAACACAAGTAAACTGAACTTTTCTTTTTAAAAAACACAAATTAAAAAAGGTAGTGAAAGAACATCTAAAATGCAATAAACCCCATATCTGCCACAAGATATTAAAACCCAAATACCTCCTTAAATAAAAAGATCTGTATCTGCCAGTGGAAAAATAGCAGTAAGAGGGCAACAAGACCTACAGAAGAAGGTAATTTCACAACATTGGAGCAGCAGCTGAAAAGGAGGGGGTGCTGGTGTTTCACTTCTAAAGTGTTTCTAAAGTATAATTGGTGAAAAATTGTAAATATAATGAGAGAAACAAAATTTCATTATTATTTGATTATAGTAATGGTGCATAATTACTATTTTAGGGAAATTTCAACGGTTCCCTTCTCTCTCATTTTCCAGCTATTGGGGTAAGACTCACTACAATGGTAGAACACATTTACCACTTTAGTCCACCAAATTTCAGAACATTTCATTGATCCATGGACTTTTGGGGAATTTTCAATTTTTTAAAATAAACATTTTTAATAATAAAGAAAATATGTTCCCGCTTGAAAGTATTATTTCTTGTTTAATTGTGTAATCCTTACTTTGAAAGTAGTGATTCTACACTGGGAACATTATTTTTGGTGCAAAAACAAAGCCAGAATTCTAGGTCAGGATTCAGGTTTTCCCTTGACTTAGGGGTTATCTTGACTGCCACCCTGTGTTCCCTGTGAGATCTTGTATCCTGTGTGAGGTTTGATTCTAGTTAGAAACAACTTTACTTTCCTTCAAAGAAGCTGGATTGCAAACATCCTGACAGCTTTGTTTTCTGCAAAGTTGAAATGTTGGTGGGCTTGCCATGGCGCATCTTCAGCTCATCAGTTCTTTAGTATCAGAAGATTTTCTATCCAAAACTTCAGTATAGAATCTATACATTAGGCAATTCAATTTTAAAAACAGCAAATAAAGGACTATTAAATGTTCTTTCTGAATGTTAGACTCAGAGTTCTATTGATATTTTCAAATGTCTTCTATAAAACGACGAAATTGTAATGCAGTGAGATTATATATTGTTGTTTTCCTGCAGCCTTCCTGAATAGAGTCATTAAAATGTTCCATAGCATGCTGATATTTTTACAGTACCCAGTGATCATATACTGAAAGAAATGATCTGAGACAATGCCATTCTTTTTTTGTGTGTGCATTAAACAGCTCATAAAGAATGGATTGTTGATAGTTGCCATTCTTTTTTTTAACACCCCTATGTTTTACATCTGAAAGAAACATCCTGCTGCCTAGTTCAAGGGAAATGCTGAAATTAAGTGACAGAGTTTTCTGAAACCTTAAATAAGGTAAAACAGAAAGTCTTTATTTGGAAATGAACCATTTTGACTCCCTGATGACTGCTTGTGTTTTTGCAACTATGCACAAAATGCCACAAAAATACACCAATAGATTTAGGAATGATTCACAAGTTACCCTTTGAAAAACAAATGTATTTTTCTTGTTAACTTGAGATAGCTACTAGTTCTTAGGAGTAGAGTATCCTTAGGCCATGGTGAAAACTAAGCAATTTGAGAGCTTGGAAAACCACTTTGACAAATAGCGAAACTGCTTTTTCTGGAAGATTCTGGGACTTTAGTTCCACAAATAACTCTGCTATACCTATTTTAGATAGTTGTGTGCATTACCTATGAAACAAGTGTGGCATAGCGGTTTAAGCATTTGGTATACTATTATTATTATTAATTTCGATTTGATAAACCGCCCTTCCCGAGGCTCAGGGCGGTTTACAACATATAAAAACAGCATATAAAACAGCATATAAAACACATGGTTAAAAACACATAAAATTACATCTTAAAATAGTCACATAAAATCATAGCCAGACATAGCTGGTACATGGAGAATGGTAGTGGTATGGCAAGATGGCAAGCGTTAATTAGGCGCTGTCATCTCTGCTCAGTCATGAAAGCCTACTTAGACAAGTCACACACTGAAAAAAACCTCACAGTAGGTTTTCCTCAGGGTCGCCACAGGTCTGAAATTGCTTGAAGGCACACAACAGTGAGTGTATTACCTAATATAGTTGTGGAGCATGCAAGTAACATTTCTCTGCTTCTAAACCCTGTCACCCATTAATATTCCATGGTATTCCACTGCTACTGTACTCTTATACAATGGTTCTCATAGGGTGCTCTGCGGAGCACTTGGGACTCTGTGAAGCTTACTCAGGGACTGCGCAGTTACCTCCTCCTCCTTTCTCTCACCCCCCCACCAGACTTTCCCTCCCCTTTCCTACTCTGCCCTCCACATTCCCTGCCACCAAAACTGTTTTCCCCTCAGCTCTCTTGCCACCAAAAGCCTTTTTTTCTCACCTTCCTCACCACCCAGATCCTTTCCCCTTTGCCTTGCTTGCATCCAAAATAGTCTTTCCCTCCCACCACTCAGGGGGTGCTTTGATTGTGTTTTTCCTGCATGGCAGAAGGGAAATGGATGGCCCCTGGGGTTCCTGCTATTATTATTATTCTAAATTTATACCCCACCCAGATTGTGATTTTGTCAATGTTTATTGATTTCAAATGCCAGCTGAGATCTTTTGGCACGGCACCCAGTGTGCCGATTACTACTGGGACCACCTGTACTGGTTTATGCCAGAGGCTTTGCAGTTCGATTGTGAGGTCCTGATAACGGCTGAGGTTTTCCTGTTGTTTTTTGTCAATTCAACTATCACCTGGTATGGCGGCATCAATAATCCATTTTTTTCTTTTCCACAATTGTGATGTCTGGTGTATTGTGTCAATACCCAAATATAAAACACTTTAAAAAAGAAAAGAACGTGGTGCTATATGATGACAATATTTTACTCCCAAGGGGACAGGTGTTTGAGACCTGGAATTTGGGCCTGTGAGCCAACTCCTGTTGCTGTCTGCTCCCCAACAACAAGGACTGGTACATGTCAGGAGTCTTCTTTAGCTTTTCCCTTGTTGTGACAAATTTCAGCCGTCATTGTATGGAAGCACATTCTGAAGAAGACTTTTCTTTTCAATAGAAATTACATTGCGGCAGCTTCCTTATGTCATAATACTGCATAAGGTGTAAGCTCGTTTATTAGGCTGCCACGCTAAACCATTTGCTTGAAAGCAATTTCTCCATTGAACTTGCTGTGACTTTTTCCTCTGTGTTGATTACGTTCCCATAGGTTTTTCCATTCTTTGCCAGATATTTCAGTTCTGAGGCATGCAGGTGAACTGCTGAAGCAGAGTCTGGTTTTTCTACTGTAATATAATAATAAAAGGTCATGAATAATTTTGACCAATATCCAATTTTTCATAATTATATGTAAGTCAGTTTTCAAATGACTGTTAACATTCCCATCATTTCTCATTTATTTTGTCAAAATTAGGAAATTTCACTGTACCCCCCACCCCGGAGATCAATATTTCATTTTAGTGTTCTCCTTTACTTGACCACCTTTTGCATATACCACGTAGTATAATCAGCCTTTATTTAAAGGGATTCCTCAATATGACAAAGACCACACCTAGTAAGAACACATTTAAATCCCTATAAGAGTAGTGAGAGCCAACTTAATGTAGTGATTTGAGAGCTGGATTTGAGTGCTCTGGGAAAAGAAAGTTCAGCTCTCCACTCAGCCATGAAAACCCACTGGGTCACTCTCTCTTACAGAAAGCCAATGGTGAGCTCCTCAGAACAAATCTTGTCTGGAAAACCCCATGATAGGGTCCCTTAGATCAGAGATTACTTCAAGGCACATAACTGCTGGATTCTCTTGGTGCAAGTCTCTTTATTTGGGAACTTTGGTTTAATTAAGAGTCTGTCTCTTTCCGCAGATTTTGCAGGAGAACTCATTGTATTTCCTCTGAGTCCAACTCCTGTAAAGTAGGGCAAATAGCCTACATTCAAGATATATAGCTAAAAATAATTTACTTAGATACATAGATTGTTGATGATCATAATAATGAGTAATTAAGCCAATAGGGAGAAGAAAATGTGACTATTGCAGAAGCATGCAGGAAAGCCCTATACTGTTTGAAGCCCCTCTTGCTCTAATAGAAAACGGAAGGCTTGAGGACATGAGCTTTTGCCAAGGTTGAATTTTCAGCCTCAGTTCCTATGCCCAGTTTATCTGTCTTAACACATCTCTCTGTATGAACCATCTAGGTGCTTAAAATCATCTAGAGAGAACCTGCTCTCGGTCCCACCCCCTTCGCAGATGCGATTGGTGAGAATGAGAGGGCCTTCTCAGCGGTGACCCCTTGGCTATGGAACGCCTTCCCTAGGGGCATTCGATCGGCCCCCCTCCCTCCTAATGGTTCAAAAGAGAGTCAAAAACTGGCTGTTTGAGCAGCCATTTGCAGATGCAGTGTAATGGACTAATTGAGATCCACTGAACGATTAGACGATGTGACAGAAAACTGATTTTAGTGATGTGACACTGAGGACTTGTGTTTTTATGGTTTTATTGTTCTATTGCTTTTATATGGTTTATATTATATGTATGGTTTTTTAACTGTATTTTATGTTGTTTGGGGCATTTACTGCCAACCGTAAACTGCCTCGAGTCACCTTCGGGCTGAGAGGGGCAGTATATAAATATGGCAAATAAATAAATCACTTCTGACAACCCACATAGTCTCCTTAGAAAGTCCTGAGACAGAATACTGGTCCAACTCTGATCCCTTAGCATTGCCTACCCCTGTATTATTATTATTATTATTATATTTCTTACCCACCTTTTCCTGTGGCTTGAGGTGGGTTACAATATAGCTAAAAACCCATCGTCATCATTATATAAATACACACATTAAAATGTATTTCTAGAAAATTGATATATTAAAATACACAGAACCATGGTTAAAATATAGTGGACACAAGACAAAAGTTTAAAATTCATTTTTGAAACTGGCTAGGTAGGCCTGCTGGAAGAGATGGGTCTTCAATTCTGACAGCTGATTTAGCTGTTGGAGCTCTTCTGGCAGGTCATTGGGAACCTTGTAGCCAGCGAAAAAGAGTAGATGCACCCCTCTGTTATCTCTGGAAGAATGCTGGCCCACTGTGTAAGCACATGCATGGAAGTTGCATTACTTTGGGTATAGCAAATACCTCTTCCTCCACAGTCTGAGTGAGAGAGGATCTACCCTAGCAAACCTTTTGTATCATCATCCCAATACCCCAATGCATATGGGATATATTGAGCATGGTGATCAGATCATTATATGAATAAATATAACAGTTTAAATAATAAATGTTATTTATTTACTTCCATTAACAAAATTTTTAGCATACTTTTTAACTTATTTTTTTTTACTTTACAGCAACAGTCTTCTTTTCTTTCCCCCAGCCATTTTGTCAATTGTTTTTTCTGGTTTGATAGTGATGTCCCGATTGATGGAAATCATTGCTAATCCACTAAGTCTCTGGTCTGTCATTAAACTTCTAGATACACTTTTCACTCTCTTCATGGTTGAAAACGATCTTTCCACACTGCATGTCATTACTGGTAGAGTAGCTAACACAGTCAAAAGGAAATTTATTGACCGATAGTAAGTTTTGTCACACAGTTCCAACACTTTAAGTACCTCAGTATCTTTCTTAATTGATGGTGTAATATTACACCACATTGTGTACTCAGCCTCGACGGAAGCAAGTGCTGCATCATTTTCAAAGTATTCTGACAGTTGTTCCATATAGTGAACTTTTGTCTAGACCTGAAAACCCAGGTAGGAGAACCTGGAAACTGGTTAAAATGTCTTCATTTGACATGAAGCTTCCATTAATGTTCTGTATGAGTGAATCGACACATGGTATGAGCACCGCAACTCTGAAATAATCTTCTTCAGAATTAGTCCCTGGATTTTCCCGATGCACCTGTCTTGAACTTTGCCTTGGAATAATCAAGTTGCTTTGAAATATTTTTTCAGGTGTTGTTTTTGCTAAGTCAAAGAGTTTTACAAAATGATCTTTTGCATCTGGTCTCAAAATTTCTAAAGACTTTAACAGTGACGTAGCGTGGTTTATGACAGATACCATATCAAGACTTTTTTCCTGAAGAAAAATCGATAGGGGCAAAGTAAGGCTGAAGAGTTGTTCACAAACAAACAGCTAACAATGAAATCACTTTTTTCAATTGCAGTCAAAAAGTTTGAAACTGAGGAAGAGATTTTCCATGGTTTCTCTGAAATTTCTTCTAAGGCAACTACAATCGGCTTAAATAGTTCACCAAATGTCAATACACTAAATTACATATTCTGCCTTTGGAAGCAGCATATTAGTAGCATAACTAACTTCATTTTATTGTAGAAGAACTGTTTAATAATAATAATAATAACAGGGCATTGAACCAAGCCAATGCTGGATCTGGACCAAACTTGGCACATAGAGCCAATGTGCCCAACAGTGCATACAGGCAGGGATTGGGGAATGATTGCCCTTTTCAAATGATAGTTGTTGTTTACCTGGATCCAGAAAGCACTAAAGGCAGCCAACATCATTATCTGGACCAAACATGGTCAACTGTACATACAGGACAGGTGGGGATTGGGGGGTGATTGACCTTGGATCTGGGAGTTGCAGTGCACCCTTATCCAGAGGTCATTGAAACAAGCCAACACTGGATCTGGACTTAACTTGGCACATAGAGCCAATGTGTCCAACTGTGCATAAAGGCAGGGATTGGGGAATGATTGCCCTTTTTCAAATGGGAGTTGTTGTTTACCTGGATCCAGAGAGTCCCAGAAGGCAGCCAAATGGGCTCGATGCACTCCAGTCCCAGCTACGAGTGTGGCGAGACTGCAATGTACAGGCTTGCCGAGTGCACAGGTGCAAAGGCCTATTGCAGCCTCCGAATGGTCTGTGGTGCGGCAGCATCCTCTTTGGTGTCTGGGCTGTTGGCGCACTTCCCTTCTTCTCCTGGCACCGAAGGCTGAAACCAGGGGCACCGAAAAGGAAAGAGAGTGCGCTGAGGGCCCAGGCGCGGACAAGGATGCCACAGTGGCACATACCAGTAAGGCCTTCTTGCAGACCACCCTGAGAATGGGGGGGGGGGCTGAAGCCCCTCAAACCTCCCCCCTGGCTACATGCCTGTTCCTCCAATATCCTCAAAATTACATATGCTGCTATGACCTCAGTTATATGTTAAGGACAGCTACTTATGTTGTAGCAGAATTAGCAAGTGGATTTAGTCCCTATCCTTGCTTAGAGTTGAAATATGTATCACACAAGATTGCTTTAATCCCAAAGGAAGTAAAAAGCTGATGATTTTTGTTGGTACAACTTTGAGACCTATCAGGTAAGACACTGATATGGCCACGATGAAGTACTCCTTAGAAGACAGAGCCTTCTAAGAAAAGCGACTTTTCATGAGTAGTATTAGAATAAAATGCCTCTGGCATTTCATTTCTTTACTTAATGTGTGCAGGGAAAATTGGCTGGAGAACATATTTATAATTTTAGAGTGGTCAGACATATGACATAGTTCTAAAGAATGTAGGTGTCCTCCAGAATCATATTGATGAAAAGCTACATGGAAAGATTTCACATGAGTAACAAAACATTTTCTTTTTAGTAGTGGCTTTCCCATTAATAAGAATTTTCAAGATAGCTACATAAGAAAATATTTTAGATATAATCAGAAGAATCCAAAAAGGAGATTGGAGGTCCACTATTTTAGTTGATGTGGGAATGCTGCAGATGTCATCCATTCAGACAGATCGGTGTAAAGTAAGAGAATGTCTGAATGTGTTTAGATGTGGTGATAGGGAGGTATCAATACATAGTTTGAGTGTAATAGGAAAAGTTTTATTGTCTGGAAATGGAACTAAACAGACAAGTCAGAAACTGTTTCCATGTTTCAGACCAAGAAGCTCAAAAGCAATCACATGTAATCACATAACATCACATATTTGGGTACAAATCAGATTGATAATCACAGCTGGAGCAGAACCACTGAGATTTGTTAAATGGCATGCCAACACTTAAAACCCATACATAGTAAGTGCTGACTTACCTGACAGAATATATGCAATTATATACATTTTTCTAGCGTTTCTGCTCTAATTTAGTTGTAGACCTTTGTTTTATGGAGTTCTGAAGAGAAAGGAGAAGGATACTCAGTTTGTATCTACACTAAATTTCCATAACCAACCTAATGTCACTTTAACTTTCATGGTCCCATGAAACCTGGAACGTGTAGTTTAGTGAAGCACTTAGGCTGGATCTAAGATCCCATATAATCCAGTTTCAAAATACAGATTAACATAATTGAGCTGGATTATATGAGTCTACATTGCCATATAATCCAATTCAATGTAGTTAATCTGTATTCTGAAACTGGATTATATGGTAGCATAGATCCACCCTTAGAAATCTTTGCTAGAGAGTTCTATTAAATTCCCCAACAAATCCCATGATTCCAGCGTATGGAGCCATGGAAGTGGATTTTATCTCTAATTGTGAGCTTCCTTGGATCTGTTAGTGGGAGAAAGGCAATGAATAATTTAAACATACAAACAAATTTAAACGAAGAGCCCCACATTCTGCATTCTAAAAGCTGAAGGAAGCAAGCTGTATTCCTTCGATTCCATTTGCCATTGGT
The DNA here is from genome assembly GCA_030556195.1 of Anolis apletophallus. Classification (NCBI taxonomy): domain Eukaryota; kingdom Metazoa; phylum Chordata; class Lepidosauria; order Squamata; family Anolidae; genus Anolis; species Anolis apletophallus. The sequence goes on along the minus strand of JARBWK010000001.1, from coordinate 88,275,159 downwards.
TAAGGAAGGACAAAGCACGTATCCAGTATGTAACTCTGATCTATAACATAGATAAATGGAAAATGCCTAGTGGGCATTAGATTAAAGTTTGCATGGGATGCTGCCTATTGAATGATGCAATGGAGAAGTCAACAAGGATATCAATAGGTTGCCAGAAATAGCAAGTGGTATAGGCTTTGTAAACAGCTATGCTAAATGTTGGATTGGGGTAGAGTCTCAGGGCGTTAAACCATTTTGCTGGAAAGAGAAAAGAGAGTCAGATTTTTTTCTGCAGAGTTCACAAGGGGAAGTGCTGAATTGCTTTTGTCTTCTTGAGATGATCAAGTTTCATGACTAGTGGCAAACATTCAGAACATATATACATGAATTGCCTAAGCTTTGACTAACTAAAAGAAGGTTTCAAGGATAGAAAGTCCTCAGCAGAGCTATCAAGAAACTCTTATACTATCTAAAGCCTCATTGTCCAAATAGCAAATGGGAAAAAGACATGGAGAGAAAATGCTTCATTAAGCAGTATTTTCCAACATTAAAGTAATCAGATCTGATGCATTTTATTTTTAGCTTTTCAGCCCTTGTTTTATTAAAGAAAATACTAAAAAAAAGAACTTTGAGACTTAGGGAAACCAGGCTTAGTAATTCATAACTTTAAAATTATTGTCCATGATTCAGCAATCAGCACAGTTTTTAAAATGTTAAATTTTACTATTATTAATGGAAAATATGACAGAAATCTGTCATTTTAAAATTTTGAGTTGAACTTTGCAGTTATGTTCTTGCAAAGCCGAATCCAACATTTCTCACTGTCATCAGAAGTTAACCATGTTTTGGTAAATTTCCTTAAGAATCTGGATTCTCCAATTCAGAATCCAATATTTTCAAAATATGTTCTTGCAATGCAAGTGACAATGTTGAGGCAATATTTGAATGTAAAATACAGATGTAGACTTTCCATTATCTTTTTGGAAATTAATCTAAAACATCAGCCACGATCTGGCATTTGGTGATGCATTTGTAAGACATATCCATGATAATATCCTGTCCAACCTTTACAAAACCACCTTTTCTCAGCTACCAGCCTTCCAGACTTTGTGGATCAGGAATATTTTTGGTTGTTGCATGGTTGGTGGAGAATTATGAACTCCACAGTGACCAAAAAAGTGAGTTGGAATGGTATAAGTTTGCCATTGCTGCTGTTATTGTTGTGTGCTTTCAAGTAATTTATGAAGGTAAAACCATCATAATGTTTTCTTGAGCAGGGGACTATTTTGAAGACTAGGGTTCATATCCCCTCACAGTCATGGTAACTCATTGGGTGGCTTAGGCAAGTCACACTATCTCAGCCTCAAAGGCAGATAAAGGAAACCTCCTGAACAAATCTTGCCAAGAAAACTCAGTGATAGGACTGCCTTTGGGTCACCACAAATCAGAAATGATTTGGAGGCACAAGTCAAGAAATCACACTGTTGACTTTTGATTAGCCTCCAGTATGTTAAGATCACCATGTCTTTCACATGTACACTTCTGTTCACTAAGGTGTAATTCAACCTATAATTATCAGTGTTGATATTCATTTTGCTAGTTTTGGCTCTGTACTCCAAGGTAATTTTGAATCCTGATTTTGCCTTCAGGGGCATTTCACTGTTTCTTGCAGTTCAGTGTCGTGTGCAAATGCGATGTCCTGCATTGATTCCTTGATTCACCATTTGTCACCAGAATTGCCATGCATCATGGTGAATCTGGTGGTGTCCGATGTGGGTAACCTGTCATCCCAGGCCCCACATTGCCCAACTTTCCTCTTACCTCATCCCATGGGGGAAGCATCCACCATCTGGCTTCCCCAGTTGATCTCTAGGCAATACAGGAAGCTGCCCATTTGTACCCATGGTGGCATGCACCGGTTCCCTTTCCCTTTTATCCCACCAGAAGTTGCTGTGCATCATGGGATGGGAGCCAATGGACTTTGTGGCATAAGGGAAGGGGAACTGGCATTGCTGCTGAATTCATCCCTGTATGATGAGGTAAAGATATCAAACAACCCAGGAGCCAGGATAAAACTTTACAGCACCCCTCTAGTTATGTCTGTTTAGCATGAAGTGGAAGCACTGATAGGATCATAGTCCATAAACTAGCCACAAATCCATCAGACAGTAGCACTGTCTAGCTCACATTTTAACAGCTTGTTTGCAAAATATAATGGGGACATCCCGCAGAGCCAGATTTTTGTGACTCAAAGGACACATGGGTAGAGGAGAAGAAAAATGAAGAAGGTTCAGCGAGTGGAACATTGGATTTAATAACATTGATTGTTATACAGATTGCAGTTAGTTGCTGCATTACTAATAGCTGCCACATGCAAACAAAACAACTATAAACCACAGAGGCAGATTTTAATAGCCTTGATGATGAGAGATTTTGATTTCATTTGGAATGGATTTTTCCCCAGTATGAATGTTCCCAAACTTAATGTATGATTCAAACTGCTCTTACGGTATTTATTCCAGTGTATTCTGATGGGATACTACTTGACGTCTATGGACCAACTTTGACATAAATCAACCACAGACTGCAAGCTATGGTGCTTGAAAGATTCATTAACTTAAGAAGCACAAATAGATGCCCTGGACATAATGATATATCAAACAGCTCAGCTAGGCTTATTGTCCAGTTGGCCCTAACAAATTGATTCTGGACAACTGACAGGGAGGACATTGGATTTAAAGAAACTATGGTCAGCAGATAAATCACAACCTGCAAGACTATCCAATTAATCACAAGTCTTTAAAATAAATTACTAACATTGGTTCTCAAAGGAAAGTACAGTGTGTATAGTATAATAGTATAATATACAAAGCTTATCCATGCACAGCCTAAAGATCAGGTGCATGGTTAATTATTACTCCTCTCTTTTTACATATTTGTAAAAAAAGAGCTTTTTGGCAGCTGAGAAGCAAGCATTCTTGCCTCATGACATTTTGGTCTTCATCTCCCAGAAGCCACAGCCAGTATGTCCAGTGTTCGGAAGCTGCATTGTGAGTTCCCATTGGGGAGATGGTGGTGGGGTATAAATAAAGTTTATTATTATTTCAAACTATCTGTAGTACAAAAGACTGAGGGAGAACTACTATTACAGTTGTTTGTTACACTCAAACCATTTCAGTCCACTTCTTAATGAATGGGACAAACAGCCCAAGATTCTGCATAGCCTACTCTATTTCCAAATGATGCAAATCTTATCTGCTTTAAGAGCTATCCTCTAGTTATTATTTGTCATCGTTGTCCCCTCCCCCCCTGTCAACTTGGACTTTAAAATTTAGTCAGCTCATGCTAATGAAGATAAATTTTCTGATTTTGTGATACAGACAGTCAGTGGTATAATATTAAGCTTCTTTACCCTGGAACAGACTTTTCATAATAAAAAATATAAGCACTAAAACTTCAGTAGAAAGACAGGCAGGCAGAAAATGAAAAGAACAAAAAAAATCTTTACTGTGGGTAGCTCCAGTTTCTTGTCACCGGTCCAAGACTGATTCCTCTGTGAAGTCCATCAAAGTGTATGTACTTGTGGTACTTGTGGGTCTTAGATATCCATCATATTCCAAATTACTTGGAAAAAATTTGTCTAATCTGATTTACTTTTAAGTAGATCTGCTCTGCTAATGTGTGCCATTAGATATGTCCTTGTGCTGGTATGCAAATTAATCAAACTAATGTGGGAATCCGAACCCACGGAATGAGCTATTCAAGTTCATTTTGCATAATTTTGTGAGCATGCTACTTTGCAGAAAAATGCAAATTTGCATACAAGTAAGGAACAGATCAGGTGCAAACTTTCTTCCTAGCATTCTATCTGTAAGAAGCTTCCTTTTTACAGAAATGAAGAAAAGCTAGCATTTATCAATGACATCCCTAGCCAGAGATTGACAAAACTATGTCTTGGGTTTACCTTATTTTATCACATAATAGTCTCCATCTCATAATATTTGCACTCCCCCTTTTTGAGGTCCCAGTTTTGATATTTTTATATTCCTTGCATAATAGATGCATCCCCAGACCATGCACCTGCCCCTTGAATCTGCCACCATAGCTCTGAAAGGCAGATGAAGGCATAAGAGCAAAGAGGCTTTCCTTAGCTGCTGGCAGCGGAGGGAGGGCCTTTAGCTCTGGCCAGCAGGAACACAGGTGAATGAAGGCTCGCCAATAGCCAAAAAAGCCCCTGTAGCTCTTGCTTGTCCACTCACAACAACGGGCGAGGCCTACATGGTCTCCCTCAGCTGGTACTTGACACTACTTTAATTGTCATGACTGAAAACTATGAATCGTGGGTGTGGTAATTTGGTGAGGCACCAGCATTTGTTGGCGGAGAAGGCTAAAGAGCTTTTAAAATAGCAACTCCTATGATTGCATAGGACTGAGCCATGACAGTTAAAGTAGTATAAAATTGCATTAATTTCACAGTGTAGATGCATCATCCGAGGAAGGCAAAGCCATACCCAAACAACTCTCCTCAAGGAAACTTTATCACCATAAATTTAAAATGACTTGAACTCACACAACAACAGCAGCAGCAGCAGCAGATAATAATATAGCTGTATTTCCCTAGGTGGCCAGAGTCAAACTGCTTATAAATAACACATTAGCTTACCTCACCTTTTTTGCTGTTGTGAATGCAGTTGTTTCTCTATGCCTTTTGTGATCACTGAAGCAATGCATCAAGCACTGCTTTAAAGTTTACAGTATAAGGCTGGAAAATTTGTTGTTTCTTTCTCAAAGAAATAGTGATGTTCCCCATGAATAAAAAGCTTTCAAAAGTAGATGTATTAGGAAACTGTTTTAAAAATACAGTGACTAAATCATTATATATGTGTGTCTCCTCTGAATGTATGCCTGGAGGAGGTAATGGACCGAATGAGGGGGGGACGGGACACAGAAGCTGAATTCAGAAAAGACCAAGATGGTTGCTGCCAGAGGTCCTGACCTGGGTTTGGAGGTATGCCCACCCATCCTATATGGGGTTAAATCCCCCTAAACGACAGGTTTTTTGGGGGGAGCACTCTGGATCTGTAACTCCAAATGGCAGGTTGGATAGGTGTGATGACCAGAAGGATCTATTATTAGTTTTGGTTGTCAGCCCAGCTGTGCCCTTCCGAGAGCTGGAGGATCTAAATATGGTAGGACCCATACTGGTAACCTTGTGGCCAAACTTCTGCAATGTGTTGTTAGTTGTGCTACCTCTGTACCAGGTTGGAAAACTCCAGTTAGTTCAAGACATCTGGGAGTAATCATATTACACCAATATTAAAATTACTCCACTGGCTTCCAATTATTTTCGGGGTAAAGTATAAAGTGTTTGTTATTAGCTTTGTCTGCATTGCTGCAATACAAACATCAAGGCCTTTGAAAAGCTCAGATAAATTTTATCATTATATTTTAGTTTTACTCTATTCAGTTTTAAAAGATAAAATGGCCCTGTTGTCTCATGATAGTGAATAGTAGTTTATTTATGAGACAGACTAGCCATAGAGCCAAATTATTAGTTCTGTTTTATTATAGATGCTATATTTTAGAGGGAGGCAAAATTTAGGCCTGTGGGATCTGTTTATTAATGTTTAATTAGAACTGAAAGGTTTACCAGGAGATATGAAATAATGGCCAAGGGCATAAGCACTCTTTTTTTCTGTCATACAGCAATAAGACTTCCCCAGTCAGCATGAGTGTGAATCATCCAAGATCCTGGGAGTTGGGACCCAAAAAGTAACTTTTTCAGACTTGGAGACAAAGCTTGGAAACTAGACAGCAGAGATGTGGACATATCCAAAGGAAATTAATTAAAATTAGGATTTTATAGGTTAGGTTTGTGATTAGCATAAGCTATACTCTGAGATTTTTCAAGACTATCTTTACAACTGATGGAATAGATTTGAGTCTACAAAGCCTTGCACTATCAACTTCTTTCAGATAGTTTCAAGGATGGTAGAAGATCCCTTTGTACACTGCTAGTCTAATCCAGACTAATATTGATATGTTCTTGAAATCTGTGTTTACTCATGTATAAGGAACAGTTATAACTGGTATGCATCAAGACCATAACTGATAGATTAGGCAGATTAGGCAAGAAAGGATCAAAAGACTGCAACAACTTGCTGTTGAAAGTATTAGACAATCAGAAGCTATAAATCTTTGCTGATTTAGGTCAAGGCATTGAGATCAACCAGTAGCTAATTTAGGCATGAGAAAAAAGTTATGAAAATGAAATGATTCGTAAGAAATTCGTAAGAAATGCTACTTTTGAGTATTTCCGCACCTGGAACGCCAACCAGGAAGTGGACTTTCTTTATAGAACTTCGGGGGCCAGGATTTTCTTAAGTGTTGTTATTAGGTCGTAAGGGGGCACCCTCCTTCTCTCTCACCACCCTCCTGCCTCCCTTGCCAATAAGTATTATGGCAAGGCAAGCCCTAAACTCGCTCCTTCTTTCGGCTGAAAGCCTGGAAAAAATGTAAACAGAGAGGTTTACTCAGAAGTAAATCTGCAAAGGAGGGCACTTTGGATACATGAGTAAACACATCTACCATTTCTCTTAATCATTGTTCATGTTTCACATAATACTAACTGAGATGTTCTTCTTGTTCTACTGCTTCTTACCTCATGATGCACTTTCTCTCGTCCTTTAGCAAAGGTCAGCCCCTTTGTCGAAGGCTTTCATGGCTGGAATCTCTGGGTTGTTGTAGGTTTTTCAGGCTATAAGGCCTTGTTCTAGAAGCATTCTCTCCTGACGTTTCACCTGGATCTATGGCAAGACCTCACAACCTCTGAGGATGCTTGCCATAGATGCAGGTGAAACATCAGGAGAGAGAACTTCTAGAACATGGCCATATAGCCTGAAAAACCTACAACAGCCTAGTCAACCCCATTGTTTGCCCCTTCTGAGTTCTCCCCTCAGACACATACTACTCCATTTATTATATAAATATAGTAAATAAATAAGTCTGTTTGGCTCACGCATTATGCTTTTATTCCTCCACCATATTATTTTGTGTTTTTATTGTATATTCTGTTATTTTATACATTTTCTTTTTGATGTTATTATTTGCTTGCTTGTATTTTAGTTTGCTGTATTGTAATTTGGGCTTGGCCTCACGTTAGCCACCTTGAGTCCCTTTTGGGGAGATGGTGGTGAGGTATAAATAAAGATTATTATTATTATTGCATACTTTCTAAAGAATTTTCTAACCAAAGATTGACAAAGCATACCAGGGATAAAATATGAAGGTCATTATTAGGGAATAGAGATGATTCTACAAAGCCCTTTAAATAAAGATCTGGTGCTTACTGTTTTAAAGGAGAGTGGTGTTTGGACAAATGAAGAGTGGTAGATAAAAAAAACATTATGAAAACATGGGGAAATTGAGAAAAAAATAATTGTAGAGACTGATGAGAATTAAACTGAAGATACAAAGACCAAAAATAAATATGTTGGGGCAAACAAATCTAATACCGTGCTACCCATGACAGAAGGAGAGGGGGCCTAGTAGGGCGTTTAAGGGATTGGTGCAATGTGTTATTTGTGTATGGGGTTATTATGTTTTAATATGTCTAATGGTTTTAAATTGTCTTTATATGTCTATTGTGTCTAGTGATGTTACGTTATGTTTTATATTGTTTGTATAATGAGGCATTTAATTTTTGTCTAGATGTATGTTGTACTCCACACTGCGTCCCCTGAGAAGAGCGGGATAGAAATGAAATGAAATGAAAAAATAAATAAATACTTTTAAAATATAGCTGGCCGGTCAACTTTTATGTGGAGCTCGATGTTAAGGAATTTAAGAATGTGAGGATAGAACATTAGCCGAGATCCTACATGTATTGGCAAATAAATAACTATGTCTTGTCTCCTGATGCCCCAAATCCATTTTAACAGCCATCAGATGCATTGTTCTGATGGCAATCACAAAGTGATGTATGATGTTTTTAACTCCCTCCCACCATCAATATCTAATGAAACAATCAGAAGAGGATTTCTATTGTCACTCCATATTGCACTGGCGATACCTGGTGGGAGGAGGATATAAACATCAATGTGATGCATGTTGATTACCAGCCAAACAGACCTCAACAACTCAGCATGGGTACCGGCTGTTAAGGTTGGCTGGGAGGAAACATTTGCTGCAATCATGAATATGGAGCATGGCTGAATATAGAGAAGTTACCAATCTATATGTCATACCTCTAGGCTAGGAATCTGTAATTGTCATGTAGGATGGTAGCCAACATCGTTCATAGAATCTCCTGGGGATTTGAAAGACTCACGTGTTTTCTTTAGGTTAAGCTTTAGTGGACTCCAGGCCACTGTTTCAGATTCTTTTGATTAAGGCAGCTGCAGTCCACAAAACTGTGTGCCAAATAAAGCTTGTTGGATGCCACAAGATTTGTTACATTTGGCAGATGCATTCTGAATTAATTAAAGAATCAAATTTCAATGATTCCCTCTCCAATGATATTTTTAAAGGAGTAAAAGGTGGAGGAAGTTGTTAGGGCAGAATTTTGAAGGCTCAGATAGATACTCCAAGGGGCTGTTATTTCCCCCCCAAAAAACTAATTCCTAATTGAGATTCTAAAAAATACATAGTTCATCCTTGAGGAATTCAGTGTGTTAATTCCTGATCATGAATAACTTGATTTTTTAAATATAAAAAATAATTTCATCCTAATGGAGGATTTTAGGAGATTTTATTCTTCAGTTTAATTGCATTTTAGACAATATGCAAATATAAATGATAATCTGAATTATTTCTTAATCATCTTTGGGTTATTTAAACTTCAATCATCAGTGCTCCTTTCTTTTTAAAAAATAAAAAGCAATGACAAATTGTGGAATTCAGTGGTATTAAGACCAATGTAATTGTGAAGTACCCAGGAAGGAAAAAAGACAGCTGCCCTAGGAAATGTGAATGAGCTTTTCCCATTGATTGTGTCTTTCTCTTTGCAAGCAAGCCAGTTCAGAAATTTTGCTGCCTAAAGGATTCTTTCTCCTGCCTCAATACACCAGCTCCAATTGTGGCACAGCAAATGATAGCAAACCCCCACCAGGTTGCATTATTCTAACACAAAGAGAGTGGCAAATCCCTCTGAACATAGCAATCCACACATCTTCAGCCTTAGAAGAAGGCTACGGCAATGTCTGAATAAATATTGCCAAGAAAATCCTGTAATAGATTTGCTTAAGAATGACTTGTGGTCATACAACAACCACAACAACCAAAACAACAACCAAAACAACAACCAAAATGACAACATATTTTACTGGGGAAAATGAGGTAAGTTTCTTGAACCCAGTGGAGCTTCTGTGCAAAGGTTATTGAAAATCATCAGCAGAAATGGGTCCTTTGTATAACCCTACACTGCACAGCAGAAGTGAAAACTGGGTGCCTTTTAGCCACAAGGGAGAGTGCGAGTGAGCTCCCTCTGTCAGCTCCGGCTCTCCATGCAGAGACATGAAGCCTCCCACAAGGATGGTAAAACATCAAAACATCCAGGAATCCCCTGGACAACATCCCTACAGACTGCTAATTCTCTCACACCAGAAGTGACTTGCAGTTTTTCAAGTCACTCCTGACATGAAAAAAATTCACAAGTTGATATAGTTTCCACTTACACACTAATTTGCTGCAGTCTTCAGCATGCAATGGCAGTGTCCAAAAGACTGTATCTCAGCAGTATATATGTTTCAAAAAGTGTCACTTTGTAATCGCCTCGGGGAACATGATAGCAATGTTTAAATATTTAGGTTGAGATGCACAATATCTTCACTGGTTGCCGTTTATTTTCCGGTCCCAATTCAAGGTTGAAGTGATCACCTACAAAGCCCTAAACGGTTTGGGACCTGCCTACCTTCGTGACTGTATCTCTCTCCATGAACCAGCCTGAACCCTTCGATCTTCAGGGGAGGCCCTCCTTTCGCCACCGCCAGTCTCACAGGCTCGTCTTGTGGGCTCAAGGGAGAGAGCCTTCTCCTCTGTGGCCCCCGACTCTGGAACACATTGCCCGGAGTGATTAGGAAAGCCCTCACCTTGGAAACCTTTAAAAAGCTCCTTAAAACCTGGCTTTTCCGCTGTGCCTTTGGAGAGTAGCCATTTAACTTTATACCATTGCTCCCCTCAATGCTCCTGTCTCTGTAGCACACTCCCCCTCCCCCTATATGAAGGCCTCCTACAATCCATGCTCTACACGAGCTTCCCTTTGCAAATAATCTACTCCAGTCATCTCACTCTGAGTTTTTAACATTTTATCCTGTACATGTGGCCCACTGCATTGTTTGTGTTTTTTCAATATTACATTTGTATATTGCTTTCTTATTTATATGTTTGTATTTTACTGTATTGTTGTTGATGCTTTGATTTTTGTTTTTATTGTAATTCGTTGTTTGGGCTTGGCCTCATGTAAGCCGCCCTGAGTTCCCATTGGGGAGATGGTAGCGTGGTATAAATAAAGCTGCTGCTGCTGCTGCTGCTGATGATGATGATTATTATTTAGAAGAATGATCCAATCAAAATACAATATCCCCAGCATCACTATAGTACCCCAAGAGAAGAGCTTGATTTTGGCCATCAACATCTGTTTATGTCTTATTTTTACATTGTTCACACCAATTTAATTAGCAAAGTCTTGCATACTATTGTGTGTGAAAAGTCAGAACTTGAAGCTTTTAAACTGATTCCTAGGGGAAAGTCGACAGGAGCTGGGCAGCTTCCGGTTCGAGAGGGTGAAATGCCAAGTATGGAGGACGAAATCCATACACAAATGGCTGAGTCAACAGAAAAGATAGATAGTAGTAGTCGAGAGGTAGGACATGGTAGGCCTTCTACAAATTCTCACAAACAGCCAAAGTTGAAAGTGCACCAGAGAAATAAATATAAATGTCTGTACGCAAACGCTAGAAGCCTTCGAACAAAAATAGGGGAGTTGGAATATTTGGCAAAGGAAAAAAATATTGATATTATTGGCATAACAGAAACCTGGTGGACGGAGGAAAACAAATGGGACACAAAGATTCCAGGTTATAAACTGTACAGGAAAGACAGGAGAGGGAAAAATGGTGGCGGTGTGGCCCTGTACATAAATGAGGAGCTAGAATCTCATGAATTAGAACTTCAAGAAATTTCAAACTCACCTACAGAAACATTGTGGATAAAAGTCCCAGGACAAAAAACTAATCTAGCACTAGGGATCTGCTATCGCCCTCCCAACCAAACTCCAGAGGCAGACTGCTATCTGGAAAATGAAGTTAAACAGGCCTCAAAAAGAAATACATTAGTCATAATGGGGGACTTCAACTATCCCCAAATAGATTGGCCAAATTCTTGTTCTACGCATGAAAGAGAGACAAGGTTCCTCGACATGCTAGCTGATTATTCCCTTGAGCAGATGGTCATGGAACCAACCAGGGAAAGGGGATCCTGGACTTGGTGCTAACTAATGAACAAGATCTCGTTCAAGATGTCCTTGTAACTGAGCCCATAGGTACCAGTGACCACAACACAATAACCTTCAACTTAAGTTTGGATAGCAAACTGTCAGTAAAAACTAACACAGAGACCTTAAATTTTCACAAAGGGAATTTCACCAAAATGAGAAAAATTGTAAAGAACAAACTAAAAGGAGCAGTAAAAAAATCAAATCCCTCCAAAATGCTTGGAAACTGAATAAAAATACCTTAACACAGGCCGAACTAAAATGCATTCAATAAAAGAAAAGAGGCATGGAAAGTCCAAAAGGACACCAGTATGGCTTACAAACGAAGTAAAAGATGTGATTGGAAAGAAGAAAAACTCATTTAAGAAATGGAAGGCTCTTCCTACCGAGGAGAACAGAAAGGAACACAAGCTCTGGCAAACTAAATGCAAAGCAACAGTCAGGAAAGCCAAGAGAGATTTTGAGGCACACATAGCAAAGAATATTAAAAAAACAACAAAAACTTCTTTAAGTACATCAGAAGCAGGAACCCAACTAGAAAAGCAGTTGGGCCACTCGGCGACAATGGCCAGAAAGGGAAAATCAGCGAAGACAAAGAGATTGCTGAGCGGCTAAATGACTTCTTTGCCTCCGTTTTCACACAGGAGGACAGACAACATATGCCTTCAGCTGAGTCAGTTTTTCAGGGAGGGAATTAAAAGAATTAAAACAGATAGAGATAAACAAGGAGGATGTTCTCATATGCCTTACTAAACTAAATGTCAACAAATCACCAGGTCAGACGGCATCCACCCCAGAGTTCTTAAGGAACTCAAGTGTGAAATTGCTGAACTTCTAGCTAAGATATATAACCTTTCTCTAAGATCAGGCACTGTACCCGAGGACTGGAGGGAGGCAAATGTAACACCGATCTTCAAGAAAGGATCAGAGGTGATCAGGAAATTATAGACCAGTCAGTTTAACCTCAGTTCCAGGCAAAATGATGGAAACCATTATTAAAGAAAAAATTACTAGGCACATAGAAGAACAGGCATTGCTGAAAGAAAATCAACATGGTTTCTGCAAAGGCAAATCATGTCTTACTAACTTGTTAGAATTCTTTGAGGTGTAAATAAACACATAGATAAAGGGGACCCAATTGATATTGTTTACCTTGACTTTCAAAAGGCTTTTGACAAAGTCCCTCACCAAAGGCTCCTAAATAAGCTCTTCAGCCATGGAATCAGGGGACAGGTCTTGTCCTGGATTGGAACCTGGCTAAACTGTAGGAAACAAAGGGTGGTAATAAATGGACACTTCTCTGGGTGGAAAGAGGTGGGAAGTGGCGTACCCCAAGGTTCAGTTTTGGGTCCGTTACTTTTTAATTTATTCATTAATGATCTGGATGTAGGAGTGAATTCTGAGGTAGCAAAGTTTGCAGACGACACTAAATTGTTCAGGGTAGTTAAAAATGAAACTGATTGTAAAGAGCTCAGAAAGATCTCTCGAAATTGAGTGAATGGGCAACAAAGTGGCAAATGCATTTTAACCTAAACAAGTGTAAAGTCATGCACATCGGGGCAAAGAACCCCAACTACACTTATCAACTGATGGGGTCAAAGCTTTCCGAGACAAACCAGGAAAGGGATCTTGGGGTCTTGGTGGACAGCTCAATGAAGATGTCAACCCAGTGCGCTGCAGCAGTGAAAAAAGCAAATTCTATGCTAGGCATGATCAGAAAGGGAATCGAAAATAGGTCAGCAAATGTTGTATTACCTCTCTACAAATCTATGGTAAGGCCACATTTGGAGTACTGTGTACAATTCTGGTCTCCGCACCTTAAGAAGGATATAACGGAACTGGAAAAGGTACAGAAAAGGGCAACAAGAATGATCCAAGGGATGGAGCGGCTCCCTTATGAAACCAGGTTGCAACGCCTTGGTCTTTTCAGCCTTGAAAGACGGCGTTTAAGAGGTGACTTGATCGAAGTGTATAAAATCATGCATGGGATAGAAAAGGTGAATAAAGAAAAATTATTTTCTTTGTCACAAAACACTAGGACTAGAGGAATTGGGTTATGGAACTCACTTCCAGAAGAGGTTGTGACAGCTGTCAGCCTGGAACAACTTCAAGGCAGGATTAGACAGATTCATGGATACCAAGTGTATCGGTAGTTACTGAAAAGGACATTCAAGTGCCACCTCGGAGTTGGTTGAGGTAGGCAGGATTTCCCTGGGTACTGGTTGTGGGGGGTCGGGAGCAGGTCAGGGTTTTGCCCTCCCTTCTGCTCGAGATCCCCGTGTACAACTGGTGGGCCACTGTGTGATACAGAATGCTGGACTAGATGGGCTGAGGTCCGATTCAGCATGGCTCTTCTTATGTTCTTATGTTCTTATGAGGATAAGGTGATTTTTAAAAAAAGATTAACAAATCAGAGCGCACTTCAACCAAAAAAAATGCTACAGAACTCTTTTTTTGGTTTTATGTAATTTACTATATGGAACTGGGAGCAGTCTTGTATAGTCAAAACCTACTCCACTGACTCCTAAAACTCATGGGATCCAAGTGATAGGTCAATAGTATTCAATGGAATCAGATAGGAAAATAAATAGGGAGGGGGTTTGAAGAAGAAAATTTAATTCAAATTTATTTATTTATTTATTTATTTATATTTATTTATATTTCATTTTTGTATTCCGCTCCTCCCAGCAGGCTCGGGGCGGATCACATCAAAATTACACAAGCAGCACGGCGCAACATACGACATGCGGCCAATTACAATCAATAAAAGCATAAATTCTGTACTTTGTGCTGACTTACTGGCAACTATCATAAGTCGCCATCCATTCCTCATTCCATTGCAGCTGATCATTAAAAATACAGACAATAATGTCTTTTTGTGGCCAAAGATCAAGGTTGGATCCAGACAGGTCTTTATCTCAGAAGCATTCATGTTAAAATAATGCAGATGTTTCTGAAGGCCTGTCCATACCCACCCCAGAAAGCGGGGTTGTCCAGCTGCTCGGAGGGTATACTACAGGCCTAGTTAGGTTTTTTTACTTTTCTAAGGGGTCTGGGGGCTTGGGGGGATGGGTGGGCATTCCCACAGTTTACCGGGTTTATTTAGCCCGATAAACTGTGGGAATGTTGTCTGTACTGTAGTCCAGATACTGGAAATAGTGGATTTACCTCACACCTTCCAAGAAGGTTTGAGGTGAATTAATTTGGGACTGTCAAGAACGTTGTATGGACAGCCCCTCCTTTGTTGCAGGAGTTCCTGCAATAAAGGTCCTGTCTGGATGGGCCCTAAATAATGCTAACAGTAAAAGTAGTAATACAACTTGTTACATGAGTAATACTGAGTAATGTGTAAGAGCTTTTAGACATGTAAAATTCTAACAGAGTGTAGAGTCAAATAGGGCTGGTTGAACTCACATTTGTCCCTGGCAAATCAATCTTCCGATTGTCTGACCAATAATACTCCCCTCTTCCAGGTGTTCCATTTATGTCTTTGAGGGGATGTTGATGGGGTTCCTTCCTCCACAGTCAATTTATAACAAACCCAGAGGTGTTGCGAAGTGACCACAAAAGGTGGCTTATCTTAGAGATTTCCACTTCTAATCTATTCATAAGAAGCCATTTGAAGAAAGCTACAGTGGTGCCCTGAGGCATGCAGGAAAAAAGGAGAGCGGGAACAGTAAATTGAAAGAAATGTCTGTGTTAGAAAATGTTATTATAATAAGGATGTTCGGCTCAGGACTCATTAGAAAAACATTTTCTGATGGGAGATGGTTGTGTGAGGACATTTCTGGAGTATATCTAGGATGAAACCAAAGGCAGATGATTGGTTCAGCATTTAATAAAGTCATTCATGAAATGTGTTTCCTTGCCATTAAATAGAGCATGAAATATGTGGTTGCTCGGTTCCAAAATAACTATTTCTATTTTCCAGGGCTAAACCATTTGTGCTTTTATTATATACTGATAATACAACCTCCTCACATATATGCTCAGTCCAGGCAGCAAAAAATGTTGTCATCTAAAAATCCCAAACATCCAGCAGGCAATATGTTTAAAAGTTATAAATGTACAAACATGCATTATTAAGTATACAGCTTAAATAACCATGACCATTAAATGCTTGCCTGCCTTAGTTTCTTTTTAAAGTAGGGCAAGCACTTATCCATTCATGTTTGAATCTAATGTAGGCTTCCTCCAATTTCGGGAAGCAAACACATATTCTCTCTTTACCTTAGCAGACCTGCTGAGAATAACTTTTGCCTCTGTGAACAGCAACGACAATGAAATGTAATTACGCTGTAAATGTTCTCAGTAGAAATGGTCTGCCATATGGGAAATTAACAGAATTAGTTAACAAAAAGATTTTTTGTGTTACTGTGAGCAGCTGTAATGAGCACATACACTGACAGCTTTGTGAATTTCCACTGTGGTGGACATTATGCAATCTCTTAATTCAAGGATTGGTGTAATACTAAATTATATACACACACAGTATATAGTGCATTTATGCATTGTACATATGTATGTGTGTGTATATATTACCAGCAGACAGACATATCTGTTTCTCATGCATTGATGCTTTGTACATGTATGTGTAAATGTATGTGTGAGTGTGTGCTGTTATTTTTTTAAAAACTATAGAAATGGATAGAGTCATCCCTTCACTAATGACCCCCAACAATGGGCTTAGTCATCTAGTCTCTTTGAAATAAATCATAAGACCTGTAACAATATACATGTCATGGTATTACATAATCTGAGTTAAACACATTGCTAATGACAGCTCTGCAAAGAAAAAAATTATTTTCTGATTGGTGCTATGAGATCATGTAAAGAACAATGCTTTGCTGAACCAAATGCCATCCAATAAGAGATCTGTGCTTCTCTACAATATGAACAACCAATTAGCAAAAACACGTTCACAGATCAGTGGGACTGCCTGTCACTGAGTATTTGCATGAACCTAAACAGCAGTAAAGATTCAGGTTTACTCTACATATTCAACCTCCTGTGAAAGGTAAACAGGGATAAAAACATTTAGCTGCTCCTGACTCATTATCACAACCACCACCAGGAGCTGATGGATGGCAAAGCACTAAACTAGTTCACAGTGGCTAAATCTACACTGCCATATCATCCTGTTTCAAAATGCAGTTTGACTGCATTTTACTGAATTATATAGCATATTAACTTGTTCAATGAAGTTAATTTTCATTCTGAAAGCGGATTATATGGCAGTGTAGATCCAGCCAGTCTAAAGACCTCATCAGACACACAGAGTCGCATGGAGCCATTATATGACACAAGATTACTTCTAACCATTCCCTGTGGGACTAGGTCAGTGGTTCTCAACCTTTCTAATGCCGTGACCCTAAATACAGTTCCTCATGTTGTGGTGACCCCAACTATAACATTAATTTTTATTCTTTACTAAATTATTTTTGTTACTTATTTTATTATTATTATTTAATTATTTTATATTAAATAAAGTTATTCATCAAGTGCTCTTCTATGGCTGACTTCTCTGGTTGAATCAGTTTGCAGTGCCTTTCATGTTTGTTGATTCGTGTTTTGGGAAATGAGGTGTTTGGAGGTCCCTGTCTAGATTCTCTCACCTCTGCATGAGTCTACGGTATACCATGCAGCTGTGGACTAGTCTACATAGGGACCACCAAACACAGCACCCAAACATGAATCAAGGAACATGAAAGGCACTGCAGACTAAAGATGTCAGCCATAGAAGAGCACTTGATGAACCAACCTGGACACAGCATATTATTTGAGAACAGAGAAATGCTTGGCCACTCTAACAACCCCCATGTCAGACAACACAGAGAAGCCATATGAAGGACATGGTCAATTTCAATAGAAAGGAGGAAACCATGAAAATGAACAAAATTTGGCTACCAGTATTAAAAACTCTAAAATCAGGACAGTAAAAAAGAACAACATTCTGAAAACAGGGGAATTCCAAACATGAAACAATCAGGGCCAGCGAACATCTCCCCCAGGCAGGAATCTGCCAAGCCTTGAAGCTGCAAAGCTTTGGAATGATAATCAAGGTGATTACTTCCAACATTCACACTTGCTCCCCACAGACAAGAGTTTTTCCCCCTGCCATAGATATGGACATATGCCTGACATAGATGTGGACAGAATGTCAGGAGGGAATACTTCTGGAACTTGGCCATACAGCTCGGAAAACTCACAGCAACCCAGTAATATAAATATCTGATACGCAGGATGTAATTTTATTGTTACAAATTGAATATAATTAAAGCATAGTGATGACACACAAAAACAATATGTTTGAGGGAGTATGGGCAATGGATGATAGGATTTGCAGTACCTTCAACCGATTCTGCTCTGACTTCCACAGACTACTGAGACCCCCAGAAATTACAGACCTGGACCAAAGTTGGCACACAGAACCCCCATGACCAACAGAATATACGGGAGAGGTTTGGGAAGAATTGACAGTGAATTAGGGGAGATGTTGGAATTAGCATGCTTTGGAAGCAACCAGGGGGCGACATTTGGAGGAGATTTCCTCCTGTTCCCCAGGCTCTCCCTCTGCTTGTGACGGAGAGCCTGGGGAACAGGAGCAAATCTGCCCCTGGCTGCTTCCAAAGCGCGAGATTCAGAGGAGATAGCTCATTGGCTGGATGAAATCAGGTGGCTGCTTGGAAACCACTTGAGCGCAACCAGCCAATGACGGAAGGCTCCAGAGAAAGGGCGGAAGTGAAATACGACTCCCTTTCCGACAATGCCGGACGGAGCTTCGGTATAGCGACACCACGTCCAGGTAACTTTAATTCTTCGAATACAGTAAAAAAGTAACTTTTTTCCAACACATTCCGAAATTCTGTTAGATTCCGACAAACCTACCCAGACCTACTCCTTAATGATCTGCTTCAGGATCTTTCCTGGTGTTGATGTCAGGCTTACTGGATGGCAATTGTTTGGGTCCTCTTTTCCCCCCTTTATTGAAGATAGGGATAATATTTGCCCTCCTTCAGTCTGCTGGGACTTCTGTTCTCCAAGAATTCTCAAAAATTATTGCCGAATTGTCGACAAGGGAAGGCCAACGTAGAGGGCGTTACAGTAGTCCAGTCTCGAGATGACCGTTGCTTGGATCACCGTGGCCAGGTCATCCCTGGAAAGATAGGGTGCCAGTCGCCTAGCCTGTCGTAGGTGAAAAAATGACGCCCTGCTGGCCGCGGAGACCTGGGTCCCCATGGTCAGCAGGAGGTCCAGTTGGACACCCAGGCTCTTAACAACAGGTGACAGGCTAAGCCATTCACCATCCAGGGTAGGCAACCGGCACTCATCCCGTCCAGGCCGACCGGGCCACAAGATCTCCATCTTCGACGGATTCACCTTCAGCCGGCTGGCCCGCAGCCAACCAGTCACGGCCTCTAGGCACTGATGGAAACAATCGGGTACGGTGTCCGGCCTGCTGTCCATTCTCAGCAAAGCTGGGTGTCATCAGCGTACTGATAACACTCCAGACCAAAGTCGCGGGCCAGCTGGGGCAGGGGGCGCATGTACACGTTAAATAATAAGGGGGAGAGGATGGCCCCCTGGGGACCCCACAGTCAAGTGGGAGTCTCCCAGAGGTCCCCCCGCCCCCCTCCACATGTTGCTACTCCATCCCCTTTCCTGTTTGGTCTATTTCCCTGAATTAGGTTATATCCCTCCATTGCTACATTCCAATCATAGGACTCGTCCTGCCAGGTTATTACTATTACATCTAAACTGTTTTGTTGTGCTAGGAGTTCTCGCTTCTGGAACTTCTAGCATGAGAGGAGGTTTTTTGGATGCCAGAGGAGCTTTTTTACAGTTCCCAAGGTATGTGTGGAGAAACTCTGAAGTGAAACTGGATTTTTTAAATCCACATTTTGATCTGGCTTATTTAGTTGTGTAGAAGCATCCTAAGTACTAACTATATCTGACTCTGCTTGATTTCAAAGATAAACAGGTCAAAGATCTAAAGGCACCCATAATGTCAGATACAGCTCTGTGGCCGGCTAGGAGTGGAAGCAGTAACAACTTAAAGGCAGTGGATACACTTACAAAGTGGATATTTTCCTGTGCTATATTTGTATGTGGTCGCGACAATATTAACAGCTAAACAATAGTCCTGTAGAAAAATACACATATAGTGGGGAACATCCCAACGAGTGTTTGTTTTATATTCTGTAACTTGTTTTAGTTCTTTTTATAGTTGCAGGCATGATGGAAAAGAAAAGTCATGCTGACTTTATTGGTCCTCCTACTTCTCCCTTGTGCTATGTTGTCAGTCATGACAATTAGACAGATAGGCCAGGTTGTATTTCGTATCACATTGAGGTGCCTTAAAGCATTTGAGTCCATTTTTTAAGTAACTGGAAAAATACATCTCCTAAACACTTTGAGAAAGAGAAAAGTCAACAATTACTTAAAAATATAACTGTTTTTAAAATGAAACTGGCCTCTTTATAGCTTGCTTTTTTAAATGGAATACCATTCCAGTGACTCTGTACATAATTGTATGAAAAAAATAGAAGGAGAAGAAGAAAGACCATCAGAGAGCCATCTTTGGACAGCTAAAGTCAAAGAAGAAGAATGGGTGGAATAATTTGTTCTCTCAATGGGTGAGAGAACAGCCATTCTTCTTCTTTATTGCCCTTTATGTCTCATTTCAACCTAGCTCTTTCATGAAACTTTAGCAGAACTTATGATGTCATTGATTCATCTGATTTTTCTAAGACATCAGAACACCTCCAAGCAAGAAGTACAACCCAGGTGGAAGAATGCAAATCTGGAGTCCTACCATGGGAAAGAGACTGAATCTGGGTCTAGTCTGAGAAGAGACTGATAACAAGATCTTGCTCAGATTGGACTGGTAGGCTGCCTGAAATAATTTTTATGAATGAAGGCTGTGGAGTTCCAGGGGGTATTGAACTGAAAACTTGCCCACATGTTCTTTATTCATTAAAAAAATTGGTGCTGTGAATGAAGGTGCTACAGAGAGTTCATTACCATAAAATGGCTAGCCACTTTGTGTATACATTTTCTTAATCAACAGTTTTGGTGGTCAGGGATTAAAAGGACATAAAAGCTATATACAGGAGTGACTAATGTGAGCTAGAGCCAAACACAAAATGGGCAAACCTCAGAGATTGTTGCAAATAGTGGCTGGTCCAAGCAGTCCATGGAAACAAATTTCTATGAATTTTATGGCAGAGTTGACTGTCAGCAAGGGCCATACTGTAATCTGTATAGTTGTAGTCTTGTTTTTTAAAACATGCACATATTGTACCATTGAAACAAATACCCACTGCTCTGCAACTAGCCAAGCTATTTCTGCAGCATGTATACTGACTCCACAGGTGCCCTGAGTGTATCATATCAGATTGGGACCTGAAATTTACTCCAAACCTACTGGGCACACAATAGGGACTAAGCACTGCTTTCCATCCAATGACATCCCATGATGGGTCCAAAAAACTCTTGAACAGTTTCTGAGATACTACTTAAACTAATGACAAGATGCTTCTATTTTCCAGAAGCCTCGCAGAATAACTCCATATATTCTAGCATGGGTATCCCCCCTTTTTGATCTGTACATGGACAAGACTTCATTCCATTTCCTGAACAGCTAGCAGCAGCATCCACTGGGGATAGCCCTTCAGAGTGGAGTGCTAAAACATCAACCAACTGGCCAAAAATTCAGAAATCTCTACACAAAGCAACTGTAGATTACAAAAGGGTTGCTGACTGAACACATATACCTCAGTGGGGTTTCAAATTGGGAGAACAAGTGTACTTGTTAACTAAATATGTGAAAGTGGTCCAACCTTCCAAGAAACTGGCTCCAAAATCTCCAGCTCCCTACCTTATTTTTTTCCTAGGAGCAGAAGTATGTCATGGATTCACCTGATGTTTCTAAGGTATCAGAACATCTCCATGTGTTGAGTACAACCCAGGTGAAAGAATACAAAATATCTGGAGGCCCAGAAGGGGAAAGAGACAGATAATTCTGGAACTAGCCTGGGAAGAGAATGTTAATGGGAATCAGCTCAGGCTGGACCTTGAGGCTGTCTGAAATAAATTTTATGAACAGAGGGTGTGGAGTTTCAGGAGGGTATTAAACTGAAAGCTTGCCTGCATTCCTTTATTTGTAATGTTGCTGTAATGTAGTAACCTTGCATTAAAGATATTTCCAATATTATCTTGTGACTGACTTTGACTGCTGTCAAGGTTCTTAATCCATGTTTTCAAACAAATTGAAAACTAAATACATGGAAGTATATCTGTGTATCTCTATCTCTATTTATCTCTTTCCCACTGTGTGCTTCCTTCTTGAGTCATGCCCAACTTCTTTATTATCTTTTGCTTGCTCCATATGTTGATTATGCTTTATGATAAAAATTAGGTCTGTGTGATCAATAAGAAAAGTTTCAATAGTCATTACTAAATGGGGGGGGGGAATTGATTCTAAGGTGTTTCTAAAATAACTATAACTGTAACTGAATTATATGATTTTTTCATTACTTTTTCATTAACTAATTGTGCCAATGGGGAAATTTCAGGGGCTCCTTTCTCCTTTTTACCACTGTTACTTTTCCCCACCCCAAGTTTCAGAATGTTTCACTCATCCACCAAATTTTGGGAATTTTAAAAAGTTTTTACAAATAATATTTTAAAAGCTAGAAGAGCTATCTTCTTGATTTTGTATATAATGACACATGATAACCAAGATATCATTCCTCCCTAGTTTCAGAAAGAGTTGCACATATACTAGTTTTGGGGGAATTTTGAAAGTTTTGACAAAAAACTTTTTTACATAAAGGCATAACAGCTGCCCCCTTGAATCTCCCCCCTCTCCCCCCTGACACAAAATGCATACCACAGAACTTCAACTTAGGGATTTTCCTCTGAGTGCAGCACAGATTTAGTTACTCAGTTCTCTTTGCAGATTAAATCATTTATTGGAACTCTGCTGCTGTTACAGATGGACATTGGGAATGTGAGCAGACTTCTGGGAAATGTAGTTTGGGGCATTGCCTTTTGAATTCTCTGTCACAAGGGTCAAACCTTCTCAAACTACATTTCCTCGAGCTCTCAGTCTCTCTCCCAGCTAGCTTGCCCTCCCAATGCTGACATGCAAAGTGGCTCACCTTAATTTAAAGAGGAATGACCTCTTTGGCTTTGCACCAACTGACTTTGGGAAATTTGCGATGTTTTATAAACTGTAAGAAAAAATATAGGTGAGGTTTCAATTCTTAAGTTTTTTTGTATGGCCGTCCCCTGTGTTTCTTAATATCACCTCATATGTACGAATCTTACAAAATTATATGACCAATGAGGCAGAAATATCTATTCTGCACAGCCATAATAAAAATAAATAATAGAATTGAAATATAAGCAAATACAAGTAAAGCAAACATTTTTGGACATAGATGTTAGCACAATTGGACAGCACCTTGAAAGCTACTGAGATTGTCCCTTTTTGAGGATTAGGAATGGTTTATCCTGGCACCAGAGTGGGAAAGAGATTATAGATTTCACATGTTTGTTTTTGAATACCTGAGCTTTCATGGCATTATACATAATGTGAGGTATGCAGGTCTCCTTTAGACTTAGAATAGAAGGCATTACTTATCTTCAAGGTTTTCTCGCGCTTTCTTTGAAATATTTATTCAGCTGAATGTTCCTGTTGTGGCCTACATTTGACTCATATTGTAGCCGAGCTCCCAGTCGCTAAAAGCAAGATTGCCCGCAGCAGAAATTTTTCCAGCATGCACTGGAAAAACAGGCTGACATGGAAGTCTGTCAGCTTATGCTTTTCAGGGCAAAATTTCAGTCATTTTTAATAGAACTCATTTCCCAAGTTAACCAAATGGTTGTCTCCAGAAAATGTCATCCTGGATGTGATGTCAAGGAAACATTAGGGTATGTTAAGTGAAAGCCCAACAGCCTAAGAGATGCTATTCAAGTTATCTCCCATGTGTCATCACACTTCAAGATTGTTAGTGTTATTATATAGCTAGCTATGTCTTATGTGGTTTTATGCTGGGTTTTTATGTATTTTAATATATTGTTCTAGTTGTTTTAAATTGTATAGCATTGAATTTTTGCTGTTATGCCGGTCTGAGTCCCTCGATAGAGGTGAGAAGGTCGTGGTACAAAAGTTTTAAATAAATAAATAAATAATAAATGTCTACACAGAATTAACTCAATTATTTTCTCTAGGACTTACTCCAAGATAGATACACATAGGAACACAGACTATATTTTAATTCCATACCAAAAGTTACTGAATGAAACTTTCCTTGATGTGTGGAACATCTCTGTGAAAATTAGAAATGTTTCTATGTCCTTTCCTACCTGGTCTAAAATATCTGCCACATTGGCTCAGAAGCCAACTTTTTGTACTGCTTTAAGAAGAAAATTGAAGTTCCATACCCATTATTATTATTATTATTATTATTATTATTATTTTTTAAAATGTCTCATCCGATGCTCTCTGGAAATGTGGTTCACAGCACAGAGATCAGTCAAGGAAAGGAATGGGGAAAATCTGCTCAGCTATAGATCCTGGCCATTGACTACATTTTAGAATCTGCAATAGCAGAATTTGCTACCTGTACTAGTATTCCATAGGAAGCAGAAACAGCGGAAGGGAAAAGAAGAAGGAGAGACAAGAAAGAAACACACACCTTAGGGAGGGGCTTGGGAAGACTAAATGGTGGTTGAGAAAAGGAAGGAGGAAGGAAGATAATAAGGAAGGGACCGGAAGCAGCAACTCGGAGACTGAGAATAAGAGAAACATCACAGAAAAACAGCAGGAAGAAACCAAGGATGATAAAAGACAAAAGATAAACAATCCAAGAGAAGCAGAAACCCCTGGAGGAAGCAGACGATGGCAGGGAAGGAGACAGGAGCCTACAGGACCAGGAAGAGAAGCAGACGGGTATAAGGAAGCAGATGACAGCGGGGAGCCGAGGAAGGAAAAATTAAAGAAGCCTATTGAGGACTAGAGTGAAGAACTTTGAAATTTGGGGTTCTGAGATACAGGAGGAAAGAATGAAATAAAGGCAATACTGGCTCTGGGGAGAAAGGGGAAGGCTTAAAAGTGGGAATAAACCTATGGGGATCCAGATCCTAAATGAGAGGGGAGTTATAAATTAAAGAGTAGCTAAAAAATAAGAAGATTGATAATAACTAATTGTTGATACAGGGGGGTTTATATTGGGATGGATTGTACTTAAACTTACTTGGGAATGAATCGTGGTTGCAACTAAATAATTAATTGATTAAGAGATTTTAAAGTGTAAGAATTGCCAATTGCGAATCGTTAACCCAAGTGGAATATTGATTGATTGATACCCTCCTGGAACAGGTGAGATAGGTAAAAGTCTGTTAAATTAGACTCTAAGTATAAAAATTCAGAAGCAAGCTTGGGAAAAGGTAGAAACCATAGAAACGAGGAACATAGCCATGGAAAGAAGGTAGGAAAGTCTTGATTTCAGTGAGATGGAGTACTAATCCACATTAAGAAATGCTGGGGAACAAGAAGGAGTAAATATTAAAGAAACATTAAAGAAACGGTAAAGCTACCGATCTTAAAAGTAAGGGGAAAGTTATAGGCAGAAGTTTACAGGGAAGTGGAAAAATTTTTCAGAACTAGAACCCAGACTAACCACACAAAAAGAATAATGTCCCTAGGGACACCAAATGAATTTATATGAAAAACAATATGTGAGGTGGTCTGGAGGAAAACTAACACCTACCCTATAAAACTTAGAGAAGTGAGAGAACTGACCCTTCGAAAATTC
Organism: Anolis apletophallus; assembly: GCA_030556195.1. Taxonomy (NCBI): domain Eukaryota; kingdom Metazoa; phylum Chordata; class Lepidosauria; order Squamata; family Anolidae; genus Anolis; species Anolis apletophallus. The sequence continues at coordinate 88,249,863 of JARBWK010000001.1, read as the reverse complement.
CCTACTAGTATGTAAAAGAGAAGATGAAAGTATCTCTCTCTCACTAATGAACTCAAGTAACTGAATACTAGCCCAGAGGGGGTAGAAATGGCAGAGATATGATGATTTATAAGGATGAGGAAACCTAGTCCAAAGAAGGAAGGAGATTAGAATAGGGAAAAGGTATGAAACTTGCCCAGCCCATCGGGGAAAGAGAGGCTTCAACACTTCCCAAATCCTGAGAGGCGGTTGTCTCGGAAGCTGCCCTCGAGAGCCCACCAGAGGGGAAAGAAAAGGAAGGAGAGGATGAGGAGAATATCTGAATCTGAGATAGAAGATTAAACAATGAATGAGAGCTGTAACCTTGTGATGATTGGCAATTAAAATATATAGAATGATAATATAGAGTAACCTTTGTGCCCCTCATATCAGAGGCTAGGATTGTATTTGTGAAGTTGCGCCATAAGAACCTCCTATTCAAAAAAGAAAAAAAAAGAAAAAAGGAAAAGTAGAAATAATAGAGAGAATTACGGCGTAAAAAAAGAAAAAAAGAAATGTATGAATTAAAATATGGGTTGTGATAGAAATATGGTAAAGGTATTATAAAGACAGATCGGATTGTGATTAATGAATATCTAGAGAATATTAAATTAGTAATATACCACTGTCAGATATTTATTAGTAAGAATAAGAGCACTGGGGATGTTCTGTGTTTAAAATGAAATTGAAGAATATATCTAACAGTGTGGAACTAGAATGGAAGTCAAAATACTCCTTTTTCCCTTTCCCTTTCCCTTTTCCTATTGTGATCTTGTATGTTTTATAAAATGGAAATTCTTAATAAAAAATATTTCAAAAAAAAGGAAGCAGAAACAGCACTTAAAATTGGAATCAGAGTGCTGTAATTTTCCCTTGTGAAGATGGCTGTGATATTTTTCAGACACCCAAGATGTAGAATACATATCACCTTCCCCATATTCTGTGTGTGCACTTCACATACGCAAACACCCTGGTACTAATGTGGTACTTAAACTGGACTGCACTGATTCTCTCCAACCCAGTATCTTGAGCCCCTAGAAAACTGTCCTGGATAGTTGAGAAATTGATCATGACATATTTAATGTAAAAACATATATATGTGCAAGAATAGTGTCACCTGCTTAATACAATCAGTATACTCCATTTTAAATACCTGATTGAATCATAGACATAAATGTTGAAAAATAGATTTGTATTGAATTACGCCAGGACCACCGCATCATTAAATTGCATTCTGTTAACACATGGGGCACCTTTCCTGTCAGATAATAATCTTCTGAAAGTATAGGGAGAGATCCATTGCAGAACAAAATGAGGCAAAGCTGCCACAGCAAAAAATGTCAAGCAGTAGGATTAAATAGTTTTACCGCAGTTTTGATGATGGACAAAATCAGAAGGTAGAAGATTAATTTCTTAATCTTTGTTTCAGATAGGAATCTAACACTGAGCATTTAAAGAAACTATGGTGTGTGTATCAATAGCAGCAGTCTTAAAATAAAGAAAATTAATTGAAGATTTAGTTTCAAATTTTCTGTTAATGTAGATTTTGTGTCTACTTTTGAAAAAAGAACGCGGCAATCCATTTCTTCAAGAATGTACTGTCAATCGTCTGTAGAAAATAATTTGATTTGAACATGTGGATTGCTGCATCCTTCTGATGGACCTCTTTCAATACAATTAAAAACTGAAGACCTGTCACAATCACCGACTTAGAACTGCCCCTTTAACACACACACGGAGACGTAGCAAAGGCTAACTATGTTTATTGAATAAAAACAAGTCCAAAAAGCAATTCACTTAATAAAGTTCATAAGATAAAGCAATCAGCACGAAGCTGCAGTTCAGTAAAGTAAGCAAAGTTCCAAAAGGTAGATTCAAGGCAAGCGTGGTAAAAAGCTTGGCAAGGCTCCCGGATTCACTCCGAACGTAGCAAGGGATCCGCACCAATGCGAATCGCATACAAGGCAAGGTCTTGGTTCAAGGCGAGCCAAACTAGGCTCCAAGATTCACTCCGCTTCAACGCCCTTCAGATCAGACGTGGCCGGAGAACTGACGATCAGTTCCCACGGGGCCGTTCTTAATCCCTCGGCCTGGAACCCCGACGATCTAGGGCCCGGCGTCTCCAGTCTCTACTTTCCGAACGGCGACGGTCTAGGGACAGATGCCAGCTCCTCCTGCCCTCCTCTATGTCCCTGCGCCTGTTATGAGAACGGCCCAGTTCTGGCAGTCCAGAATCGCTATCTTCCTGAGAAGCAGCCTCCCCCGGAGTTTCCCAGCCGCTAGCCTCCATCTGCTGCCCGGCCAGCTCTTGGGAACCTCGACCGTTTGGGAATTCATAACTATCTCCGCTATCTGCTTCGCTGCCTCCCATCTCCACCTGGTCCGCTCCTTCCCGGGAGAATGCTCCCACTCGAGATCCCAGGCTAAACTCTCTACAGGTGAACTGGGCAAAGGTACGGCTGACCAATCGTGCTCTGGGCCTTCCAACTCATCCTCCGAGTCCCTTCCAGCCTGTGCGGGTCCCAATGCCACCGGGACCCCGGCGCGCGCCCCCAGTGGCACGAACGGACCCATGGGTGCTACACTGCCCCCCTCAGGGCCCCCTGGGCCGCCCAGGGCTTGGGCTTGTCAGGATACTTGCGGTGGAAACGAGCCACCAGCTCCGGCGCGTGTACATCTCGAGCCTTGACCCAAGCACGTTCTTCCGGGCCAAAACCTTTCCAGTCAATGAAGTACTCCAACTTCCGGTAACGGAGGCGGGCATCCAAGATGTCCTGCACCTCGACCTCCTCTCCGCCCTCCCGCATCACGGGGGAGGAGGCGGCTGCGTCACGTCAGGCCGCACCCTTCGCCGGCGCGAGAGCAAGGAGCGATGGAACACCGGGTGGAGTTTCATGTCCGCAGGGAGTTGTAATTTGAAGGAAACAGGGCCCACCTTCTCCAACACCTTGTAGGGGCCCAAAAATCTCGCATACAATTTGCGGCTCGGGCGGTGAGTGGGCAAGTTCTTGGTAGACAACCAGACGCGATCCCCCACTAGGATGTCAGGACCCTCCTGGCGCCGCCGATCAGCCATCCGCTTGTAGTCGGCCTTGGCCTGGTCCAATTGAGTACGTAGCAAATCTTGAAGTGCAGCGAGCTCCCGCAGCCAATCCTCCGCCACCGGCACCTCCCCCGACGGAGTCACGGGGGGGGGGGGGTAGAACCGGGGATGGTATCCATAGTTGGCAAAGAAAGGAGTCTCCTTGATGGATTCCTGCGTCGCATTGTTGTAAGCAAACTCCGCCATTGACAACAAAGACGCCCAGTTGCTTTGCTGGTAGTTAACATAGCACCGCAGATACTGCTCCAAGGTGGCATTCACCCGTTCGGTCTGGCCATCAGTCTGAGGGTGATGGGCCGTAGACATCCGCGCCTCAATCCCCAGCTGCTTCTGGACACCCTTCCAGAACTGGGAAGTGAACTGGGAACCACGGTCCGTCACCAAACTCTCGGGCAGGCCATGCAACCGAAACACATGTTGCACAAACATATCGGCCGTCTCCTTGGCCGTAGGCACCCCACACAGGGGATGAAGTGTCCCATCTTGGTGAGACAGTCCACCACGACCAGGATCGTGGTGAACCCCTTGGACTTGGGCAAATCAGTGATGAAATCGGCCGAAATCATCTTCCAGGGAGCGGAGGGGGTCGGAAGCGGCTGGAGCAAACCGCCGGCTTGCCCCCGGGTTCTTGGCCGCTGGCACACAGGGCAGGATCCCACGAAGTCCTCCACATCCCTGCGTACTTTGTGCCACCAAAAGTCCCGTAGGACCAGCTGCAGAGTCTTAAAGAGCCCAAAATGTCCCGCTGCCTTGGTGTCGTGGCAAAGCTTTAGAATGTCCCCCGCTCAGGGCCAGGAGAAACATAATCAGAGTCACGGTGATAGAGCACCCCGTTTCTCACCTGAAACTGAGCCTGCACCCCCCTTGGTCAGCTGCTCTTGCACCCAAGGGTCGTCCCGTTGGCGGGCCTGAACCCGCACACTCAACGGCCGCGTATCCACAGGGCCGGGCAGGGCCGCCGGAGCCGGCGCGGGAGCCGTTCGGCGGCTGCAAAGTTCTCCGCCTTGAGCAGAGGCTGCTCGGGTAGGCCTTCCCCCGCGGACATACTCCGGCTTCCGGGACAGGGCATCAGCTTGCTTGGTCTGCTTGGGGTCACATAGTGAATGCGGAAATTGAAGCGCTCAAAGAACAGGGACCATCTCTGTTGCCTCTGGTTCAATTTGCGCTGAGACTTCAAATGCTCCAAATTCGGTGGTCGGTGTGAACTTCCACCGGGAATTTGGCCCCTTCCAGGAGGTGTCTCCAGACTTCAAACGCCACCTTGATGGCTAGGAGCTCCTTCTCCCAAATGGTATAGTTCTTCTCCGGCGCCGTGAGCTGCCGGAATAGTAGGCGCAGGGCAACAAGTCCGTCCCCTGTGGTTGGAGCAGGATCGCTCCCACAGCCACATCAGAAGCGTCAGCCTGCACGATGAAGGGAGTGCGGGGGTTGGGGTGCTGCAAAAGCGGCTGAGTGGTGAACAGCTGCTTCAGCCTCCGGACCCCCGCATCCGCCTCCGGCGTCCCCCGGAACGGCACCTTTCCCCGCAGGCACTGGGTGATCGGATCAGCCCACTTGGCAAAGTCAGGAATGAACTTTCTGTAGTAGTTGGCAAAGCCCAGGAAGCGTTGAATGTCCTTTTGCTGGCCGGAGCCGCCCAGTCAACCACAGCCTGGATCTTGGTGTCATCCATGGCTATGCCCGTGGAGGAAACACGGTAGCCCAGAAAGTCCACCTCACGCAGATCAAATGCACACTTCTCCAGCTTAGCATAGAGCCCGTGGGCCCGCAGTCTCTGGAGCACTTCCTGACGTGGCGGTCATGGGTGGCCTGATCCGGAGAAAAATCAGCAGATCATCAAGATAGACGGCCAGATATCGATCCAGCAGGTCTCGGAAAATGTCATTCATGAAATGTTGGAAACAGGCTGGGGCGTTGCACAAACCGAATCCCATCACCAGGTATTCGAAACTGCCCCACTTGGTCTGGAACGCAGTCTTCCACTCATCTCCCTGACGAATCCGGACAAGATTATAGGCACCCCGGAGGTCCAGTTTCGTGAATACCTTGGCGCCCCGCATCCGTTCCAGCAACTCGGGGATCAGGGGCAAGGGGTAATGGTTGCGAATCGTGATCTTGTTGAGCTCCCGATCGTCCTTACACAACCGCAATTCCCCTGATTTCTGTGTGTCAAACAGGATGGGCGCCCCGCCCATGGGACTGCGAGGGCGGATGAACCCCTTCCGCAGGTTTTCGTCCAGGAAATCGCGAAGGGCCTGCTGCTCCGGGTCCGAGAGGGGTAGAGCCTCCCTCGGGGATCGGGGCTCCGGTTCCAAATCAATGGCACAGTCATAAGGCCGGTGCGGAGGCAGCCGTTCCGCCTCCTCTCGCTGAAAACGTCCCAAAAGCCAGCGTGCTTCCTGGGCAGCGTCGCCACCGTAGTCACCTCCTGCCCGCACACGCCCGGGCCATCATGCACTGGCTCTGGCAATGGTCAGAAGCAAAAACAAGCTGTCTCTTGGCCCAGGAGATCTGGGGATCATGCAGCGTCAGCCACACGACCCCCAACACACATAGGAAAGTCCGACAGCTTGGTCAAGAGAAAGGAAATCTCCTCCTTGTGAGAACTAGTCCACATCCTGGTGGGAGCGGTATACTGGGTCACAGCCCCAGCTTTCAAGGGCCTCCCATCAATAGTCTGAACGCCCTTGGGCTCTTGAAGATCCAGAAATTGCAATCCAGCAGACTGGGCATAGCCAGTGTCAATGAAGTTGTTGGTAGCCCCCGAGTCGATCATGGCATGGACCATCATCGGCCCCTTCTCGGGAGACCAGAGGGTAACCATAACAAGGAACAGTTGTCCAGTCTTGGGTTCCGGAGGAAGGTGGCACGGCGGCCGAGTGAGCGAACCCTCTACACTCGGCCGAACCCTTCCCCCGCCGCCTGAAGGGCTTCCTCAGGCTCCGGGGCGCTGGCCACCGCTGCAGAGGCCCGAGGGGTCTTCCCACGCAGTTTCTGGGGGCAGTCACGAGAAAAATGACCCGAGCCCCCACAGTACCAACAAAGGTTGAGTCTTTGGCGCCGGGCCTTTTCGGCGGCATCCACTTTAGGCCGCACCATGCCCAGTTGCATCGGTTCAGAATCATCCACAAAAGGGGTGGGAGCAGGGATCTGGCGGGGCACAAACTGGCCGGTCCCGGCCTCTCGCTTGTTCGGCGGTTTCTCTGTCGGGCCGCCCCCCCACCTTCTCTTGTGTTGCGTGGCCGCCTCCGCCCGCAGACTCAGGAGCGATGGCCTCCTCCCGGTCGGCCGGCCGGGGCAACTGTAGCATCTGGTGTTGCAGCTCGGGCGAGTCCCGCTAGATACGTATAGCGTAAGGCCGCCACTTCCCACTTGGTCTGGCTGGCCAAAACTCGGAAACGGGAAATGTACTGAGCCAAAGACATGTCCTTCATGGTCAGCCGTGCCAAATCCCGTTCCGCCAGGTCCTCGTTGACTGGAGGTCCCCAGGTCGCCCGGATCGCCGCCAGAAAAGTGTTCAAAGTGCCCACATGAGGAGACGCTGCATTGATGAGGTAAGTTGCCCAAGTCGCTGCCATCCCCTCCATGCAGTTGAACACGAACCCCACCTGGGCTCTGGGGGTGGCAAACTCGTTGGGCCGCAGCTCCAGGTACATCCTGACTTGGGCAATAAAAACTTCCACCGCCGCCGGATGTCCATTGAAACGTGCCGGGGCATTCACCGACGGGTGCCGCCCGCTCGGGTCCGGAGCTCTGCCACCTCCTGCTGCAACGCCACCACCTGCTGATCCGTCAGGTTTGCCATGGCGACAGTGGGGACGATGGGAGCCTGGGTGCGCTGCCGGCGGTTCCTGGTACGTCCCGTGGTGCGAAAAGGGGTTCGAGGAGTTCTCCGGCCAACTGTCACAATCACCGACTTAGAACTGCCCCTTTAACACACACACGGAGACGTAGCAAAGGCTAACTATGTTTATTGAATAAAAACAAGTCCAAAAAGCAATTCACTTAATAAAGTTCATAAGATAAAGCAATCAGCACGAAGCTGCAGTTCAGTAAAGTAAGCAAAGTTCCAAAAGGTAGATTCAAGGCAAGCGTGGTAAAAAGCTTGGCAAGGCTCCCGGATTCACTCCGAACGTAGCAAGGGATCCGCACCAATGCGAATCGCATACAAGGCAAGGTCTTGGTTCAAGGCGAGCCAAACTAGGCTCCAAGATTCGCTCCGCTTCAACGCCCTTCAGATCAGACGTGGCCGGAGAACTGACGATCAGTTCCCACGGGCCGTTCTTAATCCTCGGCCTGGAACCCCGACGATCTAGGGCCCGGCGTCTCCAGTCTCTACTTTCCGAACGGCGACGGTCTAGGGACAGATGCCAGCTCCTCCTGCCCTCCTCTATGTCCCTGCGCCTGTTATGAGAACGGCCCCGTTCTGGCAGTCCAGAATCGCTATCTTCCTGAGAAGCAGCCTCCCCGGAGTTTCCCAGCCGCTAGCCTCCATCTGCTGCCCGGCCAGCTCTTGGGAACCTCGACCGTTTGGGAATTCATAACTATCTCCGCTATCTGCTTCGCTGCCTCCCATCTCCACCTGGTCCGCTCCTTCCCCGGGAGAATGCTCCCACTCGAGATCCCAGGCTAAACTCTCTACAGGTGAACTGGGCAAAGGTACGGCTGACCAATCTTGCTCTGGGCCTTCCAACTCATCCTCCGAGTCCCTTCCAGCCTGTGCGGGTCCCAATGCCAACGGGACCCCCGGCGCATCGCCCCCCCCCCCAGTGGCACGAACGGACCCATGGGTGCTACAAGACCTGGGAATCCTTTGACTTAAAATGAGACGAGTAGAAATGTGGAACTTTTCTCAACTTAGAGAACCTGATAAGCCTCTAATAATGAGTTCGCTTTCTTAAGAAATAGAACATCTCAAGGTGATTTCTACTACACCTGTTCTTCCATTGACATTACTGAATTCTCTGAATCTTACTGCTGATTCTTCACTCAATCACAAACCCATTTTGAAGTTACAGAATGGTAGGCTTTGGCAGAACATAAGAAGGAACCTCTTGACATTAAGAACAGTTCAACAATGGAACCAATTGCCTTGGGAGGTAATTGAGTGTCTTTCCCGGGATGTCTTCAAAAAGAGGCTGTACAGGTACTTACAGTGGAGACTTTAGTTGAAGATGCTGCACTGTGTGCAATGGCCCAAAAGGCCCTTTCCAATAGGGCTGTGTACAATTCCATTTTTGAAAACAGGCTCCGGGTGGTTTGGAGGATTTGACTACTGAATCCATGAAAACGAGCCAGGCGAGGGGCAGCCAAAGCTTTAGCCAGAACAGATCAGAACAGATGGATCTTTTTGGCTTATGGGGGCTAATATTGGGGATCAATAGAAGCGAACAGCACTCTACCCGAGGCACTCTACCTGAGGCAGACATGGCAGCGTTTGGGCAGCCTCACTAATCAGTAAAGCTGCTCTTCCTCCTTTACTTTCATCTCTTCTGGAAGGTCCTCCCCCCAAATCCGCTTGAGGTAAATGGGAACGTGCTTTTCCAGCATTGAACGAGCCTTGTGCTCCCTCCCGAGGCATGATGGGAGTTGAGGTATTTATCTCTATGTATTTCTCACTTTATTTCTAAGCTAATCATAGGCCTGGTTGACTATGTCCATTCTCTTCCCCTCTTGTAGCATGTGCTTGGGATTTTAATTCCCAGAATCTTCTCTTGTGGTTTTTTTAAATGTCATGGTAAAAACATTAAGAAATCCAAAAAATAATAATAGTGGATTGGTGAAACATTCTGAAAGTTGGCAAACTTGCAGAAATAAATGTGGCCTGCAAGTGAGGTGAGTTTCATGCTGATAGACCTAAAAATGATGGTGAAATGAGCCTCTAAAGTTTCTCCATTGGTGGCAATGGACTGAAACTTTTCAGCATGAAAACAGAAACCCCTCGTGAATTTGGGAAGTTTCCTCAAAACAGAACAGGGGGGCAGCTGAAAACCGAACATGAAAAATGGCATTGGTTTTTGCTGAATTACACACCCATAATTTCCAACACTAAGATGCTACAATTTCTAAAGCAACTGATTCTTCATGGGTTTTTTTCATGCTGAAATGAGATTTGTTTCCTGAATCTCTGCCAACTTGGCATTTCACTTAAATTTTGACACTATATATGAAATTTTGGTCATTTACTAGGAAGTGAGGTTTCTGTTTATGAAAAATTAGCTCCAGTTGCAATATAAACGCCACAGCAGCTGACATTAGGAAATACCTATAGTTGTAAACACAAACATATTGCATTCCTATTCTGAGTGAAATGATGCTTTCCTTATGTACACACTTCAGAATCATAGAATGCTGTTTGAAAGAAAAGCATTCAGCTATGCAACCTCTATGCTAAAATGTATTTTTCCACTTCAAACAAATTAAACTTTAAACAATGGGAAAAAATGACAAGAATGATTTTTAACTGGGCCTATTGTGAAGCTTGACAACATGGATATTTTTCATGTTTACATATGCCTTTGTGTCTATAACCAACATCTACACATTTTTATCTTGCCCAAAAACTATATTTGTGTGAAAGAGAATGAGTGATGGCAACTGTTTGCAGAACTGCATTGTTCAATGTTACTTGTTATACATTTACTGTTTAATAATACCCATTGATTATGAGTTCATGTAACTGCTACTTAAGAAATAATGCAGACTAACGCCTTTCTACACAATTTGATGCCTCTCTGATTCCATAATTGCTGGTTTCCTAGGATATTATGCCACAAAACCTGAAGCAGTAATTGCTTGTTTCATTCCAGACAATACACTTCATAGATGCATACAACTTAACTGGCAGGTTTTTAGCAGTGCTAGGAATGCATAACACGAATAAATATTAACTGTGTAAGAAGCCTGGGCTGGGTAAACTCACACAGCAGCCAAAAGTGGGAGTTATTTTATGCAAATATATTTTTAGAAACTTTCATGCATCAGGGGAGGCTGCTCCACAGCTGTAGCATGTGCCTAAACATAGGGTGACAAAGGTACAAAATGACATATGTAATAAGAGTAATGATTTTTGCCATGTACTGTACATGAAGTTTGGAGCACTTATTTTCAAACTTTGGTCCTACAAGTGATCTCAGTTCCCAGATTGTCCAGATATCTTGGCCAATCGTCAAGAATTCTGGGAACCAAGATCCAAAACACTTGGAAGACCAATGTTTGGAAACCACTGGTTTAAAGGAACCACATATTTTTGAATAGGATTGTTGTTATAAATGAGTGCCTTTGTGCATCTATTTTTGACTGCCATTGCTCTGCTAAAAGGACTGTCCCACTTGGGCATTCTGGAACTAGCATGGAAAACATGCTAGTCCTACATCTCCTGATGAATTTCTTCTCATAAAGAAAGTGACTTTCTGAGTAGGCAGCATCACCTATGCATATGGGGCTTTTCATACAACTCAAAACACTGAAAAATCAGGAGTCATTAAATGGCAACCCGCCTGGTAGGGAAGCCATCAAAGCTATAAAAAAAAGCTAGAAACAGAGCCTCACGTAATCTGATAACACAAGATGTTTCAGTGGATTCAGTTCACATTCCATCAGCTTCTCATCAGTGGAATAATAATCATATACTGTAAAGGCCATACAAATTAATGTAAATCAGGTATATTTGTATCTGGATTGCAATAAAGAGGGGGTCAGATTATTCCTTATTTTTTGTACTTACTAAAATGGCCCTAATGGTTTATCACACTGCAATGGTCATTTTGAATCCAGGTGAAAAGGAAATTATTTATGGAATAAAGCTTTAAAATCATAAACCAAGGGGATTATTCCTTCTAAGATATATTCAAACACATAATCTGGAATATCACTATGACAAGGAATCTTGTAGCACCTTAAAAACTGAAAGGATAAAGTTGGTAGCATACACTTTTGTAAACTGAGGAAATAGGCGTTATATCTCTGGATGCTGAAGAAGACCACTGGAAAAAGAAAAGCGGAGAGTTTTATAGTGAACATTAGGGCTGTGTGATTGATTAAAGAATGCTTCAAAATTCATTACAAAATTAGGGGATGCTAATGTTTTGTTTCTAAAGTGTTTCTAAAGTACCATTAGTGAAAATTTCATTACTTGTTCGTTATAGTAATTGCGCAAGTGGGTAAACTTCAGGGGCTCCTTTCTCCCTCATTTTACAGCTATTGGGATGAAATTTGCTACAATGGTAGAACACATTTGCCACTGTTAGCACATCAAGTTTCAGAAAGTTTCACTTGTCCATGGATGTTTGGGAAAATTTTATAAACAATTTTTTTTTAAAAAAAACAGGAACCATTTCATAGAATTTTCTATAAAATGACACAAGGCAACAGGGGATCATTTTCCCCAACTTTCATAAATATTTATACATCTACTAATTTTAGGGATTTTAATTTTTTTTTGACAAAAACACATTTTTTTGGAAAAAATTAAAGGCACAACTGCTATCTCATTGAATGTCTCTCATATCAACCAATAGAACTTCCATTTAGGGATGTCTTCCCAGGTGAGCACAGAGATTTACTTACTAGAAGTATCAGTCAGTCCTCCTCTTTGCAGATTCAACAATTTTTTGGAACTCTTTCTGGCTGCTGCTACCGAGGGACAAATCTCTCCCCTCTCCTGATCGGGACTTTTTGATGCTGAGCAGAATTCTCAGTTTAGTGTAGTTTAAGGCAGGTGTCACGCAACAAGCCCCACAAGCCCCTGCTTCCTATGAACAATACTGTGGCCATGTCAGCTTTAAGATCCCTTCCAGGCCTGCTTGTCTTTCCCATGAGAGCCTGGTACCAAGTATGCAGGGTGAACTGGTCAAGGTTACCAAAGCTAGCCTGGGCGATAAACAAAGACGCCCGGGACTGAGACAAGCCTGACTCCCCTTTGCAGCTGGAGATGCTAACAAGGTTTACATTCCTGAAAAGCTGAGGTAGCTGAAACATCAGCTAACATCCATCATGCCCACTTTGACACTCGACGCAAGTTGCGTGACCAAAGATCAAAGGGTCTAAACAGTATATCCGTGTGGAGTTGGCCCGGAGCTTTATCTCGTGCCAACGACGCGTTCAGGACTATGGATCTCTGAAGGAGGCCACTGGGCCTTCTAAGCACTCTGCCTGCCTATAGAGGATTTGGCTCGCTTGGGCAAAGCCTTGCTCCGTTGCTACGTTCCTGTTTGTTCCTGAAAGACCTTATTTGCATTTGAACCCAGCTTTGTTCCTGATTGCCTCCGGCTGAATCCTGATTGTAATGGGACTATTTACTCACTGCTTTGCTCCAGAGATTTGCTGCTATTGAAAGCACTATAAACTTGCTTTCAACTTCTCTCCTATACCTTTATTCTCAATAAACCTGTTGTACCTCAGCTGATTGCGTGGTTTATCAAGGGAGGTCTTGGTCAAGGGCCTAGAGGGTGACAGCAGGGCATTTTGAATTCTTTGGCATAGGGCTCCTCGCCTTCCCAATCTACATTTCCCAGAATTCTGTGCTTTCTCAGTTGCTTTCCCAGCAAAATCTGCTTTCTTCATGCTGCTTCCCTCTTGTAATGGCAAGGGGCCATTAATTTAAAGAGTAAGGGCAGCCCTTTTGCTTTTGCTTTGTTTGCACTGAAAATAAAACTGACTTTGGGAGGCTTACAAGATTTACAAAATTCAAATAAAAAAGTATTGGGTAAGTTGCAATTCTTAAGTTTTTGGCACGAGCCATGCCCGGGTGTCAGACATTGCATCGTAAGAACAAATTTAACTAATTTGACCCAACCTACAAGGGCTAATGATAATTTTACACAGCACTAGTGAACATAGTATCTACTAGTACAACACTGGATGTAGCCCACACACATTGAGCATACTTTATTTGAAATGCTTGGGAGCAAACATAAATTTGGATTTTGGAGTATTTCAATATTCCAATGGAAAGTTTTCAATTTTGGAGCATTTTGAATTTCAGATTTCTGAATAAGGAATTCTCAGCTTGTATTTTTAAATATTGCAGCAGACTAATAAAACAGTAACAAACAAAGACATGCGAGTTAATGCCAAGAAGGGAGTACTGCTTGTTCCCATTTGTAATTGATGTATCACAGGTCTACACCAGGAGGTAGTGTATATATCATTGTCTACATTGACTTATTAATAAGGTCTAGGTGATTGGACTGGAGGCTGGCTCATATGCAGAATAAATTTTCAGAGGTCAATTGTTCAGATTCAAGTACGTCATGGACAGGTATAGACTTATTGCCTAATTTAAAAGAGCAAACTTGGAAACTTCTTAACTAAAGGAGCTCTGACATTCTAATTCAACCATACCTAAGTGACATATACAAATAATATATTATGCCCTTTGAGGAGCCCTGTGGTCACCCACCCCCCACTGCCATTATAAAATATACATAATGACATTGATGAGGACATGTGAACTTAGACAGAACTGCTTTGGTGAATCTAACTGCAACAAAAACTTTTCATATTTATCTTTTACTTCTGAACCTTGTAAATCCGATTAGATCACATTTCAGCTTTAAATTATGTTTGCATATATGTTTATATTCTTACATTTATAAGTTGATTGTCTGTCATGGTCAAAAGCAGCATACCAATTAAACATTCTTGGAACTATCCACTTAAAATGCACAGCAAATCAGTAACATAATAATCAACAATGTAGCTTGGCATTTCATTTAAAAAGAAACAAGTCCAAGAAGTCAGAGTGGTTTGGTTTTTTTTCCCGTGTCAGGAGCAACTGAAAACTGCAAGTCACTACTGGTGTGAGAGAATAGGCTGCCTGCAAGGATGTTGCCCAGGGGGTGCTCAGATGTTTTGATGTTTTTATCATCTTTGTGGGGGGCTTATTTCATGTTCGCGCACGGGGAGCTGGAGCTGACAGAAGGAACTCATCTGCACTCTCCCCCGATTCAAACCTGTGACCTGTCGGTCTTCAGTCCTGCCGGCACAAGGGTTTAACCCACTGCACCACTAGGGACTGCTGCGCCACCAGGGACTCCATGAGCAATTAAAGTGAAATTAAATAAAATGTTTACTCAGGCTGTGGAAGGATAAGCACTTTTCTGCTGCTACACATGGATAGTGAATCTTTTTCTTAGAGTTGAGAAAGATATTGCAAGGCATTACATGTGCTGCAGAAATAATCTAATCCAATTATGTTGGAAGAAAGTGTTCCTAGTAATTATGTCATGTTAACTTGTTTCAATTTACATTACATTATTGCATTAAAAGTCTTATCTTAATGAAAATAAAAAATATGCTAAATACATGACAAAACTATGGATTTTACTCTCAGTTCTTCTCTGAGTATCTTGAGAAAGTCCCATGAATACATTTCATAGGGAACATTTTTACTATAGATCAGTGTTTCCGATCAAGCTTCTCTTTCCCAAATATATTACAATTTATTCATGTTTGTTTTGATTTCACCTACCTAAAACCCAGAAGGAAGTGGGTTAAAACAACCCATTTCTTCCCAGGTTTCAATCTCCACTTCCTCCCACAACCCCGAGCTTTCCATTGGGGGGTGGATATATGCTTTATCCCACCCCACCCCATTCCCCCACCCCCCATAACTTACCAGAGGGGCCTGTTTCTTTGCATCTTTTTTCAGGAATCAGGAGTACTGTGCAGAGGGGTGAAAGTTTGGAGGGGGGCTGGGAAAGAGGGGGAGCCCCCCTCACTCCTTCAGGCTCCTGGAGTCAATCCCCACAGGGTCCACACCTGGAAAGATCCGGAACTTAGCCTAAGTTTTCTCCTCATTAATTTGCTTTTATCTAAGGTGTTGGTTGGACACCTCACGTAGAAGTGAGATAGGTTCCGCATTTTGGGTCTGTTTGGAAGGGCTGGCCCAGAGATATATTTTCTGTTTCTGACACAAATAGAAAATCTACTCACATTATCATTGATCTCCATTCATCTTATCTTGTAAAATTCTAGTTCCTTTTTTCCTCACTGTCTGGTAACCCTTCATAAACATTCTGCAGTTAGAAGATGCAGAATCATTTCTATTTTGTTCTAAGATTTTGTATTTTCCACATAATTTTGAATAAAGGTACCAGGCGGTATTTGAGGTCAAAGAGATTCAGCTTTCAGTTAATTTATCTCTCAAATAGAAAATATATTGCATAGCTCCTTTAAAGTTGAAACTAAGATCCAGAACAGATTCATCATCTCAGGCTGGATCTACACAGCTCAATATCCTATAATCTGATCCCAGATTATTTTCTTATCCCAGATTATCTGGCGGTTCAAAGCAGGTAATCTGAGATCAGATCCTGGGATATCGGGCAGTGTAGATTAGGGTTGTCAACTGTCATGTATTATACGGGACATCCCGTATTTTAACTCTTAAATTTGTGTCCCTTATTTTCTGCTCCTGTCCCATATTGCTCCCTCTCTCTGCCCACAAAAGAAAGGGTGGGATAAGCAGTGACATCATTCCCCCATCCTCTAGGAAGCAGGGAGGGGGTGTGGCCAGGAGGCCTTCCTCCTTCTCCCTTGGTCTCTGCCCTCAGACACTGCCTGCAATCCTTGCCATATTTCAATCAAGGCTGGGGAGCACCAGTCGGCCAATGGGAGCCTCCGCCAGGTGGGGCTTCACGAACCCAGCCAAAGGGAGGGCGAAGGGAGGCTGGAGGATGGTAGGCAAGGGGCGGGGCTTGTTTGGTGGCTCAGAGCCGAGTGTCTCCCTCCGCCATCTTTGTCTCAGGCGGGAAGGTGGGAGAAGGAGGCAGAGAGAGGGGAGGGACCCAGTGTGTCGTCGTCATCATCATGGTGATGCGTATGGAGGCCCCACTTTTCCTCTCTCCCCACGAGGCCCCTTCTACACAGCTGGGTATAATCCACCCTGAACAGGGTTACATGGCTATGTGGACTCGGATCCCCCTGTTCAAAGCAGCTGTTGCGGGTTATTCTGCCTTGATATTCTAAGTGTTGTGGCAGTGTGGAAGGGCCTCAAGACTCAAAGCATGGCAAAACCTTTCCTGGCTTTCAGGGGGAAAGGAAAGACGTGGCTGCTGTGGAACCAAGCGTGTGGGAAGGGGGGCCTCACGGAAGTGACCTCCTGTAGCCGCGCAGGCCTGGGCCAACTTGGGCCCTCCCTCCCTGACCTCACGCCTCTTCCTCCCTTCCCTTTCCTTTCCCTTTCAGCTTAAGCTCCTGAGGGGGGAAAAAGAAAGGGGCTGAAGCCAGGAATTATGGGAGTTGAAGTCCAAACACACGGAGGGAGGGAAGGAGGGTGGTGTCACAATGCAGGGTCTTGGCCCAGCCCCTTAATCACACACACAGAGACGGTAATCAGCTAACTATTTATTGAAGAATAAGAAACAGGTGAAAAGGTAAATTGTCCATAAAAAGTATCAAAAAGTTCAATCCAAAATAGGTAAAGAGTCCGTAGGTAAAATCCAAAGGCAAACGTGCCAAAGGCACCGCAAAACTATGCGGATCAAGGACTTGGTCCGTGGCAAAGAACAAGGCAAAGTTCATGAACAACTCCAAAAAACTACTTGGCAAGGCTCGAGCCAGCAACTTGGCTCCCTGGAACTCCACTCGCTTCACTCCTCTTAGAATAGAAGTGGCCGAGCTACTGAGGATCCGTTCCCATGGATCCTATACTTAATCCCTTGGGAGAGGCCCCGACGCTCTAGGCTTCTGTGCCAATCTGTGCTACGGGATCTAGCGCTTCTCTGGCGCTCTAGGCTGCGGTGCCAATCCCTCCTGCTGGACTCAATGCTCCGTCTCCTATCAAAGCTCCGTCCTTGCCTCCCAGCACCTGGGTCGCTATCTTCATGAGAGCTTCCTTTCAGCATCCATGGGCTCATCCTCCACTGTTTCCCTGATCCTTTCCTGCGACCCGTAACCACCTGGTTTCTCATAATGATCAGAATCATCACTCTCAGGGTCAGCCTGAACTTCCCAGTTAGCATAGCCGTCAGGCCATTCATCATCCCAGGCCAAGCTCTCTGTGGGAGAGGAAGACCCAGCTAACTCATCAGCCCCTTCCTCCATGTCCTCATCAACTGCAGCTGGCCCTAATGCAAGTGGGACCCCCGGAGCTGCCCCCTGCCCCCCAGGCATGAAAGGGAACTGGGTTGCTACAGGTGGGCCCAAGTTTGGCCATGCTTTAGGACTCAATTTCATGTTGTTGTTAACAGTGTTAACTATGTTTTTTATTTATTGTAGTTATATGTCTTTGTTTTTATTGCTAATGCGTTTATTGTATTTTATATTGGCTTTGTTTATGCAGAACTGGATATTCCCAAACTGTAAGCGTCTTTGAGTCCCCTTTGGGATGAGATACAGCAGGATAGAAATGCAGTATATACATAAATACATTGCCTTATTGTCAAAGAGCTGCTACCCCAGGCATGAGGGGGGAAAGGCGGAACCTGGGGCTGTGGGGAATGGTGGGAGTTGAAGTTCAAAACACCTTGAGGGAGGGAATAATAATACTTTTTTATATCCCACCACCATCTCCTTTTATAAATCTATTACTATTATTAGTTATAGTAGTGGTAGTAGTACTGTATGTACTACATACAGTACAATGCATTAGGTATGACAAAACATGTAGAAACATACTATGTACTGTTAAGACGGTGTAAGTCAGTTTCTTTTATGAATTTCAATCATTATCTTATTCTATTAATAAAACTATTTATACCTAAGGTTTGATTTTCAAGTTTTTATGAAGTGTCCCTTATTTTTGTGAAAAATCCTATATTTTAGGTAAATGTCCCTTATTTCTTATATCAAAAAGTGGCAACCCAAGTTTAGAGATTAGAACTACCCGTGCCCATCTTTTATTACGATAAGTCCTTGCAGGACCAATGTATGTGTGAATAAAGAAACTCTGTTATATGTGATTATCCTATGCACCTGGTTTAATAGATAATCAGCAACCTTGTACCACACCCAAGAGCCTATAACTGTTTGTACTATTTTCTTTCTATGGTGTGGTGGTGAATAAGTAAGTTACATGATGCTGATGCTGTTGCTGAATTCAAGCTAAAGAAGCTGGAGAAGCCTTATTTTCTCTGAGGAGACCCATTGACAAGGCATGGCTTTTTGTGAGCATTATGAACATTGCTATGATTTAATAGCACAACTACAGACGAAGATACTTTGTTTCCTGTTCTGTTACAATGACTGTAATTATATTGCATTGTTCACTTTGAGAGGCAACAGTATTATTTTTATTTCTCTGCAAGTATAGAGTAAAGTTTGTTTTCTGTTTTGCACTCACTGGTCTGGTGTATTGCATCTTTTTGGACTCTGGACATTGGCGGTAGGCTGACCAACCCACTACGTAATAGGTTATGGGCCCAGTACAGCCATATGGCCATAACTTGGTATTAGCCTAGCATCAATCCGCGCTGGTCCAACATAGTCCATATTTTGTTTTTGCAAAAGACCATATTTTGACTTTACTCTTATTTTGGAATTTTGTTCTGGACGATGGATCCAGGAGTAAATTTGGCAGCATTTCCCATTGCCAGGTTAAATGGCAGTAACTACTCTATGTGGAGGGTGCGCATGGAGAGTTACATGAGGAGACAATCTCTGTGGGAATGTGTTTCAAACCCACCACCACAAGCCCCCCCCATGCAGAGCAGCAAAGAGCCCAGGAGAAGGCCAAGGCAACCCTCATCCTCGGTGTGGATGATGAGCAGCTGGTGCACGTTTGCAGTTTGCCTACCGCACATGCTATTTGGGAGCTGTTGAGAGCAGTGCATGTCTCTGACTCTGCAGCAAATGTGGCTGTACTAGCCAGGAGGCTGTACAGAAAGGGTTTTCAAGCCGGAGAGGAGCTGAAAGATCATTTGCAGATTTTGCAAAGCCTGTTTATGGAGCTGGAGCAGAGGGACTTCAAACTTACTGAAGCAAACAAATGTTTCATTGTGTTATCTTCAATGGACGATTCCTTTGATGGAATAGTAAACTCTTTGGAAACACTCCCACAGGCACAGCTTAATTTGCAATATATTTGTGCCAGATTAATTTCTGACTGGGATCGTCGGAAGGACCGCTGTATGGAGGCTGCAAGCACAGCTGGACGTGCTCAACAGAAACAGCCATTTGGGAATGCAGCTGAGCAAGAGAAGGAGACTGTTTGTGCAGTGAGGAGATGTTTTATTTGTAATTCTCCAAAACACCTTAAGCGTCAATGCCCAAAGTTGCGGGACAAACAGAAGACGCAGCAACATTTGAGGAGGGGATCATCGCATGTGAAGATTGTGCAAACAAACAATAGATCTGAGCAGAAAGATGTTTTCTATATTGACTCAGGGTGTTCACAACACGTTGTAAATAATACCTTATTTCAGAAGTTTAATAAGCTGGATGGCTTAAATGTGAGTCTTGCGGATGGGAAGCATTATTCTGTTCAAGGAAAAGGTGAAGTTTATGTTAAGTATTTGGGAATAACATTAGAGAATGTGTTCTTTGTACCACAGGTTGAGTATAATCTCCTATCAGTGTGGAAACTTGATAGTGAGGGATTTGATGTTAATTTTTCAGGAGGCAAAGTTAAAATTCTGAAAGGGACCAAACTGTATGGTACAGGGAGAATACAGAATGGCATGTATGTGTTGGAGCAAAGGGATGCATGCAGTGTTAATATAGTTAACAAGAACACTCCATTGCATAATAAATGCATCCATGAATTACACAGAATAATGGGACATACGAGTTTTAAGGTCTTAAGCAAAATGCAAGAATGCAGTGAAGGTTTAAAGTTAAATAACTGCAAGCATTTTTGGATTGCATTGTTTGTAAGAGAACAAAGGTTCAGTCTGCACCAATAAGTAAAAGAGCTTAAGAATGTCAGATGAGCCTTTTCAGCTAGTGCATGCAGACTTAATTGGGCCATTTCATCCTAGTAAAGGAGGGGCTGTATACTGTTTGTGTATTTTGGATGATTTTTCTAATTTTTCATGGTGTTTTCTGTTAAAACACAAAAGTGAAGTGTTTGAAATATTTAAAAACTGGGTGGCTTATGTTAGGAGACAATTTGAAGTGGATGTGAAAGCCTTGCAATCTGATAGAGGAGGAGAATTCACATCACATAATTTATCTAATTTCTTAAAGAAGCAGGGGATTAAACACAGGCTCACTTGTCCATATCAAAGTGCTGAGAATGGGAAAATTGAGAGGTTTGTGAGGAAGATACAAACCGTAAAAGATTCTCTGTTGGCAGATTCTGGTTTACCAGCCAACTTATGGGGAGAGGCAATGATGACAGCCAATTATTTGATTAACAGGTTGTGGTCTGAACCAATTCAGAAAACTCCTTATTTTCTTTTATACGGTAAGAAACCTCCATTGGGTCATTTGAGAACGTTTGGGACCCAAGCTTGGGTTTTAGTGCCCAAAGCAATAAGAAGGAAAGGCCAGGATAAATCCAGGAAACTGATTGTGGTGGGTTATGCCCAGGGGGCGAAAGCATGGAGATTTTTGGATAATAATGGATCAATAGTCATTTCAAGATCAGCTAATTTTGCATGTTCACAAAACTGGGACAAAATCCATGCTAATCATGAGGTTTTTCTTCCTAATTTCAATGAGAGTACTCACGAGGAGACAAATGCCTCCATAAAGGAAGAAAGTACTGCAACAACTTCTGAACTCAAAAGTAGACCTCATATTAAGGGAGCAAAAAGAATGAGGTCTTCAGATGAGGAGGAGGAACAAGATCCTGGAAAAGAGACTAACCAAAGCATGGGTTTTAGGAGATCCACCAGGACAAGAAAAAAACCTGATAGATTACAAATTCAACAGGTCAGGATTTGTTTAATTACAAATGAGCCTCAAACTTATGAGGAGGTTGAGAGTTTGCCTGCTGAGGAGAGAGATAAGTGGCAACAGGCCATGGAGGAAGAATTGGCCAGTATGCATAGATTGAATGTTTATAAACCTGCAGTATTACCTGAAGGTGTGAGGCCAATAGAAACCAAATGGGTGTACAAACTGAAGGTGAATTCCGAGGGACAAGTGTGGTACAAAGCACGTTTGGTAGCACGAGGGTTTACTCAAAGGAAGGACATCGATTACTCTGAGGTATATTCACCTACACTTAATCCTAATTCATTGAGAATAGCTTTGAGTATAGCTGCAAGCTTAAAACTAAATGCAAACCATTTTGATATCAATACGGCATACCTCAATGCAGATCTAAAGGAAAATATTTACATTAAGGCACCACCTTAATGAGTGTTTGAAACTTAACAAGGCTCTCTACCGTCTAAAACAAACTGGATTAGCTTGGTATGACTGTCTTAATGACAAATTGGTAAAAATGGGTTTTAGTAAAAGCAGGGCAGACCCATGTGTGTTTACCAGAAATATAAATGATAATTACCAAATTATTTTAGTTTATGTAGATGATCTGGTTTTTGTTTGTAAAACAGACAATGAGGTGAATGATTTTGCTGCTGAGTTAAAGCAAGAATTTCATTTAAAAGATCTTGGACCAATACAGTATTTTCTGGGGTTAAAGGTTATAAGAACTAAACAAGGTGGTTTCGCTTTAAGACAGAAAGATAAAATTCTGCATATGTTAAAGGTTATGAACATGGAGGGTTGCAAAGGAGTACAGTCACCAATGATTTTGGGTTTTCAGAATGAAGTAGAAGATGCTGAACCAATTCAACAAGTGGAAGTATACAAAAGTATAATTGGACAATTATTGTATGTTAGCAATTACACTCGTGTTGACATTGCATTTTCAGTTAATTTCTTGAGCAGATACTCAAATAACCCAACCACAGCAGCATGGAATGGTCTCAAGAGAGTATTGAGATACTTGAAAGAAACTCAGAATTTCTGTTTACTTCTGAATCCGAAAGATTCATTAATTTTGGAAGGTTATGTTGATAGTGATTTCGGAAATAGTCCTGATAGAAAATCAACAACAGGTGTTTTGTTTAAATTCAGTGGTTCAGTTATAGACTGGAAGTCTAAGAAACAAGGGTATGTGGCTTTAAGTTCAAGTGAAGCCGAATTTGGTGCTTTGTCCCTTGCATATACAGAATCATGTGTATTAAAACAATTATTCAAAGATTTGCTAATTCCTATTGATGAAACAACTAATATTTTTGAGGATAATCAAACATGTATTTTGATGGCCACTCAAGCAAGAGTGAAACAAAGAAGTAAACATATAGACATCAAATACAATTGTGTTAGAGATGCAGTAGAAGATGGTGACATTTCTTTAACCTATTGTAATACTACAGAGAACCTTGCAGATATTTTGACAAAGCTCCTAGGTGTACAGAAACACAACCAGGTTTTAGAGGATTTAGGAATTGTTGAATTTAATTTGTGAAAGTTTTCTTTATTAACACAAGGAGGGGTATTACGATAAGTCCTTGCAGGACCAATGTATGTGTGAATAAAGAAACTCTGTTATATGTGATTATCCTATGCACCTGGTTTAATAGATAATCAGCAACCTTGTACCACACCCAAGAGCCTATAACTGTTTGTACTATTTTCTTTCTATGGTGTGGTGGTGAATAAGTAAGTTACATGATGCTGATGCTGTTGCTGAATTCAAGCTAAAGAAGCTGGAGAAGCCTTATTTTCTCTGAGGAGACCCATTGACAAGGCATGGCTTTTTGTGAGCATTATGAACATTGCTATGATTTAATAGCACAACTACAGACGAAGATACTTTGTTTCCTGTTCTGTTACAATGACTGTGTAATTATATTGCATTGTTCACTTTGAGAGGCAACAGTATTATTTTTATTTCTCTGCAAGTATAGAGTAAAGTTTGTTTTCTGTTTAAGAACATAAGAAGAGCCATGCTGAATCGGGCCTCAGCCCATCTAGTCCAGCATTCTGTGTCACACAGTGGCCCACTAGTTGTACACAGGGATCTCTAGCAGAAAGGAGGGCAAAACCCTCACCTGCTCCCGACCCCCCACAACCAGTACCCGGGGAAAATCCTGCCTGCCTCCATCAACACAGGGGTGGCACTTGGATGTCCATTTCAGTTTTGCACTCACTGGTCTGCTGTATTGCATTTTTTTGGACTCTGGATATTGGCGGTAGGCTGACCAACCCGCTACGTAATATCTTTCCTATATCCGTCATAGCAAGTTACCTATGATTTCACCATGCTTTCATCTATCTTGACTTCACTTTCTGCTCACATTCTTTTCCATTTTTGACCAATAAAAGTTATTTGAATGCACAGTCCCTTCAAAGCATCAACACCACATCCTTGCTGGCATGGAAAGTATGGACTCTGTAGTAAAATTGTGAAGGGAAATTCTCCTGCCCATCATGAAAGGAAAGTTCTCAATTGGTCCACATTATTTACTGAAGTTGATTTGTTGTTATTATTGAAAAAACCCATCAGGCCCCAAATAGATAACCTATGGAGCCCCCCCCCCCAAACTCTCTGGAATTTCCCAAGGGACACCACCAAATCTTCTTTCCCAAGTTTTTCCCATTCACCCATGATTTATGCACAATCACTACACCCCCCTGACTCACGCCTTCACAATAAACCTATTCAAAAGTCGTCACTGCCCCCCCCCCGGAAAACTTTTGAATAATAAATGAATTACTGTAAGTGCTTTTAGAAGAGTCCATATTTTGGTTATATGGTTTAGGTCCTTGAACTGTAAGTTGTACTGCATTAAATGAATTCTAGATCAAAATAGATCTGCACATGAGATGAATATATATTTATTAGAATTCCATTCCATTGACTAGTGTAATATAGCCCATGGCAGAGAATCAAAGCAGCAACTACCAGCTGGGTAGCAGTATATGAGGAATTTCTCATGAGGATAAAATTAAATAGAATATAAGAAAACATTAAGAATGCGATAAAGATTCATCAGATTTCATTGGTACTCACTTTGCAAATATGTTTCAGTGCGTGAGAGATATATATATTAGGCATGAGAAAAAAGTTATGAAAATTAAATGAAATCGGAAGGGATTCATATGTAATGGGACTTTCTAGTTTATACGCATCGCCGCTGCGATCCCGGAAGTACCCTTTCTTTTACGACACTTTGCGGCGCCATTTTTGTATCTGGTGCGTAAGTGTCGTAAGGACGTCGGATGGCTTCTTTGCCCTTACTCGACGTGGTTTCTGATTGGCTAATGGAGACCAGGTGGTACCATAAAACCACCTTCCTTCCTTTAGCCAATCAGCGAGTGAGGGCCTCCTCCTCCTCCTCTCCCGCCTATAGGGCGGCGAGAGAGGAGGAGGATCCCCCGCGCCCCTCGCTGCCTCTAGAGAGCCCCATCCATGGATCCATGGATCGAAGCTAGAGAGAGACAGCGAGGGGTGCGGGGGGCATCTTCCTCCTCTCTCGCCGCCCTCCCTCCCTCCTTTCCCTGCCAATAAACCAGAGTATTGGCAAGGAAAGGAGGGAGAGGAAGCGAATCGCCTCCTCCTTCCCCTCCTTTCCTTGCCAATACTCCAGTTTTATTGGCAGGGAAAGGAGGGGAAACTGAATGCCCCCTCCTTTCCCTGCCAATAAACCGAGTATTGGCAAGGAAAGTGGGGGAGCGAATCGCCTCCTCCTCCCCCTCCTTTCCTTGCCAATACTCCAGTTTATTGGCAGGGAAAGGAGGGGGAACTGAATGCCCCCCTCCTTTCCCTGCCAATAAACCGGAGTATTGGCAAGGAAGGGGAGCGAATCGCCTCCTCCTTCCCCTCTTTTCCTTGCCAATACTCGGTTTATTGGCAGGGAAAGGAGGGGAAGTGAATGCGCTTTAGATCCTGGCAGGGAGTAAGGGCAGGGAGGGGCCCCGTCTGCTCCTCCTCCTCTGCCAGGATCTAAGGCGCATTAAGCCTTAATGCGCTGTAGATCCTGGCAGAGGAGGAGGAGCAGAAGGGGCCCTCCCTGCCAGGATCTGAAGTGCACTAAGCCTTAATGCGCTTTAGATCCTGGCAGTGGAGGAGGAGCGGACGGGCCCTCCCTGCCCTTACCAGGATCTAAAGCCCATTAAGCCTTGATGCGCTTTAGATCCTGGCAGAGGAGGAGTGGACGGGGCCCTCCCTGCCCTTACTCCCTGCCAGGATCTAAAGCGCATCAAGGCTTAATGCACTTTAGATCCTGGCAGAGGAGGAGGAGCGGACGGGGCCCTCCCTGCCCTTACTCCCTGCCAGGATCTAAAGCGCATCAAGGCTTAATGCGCTTTAGATCCTGGCAGAGGAGGAGGAGCGGACGGGGCCCTCCCTGCCAGGATCTAAAGCGCATCAAGGCTTAATGCGCTTTAGATCCTGGCAGTGGAGGAGGAGCGGACAGGGCCCTCCCTGCCCTTACTCCCTGCCAGGATCTAAGGCGCATCAAGGCTTAATGTGCTTTAGATCCTGGCGGAGGAGGAGCGGACGGGGCCCTCCCTGCCCTTACTCCCTGCCTGGATCTAAAGCGCATCAAGGCTTAATGCGCTTTAGATCCTGGCAGAGGAGGAGGAGCGGACGGGGCCCTCCCTGCCCTTACTCCCTGCCAGGATCTAAAGCGCATCAAGGCTTAATGGGCTTTAGTTCCTGGCAGAGGAGGAGGACGACGGGGCCCTCCCTGCCCCACTACTCCTGCCAGGATCTAAAGCACATCAAGGCTTAATGCACTTTAGATCCTGGCAGAGGAGGAGGAGCGGACGGGGCCCTCCCTGCCCTTACTCCCTGCCAGGATCTAAAGCGCATCAAGGCTTAATGTGCTTTAGATCCTGGCAGAGGAGGAGGAGCGGACAGGGCCCTCCCTGCCCTTACTCCCTGCCAGGATCTAAAGCGCATCAAGGCTTAATGCGCTTTAGATCCTGGCGGAGGAGGAGGGACGGGGCCCTCCCCTGCCCTTACTCCCTGCCAGGATCTAAAGCGCATCAAGGCTTAATGGGCTTTAGATCCTGGCAGAGGAGGAGGAGCGGACAGGGCCCTCCCTGCCCTTACTCCCTGCCAGGATCTAAGGCGCATCAAGGCTTAATGTGCTTAGATCCTGGCAGAGGAGGAGGAGCGGACGGGGCCCTCCCTGCCCTTACACCCTGCCAGGATCTAAAGCGCATCAAGGCTTAATGCGCTTAGATCCTGGCAGAGGAGGAGGAGGGAACGGGGCCCTCCCTGCCCTTACTCCCTGTAACGCCTTATATGTGGGTCTGCCCCGGTCACTAACCCGCAGGATCCAGATTGTGTAGAACGCGGCCGCCAGGCTTCTCACAGGAACATCGATGAGATGCCACATTACACCATCCCTGCAGCGCCTGCACTGGCTGCCCGTTGAGTATAGAGCCTTACATAAGACCTTGACCTTGGCTTTCAAAGCCCTATGGGGCCGGGGCCCAACATACTTAAAGGACCGCTTGCTGATGCCTGCCTACTCAAGGACACCGCGGCCGGCAAACAAGAACCTCCTTTGCATCCCGGGCGTGAAAGAGGCCCACCTGGAGGCCACGAGACAGAGATCGTTCTCCATTGTGGCCCCGTTCTCTGGAACTCGATGCCACCGGACCAGAGAGCCTCCCCCTCGACCTGCCCCAGTTCCTGACCGCTCTAAAGACCTGGCTATTTAGGAAAGCCCATGGCTAATGCAGAACCGGGAACTCAACTACCTGAGCCTGGCCCTTGCATTTAAACCCTAAATATTTTAATCTAATTTTTAATATTTTTAATATTTTTAATTGTTGAATTGCTATATGTAAGTCGCCCGGAGCACTAACGTGGAGGGCGACTCAGAAATAATAAAGTCAGTCAGTCAGTCAGTCAGGATCTAAAGCGCATCAAGGCTTAATGCGCTTTAGATCCTGGCAGAGGAGGAGGAGCAGATGGGGCCCTCCCTGCCCCTCCTGCCTGCCAGAATCTAAAGCGTACCAAGCCTTGAAGAGGCTTCATGACTGGCCAACTTCAGCCCAGGTGTTTTGGACTTCAACTCTCACCATTCCTCACAGGCTCAGGCCTCTTCCTTTTCCCCTCAACTTGGGCCCTCACTCCTTCAGGATCGGGGCAAGAAAGAGGCAGCGAGGAGCAAGGGGGGGGGCTCCTCCTCCTTTTTTTGCTGCTTCCAGGAATAGAATACCCCCCCTCCCTTCCTCCTTCCCTCCCTCCTCCCTCCCTCCTTCAGTTTACCAGCTGTTTAGATTTCTGGGAGTTGTAGGCCAAAACCATCTGGAATGCGCATGCGCTGGCATACGAACTACTAACGAATTTCGTTAGTAATTACATTACATTTTAGAAGTTTTTGGAATTTTTTTGTAAGTCTTTCTATTACTAATTTAAAAAATCCCCCCCCATTAGATTTTCGAATTGCTATTTTTGAGTTCTAAACCACGCCCCATATATATATATATATATATATTCCTATATTAGCTGAGGGGTTGTTGCACATGGAGCTACTGTTCGCTTCTTTTAACCATTGAAAGATCTTGGTCACCCCATAATTCAGCTCCGTACAAGGCAATGGGGAACACCTTTGCCCTAAAAACCTTCAAAAAGGGACGAATAGAACCTGGGTAATTGTGATGACATAATTTATGAGTTCCTTCGGGAAAGCTTCTTTTAACAACATTTAACAACATTACAGTGTTGTAATGGGAAATTGTGTTAATGCTTGTTGTGATCTTTGTATTCATTGTAAGGCTCTGGCATAGTATAAATTCTAATATTTCTTTCCGAGGAACAGCAACTGAGATTCTATATCAGGGCTGTCCAACTTCTACAGGCCCAAGGGCCGGAATTCCGGTCAATGATCATCTGGGGGGCCGAAGGGTCTGCATCCGCCCCTGGCTCCGTCCCTCCCCCGGCTCCACCCCCGCCCCACCCTCGGATCCCCCCCCTCCCTGGCTCCAATTTACTTACAATTGACCTTGAGTTGTGGAGTTGTAGTTCACCTCCATCCAGAGAGCACTGTGGACTCAAATAATGATGGATCTGGACTAAACTTGGCATGAATACTCAATATACCCAGATGGGAACACTGGTGGATTTGGGGGAAGGTTTCCTAATACCTTTGAGTTATTTGAGTCCACACTCAAATTGGGACACACCAAAAAGACCCCAAACACCTCAATGTCGTCGCAGGGCTGGATGGGGCCTCCTTTCCCAGAGGCGGGTGGAGGAGGCCCAAAGAGCTCCCTCCCTCCCTGAAGGGAAAACAAGCCACGGGGGCAGGCACAAAGGGAGCCATGCGGGGGGAAGGCATCACACCAAGGGGGAGGGGGTGCGGAGGAGGGGAAGGAAGCGTCGCCAAGGAAACCGCCGCTGAGGGACCCCTCCCCCCCTCACCCAACATCCCACTGTTTTTAGATTGATTGATTCGAGCCAGGCCCTTCCTTACCCATACTGCGGGAGCCCCGCCACAGGGCCGAAGCACCAATGCCGTCCCCGAAGAGCGCCGCTGGAGCCGAGGCCAAGCTCAGGCCGGGCACGGCGGCTCTCCCATCCGTGGGGCAGGAAGCGAGGGCCCTCCACAGGAAGAGGACGGAGCCAGGAGGGGCTTTCCCTGCCTCACTCCCCTCCTCCCTCTCTCTGAGGGAATGGGGGCTGGCCTGGAAGCAGCCGCGAGGGGGGAGGAGGCGCGCACCCAGGCCGGCCACAAATCCCGCGGGACCAAGGGCGGATTTACCATTAAGCAAAGTAAGCACCCACTTAGGGCGCCACGTAGTCAGGGGCGCTTCTGGCCGCCAGGTTCCACGCATGTGCCATTGCTGCAAAGGGACTCCAGCTGGACTGAGGCGCCAATCGCCCAAAAACCTCCAGCTCCGTCCCGGCTGCAAAAAGTTCCTCCTTTTCGGCCTCACTTAGGGCAATTGGTATCTCGGTCCATCTAGAGTCCCTCCGCAGCAATGGCGCACGCACAGAACTACCTGGCCCAGCGCATGCGCGCCCGGCATGCATGCGCACGCTCCACGAGGCCGGAGAGCGAGGGGGCGCCAAAATAATGTTCGCTTACCATTTTAAATTACCTTAGTCCACCCCTGCGCGGGACCCGAGATTTCGGTAGCTATCGCGAGACTACGCAGCCACAGATGGGATTTTGACCTCCCTCGAAATCCCGTCTGTGGCTGGCGTAGTCTCGCGATGCTTGCCTAAACCCGGAAGTAGGTTTTTATTATTATTATTTTTTATTTGTATTTTATTAAAACAAGTTAGGGGGCCAGAGGGAAGGGGCTTGGGGGCCGTGTACGGCCCCCGGGCCGCCTGTTGGACAGCCCTGTTCTATATCATCAACTTAGTTACAAATGCATAACTAAAGCCTGCTCTACACTGTAGAATTAATGCAGCTTGACACCACTTTAACTGCCATGGTTCATTGCTATGGACCCTTGGGATTTGAGGGCACCAGCACTCTTAGGCAGAGAAGGCTTGTAAATACCTTGTAAAACTACAATACTCATGATTCCATAGCATTGAAATACGGCAGTTAAGTGGCACTAAACTGTATTAACTCTACATTGTGGATGTACCCTAGCCCCCCCCCTTTCATCCTACCATAACAGCAAGCAGGTACATCAAATCTTAATCTGGCAAGTGGGATAAAGCAGTACAAGTCCCCTCCTGCTAGTGATCTGTGGTGTTACAAGGAATTGTAACAGAGGCCCTGTTTTTTGATAATTTCAGCCTGGTTCGCTGGCTGGAGGGGACTGAAACATCATCATGCTGTGCCCCAATTGCCAGCTGAACAAATCTCAATCTCTTGTGCCAGCTCCCTGGAGTTTATGATGGCAACAGGGGCCATTTATTATTATAGTGACAGTACTACATTTGTGAATATATACTATAACTGGATAACTGGATACAGAACATTACAGATTTCTAACTCTAGGTAATGAATCTGTAATTGCAATGCAGGGTGCCAGCCTTCAGTTATTCGCTTCCATACTGAACCTGGCAGCTCCTTTACTGTTGCTTGTCACAGATTTCCTTAAAAAAGCAATCGGCGTTCTTCTCCTCTTTTGTGGCACACACTGCTTGGGACTTTTAAAATGTGTTTATTGGGGGGGGGGGGGTGTTAAAAAAGGTAAAAAACTTTAAACATTTCTTAAAAATTCAGTTGATTGGTGAAAAGTTCTGAAAGTTGGCAGTCATACATGTGGCCTACAAGAGAGTCAAGTTTAATCATGATATGCCTTAAAATGACAGAGAACCAAGCCTCTAAAATGTCCCCCAATGGCACCAATGCACCAAATCTTACCAGCTCAAAAACTAGGAGTGTGTGATTCATTAAAACAGTCCCATTTTTTGCTGCCCTGCATTCTATTTACTGAGTAAATCCCAAAATCAGGAGGGAAGAAATACCATTCTATGAATTGTCAGTCATAAGTTCCGTCTTTGCTCTGAGAAGATCCGGCCCATTGGTAACAATGGAGGAGCTGGCTAGTGGAACAAAAATGGCCATGCTCGGAAGACACATTTACAACTGCAACACTCCCGCCCCCCCCCCCCCAAGTTTGAGAACATTTGGGTTATTCACTGATTTTTAGGAAAAATTTTAAAGTGTCTTGTGCAGGGTAAACACAAGCCAGAAGGCAGGAATGGGGAGGGAAAAACAGGAAGTCAAAAAGGTGAACTAGAAGAAAGGGTTTTTTTTTATTTTGGGGGAGGGGAGTTGAGAACTTAGGCTGCTGCTGAATACAGAAGCCAGGCAGTAAGGCTGGGGAAGGATTGAAAATTCTACTCATGAGGACTCAAGGAAGCCAGGCTATTGCCTAAACCTATCCTACCTTCAGTCGAGTGAAAGCAAAAAAAGTTTTTTTAAAAATCAACAAACACACAAAAATAGCCCTTTAAAACTCATACCCCCCAACACGTACCCAGCAAAATTAATAAAATAAAAGGACTTCAAGAAAGATATTAACTAAGACAATTTAATGCAGAAGAAAAAGGTTGGAATTCTGAAATTGTGATTCTTAAGCAGTAAAAAGCAGTGATGGCACTGAGATAGAAAACACAATCCCTCTCTCTCTCTCAAACAACAGGAAGCCACAGACACATGATCTACTTTCTTCTTCTGATTAGCTCTGGCAAGGCTAATGCGGAAAAAACAGTGCACGTGGCTGCTTTTCTCATGTGGCAGTTAAAAAAATAAATTCTTTATTGATTAGTCAATTTTGACCGTATCAAATCATACAGAACATACACACTTACCCATACAGTAAATGCCAATGTGAATACAAATCATACCTACATACCATCATGCTAAACCCACTCCTATCTACAAAACTTCTTGTTTAAAAGATTAAAAATTAATTAATTACTTAGAATAGAAGTTGAGAGAGGGCAAGGGTAAGTAAAACTAGTAAACATATCCATATTAAATTGCATTGATGGTGGTGATCTCACAGCTCTCTGCTTTTATCTTCTCATGGATGGCCAGCGCTTTTTGCGTAAAAAGGGCCAGTTTTAAAATAGAATTTTTATCTGAACCCTGTAGGATAATATACAATTTCTCCTTATTCTCTAGGTGAGTATAGTTCTCCAAAAGAGGCTCTAGATAATAAAGTCGAATCCTGCCGTAATAGGGGCATTTTAGGAAGAAATGTTCTGAGTCCTCCACTTCTGCATCTACCTCACGACACCCACAGGTTCTCCTCATGTAGGGAATTTTCTGATGTAGCCACAGCTTGGACATAATGTCGAGCTGCTCGAATCTAGCCCTGGTAAAAGGTTTTCTGATATATAGTGGTAGCATGAAGGAAAGATAAGTTTCCATGCCCATGTTACATTTAAATTTAGCCAGGTATGGAGTGGCTCTAGCTTGCGTTATGATCATTAGATTATTTTGTGCAGTAATGTTGAGAGCTCTTTGATATACAATTGAGCATACTTTTGCCCCTAAATTTGTTAACTCTTGGGGTGCAAAACCTAGCCTGCGGACCGTGTGGCCAAGTCTGCTCAGCCATGATGGCCACTCTTTGTGGTTTAGTTGTTCTAGTAGGCATATGGCTGGTATTCTATGAGGTTGCATTTGT
Organism: Anolis apletophallus; assembly: GCA_030556195.1. Classification (NCBI taxonomy): domain Eukaryota; kingdom Metazoa; phylum Chordata; class Lepidosauria; order Squamata; family Anolidae; genus Anolis; species Anolis apletophallus. The sequence goes on along the minus strand of JARBWK010000001.1, from coordinate 88,217,768 downwards.
CTTATTTTATACCACCAATTGATCTGCCTTTTCAGGATTACAGTGGAAATTGGGGGTACTCCCATCTCTGCTCTCACTGCTGCTGACAAGGATGATTTATCCACTCCTAAACCATACATGTGGCAGTTGGATTCAGATGAAGGTCAGCTAGCACATGCTCCGTAATGGCTGACCTTCAGCTGCCCTCTCCCCCCATGCCCATCTCATTTCTGGGGGTCCAGCTGTTGTATCACAAAACGGTATCGTGCACACCCCTACAGAAAATAGCACCCCCTCCCAATTTCTGGAATTTCCCAGTAAATGGAACTGGGGGAGGCGGACAAGACTGAAAATGGCACTTTTTTTGCCAAGTTGCACACCCCTAGTTGAAACCATAATGGTGAGAGAGATACCTGATTTAGTGATACTCTTTTATGTGTCCATGATCTAGGCATTGAAGGTTTAAATTAATGCAGGGGATCTTTACTGATATTATTTAATCTCTTATTTATTTGTTCTATTCTTCTGAAATGTCCAAGTTACCCTTGGATTAAAACACAATAGTGCTAAAATATTGTGATAAGAAAGTGAAATTATTAAATATTATTAAACATAATTTAAAATGCAAAATAATAATAATGTGTAGCATTATTTAAAAGCAGCCAAAAATATAGCATAGAGCAAAAGGGGTATATTGGTGGATGAGATTTTAGGGGGATGTCCATTTGGTAGTGAGACATGAGTGGCCAGGTCGTTCAGGTATAGGTTAAACAGGATAGGGGCCAGGATGCACCCCTGGCGTACCCCTCTATTTACTGCTATTGGTTTTGTCACTATTAACAAAAACATTTTGCACGAACAATTATGATTATATTTTAGATATTTAAAATAATTTCTCAATGCTTAAATGGTCCTTTATTTTAGTTACAGTATTTTTGTTATTTTGATCAGCAATTCAAAGGGGGCAGAAAAAGTAATGCTATTTAAAATGTTCTGAGGATAAAGAACAGTTACTACACAAAGGAGCAGGGGTTACTAACCAAACAAAAGCCTGAGCTAGCCAAAACGCCAATCATAAGCGTCAATAAAATGCAAATATATTCTATCAATGATATCAAGCAGGTAAGTTCAGTAGTCAGAGTCACCAATGAGTACATCAAGACATAGCATACAATACCCAAACTTCTTTTCTTCCTGGCGATTCCGCTGTTTGGATTATTTACTCTTGCACGTCCTTCATCTTCGTTACTTGATATGAACCATAGATATTTATACTGACTGAGTTCCCTTTGGAGTACCCTTTGCACCCTCCCACCTTTGGTCTTATATCGGATGACACTCAGATACATCGGAACTACTTTACTCCACTTTTAAAAAGACTTATGGTATTCACAGACTGAAGAATCAATTTGGATGGATGATATTCCCTGGGTTGGGTATTGTATGCTATGTCTTGATGTACTCATTGGTTACTCTGACTACTGAACTTACCTGCTTGATATCATTGATAGAATATATTTGCATTTTATTGACGCTTATGATTGGTGTTTTGGCTAGCTCAGACTTTTGTTTGATAAATAACAGTTAGTAATATAAAAAATCAAAGAACTGACAGATTGGCTTTTTACATTTCAAAAAAGTTAAGTTCCTCTAAGGATTGAAATGGGAAAGGCCTCCTTTACTCTATGTTTTGACAGAGCAGTTTTAGAGGCTTGGAAACAGTTCTCAAAAGAGGCAAGAAAGCATCACTTATAGTGAATAGCTATATATGAGCAATGACTGAAGGCTTCTACAAGCATTTTATATTGTATTGAATTTTATACAATGGCAAAGGAGTGCATGTGCTTCCAGACCAGAAGAAAGATAACACTTCAAATATAATTATGATGCTTGGGGTGTCACAGCTTTGTTCCTGTAGACACCTGCTCAGTTATTGAAATACAAAAGCAATGAGAAATAAGGGTGGAAAAGAGAGAATAGATATCTTTCGAGGGAGGGAGTGGGGAAGCAGTGAGCCAGGCTATACTCCCATGGCCCTTAGTGGAATATCCTAAAACAGTCACAGATTTTTTTTATTTGGATTGTCTTTTCCAGAGAGTGAGAAAAAGGGAGATCCAGGGCCCATTCAAACCACACAATTATCACATGATTTTTCTGTTTTAGCTGCCATAGTAACATCTAATGGAATCCCAAGGTGTGTAGGTGAGGAAGTGGTACTTAGACTCCTCAGCAGGAAGTTCCTTGGGTTCCTCTAATCCAGAGGTTCTCAAACTTTTATAGCCACTGAGCTCTTTTTGGAGGAAAAGTTTCTCGTGGAGCCCCAAAAAACTTTTGGACACAGAGGGGCCACATTGCATTTTAAAATTTGACAGATGGGCCGAGTCAGTGGCACATGGATGGAAAGTGTTTTGTGTGAAATAATTGAAAAAAAGAACAAAAATGAACTCTCCCTAAAAGCCATGATGATGAAATGGAGATTGTCATATTTTGACCATATCATGAGAAGCCATGACTCACTAGAAAACACAATAAAACTTAGTAAAGTAGAAGGCCGTAGGAAAAGAGGAATACCACATTCCAGATGGGTGGACACAATCAAAGATGTCATGGCTCTGCTTTTGCAAGATCTGAATTGATGACAATGGATCTTGAGAGTTCTCATTCATGTGGTTGCTATCAGGTCAACAGCAACAAAATTGTTTTCTTCCCAGCTGAGCTTTTGCCAGCAGGGCTTTTAGTTATTTCAGATGTTCTAACATTAGAAATCTCTGCAGTGTCCTTAATAACCTGGGTCAGAATACTGTTGATGATCTATACATGTGTAAGTTACAATGCACATGCAGTGTTATTCTTTTGATCAATGTAGAATGGATGCATCCAGTAGCTTGGAATTGTGCATGTAGAACAATAATCTAGTTAGATTAGCATACAAATGGGCATTATTCAATGTCTCCATGTTGTCCGTTACACACTCCGCAATTAGGTGACAGCTGTGCACATTACTACATCTCGTACTATGTGCTACAGTGGTATTCAGTACAGAGTTTATGTAGTGCTAGCATAGCATAACTCCACTGGTGGATATATATGGTAAACAGAGATGATGTAGGATCCGAGCCCTGAAGTCTTATATCCACTTTCTCACATCTAAACTCTGCTGAACTCAATGTGACTTATTTTCTGAGTAGACTTATAGAATTGTGTTGTTAATTGCTTCCTATGTGTGGCTCTTTTCAAAGCTGAGTGTTTATGCCTTGCATGAAGTACTAACTCTTCTTTTTATTATCAAATGCATGATATTCCGTACACCACAAACAAAATATTAAGAAAATCATAGTAGTGGGTTGCTTTAAGTTTTTTGGGCTGTATGGTAATGCTCTGCATCTATGGCAGGCATCCTCAGAGGTTGTGAGGTTGTGTGTGAGACCTCACAACCTCTGAGGATGCCTGCCATAGATTCAAGCAAAACGTCAGGAGAGAATACTTCTGGAACATGGCCATACAGCCCGAAAAACTTACAGCAAGCCAGTGATTTTGGCCATGAAAGCCAACAAAGCAAAGTAGTATCAGGTTAAACTATGTATGTAACAATGGTCATTTGTAATAGGATCTTTTATAAATCCATATAATTGATGGTCTGTTTCCCTCAATCAGAGCATCCTTTGCTGCTTTAAAGTGTTTGGAATGGTATATTTTAATTATTGAATTGGAATTTTCATAGCATAAGCTACCTCAAGAAGCTGGTATTGTCTATTTACAACATAGTCCCATCATTGTTACTGATGTAAGTGAGAAAGAGCAAGGTCTGAAGAGGCTGAATGAGAAAATAATCTGCATTGGGTTTCCATTTATATTTGTTGAATTTTTGTCTTCACTGCAGGGGCCAGATACATTAGTACTGTCCTTTCATATTTCATCATAATCTTCTGTAAGAGGATTGCAGACGGATCAACAGAGAGAACCACTCCATTTGCCAAATACAGGTGGCCCCTCTAGGCACAGACAGGTAAAATAACTCATGAAGGCTCTTCTTTTTTAACTCTTCCAGTGTGACATCCAAAAGGGAAGCACGTGCAACGTTCACAGTCCTTTAATTCTGTAGTGTGGATGAGCTCCAGGTAAAGCGGAAGGAGAATGGAGGGATGGGGAGCCATCCCCTCAAACAAAATTTCCCATGTTTTCGTTAAACCTGGTGATGGTTCTGTTTTTACTGCACAGCCATTATTTTTCTTAGAAAACATTTGACAGTCAGACTTGAAGTTATGGGTTGTTTCAAACTCAGAAGAAGAAGAAGAAGAAGAAGAAGAAGAAGAAATGAAATGCAGTGCAAGCTGATGAGTGCAAGTGAGTAAGAGGGAAAATCAATAGATGTTTTATAACGGTATTCAAAGGCCCTAAGGTGAAGCTCTCTATGGCATCCCTCATACATCTAGATGAAGGAACAATTTATGACACATGAAACCATCCACTTTGTACTTTTCCCAGAGAGTACAAAGTGACAGAGAACCTGACAGAGACAGAACTGTGGCATTACATCCTTTCCAGAAGGAAGGTTCAGAATGGGAATGGTGCTCTTTTGTCAATATGAAAGGCACTTCAGGTTCACTTTTTCTCTAAACTACCTGCAGTGGATAAAGAGGTGATAGGTTAAAGGAGCTTTGTGTTGGATTTGTACTTCACATCATTTTTCTTCTTCAGCTGTTATATGAAGAAAAGAAGCCAAAAGTTGCCATCAACATAAAAGTGTTCTTTTTAGAGCTTAAATAGCAAACATGACAGAAGTACTAGGAGCTATATCTGGCCTATGCAGTAATGTTCCTGTGGAGATTCAAACCCCAGGACTATGGATGGAGGCATGGTGAAGTCATACATATTGGTTTCCAGTGTGTTGTTCTGAGTGTAGAAACTGACATCTTTCTTTGCTTCAGAACAATGCTTTTAAATTTTTGCTCTGTTCTGTCTTACACTCTTCTGATTTTCAGGGCCATCAAGAACTGTACCCAGGGAATTATGACTTTGTATTGCATGAGGTGGGCAAACTGGCTCTGAAGCTGGATGAGCCACATGGCACTGCTGGTTTGCATCCTCCTCTTTATTCACCTATCCCTTACTATTGATTAGCAAAACTCACCAATAGCTGCAGTCCTGCACCATTCCCGTCACCTACTTTGTGTTATGGGTCCATTTCAACTTCTTTGCTAGCATACGAGCAGTGAAGTGATATCAGGAGGTATGATGCTCCTCTTCTCTCTCCCTCATTCCCAAGGTGATCATTTACAATTTTACAGTAACATTTGCTTTAAAAAAGCATTGCCAAACTGCAATAGTAAACATTTACAAAGCAGAGAAAATGTGGAAAAGTGGGGTTACACAATTCATGGATTGGCAAATTGACACAACTGCATGAATGAAAAGAGATATGATAATGAAGGTATTCCTGCCAGAATGTATCTGGTATTGGCGATCACATGACTGCTATGGGATAGTGGTTTAGTGTGATGAAGTCCTTAGCGCTATCTCAGGGTTAAAAGAAACAACTGTTGATACCCAGGATACATCCATCATCAAACCTCAGCTCCATCTTAAGTACTTCATAAGAAAAGCCAAGTGAACAGAGTTTCTAGGGAAACAGAAAGCAAACTAACTCTTCTGTGGTTAGTCCCAACTACAGTATGTGTACTAAATCAGGGCTGTCAAACCGGCGGCCCGGGGGCCGTACACGGCCCCCAGCTTGTTGGACATGGCCCCCGCTATGCCCCCGGCCACCATTTTTAATTTTTTTTAAAAAATCTACATTTTTTAAAAAAAATGGCGGCCGAGGGGGAGGGGAAGGTGGGGCAGGGAGGAGGAAGTGAGCCAGCTCCTCCTCCCTGCACCGCCCCCTCCGTCCCTCTCTCCATGCCGCCGATGCAAACCGGATCGCATCGGCGGCGGTGAGAGAGGGACAAGGGGTGGTACAAGGAGGAGGAAGAGAGCTAGCTCCTCCTCCCTGCACCGCCCTCTTCTTCCCTCTCTCGCCAGCGCCAATGCCTTGGAAGGGAGGGGGGTCCCCCGCGGCCCCTCACTCCCTTACAAGGCATCGCGGCAGCGGCTGAAGCCGGCGCCGGCTTCCGCGGGTGCCGAGATGCCTTGCAAGGGAGGGGTGTCCCCCGGCGGCGCCTCCCTCCCTTGCAAGGCATCGCGGCAGCAGCTGAAGCCGGCGAAACCGCCAGCTTCATCTGTGGCCAGGATGCCTTGGAAGGGAGGGGGTGCCCCGTGGCTCCTCCTTCTCTCCCAAAGCATCCTGGCAGCTGGGGACGGGGCCGCGGGCGGGGCCACAGGCGGGGCCGCGGGCGGCCGGCCCCCCAGGTCATCAGTGACCTGGAATCCGGCCCTTGGCCGGTTAGAAGTTGGACAGCACTGTACTAAATCAATCACTGAATTTTGGCACAACACAATTAATTTCAATTGATTTAATGGATCTACTCTACTTGGAACTAACAATAGAATCCAGACTTATAGCCCTACGGAAAGGTTTGTATCACACGTTATATAATGATTTTGCTACAATCCATGTATATGTTTTGAAAAATACCAGGCACAATAATTTTGCGTGATCAACAATTACAATAACGATCTTATTGCTCCAACATATAAAAGTATGTTGAAACAGATGGTCTGGCTATGTCAAAGACTCATAAAAAAACCAGAAACAGGACTTTTTTTGTTAACAAATACATAAAAATAACAGAATTCTAGATTATTCCTTCATGGGTTGAAAATTCAAAACCTGGGTATAAGGCAACAGAAGCAAGTGTTCCTAAAATAGTTTTCAAAGCCACATCTTTTTTTTTGTTAGAGCAAATTGTTCCTGACTTCAGAGTCTGTGTGACAACAGATTGTGCAGCATATGGAGAGGGGAATGGCCTTGCCTGTTGTTTTGAGGTATGCTGCAAGAATTTTAAAGATTTACTGTATAAGAAAAAAATAACCTATGTTTTTCCCATATGAACATCATATTAATTTATTTTTGCATATTCATGGCCTTTACAACATATCTCGTCCTTTCCCCACACAAATAGCTGTTTCTGCTCATGGCCCTCATGGTCTTTCAGCTATCAATTTGGTGACCACAAACACTATGCAGATAATGAGATGTACGTTAAAATGTACTTCATTCTTTTCATTGATTAATTCGAATATTCTGTTACATGGCCAATTCTGTCCTTCGGAATGCCCAGTTCCACCTGTTCATGGCTTTCCAATGTTAATGTAGAAGATCTTAATGGAGACTGTTACTAAGTTCTGCAAAATTCGGTTACAGGATTCCATACACCATATACCCATTGTATGTTTTAAAATGATTTAAAAATCATCCCACAAAACCAGAGTTGACTTATACACAGCTCAGTATTGGACTAGGGGCCTAGTACAAAGGCAGTGATGTAGAAGCTCCCATATATTATTCCTCCCTTGCCCAAATTGGCAAAATAAAGGCAGTCCCCCCTCACCCTCTTTTTCATTTTGAGTGGAATTAAGCAGCAATGTGGGGGAGTCAAACTAAGTGCTTGAGATGGAATGGAACTATAGGTTTTTTTAAAGAAGGGATTTTATTTTTTGCGTAAGCTTATCTGCAGGGAGATTATGGGGCCCATTTTTAACAAGGTCTTGTCCCTATTAAAATGGCCTCTGCTATCTCTCTATAGAGAATGTTTTTCTGGAAGCTTGGCTGCCACTACTCCACTCCAGTCCACTCCAATCACCCAAAGTGACTTCCATTTGTTGCTGCTGAGATCCACTCAGGCTGAAAATGGGGGCAGGGGAGAAAGAATGAAGGGCTGTCTCTCCTCTGCCTTTGTTCTGGTTAGCAGCAGGTTGCTTTTTTATTTTTGCTCTTCTACCCTCTTATTTTTCAAGTTGCATTATTTTTTTTCCTCATTTGTATCTCTTACTCTATCTGCATTTGTATAGATGCTGACATTTTAAGGTGCACAATGCAATTTAAACCACGATCACCCTCCCCATTGCACCACCTCAAATAAACAGATCTTCTCCAATTTAGTCTGTTCCCGTTATGAATTTTTAAAAGGGTGGGAAAAGATTTGTTTGTTACATGCTTCTAACATTTACCTTCAACTTATCCACATATCCTAACAAAATCCATAAAGTTGATCTGCAACTTAACTATACTTAATATGTGCATGAGGTTTTCATGAATATATATTCTAATTGGGAACCCTGATCAAGCAGGCTCCTGTTCACATGGAACCATGTTGAGTCTGATAGGATTACAGAATCCCTTCTGACTGTTTAGTCTAACAGATAAACTTCAGTGGATGATGAAGTCAGAATGTACAACCTTATGATCCCAATTAGAGTTAGGAATGCCTAGAGAGGACTCGGATACCATAGCAATATGATTTTCCTAGTTCTGACAACAGTATGATCTCAGACAGTGATAACTGTGTCATCTACCATTGCTGGTTATTTGATTTTTCTATGCCTGTTTTGAATTGATGAACAGGGAAATGGACAAATCAGTTTGTTTCTAGACTCTGTCTCTTTCACACATGTTTACTCATATGTTTGTTGTATCTCAATTGCCTAGAAATCTGCAATTATTTTTTAAAGAATTCTGAGAATAATTAACTTTTAAATTATATATTTTAAATGCACTTTCTCTCAAAATATTTATTGTTATTATTAATATATTGCATTAGTTCTTTTCTTGCTCCAGGTTCCTTTAGATTAAACTGTATGCTTTTGTGATGTGTATGTGCCTTCAAGTCGCCTGTTGACTTATTGCAACCGTGTAAGTCTTTACCTCCCAATATTTTTTATTAGCAACCTCATGAATTTAATAGGGTTTTCTTGGGCAAAAAATGTCAAAAGCCCCAACCCCAATTGCCAGCAGGGAGTTAACTAATAGAGTAGCCTAATGTCTGTTCTAAGGTCAGGAGTCAAATACAGGACAGTCCAAAGTCTACAATTAAATCAGAATATGAAAGCCAAAGTCAAGGATAAGTCCAGGGATCATTAATACCAAATAGGGAGAGGTTGTAGTTCCAGGCAGTGGCATTGCTGTCAGCAACAAGGTACCTCACTTGAGTTCCTTATATGCTAAGTTCCCAGATGTTCCCAGGCTTGTTTCTCAGCTAATCTCAAAAACCTGTGAAGTTTAGCCTTCTCTCTTTGCAGATCCATGAAAGCTGGGATACATAACTCTTCCTAAACCTGCTTAAAAGAGCTTGCTCTCACTTGTTCTGCAGGCTGAAAAATGGTAGCTACTTTCATGGGTTCTACTTCTATACTTGGCTGAGGGAGTTGCTGGGCACTGCTGGGTTCCAGTTCCAATGCTGGCGCTTCAACCAGTATCTCCTCCCCCTTGCTCTCTGAGGTATCCACAACAAAAATACTCTGAGGCTAGGTCTACATTGCCATATAATATATTCAGAATGCAGATCAATTACATTGAACAGGATTATATGGAAGTGTATACTCATACATTCCAGTTCAAATGTAGTTAATTTACATTCTGAAACTGCTTTATAGTGTAGATCCAGCCTGAGATGCTTTTGCCAGTTTTATCCTCTGAAACATAGCCTACAGCATCTAGTATTCAGTGGCAGTTTCCCATTTGAGTTCTAACCAGAATTAACACTACGTAACTTCCAACATCAGACATGACCTAGTACAGTGATTCTCAGCCTGTGGGTCCCCAGGTATTTTGATCTACAACTCCCAGAAATCCCAGCTGTTAGAATTTATGGGAATTTAAGGCCAAAACATCTGGGGACCCACAGGTTGTGAACCACTGTCCTAGTGCCTTTAGGACAGAGGTGTTAAATTTGTGGCCCTCCATATGTTTGGGTCTCCAACTCCCAAAAGCTCTAGCCATCTTGTCCAAAGTCCAAAAACCTGGAGGGTCATTCATTTGACACCAGTGCTTAAGGGTATTTATTTAGTCCACTTTTTCATGTTTTATTTTTATACTGCACCATGAACATTGATAGAATCATACAAAGAGTAGCAGCAGAAATGGGAGCCACCACCATAAACATGTCTAAATATTGGCCAGTACTAAGTAGTTACCAATTTGAATGGATAACTGATTTGAATGCATAACTGAATTTAATGCATAACTGATCTGTATTCAATAAAACTATGTAGCTTTACTATGAACCTGCATAAATACCACTCCAGTCAACCTTAAAGGCCAGCTACAGGATCAGATGAAGGATTCAACTGGTGACTGAGGCACATGGAAGACAATATTTCCAAACACATACTGTGACCATCAGAAGCAAGGCCCCTGTTGCAACCAGGATCCTTGTTGCAAGCTTACTCATGATAAGAAGGGAATGGAAATAATATTCTTTCTTGTGCCCTTGTCTCCAGCTGAATAGAGCTCATTTACCCAATACAATGGCTAGCTCTTAAGATGAACAGTGTGTGTGCATGAAGGGGGGAGGGGAGTTACACTAGGACATGTTGCTTAAGTCTCTCCAAGCATCTGCATTCTGTAGTGAGCAAAACTAATAACTTGTAGATTTACATAACATTATATCAGGCATCTTCAAACTCTAATCCTCCAGCTGCTTGTGTCTCTAACTCCCAGAATTCCTGACCATTGAACAAGCTTATTAGGGCTTCTGGGACTTGGAGGCCCAATAGCTGGAGGGAGGCAGTTTGAGGATGCCTTATCTATACCCTTGAGCAAGAGAAAAGAGGGTGATAACAATAACAGTAAATACAATTTCCAACAGAAAAAACCCCAAGACTACAAATCCCAGGATTCCAAAGAATGGTATCGTGCTGTAATTGTATAGTATATATCATTGTAGATGGGCCCCCAATATGCCAATGTAGTCCAGTGGAGCATGTGCGTGCTACTGGTTGGAGAACAGGAAAATCCAGTGGAACTACACTAGCATTCTGGTTTTTTCTCCTGCTAACAGTACACTGAGCTTAGACCATTATATCCATGATCCATGCATTTTTCTTTTGCAAGGGTTCTTTATGCTTTCTCATAGTTTCTGCTCACTGAACACATCTAGTTGCATTTGCTGTAGGAGGAGAAACACAAATTACAGAATACGTACTCTGCAATTGCTTGTAAGAAGCAGCTTCCTTTCCTAACACAGGCAGTCCTTTAAAAGGGCTCAGCTTTACTGCACATTTGATGGAAACTTTTGATCTGTCTTTCTGTCCATACAGCAACTGTTATGGAAATACTTATGTAACAATATTGGGTTTTAGTTCCTATTCCCATCTTGTCTAATAGCATCAACTACTCTATTCTAGTCACACACAGAATAGGTTTTCAGATTGGTTCATGTTTACAGGAGCAAAAATAAGCAGTCCTTGGGGCACACCCAGTGGCTGTATACATTTTAGAATGAGGATTTAAAGGGAAATTGGAACTGATTTGCAGTCCCACACAAATTCTCCTGGAATTTTGATCACAAATAATCTGAATGTGTGTGCATTTGCTTGTATCTGAATTTGAGCTGAACTTAATGATATCCCAGTAGCTGTCCACATTTGATAGTATTTTCCATGTTTATAATAACTTGATAGTTTTTGACAGTGGACTCGTAGAAATACTCATTATGTTTGGCACTAATGTTATTCATGCAGGCTGCAATCCTACACATATTTTTTAAACAGTAAACTACATGTCACTTAGTAGGAGATATGACTGAAAATACATGTAGAGGATGACACATAGTATGACTCTATCTACATTATAGAATTCATGCAGTTTACAGCCACTTTAACTGCCATGGCTCAATGCTATGGAATCATGTGAACTGCAGTTAGTTGAGGCACCAGACATTTTGGGAAAGAAAGTTAAAGTCATTGTCAAATTACAGACCTCAGGATTGGATTACATCAAGTCTTGGAAGGTAAAGGGGTGTCAAACTGCATGACATAGATGCAGCGTAAGTCATCTAGTCAGCAAACATCTCATTGAAAAGCTTTGACTGGGTGGTGGGGAGGAAAGCAATTTTGTATTTGCTGCTCCAATTTTAACTTTCATCCAGACTGGGAGAGGGGTCCTCAAATGCTCTCCTTAATCTTTGTAAAAAAAAGTCAGTAATGTTACAATTGCTCAAGAATAACCTTTACTTGCAAAAATAAGGAGCAACGCTGTGGTGTCCTGCCATGGCATGAGAGATGCAAATAGGGAGTCCTAACTTCCAGAAGGGAGCAACAATTCAAGCTTAAGCAGAGTAATATTATGAATGCACTTTAATACATTGACTATAGATCATGAATAATAATTAAAAAGGAGGGTAAATTTCTGAAACATGGTCTAATGTGACATGCTATCCATGGGCGAGGACAGAGGAAAAACACAAGGGGGGAATGAAAGTGAGACAAACCTAGAATAGTTTTTAAAAGAGTTTGGATGTAAAACCATGAATATGCAGGTGAAATCAAAACAAAAATAACTGGAAAATCTTGATACTTCTGCAGACTTTTTTTCCTACTAGGATAAACCCCATGTCAAGTTACTGTAATTGTGTTTCAAATCCAAAGGCTACACTGGATTCACATAAGTGAATATTTCAGCAATACACAGTATAAAGACAAGAATCCTCTTTTATTTGATATTGTTCATAGTTAGACTATGGTACATCCTTTTGGCAATAGGCTAAATGTGAGACTTGGGGTGTGTCTACATTGTGGGATTACTACAATCTGACACCACTCTAACTGTCTTGACTCAATGCTGTGGGATCGTAGGAGCTGTTTTATGCCCAGGAGGATCAAAGTATAACAAAGCTATCCTCATGTCTCCCAGAGAGCATTAAGGAGTATTTCTGTTGTTTTTTCTATTTGAAAAAAAATCTATAGGGAGGGGCAGGGTGCCCCGGGCAGAAAATTGCTTCAGATTGTATGCAGCTCAAAACATGCACTTTCCTCAACCTGGTATTTAGCTTTCAATTCCCCCCTCCCTCAAATGCCATTATGGCTAGGAGGATGACTTTTTCAGGATGCATATGGCAGACACAGCAACTTCTAGTAGCTTCACATTGAAGTCTGTGGGACTTCCCTCCAAGCAGACATGTAATAGGACCTCTCTGCCATTTCAGGGTGGGACAACTGTGATGTTCTAGATATTTTGGACTGCTGTTTCCACCATCCTGTTATGCTGGCTAGGGCTGATATGGGTTTTGATCCAAAAGAACAAAGAGGGCCACGGGGTCCTCTATCAAGCAAGGGTCACTGCAGTTGGGCAAGGAGCCAATTTTTCCCCACATGACACTTTCTCTAGTTTGTCAAAACACCCAAATTTCCTTCAGTGCCTTTCTCAAAATAGTAACTGGAACTCAAGTCATGCCACTTCCAGTTGCCATTTAAAGAGGTGATCTAACAAAGTCAGAGTTATTTAGGGAGCTGGTTCTGAGAAGTTAGGGGGAGGGGTTGAGTGTTTTCACATTTTGAGGCATTTATATGTGGATTTGGGGTTAACATATCCTAAAAATCATACCAATCTTTTGTTCAATGTTTTTGGGTGTTTGGGGCCCCAAGGGACTAGTGAGAAGCCATATGGACCCCATGGACTGCAATTTCCCCAGCCGTACCCTTGTAATAAAATATATTCACTGAGAAATTTGGATTCTGTGATGAGAACTGATTTGCAATTTTATATTTACAATAGTAAATTGCCATATATTTCATGTTTAAAATAGCTGCTTATATACTGAGACGCTAACAACATAGAATGGGTTATGTGGATTATTCATTTCCATCCCCAGGGATTTGTACTGACCAGATTTGGCAGTGAGCTGTCTCCTCTCATGGAGTTATAATTGTATAGAAGTCCAGTCTGGCAGGGATATTGAGACTTGGAGGAAAGTCATCTATATTCAGATTTGGGAAGTGTGTGGGTGGAGCAGTCTGTGGGATTTTTCATCCCTTCTTTTTACCCAATTATAGATATAAAGCAATCTGAGTCTGCAGCTCGTTTGTTTTTGCTTCATTGCAATCAAAGGGGAAATAATCAATTGGACTAATATTGGACAGGACACTCCTCCGGGGTTCTTCCGTTATTTTGTAACAGACTTGCCCCAGGGTTTCTCTGAATTCTGTGACATCAACAATATCTCCTAAAGTAAGAAACTGTAAAAGATTTTTAAAAATAAATAAATAAATAAAGCAAAAAGTAAAAATAAAGGAAATATTGAATGACATAATTCCCAAAGGCAACAGTCCAAATGAGCCTATCCTGTAACTGAAATGTATTTACCCTGTCATGTTTCTGTTTTTTGTCATCTTCTCTGTGATTTTATTTTAAAAGGAAGCACTTAATATTTTAAGGAGGGTGAAAAATATTGCAAAGACACCCAGGGCCTGTCCAAACAGTAACTTTATCCCAGGAGCAAACAGAAGGGTAGCCAAATGCGGTTTCCTGTAAGCACGAAAGCAATAGCTACAAATGGCAAAAAAAGCAAAATTTTCATGTGCATTTTTGGGAATATCCTGGTTCTGAGCTGAAAATCTGCATCTTCGAATATCTATATGTCCCTGCATTCAGAAATCATGGGAATTTTATCTGGGTTTGTTCCCATGTTTTAGATGTTTGTTCCTGATTGGTTTGTTCCTAAAATGAAGGTGACAATTGAGTAGAATGTGAAAACTTTGTTTGTGTGCCAGAAACTTCATGAAACATGTGAAGGGTAATGTTGCACTCCAGGCCAGGAAACACCTCTGTAATTAACCACCACACTCTAGTTCAAGTTAAATCGGCAAAGATTATATAAAAACCACTGTAGCAAAAGTAGTAAAATCTTCAAGTCTATATGTATAAAATAGTCCACAAGGTTCAAGGTACAAGAGTAATCCAAAATCCCAAAGCAACAGGACATCCAGCACAGGTATACAAGAAAACCAGGAAGTACAAGGAAGCATAGAATCCAATATAAAAACCCCTGAACAATCCTTCAAACATGAAGCAGACTGATTTTTTCAGGACTTAAAATCTCATGTTGGCTCACAGGCGCTCAGTTCCCATGATCCACTTTCCCATTTACATCAGTAAAAGCCACAACCATAGGCTGAACTACAAAGGGCACATTTTCTCTGACAAGGACACAGTTGTGGCCTCCCAGTCAATGTTATACATCTTTTCACAAAAGGAGTAATCAAGAACAGACATGTATAGCCCAGGAACAGGGCCATAGCCAGGATTTTGATTCGGGGTGAGTTTGGTTCGGGGGGGCTGAGACTGGGTGGAAGAGGGTCTACCCTAGCAAACCTTTTGTATTGTTATCCCAATAACCTCATTAATGTGGGATATAATGAGCATGGTGATCAGATCATGATATGAATAAACATAACAGTTTAAATAATGTACCAGTAAGGCCTTTTCGTGGACCACCCTGAGAATTTGGGGGGGGGGCTGAAGCCCCCTTAGCCCCCTGGCTACATGCCTGCCCAGGAACATCACCCTGACTGCACAGGATTAAAAGATTAAAAGTGGATTTACCTTTGCCTACCTCTGAAACTGAGAGTGTAGCTTTCAAAGGCCATCAGTTTGTTTTTCATGGCCTAGCAGAGATTCAGATCCTGATTCCCAGAACCATAGAGCAACACATAAACAACAACGTCACACAGGTTTCAAAGTTTGGCGAGTGGGCTTAGTTTTGATTTGAGATAACATCTTGCTCAGTTCATGGAATGGAAGTCTGGGCTTTTGAGTCAAATCCTGCCCTGTAGGTTCCAGTGTGTTTTCCTCATAATGCACAGTGTCCTCATGAGCATCCACCCCAATGGTCCTGATTAGGCAGTTACGGCTCTGGCATCCCACTTTTTTCATTATTTTAAAATGTCAATTTTTCTCTCCTCCTCCAACTGCCCCCCTTCCTCTTTTTATTTCAAGTGCTTCAAACTGACTTCAGAGTGAAAAAGTATTGGGTGGGAAGGTCAAGGCATTATCTTGCCCTTCTGGCCAGGGTCAGGCAAAAATAAACAGCTGTGGCCTCTCCTAGCATGTATGTTCTTCCTCATCTACATTCTGAGGTTTCTTGGATGCAGGTGTCCTATGCAGTTCACTCTGTGTCCTCTAAGTTAGCCTGGTCCTTTCTTGAGGACTGGTAGGGGGTGTCTGGCTTATTACCTGTATGGAGGAAAGACTCCTCTGCCAGAATAGTCAAATCCTGTGCAAAAATAGAGAAGAGCTACAATAGAGTGGAACTTTTTCATTCTCTTATTTTGGCCCCATATTTATGCTCTCTGAGGTCAAGATTACATTTCTCTCCTCCATCCCCACCAATTGAGCAAGAAGCAAGTGATATATGCTGCTGAGACTCCTCTTCATTTTTCAGCAGCATAACAAGCAAATCACAGAGATCGGGGGGTGGCATCCTATTCTGACACATTCACCAACCATAAGGATCTGCCAGGCATCCATTTAAACAAGACTAGGGAGAATGGCATGCTGAATGTAGACCATGTAGATCAAAATCATAGAATGATACAGCTGAGGTTGAACCCAAAGGCTATTCAGTCCAATACACTGCCATACAGAAAAATACAATCAAAGCACTCCTGACAGATGGTCATCCAGCCTTTGTTTAAAAACCTCCAGAGGAGCCTCCACTACATTGAGGCAGCATAGTTCTGAGATCTACCTCAGAGTCCATTCCAGGTTCCCATTCTCTCACCCTTCCCAAGGAAAGGAAGCATTTTATGCAGGGCATCCCTCAACAGCAGCCAATATCAAAACAGATGTGTGGTTTGGTTCTTTGGGCTGAAAAGGGACAGTTCATGAAGCTGAGAACATCAACAGGGGAATGCTAATGTGCACTCAGGTGTGGCTAGCAACTTTTCTCCCTCTCTTGGATCAACAACCAAACAAAAAAGCAGAGAGGTTTATTAAGGATGGTTTTGCTAGTGGGTTTATGATTCCAGTTGGGGAACACCATGTAGCATTTTAATTGGGTAATCTCTCGTCAGCAAGAGAGCTACCAGTGGTAATGGCTTTGAAGAAGAGAAGGAATGAAAAATGGAGCAAGTGAGAGATGCCTTATCTGAGTACACCTGCAATCCTCCACCTGTCTCCCAGGCTTCTTGATCTAGTGAAACCCCATGATATTCATCCAGAAACCTCTAGCAAACCTCCACATCATTGCTCTCACACTTAGTTATCCAAATCTACTGGTGTGACACCTTGTCTCCAGCTAAAATGTAGCAACACCTGCACAAAAGATCCTCACCAATGATACTAAATTATGTCAAATGCAAGTGCACCAACATCTGCACCTCTTTAAGGAAAACACCTTTGCAGCACATCAAGGTAAAAAACAGTTTACTTTTAAAAGCACTAATAAACAATGTTGACCTGTTGGTTGGCTGGACAGTGACGTAGTTTCTGATCTCCCTTTCCTTGATGTCTCCCCAGTTGTGGTGACTATTTCCATGTGAATAAACAATTTTAGGGAGAATATGTTGTGTTTCTGGTGTCATAAACAGGCAGTACTTCGCATGATAAATAGACACTCATCTGGCATGGGAACCATCATGAGGCTTGTGAGGATATCTGTACTGGTTTATTTGCCTGCTAACCTAACATTTTCAGTTTATGTTCCAAAACCAAATAATAGAATCACAGATTCATTACCGTGATATCAGTTGGAAAGGTTTTGTGCACTGGCACCCATAGCCCACAGCATTCTTGCATTGCCTATGACAGTCTGGGAGTCCAGTGATACAGACAGCGTGTAAGTCAGTGACTCCTCCTATGTTGCATGCATGTAAAGGATGGCAAAGAGGTTTATTTGAGGGAGCAGAGTAGGACATGCTCCCATAGTCCATGCCCCTTCACCTGGCAGATGTGTGTGTGTGTGTAGGCAGGGGGATTTCCTGGCCCTTGTGTTACATCCATGGTAAAGAAGACAGTGGAAAAATGAAAGCAGTTGGTGCTGCAGAAGGCTGACAGCAGGAAACCCATCATGTTCCAGCTGCTTTGGAAACTGGTGGGTCATCTAACAAATAGGGTTAAAGGGTTTTTATTTGGCAGGAGACTAAAAACAGATGCAGCCAAGATTATGCTAAGTTAATGAAGCCCATGAGGGAACTATTTTATTCTAAATACAGGATATAAAAATAAGTGATTTATGAATCCCCATTGCTAAAAATGAGATAAAATAAGGACTTATTCACATAGGAAAGGTTCAGATATTGGATTTGGCAGCTTTAATCTGATAAGATGTCACTGGTTTATCTTCCTTAAGCTCACAGGTTCAATTGTGATGGAGCTTCATAAGCTGCTTAATGAAAAAAAAAGATTTGCCAGGAGGTATTTAAAATAAACTCATAATATTAAAAACACGGAATTGTTTTCCTCCTCCAGAGTTTAATAGAAGACAAGAAAAATATCCATTAAATTAATCCTTACTACAGTGCACTCCTACAAGAAATATGGTATGGCTAATGTGACAAACGAAGGCCAATGCAAACCTTATCCTTATCCATATGATGCTATAGAGTTTAATATAGAAAGGCCTGGATTTGGGAATTATTTCTAAACTCTGTCAGTAAAGTCTCTTTCCATCTGCTTCTTTCTTGATTTTGTTACCTGGGAGAGCAGAAGATCTTAGATGTCTGCAGGTTGGCACAGACTATAATCCTGTATCATCAACCTAACCTTAGTGATGGAGCTCTTTCATCATAGTTACAGCTGACAATGTTCCCCATCCTCCCACTCTTCTTTCACAGCTTGGCAGTGCTCCAACTGAAATATTTCCAAAGTGTTGGAGATTGTGAAACTGAGAAATGACATTTATAGGGCACATCTACACTAACTCTTCATTCAGTGCTGATTCAGATGCTAGTTTCACACTGAGAAGTGTCTCCACAAGACTCTACCAACCACTCCAGAGACAAGAGAGAATCCCCACCACCCAGTGATGCTGAATGCAGCTGGGTAGCACTGGGTGGCCACCTTAACCACCCACCTCTTGAAGAATTCAGACCTCCCCCCATATTTGGGTAATGCAAGGCAAGACTTGTTAATATTGTCTTACCCCATATTACCACAGATCAGCCCTGTGCCGCATTTGACCACTGCAGAACTGATCCTCATTTACACCAATCGAAGTGGTAGTGTAGATGGGGCCTGTAACACAATAGCAGCAATGAGATGTCTTTTGAACAGTCAGCTGGTGTGATGCTTTGGGGTCCTGCTACAACAGCTTGCCAAGGCATCCATAACTGGGGGTGGGGAGGGGTGTGTGTGGACATTTTGGACACCATTCCCCAGTACTCCAATCTACAGTCCTTTGAAGGACACTTTGGTGGAGGTGCTGTTTGTCATTTTTACATAACTGGGCTTCAAATTCAGCCTTGTCATCTCATAGTTTCGTTTATTTAATTTAGAACAGAAGAACTTCCATTGCTGTGTTCTGAATCTGGCCCCATTCAGCTTTAACTTATAGCCTTAATTTAATGTTATAGATATTTTACTTTTTATGTACTGCTTCACATATATAGTTCTATATGACTACAATGATTGCAATTTGCAACCAAGGGCAGTGATTGCTCAGTTTGCATTTCCTTCAGATTAGTATTCTCCTTCTATTCAGAAATAAGGCATACTGAATTAAATGCAATCTACTTCCAAGTAAGTATAGGATTGCAGCCCCATTCACTTAGCAGCAAGATTAAAGGATGTGTATACACATAAAATATATACCTTCCACATGGAAATAAGTCTTTCTATAGGAAGAAATCTTTTCATCAAATCCTATAATTATTAGTAAATTTCAATGCTGTGATTATAATTAGCTTGAATGTAGTCTGTGGTATGCCTTTCAAGGAATTAGCCACACTTAATTCAATAGGTTTAATCTCAGATAGATCTGTATCAAATGTCTCTGAAAGGGGATTCGCCAAACTCTCAGAGAATAGCAGTCTCATGTTTCAGATATTATATAGAGCATTTTGGGGCATTCTTTTAATAAATGTGGCTATGACCAATTTTGGTTTGCAATTTCATATTTCCATGCTCCTGAGGTTTCCAGATATTTGGTATTTCTAAGTGCATCTACACTATAGGATTAATGCAGCTTGACATTACTTTATCTGTCAGTACTATGGAATCCTGTGTTTTGTAGTTTGGTGAGGCTTAAGACATTATAAAACTACAACTCCCATGTTGTAGCTTTCTAATTGGACCATGGCAGTAAAAGTGATGACTGACCGCATTCATTATATAGTGTAGATGCAACATTTGAGAGCCAGTGTGGCGTAGAGATTTGAATGTTAAACTATGACTCTGGAGACCAGAGTTTGAATCCCCATCTGGCCATGAAATCTCACTGAGCCATCTTGGATAAGTTACAGCCCCATAAAGCTCTGTGGTGGATTCATTTTAGAGTCACCATATATCAAAAACAATTTGAAGATACACAATAACAAAAGGTTTCTTTTACTAAACCCTGTAGCTCCAACAAGTTTTAGCACTTTCTTCCACATTTTGGGTATACATGAATTGGAAAGTGGTTAGTACTTTTATTTTGCAGACACAACATAGAATCTGAGCTCAGTTCAATTGTATCTTCAAGCATATCCACATCTAACCTTTCTACCACCATTTTCCTCATGTATTTATTAGAAGAAAATGAAGGGGAAGTATCACATTAAGATCAACTGTTACGTCTCTCCTTGAAAGTGTGAATACTCACACAAATCTTTGAGTTTGACAAAGAAAATCCGCAAATGCCTCCCAGTGCTTCAAATGCCCTTTGTCTCTGACCTTCTTTGTACCTGGCGCCTCTTATTACTTCTTTTCGTTTTAGTTCCTGTACAGACATAAAGCTGTTAACTTCCATAAACAGCATAACACCCTCTGATCGATTCAATGTGAAAATGTGCTTTCAGCACTTCCAGATACATTCTGCAATATGTCCAACATACAAACAATTAAGATGCCAGAACTATGGGATCCTGTGCAACAATGTGCTATTTATAATCATTTAAAAAGCCCACTACTGTATAAAATATTGAAAGAACCCTTGTCTTGATAGCTCAATACACTCCACACAGAAAACAGGAGCAGTTAACTAGAAATTTGATGAGCAGTACCCAAATGCATCTATTTTTAGAACTAGGCATGCTAATGCTTCTATTTGTTGCAGAACCCTAAGGAGTTCTTTGGTTCTCATGCTTTAAGGGTATTTCTGCTGCCAGGGAAACTGTGTGTGTGTGTGTGTGTGTACATGCGCGTGCGTGCATGTGTGCATGTTTCTCCATGCTTGCCTTACTTCCAACTTAACTTACAGATGCAAAATTCAGTTTCCTTAAATAAGAGGATTGCTACCTGGCATTTTTTTCCAGTATTATACACATTTTGTATTAATAATAAAGTATACCTTCCTTTTATTTGGTAAAATTGTTGCTCTGATCCAGTAGGATACACACTGACAAAAGATAGAGGCCTGAATCTTTCAGGGAACTGTCCAACAAGAAAGGAAGTGTCAAAGCTGAATCTTCAGACCCAAGCCTATGAGCTGTCCATAAGAAGATATTACACTAGCAGCTCTAAGGCAGTGGCTGAACAATTTAGTCAGTGAACACATTGTTGTCCAGCCATTCATGAAGTCCCACAAATCCCAGACCTGAGGATAAATGCGTAGTCAAAGGCTTTCATGGCTGGAATCACTGGAAAACACGCAACACTCAGATGAATGCATACTTACTAGGCATGGTTTAGAACCCAAAAATAGGGAATCAAAAATCTAATGGAGGGGGGGGGGATTTTTTTTATTAGTAATAGAAAGACTTACAAAAAATTTTCCAAAAATTTCTAATCGTTAGTAGTTCGTATGCCAGCGCATGCGCATTCCAGATGGTTTTGGCCTACAACTCCCAGAAATCCTAACAGCTGGTAAATTGGCTGGGATTTCTGGGAGTTGTAGGCCAAAACTGGGATAAATCACACTGAATTCTAAATGGGACTCTCCAAATAGGAAGGAGGGAGGGAAGGAGGGAGGGAGGGGGTATTCTATTCTTGGAAGCAGCAAAAAAAGGAGGAGGAGGCCCCCCCTCGCTTCTCGCAGCCTCTCTCTCACCCCGATCCTGAGGGAGCGAGGGCCCAAGTTTGCCCAGGCTGAGAGGAAATGGAAGAGGCCTGAGGCTGTGAGGAATGGTGGGAGTTGAAGTCCAAAACATCTGGAGGGCTGAAGTTGGCCCGTCATGAAACCTCTTCAAGGCTTTAGATCCTGGCAGGCAGAAGGGGCAGGGAGGGCCCGTCCACTCCTCCTCCCCTGCCAGGATCTAAAGCGCATCAAGGCTTGGCACGCTTTAGATCCTGTGAGAAACCAACCTAATGTATAATAGAATGAATGCTAACTGATAGAGTAAGTGCCTAAATATTTTAAGTAATCCAACTGGTCATATACCTACATTCCATGCACATGCAATAATACAGCAGTAATAACAATGGGTATAAGAAGAGGTAAAATTCAAACCAAAGTATTCTGACTCTGGTCCCTCCTCAAGCGGTGCAAACGGGCTCTTCTCTATGAGCCCGGGATTCTGCAGCAAATCCTCCCCCAAATAATATGTATGTGCACCCAGGCAGCAAACGCTGTGCCCGGGCTTTTCCCGGGAGAGGCTGCCTCCCGGGCTCATAGAGAAGAGCCGTTTGCAGTTTGCACCGCTTGAGGAGGGACCAGAGTCAGAATACTTCGGTTTGAATTTTACCTCTTCTTATACCCATTGTTATTACTGCTGTATTATTGCATGTGCATGGAATGTAGGTATATGACCAGTTGGATTACTTATAATATTTAGGCACTTACTCGATCAGTTAGCATTCATTCTGTTATACATTAGGTTGGTTTCTCACGTGTTTTGTGCAACTACCCCAATACTCTTTGATGCTTTAGATCCTGGCAGGCAGGAGGGGCAGGGAAGCCTGGAAAAATGTAAACAGAGAGGTTTACTCAAGAGTAAATCCACAAAGGAGGGCACTTCATCCAAAGTGCCCTCCTTTCCGGATTTACTCATGAGTAAACTTCTCTGTTTACTTCCTTTGCAGATTTACTTCTGAGTAAACCTCTCTGTTTACATTTTTCCAGGCTTCCAGCCGAAAGAAGGAGCGAGTTTAGGGCTTGCCTTGCCATAATACTTATTGGCAAGGGAGGCGGGAGTGTGGTGAGAGAGAAGGAGGGTGCCCCCCCCCTTACGACCTAATTACGATACTTAAGAAAATCCTGGCCCCCGAAGTTCTATAAAGAAAGTCCACTTCCTGGTTGGCATTCCAGATGCGGAAATATTCAAAAGTAGCATTTCTTACGAATCCCTTCCGAATCATTTAATTTTCATAACTTTTTTCTCATGCCTAATACTTACCACTGCTTCCTCATGAGGTTCCTTGAGAGAACAGGGCTGTGAAATGTGGGTTGTACTTTCATTCCTGGGTTTTGGCAGAGACCTATGCATCGAGTCTGATGTTGAGCTTGGTTTAAGTTCCAGTCATAGAGTTGTAGTTGTCTCAGTACCCTGGCCTTTTAAATCACTGCTTCTTCTGTGGTCCCAAGACTGTGAGTACGGCATTCCCAAGAATCTCTTCTGAGCAGATCTTTTCAGTTTCAGAATCTAGCTACAAGAGGACAGTAATATGAATGTATAGGGTATATAAATGTGTGAGAATCAACATGCATTGATATCCTATTCCCACAAGAGTTTATCATGGTGTGAAAAACACTTGCATAGCAAGTGTTAGGTCCCTAAAGTGCTCTGCATTGAAAAATGACAATCAATGCTTAAAAAAACCGAATATTCAGTTCAACTATGTATACATCTGCTATCTATCTATCTATCTATCTTTACATATATATTTACTAAGGTCTTGAACCATGTACCATAACAGAAAGCAACATTAAGTTCAGAGAGTTGCATTCCTGATTATGCACACATAAAATTGTATAGAATACTTAGAACAGCCACCCATGGTATAGTCCTACCCACTGTTTCTTAAACTGTGGATCATCACCCCAAACTCAATTTTGGGGTCACAAAAAATTAGCAACCATGAAATTACCCTGTGAGGCCACTTCGATTCTTCAATGAGACACGGGGAGTCCTCCGGTAGATCCAACTGAGTTTATTGAAGGAACAACACCTGTAAAGCCAGAAGTGCTTTACTCCCGCCACCATTCCACTTTTATACCCTCGGACCCCCGTGCCAACCCCTCCTCACATATGTAATGTCCATAAAGGTTGCATCATTTCCTCCGGACACGCAAGGTCCAGGAAGGTTACCTCACCCCCCTGGGCTGGCAATGTTCGTGAGGGTTGCATCACCCATTCTGGCCAGCTGTTCTTTGTTTAGTCTATGTCAGGACCCGGATCCCGCTGGCCTTCACCAAGGCCATGGGCATCGGAGCCTGACACACCCATTTACACAAATTACACAATGTGCAGTGTTTACAGTGGACTCTGCAGAAAATGCTTCAAATGTACAGACAGTCTCCGAGTTACAAACATCTGACTTGCAAATGGCTCATAGTTATGAATGGGGTTGAGACAATAGGAGTGAGAGAAATCTGCCCATCAGAAGGGAAATTCACTCATGGAAGAGTTCTCATGGGAAAAAGGTATCTCCACTGAAACTTTATCACCAATCCTTGTTTCCACAATAAGCCAAATTTTCCACCAAACCAATTATCACAGGGACAGAAAGCAAAGTGAAATCTTCTGAACAGGGGCACAGATAGCAGAACAAATGCCACAGAGATGTTTACCCTATGCTATTCAAAACTTCTTTCTTCCTTCCTTTTTTTCTGGAGTTACACTTTAAAATGTATCTGTTTCAACTTACATAAAATTCAACTTAAGAACAACCCTACTGTCCTTAAGAACAACCCTAAGTTACGAACCTATCTTGTTTGTAACTTAGGGATTGCCTGTTCTCTACAAAAGGGAACATGAGTCTGTTTGACAAGTCTTAGAAGTGTTGATTTATGATCAGTAAATGTTTGACTTTTATATTTTTATATATACCTATGTACTTGAAGTCATGTAACAATTTATCTGACAGAAAGGGATCATGAAAAAAAATTGGTTGGGAAAGGGTTGTAAATGTAAAAAGCCCTAGTCCTAGCCAGGATTAGTTCACACTGCCTTGCGATATTCAATGTTTAATATGGATGGATATGTTCATATTGTTATGAACATGCTACTGTTCTTTTGTAGCACAAGACCTACTGCAAGGAATCCAACGTTCAAATCCAGTCTCAGTGACATTATGCACATTGTTTTTCATTCCATTTCTGCGAAGTCTAAGCCAAGGTCAGTTCTCAAAGTGAGTCAGGATTTAGGACACAGGAATCAATGTCTAACTAGGAATCGAGGCAGGAATAATTTCTTAGGAACATAGAGAAGCACATCAGAGGCAGGAAGCCCATGGTTCTCAACCACACACAGGAACCTGTTTAATATCCTTCCCAAGATGATTCTACAGGATCAATAAAAAACATCTAAGAATACTTTACTGATAAAATAGTCAAGGCTGTATTTCCAATAGTTACCCACCGGCCCAGAGTAACAAAGGCTGTTCATAAAGGTATATATTTCCTTTGTTATCACCCACTGAATCAATGAAATTTACGCATTGTCATATCAGCTTCCCATTGATCCAATGGTCCCACTCTTGTTGGTACAAATAATTGGCTTTAGCCCATAGTCTAGAAATTTTGGCAGGGACAGTAGGATTTCCAGATTGATTTATTTATGATTGCCTTAGTGTTCTTCATTCACTGCTTCCAATCACTAGCAGTGGATATACAATACTCACAAATTAAATGACTAATTATTTGTTGCCCTTCAATCACAGCTCAAATTAATTGCTCTCCAATTTTTGCTTTCCCACAATGTGTATGAAACTGGGCAAGAAACAATACAGCATCAAGGTGACTGAGAGCCAGGTTATTATAAGTGGACTTTCACATGTCCATAGAATCGTACAGTTGGAAGAGACCACAAGGACCATCCCATCCAACCACCTGCCATGTAGAAAGACACAACCAAGGAAGAGAGATGACCATCCAGAAAATACAAATTCAGTAAGTACATAAAAGGGATCCTTTGCAAGAAAATTCAAAGGCTACATATAATGGAACAGAAAGTCTGATTATGCAGCCATGTTGCAAAGCACAGAATAAACATAGAGTTTATTCAAATTCTGCCCAAATGCCTCATATTTCCCATGAACAATCAGAGCATTACAGAAGTAACAAAGCGATATGCAATTATGGCAAAACATTTATAGTTTTATATGCGAAAAAGAAGGCAGGCACAAGTATTACACATTGTGTTGCTGTTGTGTGCCTTGAAATAATTTCCAGCACATGGCAACCTTGAGGTGAATCTATCATTGTACTTTCTTGGCAAGACTTGTTCAGAGGAGGTTTTCCATTGCTTTCCCCTGAGGCCAGGCATGTAGCCAGGGGGGGGGCTAAGGGGGCTTCAGCCCCCGAAATTCTCAGGATGGTCCGCGAAAAGGCCTTACTGGTACATTATTTAAACTGTTATGTTTATTCATATCATGATCTGATCACCATGCTCATTATATCCCACATTAATGGGGTTATTGGGATAACAATACAAAAGATTTGCTAGGGTAGACCCTCTCCCACCCAGTCTCAGCCCCCCGAACCAAACTCAGCCCCCTCGGAAACAAAATCCTGGCTACGGCCCTGCCTGAGGCTGAAAGAGTATGACTTACTCAAGATCACTCTATAGGTTTCCATGTCCAAGCAGTCATTTGAATCACGGCCTCCAGATTTGTAATCCAACACTCAAACTATTACACCACATTGATTCTGGTAATAAAATGAGTTGACTGAATTCTGGTGCAATTGAGCATGTGCTTTGAAGATAAGACATTTTTATTTGGTTAGTTACTTTTTTCATTAATAAGACTATAGTGTTGATAATTGATTATGATGCTGCTAATGGTGATTTGTTTCACATTTTTCTAGAGTTTTTCTTCTTTCCCCCCTTTTGGTTCCCTTTACTGTGAAAATGATGCATTGTTTAATGTTATTCATATTAAAAATGCAAATAAATTAAATAAGTAAATAGATTTATAAATATTTAAATAAAATCATGCAACCCAGATGATCCACTTTGTTGCTTTCCATTCATGTGGGGGTTAGGAGTACCAAATCTCTCTTTTTCTTTTGGTCACTATAAAGAAAGAGGATATGATGATTATTCAAAGTGACGAGTGGCTGAGAGATTGAAGCATCTGTCTTTCTCTGTCTCTCCTCACATGAGGCAGCAGCAAACAGACATGACATGATGAAAATAGAAGTCTGGACTAAATCTTTCACAGTCTGTTAGGGAAGGCAGAGAGGGCTGATGGAGAATGTTCCTGAGCAAGAAGCCAAAGCATGTGATGGAAGACCATTCCCATGTACAAGTCATCTCTCTTCTCTTACTACATTTAAAAAGAAAATACAGGTATAGAAGACATTTCTTTTCCAGAGGGATTTGCCAACCTCAGCATCAGCTCTGGGTCTCTTTCACTACTCAGTTTAGATGTTGGCTTTCTCCTTCCAAATATGCTGATGAAATAGTACCATGGGTTTTGCTGATACATTTCTACAAGTAGATGGTCCCCATTAATTTGTTTCAAGGCAATAGATGGACAAAGTTGTGGATGTGGGGGGGAAACGTCTTCCTGAAGGATTATATGACACAGGACATCTCTAACCTATTTTTATTAGGTTAAAAAAGGTAAGGACAGGGGCAGAGGGCAAAGTTGGTCAGAAGATAGAACTGAACCTATTGATATAGTCACCCCTTCATATCCATAGACTTGGCACCATGAATTCCACCACCTGAAGCTTGAAAATATTTTAAAATCCAAAAGGCAAGCGTGGATGTTGCCTTTGTATATAACAGTATCATTTTAATATGCCACTGTAAATAATGGGCCTTGAACACCAACTGATTTTGGTATCTATGGGGGATCTTGGAAACAAACTACAGTATATATTATACCAAGGGATCACTGCTCATCTCTGTGTGATTTACAGGAAATCGATGAGGATTTATGATTCTTTATAGAGTCATAGAATCATAGAGTTGGAAGAGACCACATGAGCCATCCAATCCAACCCCCTGCCAAGAAGCAGGAAAATTGCATTCAAAGCACCCCTGTTATTGTTGAACAAGAACAGCAACTAAAAGATTCCCAATAAATTACACTGCAAAAATGCAGAAAATGTTGGTAGCTAAGAGAGTAGAAGGACAGTGTGTTCCATTTAGAACTAGGACTCAAACCCATTTGGAAGGATCAGAATCCTGTGATTCGGAGTGGATGTCCTTTTGTACCATGATCCCTTTAGCAAATCCTAAGGTTCTAGCAAAAACAACAATAAAAAAAACCACTAGAATCCTTCCTACTACTGGCATTTGGGGCATATCTCCCATATCTGTCCTTAACTCAGGATGATACATTATAGATATCTGTGTAAAAGAAGTAGTATCTTCAATTGTGTGGGAAGAGCAGGGGAGAGAGAGACCTGCAGAAAAAGATGTGTATTGGGGAGATCTGTAAGGGAATAAAATTAAGGGTGCAGGGATTTGTTTTTGAACATAAATATTAGAATACCACTCATCTCTAGTGACTTGCTCTTTACATAAATGAAATTATGATATCTCCCAGCAATTTGGAAGAATTAAGGTCAATCTGAAACATTTCCCCACTTATCCACCCAAAACTGTTTGCTTGCTTGCCATATCTCATAAAATACATATACTTCAAAATGAATTTACAAATGTATCTTTTCACTTTGAATTCAAGAGAAATTCTTAATTCCAAATATCTTCCTTAACTAGAAAGAGGCAGACACTTCACAATGAATCTGCTTGTTGATCATTTGTTTCTATATCTGCAGTTTGTAGCTTCTGGGTCTTTCCGTTATGTTTAGAGATAAGACTGAATCACATGTTTGTTTGTTTTTGAAAATGCCTAAGGCAAACCAAGAAGGCACAATTTATTTTATTTTAAAATGCCAGTTACTGCATTTCCTTGCACAACTTCCAACCTAACTAGTTGTCTCCCTTATTTTTTTAAAAAAAAAAACCCCCACAGGCATTTCAGAAACCCCACTATTGCCAACTTGAAAATGAATCTATGTTTGCACCTCCTGGACATAAAAAGAAAACAACAGAGCAGGAGGAAGGTAGATGAAAGTAGTGGCATACCCAACATGTTTAACACCTGGGCAGGATCATTTTTAACACCATCTCCTCTCTACAACAAAATTATTTTCAGTAGTAACCATGAAATGAAACATATACTAATAATGACTAGAAAGAAAATGAAAACAGTGGAAATTCTATTTCCACAGACTTTTTGGACACACAGTAAAGATCTGCCTTTCTGTTTTGTTTTGCTTTGGTTTTCGTGTCAGGCGTGACTTTCATGTCAGGAGCGACTTGGTGTGAGAGAATTGGCCATCTGCAAGGACATTGCCCAGGGGACTCTTGGATGCTTTGATGTTTTATCATCCTTGTGGGAGGCTTCCTCTCATGTCTGCGCATGGGGAGCTGGAGCTGACATAGAGAGCTTATCTGTATTCTACCCAGATTCGAACCTCTTAACCCATTGCACCACTGGGGGGCTCCCTGCCTTTCTGGTGAGGTTTTATATATCTTTCGATGCAGCTATCTCTTCTCCATCTGAGAGTATGTAGTTCAGCTCTCAAGAAATCTAGTGAAAATTTTTTAAAACTGAGATTTTTCTGTAATGATTGCCATGTCTTTACAATCTGTACTTGCATGCTTATAGCTCAGTAAAAAGAAAATGAACATCTCTTTTTCTTCCAGAGACCAGGCTTTTCCATCCAAACAATGCCCAAATGGCAACTTTTACTAGGATGTTGAGAAAGCAAAAACGAACCCTTCACCCCACTCTGAAATTATAGAGTTCTTTTCTGCTGACTATCTGCTTTCGGATGAATGAGAAACTTTTAAAAAAATAGTGAAATAATAGAATTTAAGCCAGCTAATAGTAATAGCCAGCTAATAGGAGTTTCAGGAGTTTACCCCGCTCTTCTCAACCCCCGAGGGGGGACTCAGAATGCTGAGAATCTGAATTTAATCTGGCCAAAATGGTTGTGTGGGGATCTTACACCATCAGCCTTGAATAACATGCCCCTAATATTTGAACTGGAAATAAAATATTATGAAAAAGGAAAACTATAACTCACATTTGAAGATTAATGAAAAGCATGGATTTTGTGGATATCAATCGACTTCCTCAGTCATTGCATCTGAGGAAGTGAATTGATACCCACAAATGCTCATGCTAAAATAGAAATTGATCGTAAACTGCTAGACTCCCAGGGATCATATATATATATATATATATATATATATATATATATATATATATATAAGGCTTGGTTGATCCATTAAAATGGTTCTAAAATACAATGGGGGGATTTTTCGATTAGTAATAGAAATACAAAAAAATACAAAAAATTCTTAATTGATATGTAATTAATAACGACATTTGTTATTAGTTCTTATTCCAGCGCATGCACACAGAAGGAAAACAGGGCTGACATCACAGGCAAATCAAGGGGGAAACATTTGCCTTCATTTCTGGAGTGCAATTGACTGGAGCTGAAGATTTATAACAAATAGAAATGGTACCACCAACTTTCTGCATATTGATGAAAGTACATCAATAGATAGAGATACAGTATGAGGCTCTTGTAACAGGAATATATCAACCTTCTCCAAAATTGCTTTTTAGGGTGACTTACATAGTATCACAGTGCTGTGCAGCCCTTCTGCCTGGTTGGAGGAAAAACGTGCGAAGGCTTTTTTCCCTTCAGTCCTCCAAGCCGCACTAGGAGTCCCGGTTCTTCTCTATGGTTTCCCCTTGCTTCTGTAGTTTTTCCTTCTTCACTCTGTGGTCTTGTCACTCCCTCCTCCTTTTCTTTTAGCCTTTATTCTCTGCTTCTCCTCCTTTCCTTTCTATCTACCCCGATTTTCTGGATGTTTAAAGTGATTTTTCCCTTCAGTCCTCCAAGGCGCTCTAGGAGTCCCGGTTCTTCTCTATGGTTTAACCTTGCTTCTGTAGTTTTTCCTTCTTCACTCTGTGGTCTTTTCACTCCTTCCTCCTCTTCTTTTAGCCTTTATTCTCTGCTTCTCCTCCTTTCCTTCTATCTACCTCGATTTTCTGGATGTTTAAAGTGCTATTTTCCCTTCAGTCCTCCAAGGCGCTCTAGGAGCCCCCATTTTTTCTCTATGGTTCCCCCTTGCTTCTTCACTTCCTGCAGGAGGCCTTTTACTTTAATTATCCTCTGACCAGGCAAAGGGCCGTGATATGCCTGTAAGTACTCTGAAAAGCTATTTTGGAGGAGATAAATATTCCTGTTAGAAGAACTGAGAGGGAAGGTATGATCTAATTACAATAATTAAGAAAAATGGCGGCCCCCAGGTTCAGTAAGGAAATTATACTTCCAGGTTGTAGCACATGGTTCAAAAAACAATTAAATTAACTTTTTATACGAATTTAATCCGATTTCAAATAATTTTTAAACCGCAGAGACCAACCCTACACACACACACACACCATTTTTCTTTCTTAAAGAGACTCAAAGCAATTGAGGGGTGCTACAAAATACAGTTAGAGCAGTTAGAGCAGACTATTAATAGACTCTTCGAGAGTATCCAGAAATAGGCATGCTGTACAATGGGCAACTCTTCCATCTATTCCTTCTCTGGAGTAAGTTTGCTTTGGACGAGAGAAAAGAACCAGGAAGAGAAATTGAGGATATACTAAAAGACTGGGTAATGAAGTCTGCAGCCTTGTTGATTTTTATGGGGAAAGGAACAGTGCTAAATTGTCTCTAACCCTTTAATCTTGTCTGACTTGGGATGAGTCTTCATAGAACATAGACATGCTCTCTATTAAGGTTGCTTGCCTCTTCACTGCCAACGTCCATGTGCAGTTGCCCAGGCAAGTTATGCAGAATGATTCCTCTTCCCACCTCCTCCCACGCTGAGAGATGTCTCTGATTATGCCCAAAAGCTTCCACCATTATCATCCATATGCAACTGGGTAGTGAAACAAGCAAATTTGGAATGGACTGTCTTCCTGAATACACAAAGGCAGGCTCCTAGCAAAATATCACCAGCTGCCAAATAAAGGGCAATTTTATTCTTCAACTGACATCAATACATTTATTTCATGTCCCTTTTCTCTTTCTCCCTACTCTCCAACAAGCACTGCTAGTTGATTCCTATGCTTCTTTCCCAAAATGAAAGTCAGCTTATCTTGCTGCCTAATTACAGCAGAGGACAGCCCTAATACCACCACTACTAAAGCAAGACAATTGTTTGAGGTTACATGAATTATCATGAAAGGAAAAACAAGGAAATGGTAGGACCTCTGCATGAAAAGGATGGTCAAATGCTAACAGAGGATAGGAAAAAAGCACAATTACTCAACACTTTCTTTGCCTCAGTTTTTCCCAAAAGGAAATCCATGTTCAACCTGAGCAATATGAAGAGGATGAGGCAATAAGGGAAATGCAACCAAAATTAGATAAACAAGTAGTCAAGGAATACCTGGCTAGTCTAAATAAATTCAAGTCCACAAGACCAGATGAACTACATTCAACAGTTTTAAAAGAACTGGTAGAAGTAATTTCAGAACCATTGGCAATCATCTTTGAGAATTCCTAGAGAACAGGAGAAGTCCCAGCAAACTAGAGGAAGGTAAATGTTGTCCCTATCTTCAAGAAGGTAAAAAAGAGACACCAAGCAATTACAATCCAGTAAGCCTGACATCAATACCAGGAAAGATTCTGGAGCATATCAAAAAGGAGGCAACCTGTAAGCACTTGGAAAGGAATTTTTTTTTATCATCATCATTTTTTCCCACATGGGCTTTCTCCCGATGGGGATTTGAGAGTGCTCACAATAGCATGGTATAACCCAATACATTTAGAAACATGGCAAATTTTTAAAAATCAAAACCAAATATTTGTGTAATGGATAAAAGTTATAAGACAAATAAGATACAATAAAAATATTCATACAATTAAAATTGCAGTTAAAACTAAATACCCTCCCAGCTCCCACCCACAACCCCCCCAGCAGTGTGCTCCTCATTCTCCCCCAAGTGCCTGACAAAGAAATGTCTTAACTTGTTTGCAAAGGCAAGCAGGGATGGGGCCATTCTGGTCTCTCTTAGGAAGATTTTCCAGAGTCTGGGAGCAGCCACCGAAAAGGCCCTCTCCCTTGTTCCCACAAAACATGTGTGAGCAGGCACTGGGACAGAAAGATCATGCTCCCCAGAGGATTGTAGAATTGTAACAGGTTGATAGAAAGAGATACAATCCTTCCAATAAACTGGACCCAAGATGTATAGGGCTTTGTAGAACTTTGAATTGTGCCCAGAAATAGGATGGCGGCCAATGAAGCTGTTGCAATTGGGGGGGGGGGGGGGGGGGTGGATTAAGCTGATACTTCTGGTATCCGATTAAGCAGATACTTCTAATGTTTCCCCAAAGCCACATTTTCTCTGCCTGATTCTTTTTAATGTACCTGAGACCAAACTCTCAGATCATTGAATCATGCAATTTCTATATGTATAAATCTTATATGGAAAATGCAAATAACTATGTTCAAATCACCTTTGTTTTTTGAATAATGTGCCATATATTGTTTTTATTGTGCATCTTCAAAGCAACTCTGATTTATGGCAACCTTCTCTTAGCATTCTCTTGGCAAGATTTATCCAGAAGGGATTTGCCATTCTCCTCCTCTAGAGTTGAGAAATTGTGACTCGCCCAAATCTGCCCAATGAATTTCTGTGGGTAAATTGAGATTGGAATCCTGGCCTCCCTGAGAATTCCAGGTTTCCCCCCATTGTATTGCCATACCGTATAATTCACAGGGGAAACCCATGAATTAGCTTCTCAAAGCACTTCATTCCAGTATTGACACTGATGCAATAGTTGACTATTGTCTATTGATTGAATATGTTTGGTTGTGTGGGCGTACTGTGAGCATAACTTTT
This sequence comes from Anolis apletophallus, assembly GCA_030556195.1. Taxonomy (NCBI): domain Eukaryota; kingdom Metazoa; phylum Chordata; class Lepidosauria; order Squamata; family Anolidae; genus Anolis; species Anolis apletophallus. The sequence continues at coordinate 88,183,738 of JARBWK010000001.1, read as the reverse complement.
CTTATCTCCACTTCCCTGTTCCCAAGCTGTGACCATTCAACTTCCAGTAAGGAGACAGAGAGGACCTCTGGTTGCATTGCCATAAGTTGCCTCTTTTTGCTCCATTCATCTGCAATTTAAAATTAGCTTAATTTAATTTTACTGTGCAATTCTGTTGTTTTTTCCTGGTGCTATTCCACTTTTTCATTTGTTGTATAAGCATTCCTTATATACAGCAGATATATTAATTGAAATCTTTCTGCTTTGTATGTTCAGCTACGTTCTTGTATGTACTAGCAGTGTTGATTTGTTAGCTAGGATTGCCTGTTGAATGCAGACACATACCTTTAATTGTGATATGATACACTGAACTCAAATCATCAAACATTGTCATTATGTTGCAATAATGTCCTATGACATCCATGAAAAACTTCACCCTATGGATAAATATAAGGATGCATAAGGCTCCAAATGAGAGAGTATGATTTAGTTTAAGGAAATGCACACATGTGGGTTTTTAAGAGATGTAAACAATGGCAATACCCATAATATTTTTATAAGCCATTTAATGACCTCATCACATGGGCAAAATTGATGGTCCTACGACAGTTTCACCTCAGTTCAGAGACAGAGCACACTGGATTCCATCAGATGACATACATCTAATTCTGGCATGGCTCCATCCTTGAACTGAGGTGAAACTATTGCAAGATGGAGCAGTGAGAACACATGTGACTTCCTGTGTTCTTATTGAGACAAACAAAGGGAAGCCGGGTGGCGACGCTTCCACCCATGGGAGGAGGTAAGGGTGATACAGGCAGTGTGGGGTGCTGAGTGATGGGTTTCCCACTCCACCTGCTGGATTTGCCATGATCCATGGCAAATCCCCCCACAATCACCCAGCTTACTCACCTCAGTGTGACAAGGTTCTTAGTCTTAAATTCATTAATATAAGTCCAAATTAAAAATAATAGACAATTTTACAAACATTTTTAAAAGCAAGAAGAGATTCTTTTTCTTCTTCTTTTGAGCATGTATATCCCATCCTCCCGCCCCACCCCCGAAGAGGGATTCGGGGCGGCTTACAACAGGCAACCATTAGATGCCAAGCAATACATTAAAAGACACAGTTACAATTAAATAACAGTTTATGGCAGCAATTATAAGTATCACAAGGAAATTAAACAAGGTTTTAAATTGTGTTAATGTTCCTAACATAAACATTGGGTTACAATCATCTTACTAAAGAACTTCCTACTGAAATGTGGAAAAATAGCAGACCAACTGGAGCTCTAGTGAATAGAAGTTCCACATACATGTACTGTTTGGAATTTGTTAAGAAAAAATAGGAAAAGAATTTGTGTTACAGTTCTTTACACACCATAATCATGTAGTTCTGATTGATGAAACTGTCAACTCTGATTTGCCTTGTTTTTCATTTCCCCATTTTTCAGTTTGTTCCATCCCATTTCCGCAGCAGTGTTGTTTCTGAAGAATAGACAACATTGAAATTATCATTATAATGCACATTTGTTTCAATATGCACATTTTATGCAGATTTGCTTAATATCTGCTTCTGTCTCTTCCTATTTGTATTGCTGAATTAAAACAAATGTGGTTGGTTCTTGTATCGGTTCAGGGAATTGGCAGCTTTGCATTCATTTAAGCCAACTGAATTGTTCCACCAACCCTCATTTTGTCATGAAACTAGTATAAACCCTGCTGCATCGTGACACCCATCCATCTGGTAGGACTGCAGAGTGAAATCTCATAGTATTTATTGTACTGAGCCAAACACATTTCAGGAAGAAAGCTGAATGAAAGATGCCAACTTGCTTTGCTTGTCAATGTTTTGAATCTCTACTGCTTTCTCACTCAATACAAAAAGCATGATTGCTTGAAACTGCCTTTAAAATGAAGTTACAGGTTTTTATAGAAAGGAAAGGAAAAACATCCTGGTGCTCTTATTTCCCTAAAATGAGAGTGAGGATCCTATGCAATTATATAATGATGTTTTGAAGCACCATCTTGAATCTGTCCTTAGAAAATGCAGTTGCCTCAAAAACACTTGAAATCTGTATCCATTAATGCAGAGGGGAAGGGGATTATTACAATAATTTCTAACATCTGGAAGGAGTTCATATATCAAACAAGGAGACTAGGTCATCATCTAGTAACTGAGCTGCAATAACCAGTTTTGTAAAAGCTATGTCTGTTCCTTATTAACTACTGTGAGGTGGTTCTGGGTAATTTCTCTTAAAGTATGGATTACATTACCAAAACAATTTTATTAACACAAAATATCATGTGTTATTTATTCAAAAATATGATCACAACAAATGAAATACACTAGATGATGTGTCTTAAGAGATGTTATATGATACTAAAAGTCAACAATGCATAATAAGTAGCTGTTGGTTTCTGGAAAATGTTGAAATTTGGCCTACTTGATTACAAATTTTACATCAAACTTCCAGAGACATTTATATATTTATTTCTGACTTTGAACGACATATTAATAAAACTGAAAATCTGATTTCTCCAAAGATTATTTGCTTCTCCGTAGATTTACCATCAGTAGTTATCATTCCACATAACTGATAAGAAGCTATGCAGGCATCTTCTACAATAATGGTGTTAAGTAAACTAAGCTTAGACACACATTTATGCAGACAGTATAAAACAGTATATTATACAAGAATGGGGAATATTTTGCCTGCCAGATCTATAAAGCATTTCATTTATATAAGGTATATTATACAAAGTATAAAATAATATATAGATTAAGTATCAATTTTCTGTTATATCAGGGAACATAAGTGTTTTGGATTTAGATTTTTTAAAAATGGAATACATATATTTGAATATACATACATAATGACATATCTTGGAAATGAGACCCAAGTCTAAAGTACTGATCATGGAATTTGTTAATGTATACTATAATACAATTAAGACCAAATTCATATTAAAATTATATATACCAACATATATTAATTATCTTGGGCGTAGTTCAATATTAAAGCCAGCTGAGATTTAAGATGAGCCCCAATGGCATTCTATATGGTGGCATCTTCCATTAGAGACCTATTTGTTCCCTCCAAACCTGCTATCTTTCAGTTGCCAGTGAAAACCAGATGTTTCTACAAGACTTTGGTCCTTGTTTCCCTGCTTTTATTGCATTTTAGCAAAGCACTATGTGACGACTTGGTCACTGGTTCTGGAGATTATTAATTAAAATAATCCTCCCGGTAGTACTGCCACCAACCTAATTACTAACAATCAGGATTTTAAATTAAATAAGATGTTTAAATGGTAGTTCTGTTGACCGAGCCACCCAAACACAACCACACTGTGAGGAACTAAAAGATGGAGAGATAGAGACTTCTTTAAAGTTAACAATAAACAGAATTTATTAATTAACAACTAGCAATGAGGCACAGATCACAACGGTTCTACAGAGAGGCAACAATATCGTATGGTTACTGATGGTAATAAGCTGAAGCGTGCGGTTACAGATAATAAAAATACTACGCGTGTGGTTACAGATAAATAGTTCCAAAATGCTTAGATCTTAACAATACTTTAGTCAGTACTGAGTCTTGACTAAAATATAAGCCTGTCACCCTATTGTCTGAAAATAGGAGTGAACAGCTGGTTCCTAACGGGAGCTTCTAAACACCAGAAGTCCCTCTGAGTCTTCCCTGCCTGAGTCAGCCTGCTGCTGACTCTCCAGCCACAGAACCCACCTTTCCCTCTTTACACTGAGGAGACAAGGTGTTTAGTCTGACTCTGCAAAGTCAGCCCTAATGGCTCTAACCTAACTATCAGTGTCACCCCACACCCTGGTGGTGTCACTATAGTAAATGACTGGGCAGTTCCTATGGTTGAGGCTTGGAGGATATTGTCACTCCAACCTCAAACCACACCAGCAAGAGCTAATATCTGTCTCAATCAAAGCTCTGCCCAAGACTGAGAATCTTTCTGCCAAGATCCCTCCTTTAGTCAGCTCTGCTCCACCCCTCTGGCACTCAGCCAATCACAGGGCACTCCTATCTCTGAGCAGGATTGACTCTAAGGCCACGCCCCCTCTCTGGCTATGACCTCCCCCTTCTGGCTGTTAGCTGAAAATCCCTTTGCCAAAATGGATGCCAGCTTTCTTCCAGCAGAAAGGAAAAACCTCCAAGCAGGCTTTCCACCCACTTAGGACAGGTGAGTCCTTACACACTACTCAAAGGGTAGTACTAGCCACCAGTCCCCGGAGAGTTTCCAGCAAAGAAAAATACAATTTTCCTGATCCCTTGCACAGTGGGAAAATATTGCTGATCCAGCACAACAGATGATGATAGTAATAATAATAATAAATGAGATCTATATATATACAAAATCCAGCATATAGATCTTGTTTGCTGTGACATACTGTGGTTTTGTCAAAAGAACAAAAGCAGGGTCTACTCTAGAGAAAGTCTTGTATCACTGTAGAGACAAGAGAAGTAATGGAAAAATGGAGAAAATGAATAAACCAACAAGAGAAATTAAGTTATATGCAATAATATATGTATTCAGTATGAAGGGATATCATAGATAAGTACCAAAGAATACACAATAAAGCCCATCAGAAAGTCATATAACAATATCAACAGAAAGTAATGTCAGCAATACACAGAAAACAACAGTAGTAACAGATGAAATATATAAGGTGATATACCACTATAAACTTAAATATTATATATAACAATATCAGCAAAACACAATATAAGCAAAAAGCAGACTATATAACTACAGTTAACCCTTAGAAGTGATAAGCAATATGCGTTGTCTGTTCCATAAGGTTCCAAATAAAGGCAAGGAATAAGTAAAGTGACACAGGAGCTCATTGAAGAGAGCAGGGGCTAAATAGACCAAAAGGCTCAAAGTAGGACAAAACTAGAACACAGTATATAACAATATTAGCAAGAAACAATATCAGTAAATATTAACACAACAAAAAACTAAAGTCAGTCCTTTAAAGGTGATCAGCGATGTGTCGCTCTCTAGACACTTGGAAACCTCCCTTGATAAACCACACGTTCAGCTGAGGTACAACAGGTTTATTTAGAATAGCTGGTTATAGGAAAGAGGCTAGAAGTCAATCTAAGATGCCTTAAAGCAGCACCAGTAAAATAGCAACAAAATCCCGGAAGGTAGCAATGGATTATAGTCCCGTAGTAATCAGGATTCAAGCAGGATTCAAAAGGCAAAGTCTTTCCTTAGCAATCAGGAACAAAGCAAACAAGGCAAAGGCTGATGCCCAAGTGGACTAGATCCAAGCAGGGCAGCCAGCGAGCTGGACAGGCAAAATTCTTAGCAGGGAGGCCGCAAAGCCCATTCAGGAATCCATGATCTTGAGATGCAAAAGTTGGCTCGAGATGGGGAGTCTTTCCAAGACCAAACGGTTATAGTTCTGTAACCCTTTGATCTTCCGACGTAGCTACGTCTAGTGTCATGGTTCACACGATGGACTGCAGCAGCTGTTTAGCTGACCTCAGCAGCAAAGGTATGTGAGCCCAATTAGCGCCCACATCTGTGGAAAGGAGTCTACCCAACTTCTGGTCTCCAGCGTCTCCGCTTATCACCAGGCATAACAGTCATGGCCTTGAATGTTTGAACCTGCCTGCCTTGCATTAAGTTTACATGAGAAAGGCAGACAGGCTTGGAGGATTTCTTGATGCCAACATGACTGGAGTTTGGTTCTGGAGAAACTAGGGAAACCAAGGCCTGGGGCCTGACACAATGCAAATCATCTGCTCCATAAGGCTCTGGTAGAAAAGTCAAGAACAGTAAAAATATGGGATTACTTTTAACTACAGTTTCAGGTATTCACAAGGGGTTTTGGAGTATATCTTCCATGCATATCGGGACTGTACTGTATTTTATAATTAATGGTTTCAGATTTCTGTAACTTTAGACATATATGATTTGTGACTGACGTTTTCCGCATATGTAATCTGAATAATTTTACATAAGGACCACACTGGGCTCCTATGAGAACAAAATAGGGTGTATTTTTTTTAAAAAAAAATGGAGGGATGGATGGGTATTAAGTGATGATTTCAGGATATGTAAGCAAAGTAGTTGTTAAGGTGTTATTTTTAACAAGGAAGGAATTGCAGAGGCTAAAGTTAACTAACACTAAAGTTTGAGGCAACAGTACAGCATTATCATTACAAAAGAGTTGTTTCAGCAGCATCCTTCTAATTGACAGCACCCTCTCAGGAACAAATATGTGTCAGTGTACTGAGCAGTTGTTTTCTAAGCAGGCATTCATGGTGATATGGAGTTCATTGTTGTTGTGTGTCAGCATGAATGCCCAAGGACATAACATTACAAAATATCCCAATGGGATGCATTAATGTCACTACCAGGCAAAAGAAAATGTGTGCGGTTTTATGTGTGAAAAAGCAATGCAGTGGACAACTGATGCAAAAGAACACTAATGTGCACCTGTTTGCTGTGAAGTGTCTGACAGAAGTCAGGCTGAAGGATTCATTTCTCTGTCAAGTCATTAAAGTTTGTTGGGCAAGCGTTACAATTTAGCAACACTGTAAAGCAATATCCTGCAGCAATTTGCTGTCAATAGATTCCATTAGGCAGGTGTGTTGATTTCTCAGCATATCATTCAGCTGGATCTCATTGAATATGTGCTAGAGCTTCTCAAAGCAGAGAGCATTTGACTTTTTGATAAATATATTCGGGATGCTGCCACCCACACTACAAATAATGTAGCATTTTGCAGTCCTGTTCACATTTCAACAATCAATCAAAATCATTTGGGGATATATGCAGGCTCCAGTATTCAGGGGAAATTGATTGAGCAGGTTTGCAATGCACATACTCAACAAGGAGCTGCTATAACACTACTACAACAAGGTGCCCATTATGTATGGGACTTATGAATAATGAGACACTACCAAGGGAGTGCTGATGTGCCTCAGTAGAACTCAATGCATATTGGAACACCTTGCCAGTGTCCCAATAAGTATCTTCACAATTTGTAGGATGGTTTCTTAGCATCTCTGCTACATTAGCGAACTATGTGTACAGTTGCATGTTGTAGACCATGATATAGAATCACAGCCAGTGTATCCACACTCCCCTCACAAATATATGAATCTACATTATAGAATGAAAACAATTTGACATCTCTTGAATTGCCATGGCTCAGTGGTATAAAATCATGGGTAGAGTCTTCTCTGCCAAAGAGTACTGGTAGGGGAGCTGCGCTGAAGTTCAGGAGCTGAGCTGAGCTGAGCTGGCTTCAAACTGTCAACCTTTTGGTTGACAAGATTTACTGCAGCTGGTGATTAATCAAAATATTAACAATTTTATCACTTTTCATGACATTTTGCACCAGCCTCTTCATTTTGCCTAAATTTATTTATTTATTTATTTATTTCATATACTTGTACCCTGCCCTTCTCACACACACACACACCCGGGGGGGGGGGGGGATCAGGACGGCCTCACAGCAAACACCATTTGGTGCCATCATAATGATAAAAACAATCAACAAATTTATTAAAACAAAACATTAAATAAATAGTTGTTAAAATATGCCAATTTAAGTCCGGGTCAATTCATTGTCACTTGGAAAATTGTTTATGTCTTCTTCATACAAGCCACTATTCAAATGGTCCCGCAGTCAAATCTTCTTAAGGACAGGAGGGAGGCGGCCAATCTGATGTCTTTGGGGATCTTTGTGGAGCTGCTCCTGCAGAAAAGTATAATGCCTTGTGCAGACCTAAAAATATCCACATCCCATAGGAACAGATTGGTTATTAAGGTCCTATCAGAACCACATTGAACATATTTCAGGAGTCAAATGCTTTGTTCTAAGGAAAGAGGTCAGGACCTGTCTTTATTGACTCTGCAAGTAATTACAACCCCACCTACTGCTCTGTGTGTGTGCGCTCACATGCGCGCATGCACATGTGTGCATATGACAGCAAAATGGTGTCTGAAGGCTTCACATGAACTCGAGTGCCTCTCCAGTTTGCACATCTTCACTGTCAACTTATATTGCATATTTCTTAGAACACGTTCACCATTTTGATGGTAATACAAGCTCTCTTCCCTCCCCATCTTCTATGCTGAAGGTTCAATTTATGAGTCATTTTGCTCTCCTACATAAAATAGCATCTTCTTCTTTTTTCCCCTTATAAAAAGCATAGCCGATTAAATCACAAGTAATTGCTTCTCTAAAGGAACAGTATTTTAAATCTCTTTCACTTTGAGCTTTTCAAATCGGAGAAACTACGGGGTGAATCATTAGGTGTTTCAATTGATCCAATTCTTGCAGCTCTAAGCAAGTACACAATTTCTCTCCTAGTCTCTTTGAGTTAATTTCTCTCCTTACATTGTGTTCAACAGAATGAAGGCTTCTAACTTTCGAGCACAATGTTTCTTATTCAATAATAGAAGAAAGGCAGGGAGAAAGATAAGCATAGTCTCATCACAACATATTGAGCATCTGCCAAACTGTACCAGCCCGTCCTAGTTTGCATGTCTCTAAGAGTTTAGGTAGAGCATGTATTCATATTCTTGCATATTTATTGATCATAGTCATACCATTTCTCTTACAGCATTAGTTATCTGGAGATCAGTCCATTCTTGCAAACTCCATTTTAGAGGTTTGAGACATATACTTACCCATCATCAGCCTGTAGAACTGCCAATCAAATGGATAATTCTTTCTCACAACCATAATTCAAGGGTGACAAATATAATAAAGGGAAGGGTGGATCACCAGAGCATTACTAATGGCCTGCTATAGTTATATACAAAATATATATACAAAATATATATACAAAATATTCACTAAATCAGAGGGCTATACCAGATCAGTACATCTGAAAGTTAAATATTGACATCTAGCTGCTATTTATTTATTTATTTATTTATTAACTTCGATTTAGTATACCGCTCACTCCGGAGCTCAGAGCGGTTTACAGAAGAAGCATAAACACCGTGAGTAATAAAACAGATTAAACAGTTAAAACACATTAAACATCAAAGCAGTTAAAACATATTAAAAACACTAGCCCTCAGCGAAGGCTGGGGGACGAGATAAGAATCTGGGGGGATAGGCGGCATGGCACACAGTGTGGTTGAGTTAAGGGCCAAACGCCTTCCTAAAGAGCCAAGTCTTCAAGGCCTTGCGGAAGGGCAGAAGAGCGCGGATGGCGCGGATCTCCTCCGGGAGGCCGTTCCAGAGACTTGGGGCAGCTACAGAGAATGCCCTCCGCCGTGTAGTGGCCAGTCTGCAGGTTTCAAGGGAAGGCACCTCAAGGAGGTTAAGCTCCTCAGAGCGCAGTGATCTCGCGGGCCAATCTGCTCCTCCATGGACAGGTGGGCGTCCAGCCGGACCCCCAGACTTTTTACTGAGGGCAGAGGGCCACACCATCGAAAGTTGGCAACTGGGTCACTACCCCCCCCCCCCCCCGGGCGGCCCAGCCACAAGATCTCCGTCTTCGCCGAGTTCACCTTCAACTTACTGGCTCGCAGCCATCCAGTAACGGCTTCAAGGCAAAGATGGAAATTATCGGGTACAGAGACTGCCCCGGGGTCCAACCTCAGAATGAGCTGAGTATCATCAGTGTACTGATGACACTCCAGCCCAAAACTCCGTACCAGTTGGGTGAGTGGTCGCATATAGATGTTAAATAACAGCGGGGAGAGGATAGCCCCCTGAGGCACCCCGCAACTCAGCAGGGAGCCTCCGGAGACCGCCCCTCCCCACTTCACTCGCTGCTGGCGGCGTTGGAGGAAGGAGGACAGCCAGTTGAGGGCTGTCCCCCTCACCCCCGCCACCGCCAGGCGGTGTATCAAAAGTTGGTAATTGACGGTATCAAACGCTGCCGTGAGGTCCAATAACACGAGCAGCGCCGATCCACCTCGGTCAAGTGGCAGCGGAGTAGGTCTGTGATGGAGACCAGGACAGTCTCCGTCCCATGGCCTGAACGGAAACCGGACTGGAAGGGGTCTAGCCAGGTTGCCTCATCCAAGAAGGTCTGCAGCTGGTCCATTGCTGCCCTCTCAATCACCTTGCCCAGGTACAGAAGGTTCGACACTGGGCGGTAATTGGAGGAGCCGGGGTCTAGTCCGGGCTTCTTCAGCAATGGACTGACCACCGCCTCTTTTAGCTCCTCTGGAAAGCCCCTTGCTCAAGGGAGCAGTTGACTATCTTCAACAGAGGGCCTCGTAACCCCTCCACGCAAGCTCGAATCAGCGTGGAGGGGCACGGGTCGAGGAGCAGGTGGTCGACTTAAGGGCAGCGACAATCTTGTCAACATCCTCTGCGTCCAGTGGTCGAAACCGGTCGAAGGTGGACCCGGCGGAGGGCCACGGAGTCTCCAGCTCCTGGACTGTATCAAGTGTGGAAGGAAGGTCCCGGCGAGCAACGCAATCTTGTCTGCGAAGTGATTCTGAAAAACCTCAGCAGAAAGGGCCGAATTGTCATTGTTTGGGATGGTAGGGACCATCGTCAGCTGCCGAATTATCCTGAACAATTGAGCTGGGCGTGAATCCGCAGACGCTATCAAGGAGGCATAATAAACTTTTTTCGCCTCCTTGACAGCATGCTCATAAGCATCCATAAAAAAGCTTATAAGCTGATGTCGATGGCCCGTCGCGGAGCTTCTTCCACCTGCGCTCTAGCCGTCTCTTCTCCCGCTTCATAGATCTTAGTGCATCTGTGTACCAAGGTGAACAGGATGCGCGGGGTTTGAGAGGGCGTTTAGGGCGATCTCGTCGAGAGCGGAGGACAGCGCGTGGTTCCAGGTGGTAACCAGCTCACCGAGCGAATCGCTGGCAGGCTCCAAATCCCTCAAGGCATTCAGGAACCTAGTTGGTTCCATAGGTCCCCTCGGGCGAACCCAAATTGGTTCGGCACCTTTGCCGGGGGGCGCGGTTGCTCGACCCGGACTCCCAGAGCACAGTGGTCCGACCATGGCACCTCTGTAACAGAGGTGACGGACACTTGGACACACCTGCATGGAAAATCAGATCAAGGGTGTGACCGGCCCGGTGTGTGGGGCCTGACTCGCAGAGGAGAGGCCGAGTGCCGCCATGGACGACACAAGGTCCCCCACTGCCGATGGTGCGGAGGCTGTGTCGGCGTGGATGTTGAAGTCCCCCAGCACAACTAGGCTAGGAAACCTCAACGTCCACGCCGACACAGCCTCCAGCAGCAGGGACAGGCTCCCCGCTGGTGCGCTAGGTGCACGGTACACCAGCAAGAAGGCTGTACTCTCCGGGCACCCCACATCAGGCTGACACTTTCAATCCCATCTGCCTCCAAAGCAGGGACCGCTCTGAGGTGTAATAGGTCACGGGAGAGAATTGCCACGCCTCCCCCTCGCCTCCCAGTCCTGTTCTGGTGGGTAAGCGCGAAGCCCGGGGTGTCAATTCCTGAAGGCAGGTGATATCACTGTCCTGGAGCCAGGTCTCCGTAATGCAGCAAATATCAACCTGTCTGTCTTGAATAAAGTCCCGGATCGTTGTCGTTTTATTCCAGACTGAGCGCGCGTTTACTAACACCAGGGAGGAGGGGGGAGGAAGTTGGAGACCTGACAACAGTGTCCCTCGGGATAGGTCGCAGGTCAGAGGCAGCCCGGGTCTTGGCACGACTCAGGGAGCCTCTCGCACTTGGCCTGCGCCTACTTGGATAGGACAGGACATGAAGCCAAGATGGAAGCTGTGGGCACCTGTCGATCAAGGGCCACTTCACTCCTACCGACCGCGTGGGGGGGGGGTGGCTTTGCCGGGTCCCTACGTGCCGGACCTCTGTTACAGTATTTTGTGTAGTACCATAATTAAAAACATTGTCTTCTGCAGTTTGATGACTTATTTTGGCATATTTAGGAAAGACAAAACTGACTCTATCCACCATATATAAAAATAAGAAATGGAAAAAATCTGTTCCATTTTCATTTTGAATTTTGGGTGCTCCCTCACCCTAGTTTTTTTTCTCAGGAAGATTCTGGGAGATTAAAAGAGGGCCATTCAGATTCATGATTCAGGATACAGAGCTCTGTTTTCATTTTGGGAAGATTCAGTCTATTTGTGCCAGAAAAAACTGGCAAGGCTACTCTTTCCGTCATGTTGGGAGTGGGGGTGGGGTTAGCCTGCTGGTGCTGAAGTACACACACAAACTGCAAGAAAGGTAAGTAGGTAGGTAAGGCTAGCACTTAAAGTTTCAAAAGCAAAAAAGTTAAAATAAAATCTTACTACTGTTAGGAGAAAAAATAAAATAAAAATACTCAAAATGCCCTTTCAACTCACAACACTCCCCTGCCCTCAGATACATACCCACCCACATCTCCCTAGTGGAATTTGGAAAATAAATGTTGGAATAAGAAGGCAAGATAAGAATGATGTCAAAAGAAAAGAATTTGTTTTATTTTCAAAAAGCTAGTGCTAGCACTTTGAGTCCTGAGGTAGCAGCACTATGCAGGAACAAAAGTAAGAAAAGAGAAGTGAACAGAGCTACACTTTATCTCCCCAACACAACACCATGCCATAAAATGGAGGTAGCCAGTGCAGGTTGTATAGACCAGCTTGGCCAAAAGCTTTGTGATCTGCTTTCTTCTTCTGATTGGCTATGGCTAGGCTTACTGGGGGGGACGGACTGTGCAGCTGCCAATCACGCTACAGCCATAGCCCCACTTACAGGACAGTTGAGTAAAATCTCATGACAAATGAGCCCAAATCAACAGATCCTTTCCAAATTTAGCTGAAAGATTCGGTGGCTTGTGTTTTGTTCCAGTAAGGCTTGCAGGGAGGGGGCCTTTCCGGTTTGTATTTCAGTGGTTCGACTGCCAAATCACTGAAATTCTCTAAAATCTAAACTGACCTCCCAAATTCTGCACACCCCTAATGCTTGGAGAATTATCTGTTCATAACCCCAACATGAATAAGGATTTCAGTGTGCAGTCAGCCCTCCACGTTTGCTGGGGATAGAAACACAGGGCCTTCAAGAAAGTGAAAAACCTTTTTTGCCTGAGTGAATATCTCTCTAGTAATTTGTAGGTCATTCAGCATGACTCTATGACCATAGAATCACACAGCAGAATGTAGAGATTCCTAGAGATACATAAGAACATAAGAACATAAGAAGAGCCATGCTGAATCGGACCTCAGCCCATCTAGTCCAGCATTCTGTATCACACAGTGGCCTACCAGTTGTACACGGGGATCTCGAGCAGAAGGGAGGGCAAAACCCTGACCTGCTCCCGACCCCCCACAACCAGTACCCAGGGAAATCCTGCCTACCTCAACCAACTCCGAGGTGGCACTTGAATGTCCTTTTCAGTAACTACCGATACACTTGGTATCCATGAATCTGTCTAATCCTGCCTTGAAGTTGTTCAGGCTGACAGCTGTCACAACCTCTTCTGGTTTTGATCATATCCATACCATTTTGATCATATCCATGCATACTCAAATCTGCAGAAGTCAACTCCACAAATGTGGAGGATTTTAGAAGAACGTGTTTAAGCAGAGTGATGGAATTTTCCAATTTGGGGCTGCTGTATATAGATCAGGGAGAGGAGTTAACTGTCTGTTACTCGTAATTGTCCTTTATAAATGGCATAGCAGAGATGAGCAAGGATGGGAAGTAACTAACTAGAATAAAACACTGGATCAAGACACAATAATCATAGTGATAAGTTTGACAGATCTTTTTAAAGAAACAAATATACCTTGTAGAAAATATGAAAATGAAAAAGAGCTCCTTTTTTCAAGCCTATATTTACCCACCATTGAACTTATTCTAGCAAAACTTGAGCAGAAGGAATATAGGTGCTTCAACTACTGCTAGGCTATTAATGACTGCTACATATAACGGCTATGTGTAACTTCCTGTATAAGTGCCTGTGAATCAGTATTTGGAACTGTTCCTTTTGGAGATTGCAACTCCCATGATTTCGCAACTAACATGGCCAATAATATCCTGCTCTCTTGGGGATTCTAGAAGTTTAAATCCAACTTTTCCATATTCTCTTCTGAATACTAGTTGTTGGGAAACATGAGCAAAATTCACACACACACACACACACACACACACACATCTATCTATCTATCTATCTATCTATCTATCTACAGGTTTAAAAAACTGTCCACCATAAAATGATAGACTTGATATGCCTTTGGTGTAGTATAACATACCTCTTTTTCTGGGTTTCCTCAAAACTGCACATGGATTCTGTCAAGTTCTCTTGAAAGTGGTACGTTAAGGCAGAAGAGCCTGATTAGGTACAAGATGTTATACAAACGATTTTGAATTTAGCAGAGCTTCATGCAATCATATTGTTTAAACGATATTTCCTAAAGATGCCAGCTTCACATAGAATGATATCAGTTATGTTCTATGCTTAATAAAAATTATATTTAAAGAAACTTCTAATAATTTCAGCTAAAACCGTCTGATCTTCTAAAATCCATATTGTTCCATGCCTTTCTTCTTCCTTCAATTTGAAATATTTTTGGATAGGATGCAAAGCATTTACATTTGTTTAAATTATTAACTCAACCACCATAACAGAATGAGAAATCTGCAGCATTTCAATTAGCACAAAATACTTTTACTGCTATCTAATTTAAAGAAATTAAGTCTGCCATCATTCTTCCCTCAATGATTTAATTAAATGTTTTTTTAAATATCGGAATTCTTTTCAATTTCTGCCTTGATGTCTGTTCAAGTCAAAGGTCGGTATTAACTCATTTCTATTTCTTTTTTGTCCAGCATGCTGACTTTCTGAGCACTTATTCTCTTGGGACCTAAAAGAGGGAGGTGGAAATCTAAATGTTTCTGTCAGGCGGACTTTGGGGGATGCTGGAAATTAGCACAAAATGGGAAGGCAAGATAAATGTTACCTTTTTGATCTTTCAGGTTTGCTAGGTTTCTGTTGTGTGCCTTTGAGTTAATTGTGATTTATGGTGACTCTATCCAAGGGTTTTCTTGACAAGATTTATTCAGAAGAGGATTGCCATTGCTTTTCTCTTAGGTTGAGAGAGTGTGATGTGCTCAAGGTCAATTGGGGATTTGAACCCTAATCACCTAGTTTTAACACTGAGAACATTAAACAATGCTGGCACATTTGACAAGATAGCAAGGACTACATCGAATTGTTAATCATGACTAGAGCAAACCTATGAAATCATTTGCGAGTTGGAAGCAGGCAGTGGATGTTGGCTATAAATCTGGGAGCTGTAAAAATGTAATTGCTTCCTTTATTGTTTTTGTGTGCTCATGTGTCCTTACGAATATGAAAGCAAAGAAAAGAGAATGAAGATAAGAAGCTACAGAGACAGTTTGTACAGACACAGTTTGTACAAGGAGGGTCTTTGTTTTTAAAAGTATTATTCCAATTCTACACCAAATTAACTCAAAGTGTAGAAAGAAAGAAAGAAAGAAAGAAAGAAAGAAAGAAAGTCCAAATCCTTCAAAAATTGTATCGATTAAACAAATGTTCAAAGGTTATTTTCCATAATACATGTTGAGTCCAAAACACTCCAAAATCTAACATTGTTGACATGGGTGGCTGAGACAGAGACACCCTTGCTTACTGATGAAACTGTCTTTCATACACAAAATAACATTAAAATATGTATAAAATTAGCTTCATATTATGTGTACACTTTTTTGTGTTCAGACTCCAAGATATATCATTACTTGCATATATGCAAATACAGGTATTCCAATATCTGAAAAAAATCCAAAACACTTGTGGTCCCATGAATAAGTGTTTTAGTCTTTAATGTTCACAGAAACATGTAGATTATTTTTTCCTCTTTGAGACAAGAGCATGAAAATGTTTGACCACTGCAAGAAATTTCCAATCATTTGTAAAGCACAAATTTCCAATCATTTACAAATTAACAAGTTACACTTATAGCCAATATTAGGCTCTCCATTTTTGAAAGGGGAAAGTAAAGCCATACTTTATAGTCAAACACGCTAACTGTAAGAACAGCTATCTTCTAAGAATATTTTCACAAATGCATCTAAAGCTAGGTAAAACCATTTGTTATTCTTATGGGGCAGGAGCATATACGTGCTACTTGGCAATGGATGATCACCTATTGGAAGATATTTAAAAATACAAATAATGGCAACTTCTAGGGTGATCTTCATAAATGTATAGGCTTCCTCCAATAGAGAAAAAAAAATCAATTCACGAATATACTAAAACTGTAAAATATTAGAATCATTGGAGTAGGCAAACATTTGCTTGCAGCACAAAACCTTAAACTCTCAAAACTAGATTTTTGGTGAATGGAGCAAGACCTGGGCAGTTCCTCAAAGGATGTCAACTATGATAGTGGTATATCTTGATCTGAAAAGGTAGTAGTAAGTAAGGTCGTGCAATATGGCTAAACCCCATACTGTTTTCAGTGGCTAGATTTTGGTCCCCCCCCCCCCCCCAATCCATTTTTCAGGAGCCTCTCGAATTCAATTTTTTGATCCAGCAGCTGAAAGACCCAGGAATATCAGGCCATTGGCAACAATGAGGAAACTTCCTAGGCTCCCCTTGCCATAATTTTTTCTCTTCATATCCTTCAACTAGACCTGGGTTTAACTACATTTTCACATGGAATTAAAATCTGCAACATGCTCTGGTTTAGCCCAGGTCACTCATGGAGTCTGACAGCTCCCATCTCCTATCAAACAACACCAGCACAGCTCCATGCATGAAGGAAGGCAGAGCCGATACATGCTGCCACTCCAGCAACACAAAAGGCTTCACGTGTTGCCTTTGGAATCCATGGGAGAAAACCACTGCACTCCATGCTTTCCCCCATGTGATCAACTGTAAAAGGAGCCTGGTGATGTGGGGCTGGGTTCCCCATGCCCCCAATGAAGTGGAGTGACCCCAGCAGCATGTGACAAGGTGGTAAGGTGTCAGACTTAAGAAACCACACTTTCTGGGATCCTTTCCCCTTATATCCTTCAATAAGACCTGGGTTTAAGGCATCAGATTTAAGAAACCACCATTTTTGGCATCATTTGCCCTCAGCACCATTTCAATGAAGCTGAGTTAAGGCACCCTTTTAAAACACTTACTTCAGTTGGAGCACACCACCTGAAAGAGCATTAGTTAGCCATTCCTTTAAAAAAAAGATATAAATTACCTCCTCATTTTATGATGTCTTTAGAAATGGCAAGATACCTCTATTCCACATTTGAAGCTTGTGCCATAAAGGGCAGCATCGGTGGCAGTTTTTTAAGTGTGTAGAAAGTAAATGCTTACTTATTTACTAGCGGTCCCCTGCCATGGGTTGCTGTGGCCAAGTCTAGTGATCTGGAAAATAAAGTAATAAGAAAATGTTGGTTTCTAATATAAGTATTTTCTTTATGCTTGTGGGTAAACAGTATTTCTTGTTGTATCTTTGTCCATGTTGATGGGGAAATTGTCTGGTTTGCCTACTCTGGAACAGGCAATATATCATTATCCTTCTTTAGGGATTCCTTTTAGATCTATGATACTATACCTGTCATATACATATATGTGTATGTGTGTGAATCATATATATCTGTTGCCTGCGGGCTGAGAGAGGCATAGTTTATTTATTTACTATAGAAGCATAGTAAATAAATAAATAAAATAAAAACTATGGCTTGATGGCTTTTTGTCAGAAGGGCTTTGATTATGTTTTATTGCCCTGGTGAAGGGAGTTGGACTGGATGGCCTCAAGGAGGCAATTCTCAGCCTGGGGGTCAGGACCCCTGCGGGGCGCCACAATGGGGTGTCAAAAGGGTTGCCAAAGACCATCAGAAACACATTATTTTCTGTTGGTCATGGGGGTTCTGTGTGGGAAATTTGCCCCAATTCTATCATTGGTGGGGTTCAGAATGCTCTTTGATTGTAGGTGAACTATATATCCCAGTAACTACAACTCCCAAATGTCAAGATCTGTTTTCCCCAAACTCCATCTGTGTTCATAATTGGCATATGGAGTATTCGTGCGAAGTTTGGTCTAGATCCTTCATTGTTTGAGTCCACAGTGCTCTCTGGATGTAGGTGAACTACAACTCCAAAACTCAAAGTCAATGCCCACCAAACTCTTCTAGTATTTTCTGTTGGTCATGGGAGTCCTGTGTGCCAAGTTTGGGTCAATTCTATCATTAGTGGCATTCAGAATGCTCTTTGATTGTAGGTAAACTGTTAATCCAGGCAACTACAACTCCCAAATGACAAAAATCAATTTTTTGAGTGATGGTCATTCATTGGGTTGTTAGGTGTATTGTTTCCAAATTTGGTGTCAATTTGTCCAGCAGTTTTTGAGTTATGTTAATCCCACAAACGGAAATTACATTTTTATTTATATAGATTTGCCCTATTTATACCCTGCGGTTCTCAATCCTGAAGGGGACTCAAAATGGCTTAGATATAGGGAATTATTCAATGTCTTAAAGGAACATACAATTCCAATGAACCTTAAAATTTAAATTAATACATATTAAACATTTAAAAACATTATATTCAGCATTAAAATCATGCCATCCATAATCATACTTGAGTCAAAAAGCAAGGCAAGCGATGAAAAGCTGAATTTAGATCATTAGTGGACTGGTGCACAATCTGTCTCTCACAGAAGCCTGCTTGCAACAGAAAAATGGAGACCCATCTTGGCTAAAAAACACTTCATGGCTTTCTTCTGTTCTGATTGTCTTAACAAGCAGGACTCACAGGCCTCATTCATGGTAGCCGAATGAAACGGAAAGTAGCTGTGGTCAGCAGCCACATGGTCTGTCGCAGATGAAACAAAGATGGCAGTGGTTCCTGTGCCATTACAGCTGGCCAAAAGAGCTGGTACAGCTGGAACAGCCGAAGTCCGTTTTAAAAAATGGATCTATGCACAGCCCTAGTAGTAAGTACTCCTGCCTTGTTCACCTATCACAATACGTTTCCTCAATCCCTTCCATCATATCTGCCATCTTGGTTCACTGATATTTATAGAATCATACAGTTACAGAAATGCAAGGGATCACAAGATCAACTAGTCACTCGCTGCCATACACGAATACACATCAAAAGCAAACCTGAAAGATAGCCTTCCAACCCTAAAAGGAAGAGACTCCACCATATTCTGAGATAGTCTATTCCACAGTTGGACAATTCTTAAAGTAAATGGGTTCTTTCTAATATGTATTTAGGTGGATTGTCTTTTCTTGTAATTTGATTCTATTGCATTCTAGGCTCTGGAGTGGAACAAAAAGAAGTTTGCTCTGTCTTCAACATGATATTCCTTCAGTTATTTCAAGTAGACTCTCATGTCACATCTCAATCTCCTCTTCTCCAAGGTCATTTCTCATAGGGCTTGTTTTCCAATTGTTGCATAACTGTAATACAAGTGTAGTACACTAGACCAGTTGGATGTGATGGTAATTTGTGCCCAGGTGTGAAAAAATGAATCACCTTCATCTCAAGCCCTGTTTGCCCTGTGATTGTTCTCACTACTTGATAGCCTGGAGAAAAAAAGCATTTCCCTGACACTTCAGTCAATATTCTGAATCCTGGAAATCCAACATCCAAGTAGCCATGTACCATAGCCAGTGAAAAAAGTTCTAAGAAAAATTACCTGGGCAGAAAATGCTATAAAGACAATTTTGGGGTGTTGTGTGATTTCCGGACTGGATGGTCATGTTCTAGCAGATTTTCTCCTGACGGATCCTCTGAAGATGTGAGGATCTGATGATAAAACAAAAACCCCTCCCAAAAATCCACAAAGATTCCATTCCACTCAGACCTATTGTGAGCGCTATCATATCCCCTACATACGATTTGGGAAAAATTCTGGCTGCACAACTACAAACTCATGTTGGACTTACTACATACTATATTAAGGGCTCAGTCCACTTCATTGAGAAATCAGAATCTTAAACTTAACCCCAACAATGAACTGATCAGTTTTGATGTAGTTTCCCTATTCACCAAGGTCACCATAGCAGACACCATGTCACTCATTAACCAGAATTTTCCAAAAGAAGAAACTATGAAAATGAACAAAAATGGCCACCAGAATCAAGACAGTAACTAATGATCACCACACAGACACAGAAAGCCCTGGGCAGCAAGCAGTTAAGGGCCAGTGAACACCACCCAGACAAAGGATGCCCCTAGGCAATAAACACTCCAAGGGAACAAAGATCTGGCTGCTTCTAGGCAGATGCCCTCACTATTGACTATGCAATCTTTTCAATTACTCAAGTGTTAATGGATGGAGCAAACACTTGCAAATGAGGTTTGCTGATGGCACCCTTCACACTTGGTTAATAGTCATTGGTTATTTCTCCCACCCTGGAAATTACACAGGTATATATGTTCCACTTGCTTTAATACCATCAGATCCTCTGAAGATGCCAACCACAGATGCAGGGGAAATATCAGGAGAAAATGCTGCTAGAACATGGCCATACAGCCTGGAAACCACACAACACCCCAATGATTCCAGCCATGAAAGCCTTCAACAATACACTTTCAGTTTTTCTCCCAGTCCTGGATTGCTATATTACCTGCTTAGCTACATTGTACCCAAATTCTGGACCTACTACACTCTCATGCCTACTTGCATAGCAATGTCCCAGAAGCAGATTTATTCCACTTTCCAATTTTCTCCTACCGCGCCCTATACCATCGGAAGGATCCACCCCTTGGCTCCAAAATCTCAGGAAATGAGATGCTGCTAACCTGGCAATCTTATCTTAATTCTATTGGTTCACCTTGGATGGCTTAAGAGGGGGCTGCACCAGCAGTTTGCTCTTTTGGCTCCATTCAGCTGTTTTATTTTCTAGTATCTTAAAACAATTTAAAGAGTGCAAGCATCATAAGCTGTGGAGGCAAGAGGTTCATCTCCTTCAGTCTTCCCTTAGACATACTTTCCAAGAGAAGCATAAGGGATAGCTTTTTATGCTTCAGAATTTAGTGTACTGAAGGAAAATAACAGCTTTGATGCCTGAAATGCTTAGAACATTAAGGTCGTCGTTATCACGTACTCAGCTTCCCTGTCTTACCTAAAGAAATCTTGACAGCTAGACAAAATATGTGCTATCACAAGCCCTTATGTAAACAGGAAGTGGATGCAAGTGATTGACAGATAATTATTTTTGTCTGTGGAGAAATCATGTTATAAATATCGCTTGATGAAAACAAGTTAGCCATGCCAATATGTTATACTTGACTATAGTTTTTGGAATGAAGGCAAATGTTCATATGGACAAGACGTGTATCCACACACTCTGACAACTTCCTCCTGAAATACTGCCTGTGGGTTTGGCAATTTTAATGGCAGCATGCCACTGCAGTTCTTAGCCTCTGACTTCGTGAATTTCCTAAATTGGAACTAGCTTTATAAAGAAGCATGCATGTCCATTTAGGAGTTTGCGGATATAATTCAGCTACATTTTAACCTAAAATGGAGTTCTCCTTCATTACAGAGCCTTTCTCAAGAGTATTACTCAGACCTCTCACACCAACAAGTTCATTCAAAACAGAGTTCACATGCTTTAGTCACAGATAATCTGAGTAATGCTATCCTTGAGTTACATAATCTCAGAGTTTCTCAGATTTAGTGGAAGTTCTGCTATTTTCACATCAAGAAATACCACTGCTGTGGAGGAACTGGCCAGGTCTTGCTCCAGTGGCCAAAAGGTCCAGTGTCTTGAGAGTTTAGGGTTTTGTGCTGTAAATGTTTGCCAGCTCCAATGACTCTAATATTTTATAGCTTTATTATACTCCAGAATTGACATTTTGTCTCTTTTGAGGGAAGTCTATACAATAAGTCAGGGAAGAAGCATACTTGAGAGAAATAAGATCAGTAAGTGTCAGTGGGTTTGTGTGACCATTCTCTGCTCCCTGGACACCCAGATGCAGCACATTTAGACAAAAAACTCAAAGAACACTATGTAACATGATTTTTGTTCCTGGGTTATAAATGTCATTTCCCGAATGGTTCTATCATAAAAACATGAAAAAAATTTATTAAACTGCAAAAACTTTGACTTTGCAGGACAGCCTACTGTACATTTTGCTATAGTTTTTCAATGAATATCTCATAGAGTCTCATCCAATTCAACACAGTTTGTGGCAACCACAAACATGAAGTTTCTGGAGTATAATAAATACTTTCAAAATAAGTTCCACACAATTAAACAAAAACAACACTTTCAACGCACATTTCAAACCACAGAATTCCTGAAATTGCACTTCTGATTTGGAGACCAAATACTTCAAGCAAAATCTGCTGGTGGACCCTGTCATTTATGTAAAACATGTATTGCCATTCCCAGGTGTCTCTGGGAAATACAATTCACCCATTTTCTAATTTTTGTAGTGGTGGTGGGCCCATTAGACAATGCACAGGGACTTCCAGACAGGCTACAGGCTGAAAGAGGAGAGGAAGCAGTGCCCACCACCACTGTGGCAACACGGGAGCCTTCCTCTGTTGCTCTAGGAGCAATTGGGGGAAGATGGGCAGCGAGGTTTCCCCCCATGGGATAGGGGTAATAGTAAGATGGGTGATGCAGGGCATGGAGCCATGAGTTCTCACATGGCAAATCCATTGCCCTTTGTGATGTGGTTCCTATGGGTGTCCATCTGCCTGTCGAAAGGAAGTTGGACTGCGAAATTAAAATTGTGATGACAATGAAATTAATATCTGCATTTCTGACTTGTGTGAGAGAATGAAAAATAGGTTTGAGGGGGGAGCATGGTAGCCAGAAACCCTTTTTCCACAGACTTATTTGAACTATGAGGCACTAGATCTCTCAAGAGACACAAGCTGAATGAATGGTTCTGACTTCCATCCAAAGAGATCGGCTGCAGGCCACAAAGGCTGATGCAGAAATATCTTGGAAATAGATACATTAACAAAACTGATAAATTAACAAATAATAAATAAAATTCACCTTGAAAACAGATAAATTAATGAAAAGATAGAACAGAAACAAAGTGAAGTTAATCAACAAAACAAAAAGTCATCTAAATACTAGTCGATACTAATTCAGATCAAAATAAACCACAACCTGGATCTTGCTACATTTCTTTTCCAATGTGTTACTAATACACAACAAAGAGATGTTTGCAAGAGAAAAATGACTGCATACTTTCAGTGACTTCAGTTCTTCACCTAGCATCAGGATTGGAAAATGCTGGTGAAAGTTTTGCCCAAATTGGAAACATAGCTGCCAATTAATCCAGTCCACATCCCCCAGGCTGCATATCATGAGGTCATTAAAACTAACTAAAAAGATTTAGGCTTCATTATCTGGCTTTTACCTCATTTTTAAAAAGTGTCTGGATCTGAAGTGGTTGGTCTGAAATGCTTCTGGAACCATGCTAGATCAATCTTTTCCAATTTGAAGCTTAGAAAAATTGGTCTGATTCAGAACAATGCACAATATTATTTCAATCAGTTGCATAGTCCTGTTAATTACTCTTGTGATTTCTTATATAATAAACCCAAATCGAACAATGTTCCACCATATCTACTTTAACAAACATTAAAGGTATCTCAAATGAATGGGGACATATTTGGAGGCATTGCCAGTCTCCAGAGGGCATTATTCAGCATTTTAGTCAAAATCATTGAAGACATTCACCAAGTTTTATTTTGACTTAGACATGCTCAATGTGACAGAAATCCCCTCCACATTTTCTAACAATTTGGGGCAAAACAAAAAATGTGGCTGAGGTTTCTAAATAAGACATCTCCTGTGGCCTCAGAGGGAGAGAATAAGAGGCAGGCATTGTATCTAGTCCCAGAACCTCTTCCTTAATTCCAGCTGCCATTGTCCTGTCCACAGAGGGAGAATACAAGAGGCAAGTTCTTTATCACCCCCTTCAATTGTCAACTACTTTCCTTGTGTTTTCTGTCATTATATATTGTAAGTCTGAATGGACTGGACTTGGTTTTTTCTTGTAAAACACTGTAGTGAGGCCATGCTAAAAAAAACCACCAATAAATATCCCTCCCTAAAGTACAAATCCAAGGATTCCACAGGATGAAACCATGGCAGTTAAAATACTCATAGAATTAGAGTGCTATAGTTGTGTAGTGTGAAAGGGCTCTTGGGCTTATAAAATATCTGAGTCAGGCAGCAAGTGCTTATAATGAAGATGTGGCTTTGAAATTATGTAGTTTAGTATTTATGGGGGATGTGTTTCGATGTTTATCAAGATGTTAGAGCTAACTTCAAAGGGTATATCAAAACACAGTTTCAGAAATTCTGGATTTTACTCAAATCCTTTCTATTACTAGTTATTCTTTTTACTCCTTGCCAACTGTATTGACAACATATAATTCTAATTATTTTGTCCCTGTTGGCTCTTAGCCATTTGTAATATTATCTGATAGGCCCCTTCTACACTGCCATATAATGCAGATATTCTAAACAGATAATCCACATTATCTGCTTTGAACAGGATTATGTAAATCAACACTGCCATATAAACCAGTTCAAAGCAGATCATCTGGATTTTATATGGCAATTAAGTTAAAGGTTTATCTTTTTGCATTTACTTTATGTTTCTGTCACATGCAATACATAGATTTTGCTTTTACTTTATGATATTAACATTGTTATAGTTTATAGTTACAACATAGTGCTGCACAATATAATTGCAACTTTTTTGTAGAGTGTGCTTTCAACTGCTGTCCCTCAGTAAGATTACTTCCCTTAAAATGCAACATTGTATGACAGTAAAAGAAGAGCAATAGACTCTCTCTAGGTTGCTATGGAAGCACGTGTGCAAAAAAGTTAAAAAGTTGAAAGAGGTTGCTAGCTAAAAAGAGTGAGATTGATGTGAGAATTGCACATAATGAATTTGGGATCAGGAGTGGAGAAAGGAATTAAGTGGTAATCTTTTTTAAAGCACAATCCATGTATTTCAGCAAGGCATTCCGAGCGGCTGCCAATGTTTTAGTAAGTATTGCTAACAAGAACTAATATTGCATGATTTTAACCAACATCAAGCGTACACCTGGTAAAAGGATTATCACCAAACCAACAAGTTTCAACACCTGGTGCCGCCAAAAAGGGTTCTCAAGGGAGCTAAGAGCTTAGTATGCTGCTGCCAAGGCAAAGTAGCATCACAACCATAATTTGAGTAGAAGCCATTCTCACAGCACTATAGATTCGAGTACCTCTGGTTTTATTGTTCTGAATACCTTTCTAGGCCCCTTTGACACAGCTGAATGAAATCCCACATTTTATGCTTTGAACTGGGTTATATGGCAGTGTGGACTCAGTTCAAAGCAGATATTCTGCCTTGATATTCAGAGTTATATGGCAGTGTGGAAGGGCCCCTAGAGTTGAATGTGCTGAATTAATATTACTTATAGAATGGATTAATTCCGCTGGAAAGGGCTTTTTCTCTCATTCTTGTAGTGTAATGTTTCATTAGCTAAAATAAAATAAAAGCCCATGTCGCTATTTTCATATTCACCTAAGCAGTGGATGTTTAAGAAGTGTAGATTGTCAATATTCTTGTGCAGGAACTGGAAAAAAAGATGATCAGTATTTGCACATGAATATTGACAGTCAAGACATTTCTGACATTCACTGCTGAAGCTGCAGAAATAGCATTATGTTTACATTCCTGTTGATAGATTATCAATTGACAGATTATCAATTACACTTTAATCCAGTACAGAGAGGTGTGTAGCAGATTGTAGCAACCCCGTTCTCATTCGTGCCGGGGGGGGGCAGGGGGCTGCCCCGGGGGTCCCGCTTGCATTAGGGCCAATTGAGGCTGATGGGGAGGCAGATGAAGGGGATGATGAGGCAGCTGGGCCTTCATCTCCCATGGAGAGTTTGGAATGGGATGATGGCTGGCCCGATGGATATGATAGCTGGGAAAGTCAGGCCGACACTGATGGTGCTGATTCAGATAATCAGTATGAGAGACCAGGTGGTTTCAGTTCGCAAGAAAGGGTCAGGGAGATAGCGGGGGATGAGCCCATGGAAGCTGAAAGGGAGTCCGGCTCTCATGAAAATAGCGACCCAGGTGCTGGGAGGCAAGGAAGGAGCTTTGATAGGAGATGGAGCATCGAGTCCAGTAGGAGCGCCAAAGGAGCGTTGGGTCCCGTAGCACAGATTGGCGCAGAAGCCTAGAGCACCATAGGTCTCACCAAGGGAATTAAGTATAGGATCCGTGGGAACGGATCCTCAGTTGCTCGGCCACTTCTGATCTGAAGGGAGTGAAGCAAGTGAAGATCCACGGAGCCAGGACTGGGGCTCGTGTTTACCAAGAAGTTTCTTGGGCCTTTGATTCCTTGAACTTTGCCTTGTTTGAATTGCCATGGACCAAGTCTGTTTTGATCCGCATTGCTTTTGCGGAAACTTTTGCCAAGCTCTTTGCCTTTGGATTGACTTCAGAACTCTTAACCATTTTGATTGAACTTTTTGATACTTTTATGGACAATTTACCTTTTCACCTGTTTTCTATTATTCAATAAATAGTTAGCTGATTAACGTCTCTGTGTGTGTGATTAAGGGGCTGGGCCGAGACCCTGCATCGTGACACAGATTAATACATATGGAATTCTTTGGCACATGGAAGGAGCCTCGGTTCTTTTAATAGAACATCTGTGTGATCAGTAACTATCAGCAGAAGGGAATGGGGAGAAATCTATGAGTGCTTCAGAGTTTCCATGCCAACAGCACTGCATCACCATGAAGCTAGTCTTTGTAGAGAGAGGAACATTTTGCTCACTTACTTCAGAGTCCCTGGAAATATTGAGAATGTCCAGGGATTTTTTGTTTTGATTTTGTCTACACATCACTAAGTCAACATATAAACTTTTCCCTGAAATATCCTGGGTGTTCCTCCCTCCCTCCTCACTTGTAGTCTTCATCCTCCTTTTGCTGCTGATCATGTTTCAACCAAAACTAATGCAGCATTCCAGAAACCTATTTTCAGCTAGTTCCACATAACCTTCCTGGTGAATAATAGTCAAATTGCTAAAGTGCTTTAGCAATATCAAACTACTGTAGTAAGCTTTAAAATCATTTTAATGCTATCACTTCTCATTCCCTTGCTTGATCTCTATTGAATATGTGTCTGAGAAATAAAAAATATGTTTTGGTGGCAGTGACCATTTTAACAAGCAAACTAACTAATTCGACATTCAACCTCCTGGGATGACGTTAGGAGGCAAAGCCCAATTGACAGGAAACTCTTTGGCCAAGAGGTTTCTCTGCTTTATGTGAGTGGGACATGAAATTGGTGTCCAGATTTCAAGGGTGCTGTCCATGGTGCTGAGCCTCTTATATCAATATCAATCTATGCCTTGGATAGGTCTTCTGAAGTGGCTTTCTGATTGCTGCAGTGAGTCACCACTTCCTGACATGGAAAACACTAGTTGCAAGGACATAAGAATGATGTCGATTTTAACTGGAGCTGACTAAAGGGTTGTTGTAGCTTCTAATGTTTATATCTTCTTTGAAATAGTCAGTTTCAAACCTGTAAAGCTATAAGCTATTTCCTTGGATGAGGCTTGCATATGCTCTGTTAGCATTTTGTTTGTTTAAAATCCAGGATGCCAGAAATAAGATGGGAAAAATTGCCTTTACCTCTGTTTGTGTTGACTGCCCTAATTGTATAATTGGCATTGGATGTTTGCCATGTGTGCTCTGTAAGCCGCTCTGGGTCTCCTTTGGGAGGAGAAAGGCAGGGTATAAATACTGTAAATAAATAAATAAATAAATAAATAAATAAATGTAACTAACTACTTTTGGTCTTGGATCACTACTGTGACTAAATTCCTAGAAAGCAAATTTTCACATTCTACCCTTCTCTCTATTATAAGGAGAAGTCTTCAGAATATGTTTTAAAATGTGGGGAGGCTGCATGCAGGTATGTCATTGTCTGATGGGGTGTTTTCTCTAGTGATGTGCCCTGTACTTTCATTTAAATATTATGTCTTTATCATCTTGTTATTGTGTACCTTCAGATTGTTTCTGATTTATGAAGAGCATACTGCAACTCTGTGACAGCTTTTTCAAGATTTTTCAAGATTTTGGGGGGGGGGGGCTTTGTTTCTATTGAGATTCAGACAGTGTGAATTAAGCTTTCCCAATGCATTCTACTGCTAAGTAGGAATTTGAACCCTGTTCTCTAGATTCCTATGTTTAAACTATTACACCACACTGGCTCACTGACTATTACAGAAAGTAAAACATGTGTGGATCTTACTCTCAGGCAATTCTACAGAGGACTATAAGCTTAGGTTACAATATTCTGAATAGATATGCATAGGACTGCACTGTTAACCTGCCAATTTTTTTTCATTTCTTCAAGTACTCTGTTCAGCATCTAACTTCTATAATATTTTGATGATTCTCAACTTGATTAATGCAAATCAGTGGGGGGCATACCCATATTATATAGATTTTCCTAATCAGATTTAGACAGTGTATTTTACAGTCAACAACAGCTAAACTTGTTTGTTTGAACCAAGGAGATATCATCAGTCTGCTCATAAAGTATTTTAGAGAGAGAGAGAAAAAGAAACAAATCCCTTGGGTCGATTTTCAGATTCTTGGTTTTGATTCTGATTGAAGCATATTTTAATTGCTGTAACAGAATTCCTTTCAAGCTTTGTTTGTTTTGGAAGAATGTTACTGAATTGTACATAATGGTTCAAGACATAAAACCAGGGGCATGCAGTTCACAAAGCATTCACCATTGTGTAGTTTTTCACTGCAATATGTCATTGTTTTGTTTTTGTTTTGTGTGTGTGTTTTTTTTAAAAAAAGATAAAAATCATACTGACATTTTGATTATAATGGCATCAAGTTCACTGCGAAAGAGAAATACCTAGAAAGCAGACTTTGTACAGTTAGGGTTTCATTTGATCTTTATTGTTTGGTATTTCATTCTCTTCATGTTATTTTTTTAAAAAACCTCTGTAATATCATATGTTTCAGCCATAACAAATATACAGGGACTGCTTCTTTTAGATTCCATCAAGAGAATGAATTGTTTCACTGGAGATTGATGTTTCCATTATTTGTAACTCAAACCTTCACCTAAATGTTATAGTTAGAACACTTATGCAAAAGAGTCACTGTCCACCCAGAAACTAAACATGTTGCTAAAAATAGCATAGTGTCCTTGCTAGCAAAGCAAGCGACCCAGGGCAAATCTGTTCCAAAGATCCCTGCTTATCAGAGCAGAAGGAAAACCGGTGGTGGCTTTGAGCTACCGCTGACTGATTTAATCAGAATGATTTGTACTACAATGGAAGCAGAATGCTACTACAAAACTGAGTGCAAATGCAAGACTCAAATCACATCTTCACCTCATTTCTTGTTGAGTTATCCCCACCCCCAACTTGCACATTGTAAATAGTTTCTAGTTCATAGAACATTGTCAGAGGTAATATGTAGGAACCAGTAAAGGCTTGAGTCTCCTAGTCATCCATTATATTTCACCCTCTGGTTGCTATACCAATAGATTAGTAACAATGTTTAGCCTTATATAGCTTTAAATCCACCAATGAGGGCACTTCCACACAGCCATTTATCCCAGGAACATTCACATTTTAAAATGTGACTGTTCCTAGGTCCTAATCTACACATGGCTCAGAAATTGTGTGCTTTCTGAGGTGGGTGTCCAGATGCACTCTTGGATCTTTCTGGGAGAACACCTAGATACCCAAACACCCTCCCCAAAAGCCCTTGAAAAGTAAAAGAACTTACCTGGCCTCAGAGTGGTGGCAGAGCTCTCTTGGCATGTAGAAATGACGTGCCAGGAGAAAGGGTGGGGGGGAGGAAAGTCGCTCCTCCCTCCTCCCCTTACTCTCCTGGCACATCATTTCTACATGCCAAGAGAGCTTTAATGGAGGCTGGGTAAATTCTTTTATTCTAAAAAGGGCTTTTGGAGAGGAAGTTGGTGTCTTTGTGGTTTTCTGGGCTAAATTAGTCCAGAAAACCACAGGACTGCTGGCTGGACTGCCCCCTCAAAAGCCCAGAACTTTTGAGGGACCAGTCCAGACAGTGGAAATAGTGTATTTATCCTGCACCTTCAAATAAGACATGGAATAAACCCACTAACAAATTAATTCACCACAAACCAGGGTTTTCCTAATTTGTGACAAATTAATTTGTGTTTGCCTAGGATGTCATCTGGACAGCCCCCATTTAATTCCAGGAACTCCCATGTTAAAGGGACTGTTTGTAGATGTCCTGAGAGCCAGCTACAGACAATTCATTACAGGAACTTGATAATTTAGCAAGTGACTTGCAGGGATCATCTGTGTATTCCAGGAAATCCTAAGATTTCCAGGGTTGTTCCATTTTAGAAGATATGTGGGAGAATCATGTGATCTGACATATCAAGGGGATAAATCAGGCTATAACACCTTTCTTTTTTATTGTTGTTGTTAACTATCATCAAGTCAGCTTCAACTTATGACAACTCCATGAACGAGAGACCTTCAAATCACCCTGTCATCACAGGCCCTGCTCAGCTTTTCCAGATTCAAGGCTTTGTTTCCTTGATTGATCCCATCCATCTGGAATGTGATCTTTCCTTCTACTTTCTACTTTACCAGATATTACTGTGTTTTGTAGTAAGTCATATTTTCTTATGCTATATACAAGTACCATAATCTCAGTTTAATTATCTTGGCTTCTAGGAAAAGTTAAGACTTGATTTACTCTATGACCCATTAAAGATCATGTAAAATTGATTTGCAATTTAAAACCCATTTGGTCAAGAGCCAGAAGAAATCTGGACTGAAGCCAGGGTCACTGCCAGGGAAGAGTAACAGAAAACACCTCAAAAGAAAGGGAAGTCTTTGTGGATGACAAATGAAATTCTTCAGGCAGGTAAAGATGTAGCTTAATTAAGGAGCATATGGTGAAGAAGAAATTTCAGAAGGTAGCATTTTAAAATACCTCTTTAGAAAACACTAAAAATGCAGAGGTGAAGGTTTCCAATTGACAAGGGGCTCAGGCATTTTAAGACCTCATCTATTTTACACATACACTATATATGCTGTATAAAAATCAGGATTAGACCCTGAGGTAGGAAGAATAAAACTTGCTAGAAATGTAAGATCTGCTTGCTGTGTATTTTACCGTGCTTTTATTGTGTTTTTACTGTGCTTTTATTGTGCTTTTATTGTGTTATATTGTGCTTTTAAACTGTAAATCCACTGTTGTGAGTCGCCCCGAGCCACATCGAGAGTGGCGACTAACAAGTGCGAATAAAATAAATAAATAAATAAATGACACTATACTACTATCAGAAAATTGTAAATACTTTGAATTATAATTGAAGGAAGTCAAGGAAGCTAGTGAAAAAAATTATGATCACAGATTATCTATATAACTCCAGAGCAGATTATAAAAGCATTGAAATAGGTCAAGATTTGCTATACTTTGGCTCAATCATGAATCAGAATGGAGACTTCTGGCAAGAAATCAGAAAAAGACTGGAAATTGGAAGGGCAGTTATGAAGAAACTAGAAAAGATCCTAAAGTATAAAATATATAATAGATTACTAAAGTTAGGATTGTCCATGCTATGGCTAAAGCTGAACAGTGAAGAAAGCTGATAGGAAGAAAATGTGCAGCTGGAGAACAGTTTTTAAAAAATTAAAAAATTTACAGCACAGTAATTGATTGTGTTCTTTGGCTTTACTCTAATTTTTGCATATTAATGCATCATGGTATGTGCCATGATATCAGGTCCAAAGCCCCTTATACAGTACAGATGGTCAAACACTAATTACAGATAAAGCCTCCATCCTGAACTGATGGGCAGAACATTTTCAGAGTCGTTTCAATGCCAACCAAGTAGTCCAAAGTTCAGCCATCCAACACATAATAAAATAACCAATGAAAAATGAACTGGACACAGCTCCCACTCTGGAAGAGACCCTTAAGGCCATACATCCGTTGAAAAATGGCAAGGCAGCCAGGATCAATGGAATTCCACCTGAAGCTTGGAAACAGGGAGGTCATGTACTTCATGCTAAATTCCTTGAGCTCCTTGTGAGTTGCTGAGAAAAAGGTGAACTGCTATCAGATCTCCGAGATGCAGTTATCATCACCCTATATAAGAAAAAAAGAACCAAATCCGATTGCTCAAACTATCGAGGTATAACACTGCTCTCAATTGCTGGAAAAATCCTTGCAAGGATACTCCTGAACAGATTAGTTCCTGATATTGCAGAAGAACTTCTCCCTGAAAGCCAATGCGGCTTTAGAGCTAATAGGAGCACCACTGATATGTTTTTTGCCCATAGACAACTGCAAGAGAAATGTAGAGAGCAGAACAAAGGACTCTATGTAACATTTGCTGACCTTACCAAAGCCTTTGACACTTGTGAGCAGAAAAGGTCTGTGACAGATTCTGGAACGATTAGGATGTCCCCCAAATTCCTCAAAATGATTATCCTGTTACATGAGGGCCAGCACAGTCAAGTCAGATATGGCGATGCTCTCTCGGAGCCTTTTCTAATAACTAATGGAGTGAAGCAAGGTTGTGTTCTTGCACCAACTCTATTTACAGTCTTCTTCAGCATGATGCTCCAAAGGGCTATGGCAGATCTCAAGGAAGAAGATGGCATATATATACGCTATCATACTGATGGCAGCTTGTTCAACCTAAGCCGTCTGAGGGCTCGCACTAAGACTCCAAACTACCTAGTCCATGAGCTGCTTTTTGCAGACAATGCTGCCCTTGTCACCTATACAGAAGCAGCCCTGCAGTGCCTAACATCCCACTTTGCAACAGCTGCAGAGCTGTTTGGGCTGGAAGTCAGCTTGAAGAAAATGGAAGTTCTCTACCAGCCAACACCACAAGAAGAACATCATCATCCCCACATCAGCATAGGCAAATCTGTGCTTAAGTCCGTTCAGCAGTTCACCTACCTGGGAAGCATAATCTCTTCAGATGCCAAGCTTGATAAAGAGATAGATCACAGATTAGCAAAGGCATATAGTGCATTCAGAAGGCTTCACAAAAGAGTCTGGAGTAACAAGCACCTGAGGCAAAGCACCCAAATCAGTGTGTACAGAGCTATTGTACTGTCTATTCTCTTTTATGGATCTGAAACACGGGTCACCTATCGCCAACACCTACGACTTCTCGAACACTTTCATCAGCGCTGTCTTCACACAATCCTAAATATACACTGGACTGACTATGTGACGAATGTTGCTGTCCTTGAGCAAGCAGCGATCACCAGCATTGAGACCATGATATTGAAAACACAGCTGCGCTGGGCAGGGCACATCTCTAGGCTGGAGGACTACCGCCTCCCAAAAATACTACTCTATGGGGAACTCACCACGGGTCAGCGCAAGAGAGGTGCCCCCAAAAAGAGATATAAGGACCCCTGAAACAACATCTCGGGCTTGGCCAGATTGATCATCAACAATGGTCCACTCTGGTCTCACATCAGGAGGCATGGAAACACACTATCCACAATGCTGTGGCCTCTTTCGAGAAGACATGCCGAATGGGTCTCGAAGAGAAACGACAACGCAGAAAGAACCGTAACTTAGAAACAACATCACCCAAGGAGACTTTCTGCTGTGCTTTCTGCAACCAGACTTGCCTATCTCAGATTGGCCTTTTTAGTCACGAACGCACTTGTAAAAAGTATGGGATGAGTCCTTCCTAAGAATCTTCGTTGGCAAAGTAATGCCAGAGAGAGATGTGCGATGATATACTTCTCCTCTTGTTTTTACAGAGAGAATGAAGTTTTGTCCTTCTGCTTATTATTATATAGTTTATTTGATTTGTGTTTTGGGAAGCAGGTAACGTCCATGTATACAGTGACCTCTTCAGTTTCTTGAAGAATGTGTTTGTAAAGAACAAACCATTGGCCTTGCCAAATTCTATTTCTTGTTTAGGATAGGTGTAACTGTAGTTATTTTTGTCTCATTACTGGATAGCAGGGGTAGGTAAAGCCCTTAGGGGTCTGGAGGTTTAGAGATGCTGGAGGGGGTTGAGTTGTGTGTGGCCCGCACCATCAGGAGCTGTCTGTTTGCCTGACAAAACCCAATACTGCCTGTCTCTAACATAATCTACACATTTGTGATGAGGTGGTTATTTGTGTTATATTAAGTGGTCACGTTATGGACAGACCACAAAGGGTTGGCTGTGATAATGGAGGCAGTTCCCTCCTGGGGGAATGTGTTGCCATGGTGATGGTGGGCGGAGCCAACCAGAAGGCTAACTCGGAA